>ML675603.1:30834590-30931530 GCA_007922155.1 Mesoclemmys tuberculata
TGACCCTGGCATTATCAGTGGGCTACCCTGGGCACGGACGGGTTACAACATTAACCTTCACTTTAGCCATAGATAAGCTTTTTGCATTTATATACAGATGGTTTCTTAGTCTTGGTAGGGGCAAAGAAGGGATTATGTAGCTCTGGCTATCTCAAAGCACTTGGGTGTCAGAAAATGTCAGTCCAACAGACAGAAGGAAGGGAGAATCAGTTCTCCAGTGTGCTTAACATCTTGTACCAACGAACCCCTAAAAGCCTGGAGATTGACATAGAACTGAGATTCTTCAACTATTGAAGGTAGCTCTTCTGTGACAGCAGGTGAGATGAAGAAGTGGTTAGCGTGGCTGGTGTTCAATATCTCAGAAACCACCATTCTCTAAGATTTTATCTGATGGGCAGAGGGACTCAGTAATATTGCTGAAATCTGTATTTCGTTATACTTGATAAGAATAACATATTTGTTTATTATGGTGGCAGTGTAAGATTTATGTTTCCTCTTACTAGTCATTTCCTTGCTTTTAAGTGCATGGCTATTGTAAATACAGTGATAGGTAATTACGTGGTTATATGTAGTGTTGTAGCCATCTTGGTCCCAGGATATCAGAGATTCAAGGTGGGTGAGGTAATGTCTTTTATTGGACCAACTTTTTTGCTGGTGAGAGAGACAAGCTTTCAAGCTTACACAGAGCTCTCCTTCAGGAAAACTTACAAAGTCACAGCTGTTTCCCAGACCTGAAGAAGTTGGTCCAATAAAAGATATTACCTCACCCACCTTGTCTCTCTAATAGCCTGGGACCAACACGGCTACAACAACACTGCAGTTGCATGGCTGTCATTAACAACTATAAAAAGCCTGGTAAAGTTATTGTTTTTTAAAACAGTGTTTTATTTTTGGAATAAAAAAGCATACATTTTAAAATGATCTTAAACCTCCATATACTTTTCTTTTAAATAATATTTTTATTCTTCTTTAGTTATAGTTTTTCCCCATCTGGGGGGCATGTTTAAATACATTTTCATGAAAAACCATCTTGAAATTGGGTTAAAAGTGAATGCTTTTCTTTAGTTGAGAGAGTGTCTACTGTACCACTTCTCCTAGAACAGGATCAGATACCAAACAACAGAAGATAATTTCTTCCCACATTTTGAAGCTGTGCTTGGGCTTTAGACTTCTCTCTGGATGTGTTCTGCTTTTAGTCTGCTGCTATGACCTGGGCTGCTCTGAGCTCCCAGTTACCCATTGGCCTTCAAGTCTGAGAAATGTTTGTTGGTTTTGGATTTTGTCTCATTGAGACTTCTTCCTGAAATTTGTGGAATCTCTTTATCAGTATAAAATACTACATGTAATTGAGTATTTTAATAAAAATAAAACTAACAAAAGTCTATATTTTCCTTGCAGCATAGAAGTTCAATTAAAAAAAGGGGAAACAGTTTTTAACCTGCTATGTTCAGAGATTAGATTCTGCACTCTCTATACATGTTTAGTTGAGCTAACTAATGAAACTAATGTAAGTTTCCATATTGTGTGTGTGATAGAGGGTGAGTGTGTATGTGACTGAGTGGCAATATTAAAACATATGGTCAAAATATGATTACCTTATGCCTTTGACAAAAATCAATGAAAAATTGAGAATCTGCTTTCTATATCAAAACCCTCTGTGAACATCACATATATTTTGTAATTCTACTTCCATGGAATTTGCTACAGAATCCAACTCTTGCTGTAAAACTTGTGCTCCAGAATTGTGCTTTTCTTAAAAAAAAAATAAACAAATAAAAAATGTTTCTAGTCTTCCTGGTTGTAAAGATACCTTAAAAACGTGAATCAATATGTAAGCCAATCCACTGTTGCTTTCCTGAGTCTACAGACAATGTGAAACAATAGGTCTGAGAGGCTCAGATTCATTTCAGTAGGGTGCTCATTCTGAAACCTGATAGATACAAATGTTGACAAATTATTTCCTAATAATTATTTCAGTGCTGCTAATTTTATATCAATCTCAAACGGTCTTCCCAGGTACTGAAATCCACAATAGTATAGGTGCCAAAACCTTCCAGTTTATCGCCTAACAATTTAAATGAATTTAACATAAAAATGGACAACATTAGGGCTACTGAACTTATTCATTTTCATATATGGAGTCTATTAAAATGTCCATGTTTTAATTTAAATGGAGTGCCACAGAATCTGGGTCCAAATTGCTGCTTTTATCATCCTGTATGTTACAGATACGAGTGACCCCTTGGGATTACTCATGTTGCATGTGAATTAGCCAGTTTCACAAAATATCCACTGGTACTTGCTGGTAAATAAAAGAACAGGATCAAGACCCTAAGGATATAGTGTAGAGGATTACATTTTCCTTCCAGCATATGAGCAAGATTCCCATTATTGATGATAATAGACCCAGTGTGGCCCATTAATGACTGGGTTACATCTGAAGGAAACCCAGACATTTTACAAGGTTTTTCTTACAATGGTAATGCAATATTCAAATCTGTGAAAGGTGATTAATATCTAATAAATTAAAATTACCCTAGAAAAACACAGAATGTACACAGATATGGAATGAAAAATATTACACAAGGCTGTGGACAGAAAACAAAGTGACTCAGGAACCACAAAGTGAGAATCCATTAATTCATGGCAGGATCCTGTTTTGTTTTGTTTTAAACCCTAGCCCATCGTCTAACTCCACATACTCTACAGTGAGAAAGACGCAAATCAAAATTGTTGTCTTTACCCTTAGAATAGAGCCATAGTGCATTCACATGTTTAACAAAGGTAAAACAAAACTGATTGCATCATCAAACTCCACTAAAATGAAGACTAGTAACAACTGAAAGCGTGTAGGCATTACCACCACAAACAGACGTCAGGCTCTGATCCAGTTCACTGCAGGTGGGAAAAATCACAATTTGTAACTCAAAACAGGGTAGAGAAAGCCCACCCTACCCACTGTGAGGAGGCTTCACTGACCTAGTCACAAACAATTAATAGTTAGCTGTGAACTACCATTTACTTTAGTCAGCTTTGCATCGCATTCACACAAGTGGAAGCTATTGCCTAACACCAATGATCAGACAACTAAAATTCAAACGCTGGCCACAGAACTTCATCTAACTGAAGTAGGGCAGTCTTAAATAATAATAATAAAAATATATTGGTCCAGACCGCATCTCGTAGCAATACTCGTACGGATCCCCTCACAGATAGTGTATTTGTCGTCCGTCTGTCCTCCCCCAACAGAGAAAGCAAATGGTCTGGCCCACAATCTTTTGGCTACTCTGAGATTTTTAAAGACCTCAGAGGGCTTCAGGGATATCTGAACAGAAACTCTGAGTCTTTGCAGCAGCTCTGACCTTGCGCGCTGACAACATAGCTTCATTGGCTACACTGCCAGGGACTCCCCTCACAGAGGGATTCCTCACTTAGGGAAGGGAAGGAGAGAAATACAGTATGGACTGTAAAAGTAACTCAGTTTCATGGGGATGCTTCACAGGGTTTGTGGGAGAAAGATTTACATTTTCTCCCATGCCCAAGCCCACCCATTCCCCAATTATGAGTCCAAGAACCTGGAGAGCCTTTCGCAGAATCCTGGGGCAGTGTGGGGGTGGGCGCAAGGATGCTGACACTGAGGCTGATTCCCCTTTCCATGTCTGGAGGCAGAGATATGCACAATCCGTCTCATGGCTTTTAACGACTTTACAATGCTGTAATTATAACGGCATACTATACAATCATCTCTTGTTATTTCACTTATATTCTAACCTTTTTATCTGCATTACTAGGATTAATGTTGCTATAAAAAACTTGATGACTGTAAACTAAATAAATAAAAAAGACTATACATAAGAATGCAGCCTCAGTACTGTAATGACCTATGGTGTCTTGAAAGTGTACCGATAAATTAAAGCAAGATCAGATGGCTGAAAATGCCATATAGATTATGTTTCCCTGCTAAACATCTGTCTTCAATCCCACAGGCTGCACTTTCTTTTTCAGCATTATTAATCTTATGAAAGATAGACATTCTCCTGGACTCATGCACACTCCATGTAGCTGCTCAACATCATCTCAGGTGGTCAGTTTGGCCCTGTTACACAATTAATACCATATGGGAAGTTTGGACAGACAAGTGATATACAGTTTGGGCAAAACTAATAAACACTAACTCTACTCATATAGTGTGTTCAAACCTGAATAGTACCAAGGAAACTGACTATGTGCCATTTTAATATATTCTGTGTTGACTGAAGTAGCTTGTGTGAGGTTGGGCTATGTTTCTTTGGTACTGTTTTTAATGTATGAATTATAGCAGACTCTAGAATGAAAAGACTTGCACTAGAGTCCAGGTAACAGTGCTGGCCTCCATGTCAGACAGCACCTTTCAATCAAGGAAATGCCTTTTGGAGAAGTTTATCTAGTGTATATTGAAAGGAAAAAGTGAACTAAATCATTTTGGGGATTATGAAAGGGAAGACTACAAGGCCAGAAACCGCAAGGGGATAAGCTCCTTCTCTCACCTCATGGGATCAGACTCATAATTTGCAAGCCTGAACAGATGCATGCAAGTGGCATGGCTGCTTGCCGGCTGCAGGTCACATCTGGACTATACCAGATGTTTGGTATAGTTCAGAAAGTCTAACAGAGTCAAAATAAAATGTAAAACATGTTCTACAAACATGGGGGGGGAAAGAATCGTAATATGACTATAATTAAACAACATTTATTAAATGATTTAATATATGGAGGAAGCACAAGGAGAAGGGTGCAACAGGGGAGGCCTCCTAATACGTACTGAGAAAGAAGGGCAATCAGCTAGTTATCTTAGGTGCCTGTAAACAAATGCAAGAAGCCTGGGAAACAAGCAGGAGGAATTGGAAATCGTGGCAATGCCAAGGAACTATGATATGATTGAAGTAACTGAGACTTGGTAACTCACACAACTGGAGCACCGTCATGGATGGATAAAAACTGTTCAGAAAGGACAGGAAGGGGAAAAAAGGTGGTGGAGTTGCATTTTATGTAAGAGAGCAGTATGATTGCTTAGAGCTCCAGTATAAAACTGGAGAAAGGCCTGTTGAGAGTCTGTGGATTAAGTTTAGAAGTAAGAGCAACAAGGGTGATGTCGTTGTGGACGTCTGTTATAGACCACCAATCCGGGAGGATGAGGTAGACAAGGCTTTCTTCAGACAACTAGTGAAAGTTTCCAGATCACAGGCCCTGGTTCTCATGGGGGACTTCAATCATCCTGACATCTGCTGGGAGAGCAATACAGCAAAGCACAGGCAATCCAGGAAGATTTTGGAGAGTGTTGTGGACAACTTCCTGGTGCAAGTTCTGGAGGAATCTACTAGGGGCTGAGCTCCTCTTAACCTGCTGCTTACAAACAGGGAAGAATTGATAAGGGCTATACAAGTGGATGGTAACCTGGGAAGCAGTGACCATGAGATGGTTGCGTTCGATTATCCTGTCAAAAGTAAGAAAGGAGAACAGCAGAATATGGATCCTGGACTTCAGGAAAAACATTTACTCCCACAGGGAGCTGATGGGCAGGATTTCCAGGGAGGCTAATAGAAGAGGGAAAGGAGTCCAAGAGGGCTGGTTGTATTTTAAAGAAATCTTATTGAGGGCACAAGAACAAACCATCCCGATGTGCAGAAACAACAGCAAATATGGCCAGCAACCAGCTTGGCTTAACAAAGAAGTCTTCAATGAGCTTAAACACATAAAGGAAACTTACAAAAAGTAGAAGCTTGATCAGATGACCAGGGAGGAGTATAAAAATACTGCTTGAGCATGCAGGGGTGAAATCAAGAAGGTCAAAGCACAATTGGAGTTGCAGCTAGCAAGGGACATGAAGGGTAACAAGAAGGGTTTCTACAGGTATGTTAGCAACAAGAAGAAGATCAAGGAAAATGTAGGCCCCTTATTGAATGGGGGAAGCAACCTAGGGGCAGATGTTGTGGAAAAAGCTGAAGTACTCAATGCTTTTTTTGCCTCTGTCTTCACAGACAAGGTCAGCTCACAGACTACTGCACTGGGCAGCACAGAATGAGGAGGAGGTGAGCAGCACTCAGTGCTGAAAGAACAGGTTCAGGACTGTTTAGAAAAACTGGACATGCACAAGTCCTTGGGGCTGGATTCAATGCATCAGAGGGTGTTGAGGGAGTTGGCTGATGTGATTACAGAGCCACTGACTATTATCTTCGAAAACTTGTGGCGATTGGGGGAGATCCTGGATGATTGAAAAAAAGGCAAATATAGTGCCCATCTTCAAACAAGGGAAGGAGGCGGCTCTGGGGAACTACAAACTCATCAGCCTTACCTCAGACCCCAGAAAAATCATGGAGCGGGTCCTCAAGGAATTTATTTTGAAGCATCTAGAAGAAAGGAAGGTGATCAGGAATAGTTAACATGGATTCACCAAGGGCAAGCCATGTCTGACCAACTTGACTGCCTTGTATGATGAGATGACTGGCTCTATGGATGTGCAGAAAGAAATGGACATGATATACCTTGACTTTAGCAAAGTTTTTGATACAGTCTCCCACAGTACTCTTATCAGCAAGTTAAGTAAGTATGAGCTGGATGAATGGGCTATAAGATGGATAGAAAGGTGGCTAGATCATTGAGCTCAACGGCTCGATGTCTAGTTGGCAGCCGGCAACAAGTGGAGTGCCCCAGAGGTCGCTGCTGGGACCGGTTTGTTCAACATCTTCATTAATGATCTGGAGAATGGGGCAGATTGCACCCTCAGCAAGTTTTCAGATGACACTAAGCTGTGTGGTAGATATAATGGAAGGTAGGGATAGGATGCAGAATGACCTAAACAAATTGGAGGATTGGGCCAAAAGAAATCTGATGAGGTTCAACAAGGACAAGTGCAGAGTCCTTAAACTAGGCTTGTTTAATCTGCAGAAGAGAACGCGGGGGGGGGGGGGGGGCCGGCGCGAAGGGGGGGATTTGATAGCAGCCTTCCACTATCTGAAAGGGGGTTCTAGGGAGGATGGAGCTAGGCTGTTCTCAGTAGTAGTAGATGACAGAACTAAGAGCAATGGTCTCAAGTTGCAATGTGGGAGGTCTAGGTTGGATATTAGAAAGAACTTTTTCACTAGGAAGGTGGTGAAGCACTAGAATGGGTTACCTAGGGAGATGGTGAAATCTCCATCCTTAGAGGTTTTTAAGGTGGGATCATTTAGTTGCAGTTGGTCCTGCTTTGTGCAGGGGGTTGGACTAGATGACCTCCTGAGGCCCCTTTCAACATTAATCGTCTATGATTCTATGATTTATGAAAAAAACTTTTAAAGATGCATGCTCATTACCCTGAGCACCATCAGTTTCTGTTAACAATGAATAGAAATTGAAGGTGACTGGCAGCATACAGCCTCTTCTGGAGGGGGTTTTACTATGATGATGGGAGAGCTCTCTCCCATCAGCACAGAGTGTCTTCACCAGACAGGCTGCAGTAGTGCAGCTGCATCAGTCAGCTGTGCATCTGTAGTGCTTCTAGTGTAGACAAGCCATTAGAGGAAGGGCAACATGTTGATAAGCATCAATGAAGAGTGAGAAAGGAAGCTTTGGAGGATGTGTGTGTGAAATCATCTCAAAATAAAAAGCCTATAAAATATATGCAGGTGCTACCACAGAATGAAGTCAGGAAAGGATATCCTTACTCATTTACTTTCCATCATTATTAAAAAATTATAACTGACAGATTTCCAGATATAGGGGTAAGTGGATGCATCATATGAAACAACATGTAACATGAACAAACACCTGATATTTTATCTGATTTGCTCAGACTGATGGTAGTCCACACCCCTAGAAATCAAAACCTTTTCTGAAAACTAAAAACAACAAACCCCCGAATAATTTTTGCTATTCTTCATCTACTACTCTGAACAGCATAACACCCAAGTTAAGGGCCATCAAGTGATATAATTAAGCAGTGAAAAAGGTTATATCAGTGTGGTATCTTGTCTTCTAGGGAAGGTTTCAGGAACATTACATTCACTACTGAAGCTGTCATCACACTGGGTATAAGATGTTATTCTGCTTAGGATAGTTTGTTGTATTGGACATTTTCTATTCACTTACAGCACTTACACCACTGAAAGAGAAACCTACAAAGCGTTATCAGTTTATCTATAGCTTAGGTTTGGAAGAATTTGAAATATATATATATTTCAACAGATAGTGTTTATTTTAAAGCTTTTTTTAAAAGATTTTTATCAATAACAGGACATGCTGAGATTCAAAAAGTTAAAGCATTTTAACCGTTAAAACACAAACTGTCAAAATCACACATCGATATATACAAAATAAATATCCTTAAATGAAATTTTAATGTGTTCTCAAGCAGCATTTTTCTTACTTTGCCTATCCGTAACTTTCAATTATCATCGATGGAAATATTTTTGTCAGTTTTGTGTGTTTATAGTGAAATGGATATTTACCAACATTTACTAATAAATATCTAATCCTTCCACACCTATCAATAATGTGAGAACCAAAGGATAATTAGAAGGTACTAGTCAGGCCTTTAGGTTGACCAGCTGCTAACCTCCCAGGTCCTCAAAAGTTCTGGACCCATGTTTCTTATTGAAAGCAACATGACTTACCATCTTTTTCTACATTTTTTAAAACACCTAACAAAATGAAAATCAAAAAACATGTATCTGAAATTAAGCTATTATTAATCAGGTGAGTTAAAAAAACAAGGTTAAAAAACAAAACAAATCTTTATTTAAATTAAATACAGATTTATTTAAAAATAATAAAATTTAAAATTAAATTTGAATTTGATAACCTTTAAGATCTAAACTTATTATCTACTAAAATGATTTAAATTAAAAACAAAAAATTAATATTAAGCAGTAAATTTACTACCAAGTTTTAAAAAGGTGGAACCACTGAACTGGTGGAAGTCATTGGCTAAGTACCTGAAACTAGAGTTTGTTGATATGTTGATATGATAGTTTTGATAGCAGTAGGTTCTTCTGCAGGGGCAGAGAGAATATTTTCTTTGTTTCAGTTTATTCAAATAGCAATGAAAAGTTCTTTAAAAGTTAAGAAAACAACTGGGAGTTGAAAAAAGCAGGAAAGGTTGTTTTCCTCTTCCAGTTTATGAATAAAAACTAATTGTGAGAGGATGAGATCCACTAGTTCTAAAATCTTAAAAGAGATGGTGACCAGAAACAATTAGTTCAATTCACTTGTTACAGATAACACTTCACTTAATAAATCAGTTTTAAATGCAAAACTGTTTTGATAACATTTTCTTCTGTATCTGGCACATTTAAGGCAGCTTTATTTTAAAATATTAAAATGCTGGTTTTGTGCACTAATTTAATTTGAATTTTCAACCAAAACAGAGCTTGACAAAAATAAGTAAAAAAAATTAATCATCTAGTAAATAAGAAATGCAGCATTCACCATTTTCTAGCATAATAAAAACATAATTAAGAATCTGAATATATGTAAATTAACTTATATGACTACTTACATAAATGTGTACAGATATAGCGTAGCCTTCTGATTATCAAAAAGAAGCACTATATTTACTGTAAAAGCTGTATTTAGTTGCAATTATGCAATTATGTTTTAATGGTTACCAAACAAGAATCAACGTTTGTTTAGGAAAATAACTAAAAAGAACAAGTGCATAACATTATTAAAATCAACAATTATAAGTTGCTTTGATTTAAATCAATCCACCCTGTTAATAATATTAAGTTACATTAAAAAGATGGAGGTTACTTACCTGTCACTGGAAGTTCTTCAAGATGTGTGGTTGCTATCTGTACTTCACATGTGGGTACACATGTGCACCATGCACCTGAGTCCAGACATTTTAGTAAGCAGTGTCCATTGGTCCACACATTTAGTTTGTCTCCTTGTACTCCAAACTGAGACAATAAAGGACAGTGCAGGTCAACATCTCCCCAGTTCCTTTTCCTACCTTAAATCTGGCTATGTTCTGCAGCAAAAGGGATGGAGGGCAGGTAGTGGAATATAGATTAGGGGCCACTCATCTCAAAGAGCCTCCAATTACAGGCAAGCAACCTTTATTTCTTCTTCGAGTGATGGTCCCTATATGTATTCCACACATGGGTGATTAATAAGCAGTAGTCAAACAGGAGATGGGAGCAAAGATGCAGATGTTATGGCTGACCCCACAACTATATCTGTAGTAGAAGACTGGACCAAAGCATAGCATCTTGTGAAGGCATGTAAGAAACTCCAGATAGCTGCCCTACAAACTTCTAGGAAAGACGCATCTTGGAAAGATGTTGCAGAAGTTGCTTTCACTCCAGTGGAATGGGCTGTCACCCCTGAGGTGGGGGACGGAAGGGAAGGAAAATATGAATTAGATGACAGCAAAGGATGATGCATCTCAAGACCCATTTAAAGAGTCTCTAGGCAGACAGAGCTTGACCTCACAACTTCTCTGCTATGCCAATAAAAAGTCTAATTTTTTTTCTAATAGCTTTTGTTCTCTGTAAAAGGCTTGTGCCCATCAGAAGTCTAGGGAGTGAAGCCTTCTCTCTTTATCAGACTCATGCAGTTTTGGAAAAAATACCAGTAAATGGATGGCTTGACTCATGTGAAACTCTGAAATTACTTTAGAGATGAATTTTGGGTAAGGGTGAAGAAAGACCTTCTGTTTCTGAAAGGTGGTATGTGGCAAATCTGTCATGAGCGCTCCCAGCTCGCTCACGTTCCTGTTTTATATGACGGTAACTAGAAGGTAACTTTGAAATATGGGACATAGAGCTAATGGTTCTAAAAGAGGCTTGGTAAGGGCTAAAATAATGAGATTGAGGTCCCACTGAGGGACTGGCTTCACCTCTGGTGGGAAAGGTCTAATAAGTTCTTTCATCTAGTTATTCTCAGATGAATGAAGATAGTGTGATACTCAACAGGATAAAAAGCTCTGATTGTTGCCAGATGGACCCATCTGGAATTAATAGAGATACGCAATGTATTAAAGGTAAGTAGGTAATCTAGGATAGCAGAGATCCCAGTGGACTCTGGATGTAACTGATATTTTTGCTTCTATTCGGCTGAACAGCCTATCCTGATAGAATCCTTCCTGCTCTGACTGAAGATAAATTGAACAGTTATTCAATTTGAGTGCTCTACATCTTATGCCCATCCAAATGCCAAGCCTTGAGCTGCAGTGGTCCTGGGTTGGGGTGCCTAATCATGCCGTTGTATCACAGATCCAGAAATGGTTGGATGTCAACAGGCAGACTTCCTCCTCAGGAGGTCCAAGAACAGAAATGCCTTGGCAAGTTGGCACAATGAGGATGACCTGAGCCCTGTTGTGATGGATCTTTCTCAGGATTTGTGGTATCAGTGGGAATGGGAGGGAAAGCATACTTGAGGTGGTCCATCCAGGGTAACAGAAGGACCTTTCACATTTCAGCCCAGAGCCACTCTAGAGCAGTAGAGAGGATTTTTTGTTCTCTAGCAAGGCAGAGATTTCAGTGCCATTCCATGGTCATCCTGCGTGCATGGGTCAGTTACCAACTTGTGGTCAAGAGAAGAGTAGCGGCATTGGGGTTGAGCTGGGTCAGGATTCAAGAAAGTCAAGGTTGGATACTGACTTGCATACAGGAGGCAAATCACGGAGTCAGGGTCAAGTCAGTTCAGGAGCCCGAGTCTATAGTTACAACAAGACAAGGTCTGGAGTAGAAGCAAGCATACAGTCTGCATCATTGCTCAGATTGCTCCCTGTAATAGTTCTTGGTTTACCAGCTTGAGCCAATCAGTGAGCTGCAGGGGGCCACTACTCAGGCCCTGCTGGGCAGTATTTCCTGCAGTGTCCAGTTTCACAGGATTCCCCACTGGAAACCTGGCCTGAGCTTCCAGTGGCAATGTGGCAGTGTCAGCAGCCTAGAACCCTCTGTGGTCCCAGTCCCACAGGTCCATACAATAGATCTCAGGATGGTGTTCCTTCCTGGTTAAAGTTTCATTGAGAACAGAATCATGAACGTCACATTTGTGCTCTGTGGAAGACGGTTTGCTAGGAAGTAGTGTGTGCCTGGTAGGAAAACTGTTGAGAGGGGTATGTGATTTCTGATACCCCAGTTCCAGAGATTAATTCTCTCTACACACAGGAGAAGGGCTCTTGTACCTCCATTTGTTTATGTAGACATTGTCCAACATAACCTGGATATGTCTGAATCGGATAAGTAGAAGAAATGCATTGCCACCCTTTATTCCATAAGCTGATATGCATCCTGGTCTCCTGAAGTGTCCAGAGACCTTGTGCAGTGTGATTGTGCATATGAGCTCCCCAACCTAAGAGGAAGGTGTCTGGAATTCTAGTCACATTGGGTGTAGTGTAGAAAAGGAATTCCCACCTGGACTTTCTCTGGCTTTGTCCACCAGGATAAGAGGTCAAAACTTTGATCAGAAGTATTACTTTGGCACTGATGTTTTTCTGGTGAATAGACTGACTGAAGCAAGGTTTGCAGGCAGCAGAAGAGAAGCCTGGTGAATAGTGTTACGTAAGTGCATGAAACCATGTGTGCTAGAAGTGAAAGACAGATTCTGACTGGAGCCTAAGATCTGAGGGTGACCTGTTTTTTCATATCATCCATAGTATGGTATTTCTCAATGGGGGAGATAGGATGTTGCTGTAATTAAGTCCAGCATTCCTCCTATAAGCCTATTGACCCTGTGGGGGTTAAAGACTTTTTCGTGGTTGACATATTCCTGGGAAGAGAAGATGGAGTAAGGAACATTATCACCAACTGGGCTTCCCTATTGGATTTGCCCACCAGGATCCATTCATCAGGATATGGAAAAACTTCGTTTCATCCAAACTGCACCTACTGACTAGACTTTTGAGAAGCCCCTGCGTGCTACAGCTAGCCTGACCAGAAGGACCAGAATACAGAAGGACTCTGAATTGAGAATGGTACTGCCCATTGAGAAATCTGAGAAACCTTTTATGGGATGGGTGAATGTCTATATGAAACTAACTGTCTTATGTCGAGGGCCACAAACCAATTGCTCTCTTCCAAGAGAGGGTATTATCGATGCCAGTGAGACCATGCAGAATTTTAAATTTTGGATGAATATATTTAGTTGGCATAGATCAAGAACTGGTCTCCATTCACAAGATTTCTCAGTGTCCAACAAATATGGGGAGTAGACCCCCTTTCCTTGTTGTGAGAGGCCACCAGTTCTACAATCCTTTTTTGGAGAAGAAAATTTACCTCTTGATGAACAATCTCCTCATAAGTGTGGTCCTTGAAAAGGACCTTGAAAAGGGGCAGAGAAGGTGGTTTGTGGTAGGGAGGCAAAATAAACTTAATTGCAGAGCCTTGGTGGATGATGTCTAATACCAAACAGTCCATTATTATAGTCGCCCAACTGAGAGCAAAGTGGGTGAGGCAGCCACCAAAGGTGCAGGGGGCAATGAGGCATGGCTGCAATGTTGGTATGCGGTCCTCAAACATACCATCAAAAGAATCTCTAGGTTGGTGGGCGGGGTTGAGTGGTGATTGTGGAGGTAGAAGCAGTAGTACAGCTGGATCTTTGAACCCTTGTATGTGGATTCATAAGAGCACTGATGATAGAACATCTGAGGACATTGTCAGGGCTGATAGGGTTGCTTGTAATATTTCCTCTTTGGGGCTAACGTGTAAATGCCCAGGAAACAGACAGTTGTTCTAGAGTATTTTAGAGAGTGGAAAGACGCATCAGTCTTTTCATTAAAGAGATTAGACTCATCAAAGGGATTTCCCTGGGAATCTCAAAGATTGCAACCACAATCCACAACTCCTGAGTCCAGTTGTGGCAATAGCTCTAGAGGCAGTATTAGCTGTATCTACTGCCTTTTGAAATGATGTCTTGGCCATCAGCCTGCCTTCATCAATGAGAGCTTGGAACTGGGCCCTGTTTTCCTGTGGAAGTCTGTCTTTAAAGTCTGCAAATTTTAAATAATTTAGGAAATTGGGTTTTGCTAACACCACCTGGTAGTTATCAACTTTCCTACCTAAAAGATCAAGGGGTTTAGCCTTGATGGACTGTGCCCTGGACTTTTCTATAGACACTTTCACTAGTAAGGAGTTGAGCGCTGGATGAGAAAATAAAAACTCTGCCCTTTTAGCTGGCATGAAATATCATTTCTCAGCTTTCTTTGGGGTAGTGGCAGAAGACATAGGGGTGTGTCCCATCTGGCTTGGTTAACCAGAATGGGATCCTCAAAAGGCCAGAGGGTGGAGGATGTCCAATAGGCCAATGTGTGTGTCCTGGACCTCTTCGAGAAATATCTGGGAGCTCAGTTGCCACCATCTGCAGCAACTCGTGGTAGTGCTTGTGGTCTTCGGGTAGAGAGGGAGATGATGAAACAATCACATCATCCAGTGAGGAGGAGGAGGATATACCCATCGGAATCAATGGATCCAGTTTGACCTTTTCCTCCACAATTTCTAACTGGGAGAGGACGGTCAGTGTGATTTGGAAATAGATTCAGGTCATCTGCTGTATAGATCCACCAGATCCCAATAAAACCAATAAGGATTGACTGGTGGTGGTGGAGGTCCCCAAGGCACCAGGTACCAGTGATCCCCTGAGTATCTGTATTCAGAAGGAGAATGACAATTCTAATGTCTTCCATGGACCTCCAACTGGGCTTTCTTCCTTTGGGAAGGAAGCTTCTGAGTTGCCTGATGAAATGATAGTTTCCAGTTCTACAAGCAGTGCCATCAGGAGTACGTTCCAGGTTGTGGACACAGTAGGGAAAGATACTCTTCTCCTCAAGGTGGTTTCCTCGGGCCCTTGGATATCTCTAAGAAGATCGGAGTCCAATAAAAGGGGAGATTGAGGGTTGGGCAGAGTGAAGATATCTTCCAGCAAAGTAAATGCTTGGTCCTCCGTAGTACTTGGGGAGCCCCTGAAGAGAGGAACTGGCGGATGCAGGTCATCAATGTCTAACATTTGGGGGACCCCATCTGAGTACTTAGGAGACGTTGGTAGGAGTCCCAGTACTGAACTCCCAGATAGAACCATTGGATACTGTTCCAAGAGATCAGTCTTGGGGATTCTGGAAACTAACCTTCCCTCTGATGGCTTGTTAACCTAAAAGGCAAGGCTTCTTGATTCTTATAGTTCGTGCATTTAAATTTTTTACCCTTATAGCGCCTATCCCTCTCTCATCTTCAGACAAATCAAGTGTGAAGCTTAACTTGGTGTCATTCAGGCTTGATCCAAACAGGTTTGAAATAGGTCATTCTTAACAAGCATCGATTTTGAAAAGTTCAATTTAAACTAGCAATTTAGAGAATATTTGGTATTATGCATATCACACACTGATGACTGACTATCAAAATAAAAAATAATTCAGATACATTAGACCACTTTTGAAGAAATTAGCATGGTCTTATTTGGTAAAAGGTCTTTAAATGACATTATGTCAACAGCTTACAGAAAGTTCAACATAAAAATTCTAAGAAAAAAACAGATTGAAAAAATAATGCTAGCAACAACCGGTCACTCAACTCAGTTTAATCATCTCTGTTTATTATTATTCTTGAAAACAAGGCATTTACAATAATCTTTCTATTTGGAAACTGGGCTGCAAGTCAAAGAGCTCATCTTCTGGAAATTTCTTCATAATAAAAGTTTCTTTAAAGCATGTCAAGATGAAATCCATTTGAAATAACATCTTAAATTTATATAGGGTCTGTATACTATACATGCTATTCCTCTCACAGTAGCATCCTGTGCAATGCTATCTACCATAGACAATATTTTCCCCAAAATATGCAGTATTGATGCTGTCCACAGCTGCAAGACAGAGATGATGCATAGGGGGAGGGGCACACGGAGCCAAGTGCCTCCTCAGATTTCTACCAAGGTGGGAATCAGGCTGTGTTGGACATGCCTGGAAAAGGTACTGGCACCTAGCGCTCCCACTGAGCCCTGCTTGGAGGCACGTGGAGCAGGGAAGAGACTGGGCTGGCAGTGCAACTCCACCAGAGGGGCGCGAGGAAACCCGCTGAGTTCTGTCTCTTCCTTGCTCACAGACACAGTTACTTGCTTGACAGTAGGTGCCGGGAGCATGCTCTGGCCCACGCTACACCAGCAGTGGGGAGGCAATGGGAGAAGTGGCGAAGAAGCTGTGAGATGGGGTGAGCTAGGTGGTGCCAGCTTGGAGCAGGAGTCAGAGGCACTGGGGAAGGAGGGGAAAGGGGCCAGAGGTGACATGTAAGGTGGTCACACACACCCCATACCTTTAAATTGTGCCCCTCCATCAAGAATTCTGTGTCACCTCTGCTGCACAGGCCAGTAGATAAGTATTAGTGTCTCTATTTTGCAGCTGGAAAAACAGATATGGGGGACCTGGTCCTCCACTGCCCTGGTCTCTTGTGTGATAGTTTACACTTGCGCACAATAAGTGTCAACTGGATACAAAAGGCTACCAAATCAGAATGGGAGTCTTTTACACACACTTTGCATAGGTTTAAATGGAGAATCAGAAGAAAAGGGATGCAATAGTGCCTGGTTGTCAGTGCAGTATAGTGAAATTTATTTCTTATTGTGTAACCCTTTGGAAGGGGCGCACCTGAAATACAACACTGAGGCTCTAAGGAATTCACCCCTGGATTACATTAGCAATGGCTACAGAGGTTCAAGAATCCATTTCCCAGATTACCTAGGGTCCAAGATGGAGATAGCACTGGCAAGCAACATTACCAAAACCATTCATAAGGTGGAACTCAGACACAAAGCGTTTGTTTTTACTTTCGATTTTGGCTGTGTTTGAGTGTAGCCGGGAGAGAAGCATCATAGCTCAGGAGTACCCTTCAACCCTCCACATTCCGACCTGAGGGAAGACCGAGTCCTTTTGGGATTTCTGGAACAACAAACAGTGTCATCTCAATATAAACCTGGAGGCTGAGGAGAAAGTCAAGGTGAGGCCATCCCAACTGCACAACTGAATGGAGACCAGAGAGCTACAAGGACAATCTTTGTAAGGACATCCCTGTTTATTTATTTTGAGATTGTGTTTTCAGCCAGCCACTGATTACAGCGTTACACCACCCATCAAAGACTGAGCCTAAATTCAGTATTTGCCTAAACACGTTCAGGGAGGTAGCACAGGGTGGTTTGTACTGGCTGTAAATGGGGGGATAAAGGGGTGTGATGGGATGAGGTGTTTACATTTATGTATTGTTGTCTTGTCTTTTATTAGCCTGATCCCTTTTTTCCATTGTCCCCTATCCTGAGTTCCCCATACCTAATTAAGCCTCGTTACTGTTTTATTACTCTGGAAATTGTGATTGCTATTATATTTTTGTATGCTCTCACTGACTCTGTTTGCATGTGATTGGGTGTTGGCCTATCACTTAGGAAAGTACCCCTCTGAGTTCTCTGAAGTGGGAGAGGTTTTCCTGAGTGGAAGCACCAAACACACTTAAAGGTGAATCCAGGACTCATACACCTGAGAAAAGGGAGAAGGCTGAAGCCATACTTCAGGGCTGGGTTACAACTGGTACCAAGACCCTTCCCCCCAAAATAGGGTCCTGCCCCTTAAAGGATTAAGCCAAGTAACCAAGTCTTTCCAAAGATATAGCCTGGAAAATGAGCTAGGTTTATCTTATCCTGCCTGATAGCACTAGGGCTTGTTCTAGCTGAGAAGCATCCTCCCTATCTCTCTGCCCCACTTTGACAGAGACTGGAGAAACTCATGGATGCCCCATGAATGACCCCATCTGACTCCCTTGCAAATCCCTGCAATAAGTGTAGGCAGCTGTGGGTCTTTAGTAGAGAACTGGGTTAGCAAACACATTCCTCACTTCACCAAGAAGGATGTGTATCACACTATCACAGGCACTTAGATAAGATTTCAAAGATGCTGGGCACTCAAAACTCCTCCTGATTTCAATGGAAGTTGGAAGTGTTTAGCATCTCAACCAGTCAGGTCACGTATTTATCAGTGCCTAAGTACCCAGTCCTGCAAGGTTCAGAAAAGCTTTATTTCCATTTAAGTTAAAGAGAATGAAGAGTTCAGCACCTCTTGATCCACTTACAGTATTTGTTTTTAGACCCTTATCATTTCATAGTCATTTTTTGTACTCTTACTTTTTCATGTAATAACTATTTCTTTGTTCATGCTGTAGTTTTAGTGAGTCTATTTTTGTTCTTGTTCAATATCAAATGTTTACAACTCCTCTACCATAAATGCTGCCCCTTAATTAATCTGCTCCTGAGGAGATGACTGTAAAGATCATTGCATGAGAGTTCTTCACATGAATAATCAACAGAAGCATCTTGTTCATGGCACAAAATAACCTGAAACAGGAAGAGGAATTGATATTTGAACAGAAAATGTATTTATATTTTAGCATTATTGATTGGGGGTTTTTCTATTCTGCAAAATACTTAGTCTTTCATAAAGGACAAATGGATATGCTTAATTCCAAACAACCATCAGTATGTCAGTTACATACATAGCACAAGTTCTGAGGAAAAGCATATACACGGAGGGACAGATTCTGCTGTCACATGTAAAACCCTACTAGACTTTATAACATGATCACCAAGTTTAATGGAGTTACATGTCTGTAGCAGTGTGAATCTGTCCCACCACACACACCTTATCTAAAAACTGTGCTATATTCTGCATACCTCTATGTCACAGCATAATGTACCAAAGTCATCCTAGAGGGACAGGAAAATAAGTTATTGAGTAATGTCCTTCCCTCTATCAGAATGTTAATGGAGTGTGAACTATGCCAAATGAGCACAATGAAGAACATTCACTGCATATTTTTACTCAACAGCAGTTCAAACTATCATACATCAGAAAATGAAAATAAGAAGTGAAGAAAACATATTTTATTACTTCAACAAACTACTGTACTAATGGAATAAAAACCTTCCCTCATAAAAACACATTAGTCTATGCTGACCACACACTTTCCCTCTTCCCAAGATTGTACTCATACACAGTTGAATCTGCTTCAATGTCCACAAAATGAAATGACACCTGAAAACAACTAGTTCTCCTCTACTATTTTTCTAAGACTTATTTTAGCACTTCTATTCTATGACTCTTAAGTGAAAAATACATATCTATGGCGGATGACAAACATTTACTATATGACCTTGATCACTGTCGAAATTACATTGGACATTTATAGTTAGAAACTTTGCTAACATCTGTAGCACTGGTATACCTCTATTTTTCAGCCGCCAAATGGATGCTATTTAACTGCTTATTAATATATTATGTATAAGCTAAAATTCAAAGCAGCAATAAAAAAATGAGACATTGCTAAAAATGGAAATAAAGGTTGAAGCTCAGATATTTCAATAATACCATATATAGTTTTGGAGGCAAAGTCACTAGACCTTTAACACATTTTTCTCAAGTCTGCTGAAGATCTTTGCAGATTACATAGGATTACGGAAAATTTTCAGCAAAGCAGGTCCTTACAGCTGCATAAATATTGGTAGAATGTATGTGTTATTCATACTGATACACATCTATTTTTCTCTCATTTAGATTTCAAGAAATCAGTTCTGCAAAGGGAACTGCAAGATTGGACCCTTATTTTAAAAACTGAGCCCCACTCACACAACAGGACTCTGGGCAGAAGGAAGAATCCATGCTTGGGGATCCTTTGCAGAATAAGGGCCTGTGTTTCCATTCTGCTCTCTACACACAGCACAGATGAAGAGGCTGTATGCCATAAAATTCTGCAAAGCATATAGGGTAGAAATCCTAGCTATACCCTACCATGTGCAGAGAGGTTTTACCAATCAGTCTGCATTGTGAAGGATCCACAGACCATGTCCTTAACCCTTGCACGAAACGTCCATCCACCCTAAAGTGGCCTGAGCTTCTCTTTCCTCATCATCCCAAATCTCTCTTTGATTCTCCGCTCTCTACGCATACACAATTCACACTTCCCCATTGATAGTCTCTCCTTCTTCTCCTATAGATCCCTCGTGTCTTCTGTACTCTCCTAGCCTTTTTCTTAATTCTGTATTTCTTTCCCCTTTCCTCCCTTCTTGTTCTCCCTTCCCTCAGTAAATCCAGTTCTTCCTGTCCATATGCAGCAGTTCAAGTTCTGCACTACAGGAAATGACGTGCCTGGCCCACATGAACCATGCTTTACTATTTGCCAACTCACAGTCACACTGCAGCATTACTCTAGAGCAGTGGTCCCCAACCTTTTTTGCACCAGGGACCGGCTTAAAGCAAAACTATTTTTCCAGGGACCGGCATGGCGGGGCGGGGGTGGGGCAGGCACCCCAGCAGGCAGCACTTCACACCACTCTCCGCCGTGAAATTGACTCGCCCGTGTCAATTTCTGCGGCAGAGCTGGAATCGCAGGGTACAGTCTCCCCGTGAAATTGACTTGCCCTTGTCAATTTCGGCGGGGGAGCTGGAGGGTGGCGCCCACAGCGCAGAAATTTACCATTTTAAGAGCCGGTTCGCTCTTAAAGTCGTAAACCACTGCGAAACAGACTGCCTAGCGGCTAAATGAAGAGCCGCATAGCCGCGGCGCCGCGGACCGGCAAAGAACCCCCAACGGCCCGGTACCGGTCCGCGGACCGGTGGTTGGGGACCCCTGCTCTAGAGACACACAAGAGAATGAGGACAGGCACCAACATGGATTTTTAGTGACAGGCCACAACTTCATTAAAATTTAACATCGGAGACTGCCCCGCTCCCCCTATCAGGCATTTAGATGGCTCCACTGTTTGGTTTATAGGGCATCTATTGCATAGAGCTCATTTCTCAGGGCACTCTCCACTAAGATGTAAAGTGCTTTGTTGAATCTGCTCGCTTTTTCCTCTGCAAAGGGGATGAAAGCTACCAAAGAGGGACTCCTGTCTTCACGGACTTCAAGTCAACCCTTCCCCCATGAATCTGTGATCCATCATAGAAATCCCATCTTATTTTCCGGTCTCAGGCATTTTATCTGCACTGGATACCCAACCCAAACTGCGACAAACTAACATTCTTTCAGTTCCTAAAATTAAATTTCTAAATCCTATATCTATTTAACCTAATTGTGTCTGCATGATGCTATCAGGAAGGAAAAAAAACCAAAAGACCACTAGGCCACTGCCAATTTGGCATTAATGGGAATGATTCCTTCCTAACCCCTTACACAGTGATCTTTCATACTCACAGCAACCTAAAAACACAAACCCTATACTATTTAACCATAGGCAGGGAGGGCGGGTTCAGCTAAAAATGGGGAAGAGTCCTGAGAAACCCCAAGCCAAGCTTTAAATAAATGATTGTGAAAAGCAGGAGCCATTCGGCTCACATTTCTCTGGCTTGCCAATGGGCAGCAGACCGCCCTGAGGGAAGTGGTGCCTGTCCCTGAACACACTTTCTTTTTTATCCTAAGGCTGCAGTAGCATACTGAGGGGCAAGGCGGGGGGCTATGCCCGAGTGCTGGCCTGGGAGAGGCGCTGCCCCCTGCTATCACAGGCAGACAGGGCCCAGCAGCCGTGCCAACCTCAACTCAGGCCTGCTGGCGGCTGAGGGCTCCCACTGCAGGGAAAGAAAGCATCCTCCCGGCTCCTCTGCCCCCACACTGGGCACAACAAGGGAGCTGTGGTGACCAGAGCCCATCACGCTCCTCTCCCCCCGCCACCAGGCAGCCTCAGGGCATCTGCTCCTGTCACTCCCACTCCCAGCCACACCTGCCGCCTCCACAGCTACGTGGGGAGTAGGGGAGAGTGGGAAACAGGTCTGCAGACACCCCCCTACAGGCCACTGCCGACAACAGGTGGGGGGGGCATAAAAGAAAATATTGGCCCCCGGGCACCAGAGAGCCATGATACACCACTGTAAGGCTGTCCAGCACCTTGTGGGTTCAATCCAGTTTCCCATCTATTAATCCGGAGGGGGCAGTGCTGCAAAGAGAGAAGCATTCAGTAGCTACCATAGCGTGGGAGGCATGAGACAAGAATTCTCTTGCACATACAAGCACACTCTCACTGCTGGTATCAGCATGTCTTGTTTTCTTTTCTCTTTAGGTTTGGGAGGTGAACAACCCTCTGTATGAGTAGGATTGCTACTCTCTTGAGCTTGTTTAATGGAGGGTCCATACCCTAGATCTCTCTCTTCCCCACACCCATTTGCAACAAAAAGATTTCCCTATGTGAGTGGATAAGGGAAATATATGAGTGTCAGTTACACAATGACAGAGCTGAATCACTATATTTAATTCCAAATAGCAAGCTGCAGAGACATTTTTAACACAGATACACACGAACCAAAGAAAGTACAGTGGAACAAAGTCACATATAATTGCATAAATCTAAGAGAAAACGAAAATATTAAAAGTTGTGAGGCACATCAAAAACCCAAATGTATGTGAACTTAATTTTTTTTTTAATTACAAAAATTAACTTCCAAACTCTTCAACCCTAACTATTTCATGGGCTACAAAGGAATATCAAGCTGAAAGAAAATGAATTGTGTCATATGGATTAATTTTTAAAAAAATCTATCTTCATTTAATGCAATATTTGGTAATCTTTACTATTGGGCTTCAAGACATACAATAAGAGCTATGGTATGTTGTGAATTTTGTAAAATATGAATGACTTACTTTGGCTGTGCACAATGAATTTTAAACAATGCCTAATGTCAAGCAGTTCTGGAGCACAATCAGTCTTCTCTCTTTGTTTAGTGCTGTGACAACTTTTAAGGCACTGCTTTCCTGTAAATACCATTTAGGTTGGCTTAGGCTCAAAATTGAATCTAACAAACATTTCTAAATGTCTTCTTTATTCCAAAAACTTGATCAACTTCTTCAAACCAAGAGCTGTAACATTGGTAAAAGGAGAAGTTAATTACCTTAAATTAACTTGAGTTCTTAGAGATATTTTGTCCCTACAGATGCTCTGCTATAGAAGACTCCTAAGCAGCAATGCATTGAGAAGGTGGTGCTAAGGAGGCAAGTCCAAGACAGTTCAGAGGACTGCATCACCAAAGGCAGTATCATCTGTGTTAGCAAGTAAGATGGCATGGTGCTTGACAAAGGTATGAATGGAAGACCAAGTTGCAGACCTATACATTTGTGTTATGGGAACATCTTTCAGTAGAGCTATAGATGTGGACTGACCCGAAGGCGAACCTCTTGATTAATATGGTATTCTGAAGAGACCGTCAGGAGGAAGAGAGGATGGGGATGCAGTGTAACTTTGTCTTTATAAAAGGTGATATTTGGCAGGTCAGTCCTGAGGCAGAAGTGGAGGATAGAACAGATAGCGATCATTTCAAAGAGCGGTTTCCTCAGGCCATTGTGATCCCACTGGGGGTCCAGGTTCCATATAGAGGAAACAAGTTGTGTAAGCCCTTAAGGAATCTGACAGTAGTAGTTTGGACAAAAACTGAGAAACCCTCAATGAGCGAGTAGAAGCCAAATGTACTCTGAGCTCACTGATAAACCTTTCATCTTTAAATCCAACAGAATTTGGAAAAGCGGAAATTCTGAGGTTTGGGAAGAGTAAAAAGAACACCAAGAAAACTTTTGAAGGTAAATTTTGCAATTAGTAAGTTTCCTACTAGATAGAAGAACTGACTGAACCTTATCCAAACAGGTTAGCTCCCTATTTCAGAACCGTCTAGGTTCACAGTAGAGGCATGGGGATGGATCAGGGTCCCCAAGTTCTGTGGCAGGAGATCCTTCCTGAGAGGAAGTTGGAGAGGTATTGTCACAGAGAAGTAAAAGTGGCTCTAGTACCACACTTGCCTTAGCCAGGACAGCACTCTAAAGGTAATCCTCGCTGTTTCCTGACACAGTTTGAGTAAGGTTTTGAGGATTAGAGTTAGAGGTGGGCAAGCACACAATAGCGTACGGGGCCACAGTGTTATCAGTGAATTGTGGCCGTATCCTCCCTTGGAGTAGACAAGACAGCATTTTGCATTGTTCAGAGTGGCAAGGAAATCTGCTTATGGGGAACCCCTGGTCCGGCAGAAGCTGAGGAAGCCAGAATCGTTGAGCTTCCATTCATAGTCCTAAAGAAAGTGTCGGCTCTGGGAGTCTGCAATTGTATTCTGGAGGCTTGAAAGACAGACAGCTGAGATTTCTATTTGATAGGAAATGCACCAGTTCCACAGCTTTAGCAACTGCGCATAAAAACAGTGGGATCTTGCTCCACCTTGTAGGCGGATATAGTATATTGATACCCTGTTTTCCAGCATTCCCTCGGTGGATTGGCCCTGTAAGATGTGAAGGAAGTATTGAAAAGAGTATTAAACTGCTCTCAGCTCCAGAATGTTCATGTGAAGCGTGATCTCTTCTGCAGACCACTTGCCCTGGGCTGTGGCCCATTGAAGGTAACCCCTCGCATCTGTGAAGAGAAGCATCTGTTGTGAGGATCTTTGATGGTGGGGGATGTGAGAATGGGGTTCCCATTCAGTGGATCCTTCCACCACTTGAGAGAGTCCAGAACTTCCTGAAGTACTGTGAAGTGTTTGGAAAGACTGTCTGTTTGGGATGTATGCAGACCTTAGCCACATCTGAAAGCACCTGAGGTGCAGTCTCACATGAGGTGTGACAGACATGGAGGACCAAGAGTTGTAGGAAGGTCCTTGCAGTTGTTTGTGGGCTGTGTTGTATTGTTGAGGTTAGACTCAATGGAATGGAGAATCTCTCTTTGGGCAGACAGGCTCTGGAGGTTAGGGAGTTTAGAGTGGCTCCGATGAAGTTTATTCTTTGGACTGGGGTCAATGTAGACTTCTTCTGATAGATGCAAAGGCCTGAAATAGGACTTCTAGAGCTGATCAGCTCCTGAGGAGACAATCATCCAGATAAGGGAATATTGCTATGCTCATTGACATAAATGAGTCTCTGCTGCTGAGAGAAGCTTTGTAAAGACACTCAAAGCCATGAGAAACCCAAAAGGAAGGACTCGGTACTGGTAGTGTTCTGCGCCTAATTCGAAATGTAAGAAATCTTTGTGGAATGGCTGGATAGCTAAATGAAAGTAGGCATCCTAGAGGTTGAAGGTGACAACCCAGTCTTCCATATCTAGGGATGGGATTATAATGGCTAACATCACCATCTTGAAGTCCTGGGAAAAAACATAGGTGTTCAGGTTTCTGAGGTGAAGAATCGGTCTCCATCCTCCACTCCTGTTGGGAACTAGTTGGAATAGAACACTCTTCTGATGAACTCTGGGGGAAATGGCTCAAAAGCCCCCAAGAATAGGAGAGACTGAACCTCTTATGTCAAGAGGTCTTTGTGACAGGGGTCCCTTGAGGGATGTGGAAGGGAGTGGGGATAGTGTAGAACTGAATAGAATATCCCATGTTGATCACCTCCAAGATCTATTTGTCTAAGATAATCTGTTCCCAAGGTAAGGAGGAAGTGAGATAGTTGATCTCCAAAGGGGGAGTTGGATGGAACTGTGCATCACACGATCTGGGAAAAGCAGGTTGCTTGAGGCCCTCAATGAAGATACCAAACCTGTTTCTTAGAAGGAGGTGCAGATGATGATGTTGTAGAGGAGGTTGATCTCCTTTTCTGAGATCTAAATTGCTTCCTCTGAAAGTCCAAAGATCTGGAAAAAACCTTTTGTGGGTTGTACTGAAACTGCCTAGACTGCTATGATGTTTGAGACCTGATAAACCATATTTTTTGCAGGAATGTAAACTCCCAGCAACTGTAAGATAGCTCTCATCTTTCAGAGAGTGGAGGGAGGAGTCCATGTCAGAGCTGAAGAGCTTGGGCCCTTCAAAAGGAAGGTCTTTAACTGTATTTCACACCTCACTCAGGAGACCAGAAGACAGGATGCTCTCTGTATAGCCACCACCATGGGTAGGGACCTAAAAGCCATGTCTGCAGCATCAAGGGCAGCTTGGAGTGCAGTTTTGGCTATCAATGCCTGAAACTGTTACCTCTGGTCCTGTGGCAGATGTTCAATAAAATTAACACACATTTCAAGTTCACTAAAGTCATATTTTGACAACCAGGCTTGGTAATTTGAGACTCAAAATTGAAGAGCAGTCAAGGAAAAGATTTTCCTTCCATGGAGGTTTAAACATTTTGACTCCTTATCATACAGAGAGGGTCTGGAACAGGTCTGACTTTCTTTCATTAGCTGTGTCCATCAACAGGGAACTAGGAGTGGAGTGGGAGAAGAAATGCTCCATTTTCTTGGCTAGAGTATAGTACTTTTTAATCAGCTCACTTACAGGTGGTCTGGATAGTGGCAGATGTTTGCCAGAGCGTGTGAGCAGTCGATAACAAAGCCTCATTGATAGGGAGGGCAATTTTCCCTTGAGGGGTATATTTAGAACGTCCACCAAGAAGTGTTGAGACTCCTGGACCTTCTCTAATGGGATCTGAGAGGATTCCACGAGGCATTTTATGGTCTTCAAAGACCTGAACATCATTGGCATAAGAAGGTGGGGGGGGCATTACCTCATCCTGGGATGAAGAGGACTTAGTTGATGGGGATGAGTTTCCTTCCCTCTGAAGGTCCTGCTGCTCCTGGGTGCTGAAGGGGCATAATGTACTGAGAGGCAACCCTGCAGTACCGAAGGTTGGTCAGTGGGTACCTGTGAATGATGTTGTACCAATGGGCATTGGGATCTCTCTGGTTAGAATACTATAAAATTGTTCACAAAGGTGACACCTGGGATTCCTGTAAACTCACCCATGGGGTCATAACGCATGGCTCAAAAGCATCTGATGGGATCCAAAAGAACTCCTTCACAATACTGGCTCAGTGGGGTGTGGTAATAAGGTGCCAAAAAAGAGTCCTGTATCAAGACCTCAAAATGCAAAGAAGTATCCCTGGGCTGAAGCAGGGGAAAGATCAGACATAAGTACCTCTCTTCCTAGTTTTTCTGGAAGGAGAAAGGGGCTTCTTCTTGTTAAACATCCTAGCCTCTGAAGGTGCTGCTGGAGCAGCAACTGCCACTGGAGCAACCTGGGATGCTGAGGCTGATGAACAGAGGGAAGCAGACCCTGCTGGAGCTAAAGAACAGTCCATTAGAAGGAGCTTCAGACTAGCTTCTCTGTCTTTCCAAGACCTGCCTTTGAATTCTGTACAGAGCTTAGAGAGGACATGGGTGTCTCCAAAGCAGCTCAACTGCCTGTCCCTATGGAGAAAAGACCTGCTGTGGCAGGCCTGGCAGGGCTTGAACCTAGGGTCTTCAGCATAACCCAGAATGTTAATGGATCAAAGAGAGAATAGGAGAGAGCTGGAGGTTACCCCCATTCTAAACACAACTGTGTTAAAACCAAAGAAGTAAAATAAGTAAAGAAAATAAAGGAAAAACACAAAGAATTAAAAGTCTGCTAAGAAAGGTAGGAAGCTGAGAATCAGCAGACATGCACATGTTCTGTCCTGAGCCACAGGTGGTCAAGAAGGAATGGGCAGTGAGTCAGCACCTCCTTATATGCCCTCACTTGGAGGCATGAGGTGTTGCTTTATGTGGGCCTGCTGCAAACACTGCTTTGAATTCTCCAGTCAATAGCACACAACCACATGAGCGTCCTCGCACCCATAGGGACATATACTTGAAGAAGCACATTATATTTTCAGCTAGGCAACCTAATCACAGACAAGGAATGTTGAATTCTTGTGTGATTATGAGCATTTTTGTACTTGATGCTGTCCTCAAGAACCCCTATCTGTCTGCCCTGATTTGTTCTTGCAAGCATGCACTTCAGAGACACTGACATCTAAAAGAAACCTTGCTCTCAATATTCTGTCTGCCCCAGCAGACTAACATAAGAGAGGGATTACATCACATGCACATGCAAGCTCACAAAAGAAACAAGGCTAATTTTATCTAATATTTAGCTCTGCTGGTCTTTTACATTGTGCCTTAAAAATAATCTTCATTTTTCAAAAGAGGTTTCTAAACTCCATCAAGTTAGGTCTTTATACAGTAGTAGTCAAAAGAAGAGGCATCAAACGAGAACATACAGAGTCTTTTTAAAGTCCTGATGCACAAGAACACATGGGTTACCTTGGGACATAGGGGACTAATAAATCACTTCTATAACCTAAATTACATACACACAATTGAAGGAACTTTCCAGTGAATGCATTTTCAAACAGAAACCCACTGAAGATTCTGCAAGCCAAGTATAATATAAGGGGGAAATGATTGTGTTTCCTAACTTCCTCCATGGTCATTTGAAACAAAGCAAACATCACAGATTACACTGTATCCAATACCAGGAGATAGACACAAAGGTAATACTAGAATTCATTTTGTATAATATTTAGCAACTTTTCAAATTTAGTGAAACACACTATGGGCTTAAGAGTCAATTAAATAACTTGATGATCTGGTGAGTGAGATCATAAAGCAGTAGTGAATTAAAATACATATGGGTTACATGTAATGTGTGTCTTCTGGGACTAGTCACAGGGACACCTAGACATTTCAGCCAGTGCAGAAAATAACTGGCTACCTCCCAAAAAGGAATGACTGTTGAGAGCATATTACACCTTTACTGGCTATCTGGATAAAAATCGAAAGTGCTGAATGCCATAAGGATAGCCCTAATGACCTAACTCAAGGCTTTGCTCTCCATTTCCGACTTACTACACAACACACCCTTGTCTGTAACGCTTCCACTAACTGCCCAAGAGGGAAGGGATGAAGTTCTAAGACTAGGACCAGGGCACCTTGGTAACAGGCTCTGGTGTCTGAAACACATTTCCACCATAAATTTGCATAAGCCTCAGCTTATCTTCAGAACACATTTTAAGAGAAACCTTTAAAGACAAAGACCTCCTTATTGCCACACTATTAGAATCCTGGCACTGTGACAAGTTGCAAGGTATTGGCTCCCTATGCATGGCAATGTTTGTCTTAATAGAGGCCACCTACTGCATGCCTAGAGGCTATGCCGATGGGTGTAATAACAATTAAAGGATAACGTAATGTGTTAAATAGTGTCCTAAATAATTTGGTATTTCAGTGAGGAAACTTTAGCACACTACTATAGAAATGCAGCAAAATTCTAACTATACTGTCAATATTTTTATATTGTAAGCACTTTAGGGCAGGGCCTGTCATTTATTATGTGTCCGCCTGTAAGTGGATAGCAACAAAGGAGCCTCAACATGGTCAAAGCCTTTAGGTGCTACCACAATACGTATAAACAACAGACACAGCAAGGTTTATTTCATACCAGTTTATAAACTATTTGAATGTTTGCAAGGATCATCTGTGTGTATTTCACTTAATTCATTTCCTGACACTGCAGAGATCTTGGGCATTGGTGCACCTCCTTCCCTCCTGCTCTTTGCCTGTAACACACAATAGTTTAGTCTCATGAGGGCTGAGAGACTTTGGTCTAATTCTGGTTGTTGGCTTGGGGTCAGAGTGATGTGTAATGGCCCGAAATATACAGGAGGTCATACCCGATTACCTGGTGGTCCTTTCTGGCCTTAGATCCTAGGACTCCACATACTATTTGGTTAAGAAGCATCAATTAATTATTTAAAAATGACTGATGTCAGATATTTGGGTATGCACGTAGTGTGTCTTGTTAATCAGCTACAGTGAACGCTTACATATATACAACAGCAGATTTTTACAAGACATGCAACCATTTCCTCTCAAACAGACAAAATTGCCTTAGTGAACTACTTTAGGGTTATTATTAGGTACCACCATAATGCACAGAGGCCCCAGCCAAGATGGGGATCGGATTATGCAAGCTGCTGCACAAACACGTGGTAAGAAAGAACCCTTGCCATGAAGAATTTACAGTATAAAAAGACAGAACAGATAAAGTGTGAGAAAGGAAACAGACAGAGAGGTCTGACGGTCCCACAGCAGGTTGGTGCCAAAGCCAGTAATTAAAGCCAAAGTATCCTGAGTCCCAGTCTAGGGCCCTATCCACTAAATCACTTTACCTCTATAAATATAAGGAGGGTATTACTTGTACACAAACACATACAAATAAAAAATTTTCAGAACTTTTCCACAGTAAAAATTTGGATTTTCTGACCAGCTCTAATATATATACATAAGTATGACATCTTAGTTTAATATGTGCCTATCACTGGTAGGCATAACACCAGCAAGCTATATAGGTAGTACTTTTGATCCTTTCCAAAAGTATTCTTCTCCGACTTGTACCTTTGTAGAAATGTCATGTACTTTTTTTCCTTGAATGTCCAACAGAAGAACAAGTGTAAATTTGTCTGCTAAAGGTGAGATCTTGCAAGGCACTGAGCAGGTGCTCAGAGTGTAAGATACAAAGAGACACAGTAGTCAGAGTCATAGGTCACCATGGAAATGCATGTAGCAGGGGAAAAATAAAAAAACAAATACTTTTTTTGCTTGTACAAATACTAGTCTCATGCTTAGCATTTTTCAAATTTAAGTGCCTCCTAACTGGCTGTATTTTAGCAGAGCAGCAATAAAACAGTGGTTTGAAAGACATCATACCAACGCTTCAGCTATTTCATTTGCTAACAACTCCCCTGCTCCTTACCCAGGTACAATTAACTCTCCATTTTCACATAGGGTTTTGTGTCTCAAAATGAAAGAAAAATGTCAACCCAGAAATATTTCGACTTTTTTGTTGTATTTAAGCCAAATTATTTAGTGTTTAGCACACAAAACTGAGAATTAGGACTCCTGGATTTTATACCTAGCTCTGCTACTGAATATATGTCCTTGGGCAAGTATTTGAATTTCATGGCAGAAGCAAAGTGTAACTGTTGATAGTTTGGGGGTGGGGAGGATGTGTATTTTAAACCCACTTTCTGCAAAAAAAGAAATAAAGATAAAAATATAAACCCTGGCACGAATCTGGGGGGTTCGTGACCCTCTATGCCCCCCGTCACCTCTGCTTCATGGTGCCTACGTTTCCTCATCTGGCAAATGGAAATAATGCTTATCATTCACTGGGGCATTGTGGGCATTGTTTGTGGAAAACCCTGAGGGCATCATTTTGGTTCTCCTTCCCCCAAACCTGTATCACCCCCCCCAAAAATAAAGCCAGAATGTAAGAAACATTTTAAAAAATAGTTTTGGGGCCCTCTTTCATTTCAGCTAAGGACTGATCTACTGGTAAAAAAGTTCTATATCTGGCAGTGGGAAAAAAAATATTTTTCTCAGTGAGTAGATTTTTTTTTTTTAATGAAATGGTGATTAAAATTGCTCAGAGGTCTGGAATGTAACAAGTAGATCCAATGGAGATGGAGTAGTACACAGAATGGAACTGAGGTTGGCAAAGCAGCATGGTAAATATACAGCCCATGTTCTGCATTTTGTCATATGTGCATCATATATGTACATTTGTATACACACGCACACACACTTCAAAAGCAGGTCAAATTTTAGCAAAATGTGCCTGGAAACATGCATGTGTTTGAAAGAATTACTAATTACCTACTAAGTTTTTAAAATGAAAATGCTTATTTTGGGGTTGCATGACCTTCATGTTAAGGTTTCTGTAACTTCTCTTTCTTGACCGGCCCTTCAGTCCTACTCCTATCTGCAACTGTTTTAATGCTTTACAGGAATATTGCTTAATGCCAATTTAAATATTTTTCTTGTTAACGGGGCTGAAAAAAAAAGCAGTGAAAAAGGCCACAAGATATAACCAGCATTAAGATTTACATCTGGTGAGAACTATAAAAAAGTAATATAAAGTAAAGGTGGCATAATTGTTAGGGTTACAGCTGCCAATAAGACACACAGATAAATAGTTTAAAAATAGAACATGGAATTTTATGGAATTACACTTTATAGGGTTTAGTTGAAGTCTGTAGTGACCCATGAAAATTCCTATCTTTAACATATTCTAGGGAATTTCAGATAATGATTTCCAAGAAAAATTCCACAAGTCTCAAGAGGATTTTTAAAAATCTTCTGTATTCTTATATTTGTCAGAGTACAATTTCAGTATGGTTATGGTTCATAATGAATTATAATCTTATAAGGTTATAATACTCTATTTTTAATCTTTCAGTCAGAGGTGTATGATTACTGTGATGATAACCCTTTTTCACCAGTTTTTCTTTTTCCCTTTTGTATCAGTGTTGTCAAGTGACTGGTTTCCTTGGACATTAAATGAAGTTTGATTTAATTTGTGTTTACTATGTATAGCATTCCCGGCAGGCTTTGTTTTTAGAAGAATACTTTATAGATGGATAAGAAATAAGAGCCCATCAACTAAGGAGCTGTTTTAAAGTTACTTTTGCTACTTATTTTTGTCATATTTGCCATTTTTAGACCCTCCCTACATTTCTCTTCTCATTTCATTTCGTTTTCATCTCTTCTCTTCTCATGTCATTTCAGTTATCTGTGACTGATGTCACCATCATGGAAAAAGCAAGCAGCTGTAAGTTTGTAAGAGATTTTGTTTTGGTTTTTTGCAGTGCATTTAATTTTCATAGATGGCACTTGGATACCATAGTGCTAGGTGACTCGATAAAAACCTAGAAACAGACTATGGCTGGGTCCACACTGACGGTGGCAAATTCGCCACCATCAGATTGATTGCTCTGGATCGACTGAGTGGTCTGTGTAGACCCGCTCAGTCGATCCAGCAAACGACACAGGAAAACCACCCCGGTAAGTGGCGTAGTGCTGTGTCGAAGGGAACGCTGTTCCCTTCGACACAGCGCAGTGTGGACAGCGCACGGAGGAGACGCAGTGAAGTCGACGGAAGATATGCAAGTGATTTATGTCACTTATGTATCTCCCATCGACTGCTGCCGAATCGCAAAGGTAAGTGTAGGCTGGGCCTATGTCTTAGCACTTCAGTTCAGATGCTCACTGTAGCGATAGGAGGGGTTCTCCCATTCCTGTAGTTGATCTACCTCCCCAAGAGGTGGTAGGTAAGTTGACAGAAGAATTCTTCCATCACCCTAGTGCTGTCTACACTGGAAGTTAGGTCAGCCTACCTGTCACTCAGGAATGTGGATTCTTCACACCCCTCAGCGATGTAGCTGGGTCAACCTAGTGTAGACCTGGCTATTCAGTGGCTTCTTGTAATCCCTGACATATGCTGGGAAGCCAGATGGTAGAGATGAAGTGGGATTTCCCAAACAGGGAGAAAAACAGATCAGTTTGCAACATTCAGAGCATGCCGGGACAGACAGGACATCAGGAAGAGTGAACAACTATACATCTATGTAAACCTAAGGACATCACTGCTGTGACTTATATAGGGTTAAAATTGTGTGTGAGGGTCAGTGGATGATTAACAATGAAAGTAAATCCTGTTTTTCTAATACTGTCTTGCTGGAGAAGGTCAGGTATACTTTAAGAGATTCACGAATATTTTTATATCCCATAGGGTAAGAAATAAGAAAATTGAAAACAATTTAAAAATGTTGTGAAGGGCAGTTACAACTTCCTGCACTGAAGGAATTTTGGCATATCTTATTCATACCTCTCTAATTCTATTTTCTTTGCAGTATGCTAGGCAACTTAAACATAGTTTTGTTCTATATACCATATCGTTCTTAATAGCTTAAGGTTTTGTGGATCATATGATCAGAAAATTATACTCCACATACACCCAGATGGTGAAGATTCAGTAGTTTGTGTATGTTAGCAGAGGAGAATTATGGGTTACAATGTGAACTAGGTGATTCAGTTATGCATCCCAGAAATCCTTATTTAGTGTAGCTTTAGAAAACACACACAATATACATGCTGCTGCGTCTCACTAATTTTTGGATAATGTATCATGTAAATATGAATTAACCTTGACTGTAAGCACAGAAATAAATTATGTTTTAGTTTTTGTCACATGAATATTAAACATGAGGTATCAAATGTTTCTGAAACTTATAGAAAACTGATTAAATACTAATTTCACCACTGACGTTGTATAGGCTCTGCCAAGCCATTCACAAATTCAGTTGAATCCTACTGGGGTTTACTAAAAGGAATTGTATTAAAACGTGCATATTTCTCCACTGTAACTGGTTAAAACAGATTGAGACTAAACTGAATTCTAGCAGGTATCTTGATTATGAGATCGTACTGCCTTGGGGCAGGAACTGAACCTTCTTTTAAATCTTATATAGAACCAAGAGAAAAAAGGGTAGTTAAAGAAATAATATGGATGAAAATAAGAATAGAGGTCAGAGCAATGAGGAAAGGATGGCATAGAATGTGTATTTAACTTTTATTGTGCCTGCTCTGCATTCTATAAGTTTAAAATTGGAGGGAAAAAACAAACAGAAAAATACACCAGAATACATACCAAACCAATGATGTGATGGAGGGCGCTTTCAGGGATTTGGCAGAGTCCTTAGTTGAAAATCTGCCACCAAATTAAAAGTTAGAGTGATTTCCTTGCCTCGAATAGAATCAGCCCCTCTCTGGTTATTGCTATCATCCTTGCCAGAAATGACTTAACTGTAGGGCTCATGAAAAATACTTTACTAGTGCAAACGTCTTGCCTTTGGAATATATTAGATTGTGCCAGGTATCAAGTATTTTCAAAAAGTTTCCCCTTGATTTAGCCTCCACAACCACCTTCTTCACATTGAGTGTTATGCCATGCTAACAGCATGCTCACTGCGCTGTTCATGAACAAAGCATAAACTTTTTGAGCAAATTGCACTTAGTATAAGTATGGTCTGTCAATTGGAATTCCACCTTGCCTTTGCTATAGTTACAAGGAACCTTTTTTGTTTGAATAGGAAGACAAACAGTGTCTCCTGAGCCACACGTCTCCTTCCTGCAGCACATGCACTCCTGAGACATGGAATATAGACGAGGGTAAAGCGGAACACTGTTGTGGGAATCCTTTATTACATTAGCATGATACTGCCCAAAAACCTGTCGCGGATGGAGGCCTGGAGGACCTTAGACCCACACTTTACCTGGGGAAGTCTCATTGCAACAAAAATTAAAATACTGCAACTATGAACAGATCCCACCATTTTTTTAAATTTAAAATAGCTAAGTTGCAGGTTAGTTAGGAAGCCCAAAGAATCACATCTATCACTCTCCAAAATTTTAAGGCTGAGCATGACCTCGACTCCATATGGCTATGACACCCAGCCACTTGCAGATCAGTTGTTCAACTACAAGTCTCTCAGATGTAGGGAGTCCCACATGACTGCATAAATGGTATATACTGGAGGGAAACACCACATACAGACGTGACTGGGGTAGTACACAGGTTGGGGCAGTACACAGCTTTGTATCTTTCCAGGTCCTCCTCAAACCTGATGATGGCGGTTCTCACGCTGCTCTTAACTAACCTAGTCCAATTAGATGGAAAGGGAAGGAAGCATTACAGAAATCATAATCACCATGCTAAGAATGCTGGATGGAATTATGAAACTGAAAATTTGGGCTAAGAACAGTTTTTATAGTTAGAGTTTAAATGGGGTGCAGCCTGTCGAGCAAGCAGCAGCCTGTCGGGTGACAGGGTTCTGTCCCTGCTTCTGCTGTGGGCGCAATCAGTGTCCTTTGACAAATCACTTTACAGCTCTGTGGCTGTCTCCCAATATGTGAAATCTTAACAGAAATGACAATTGCCTGCTTTACACAACTGAGCCACTGATGTTTCTGTACCCTTGTGATAGATACTTGGGATAGATGGATTTATAAATTACTTTGACATCTTTAGGTGAAAGAAGCTATACAAGTGAAAAATATTACGTGTAGCAGGTAGGAGTCAACAGCAAAGCGAGAAGAGAAAGGAAGAAAGAATTCAGTTAGACTGAAAACTCTTTGGGGCAGGTACCATCTTTTTATTCTGTGTGCATGCACTTCAACTAGTAAAGTGGGGCCTGAGTCCCTGGCTGGGAACCAAGTGATACTGCAATACAAATGAATAAATAAGGTAATAACCAAGCTTTTCCATTGAGTGGCAGAAGAGTGGTGGAAGTTTTTTGAAACAGTAAAACAATTAAGTCATATATTAGTTCTAATGTAGCAAAGATACATCCCTTGAGATAGATAATGTGTGAACTCACACACACATGCAGAGATTTCTTCTAACAAAAAGAACTCAGCAGGGCATTTGTCTTCTTTGCATTTCCATGTTTGCCTGAAGGTTTTGATAATTTTTCCACAATAATCTATCCATCTCGTCCATAGTCAAAATGATACATCACGTTTCAATTTAGCAGATGTTTCCTCTTTTTTTCTTTTCTTTAAGATTCATTAGTTATTCTACATTAACCTGTATTGCACTGCATCTACTATCTGTTAACCTGGGCACATAAAACATCTAAAATCTTCCATATTTGTCTGTACTGTTCCTCAGAACACACTGTTTCTTGTAGCTGATGGGATTGGATCTTTCCCTTGGGCATAGTGTTGGAAACCCTTACTCAGCATGAGTAGTACTTATTTAGGCAAGTATTCGAGTTTACAGTAGCTCAAAAGACTATTCAGTATTAGTAGAGGTTGCAGAATTGGTCCCTTAATGGGAATGTTGTTTCCATGTTTACCTTCCAGCTTCCTCAACTAAAAGGAAAAAAATCTAAAGCAGAAAAGCATCCTACTTTATTGGCATACCACTAACCTGTAGGGGCAAATAGCAACCCACAAGTCCTAGTGCTAAGCATAGGAGATCCTCTTGGGCTACAAAGCAACTATTCATTAGGAAGTAAAGCGCCTGAATTACTAGTGTATGGTTGCTAGGAAACCCTTGAAAGGTCTCTAGCTACTGTACTAGGCCTTCTGGGATCATACCTTACCCTGTGGCTTCATGCAGTCAGGTGCAGCAAGAGGAGGAGGGTTTCCTTCTCCTGTTTATTAGCCCCCAGAGAGAAAATATGTCCAGCTATAGAGAGCCCATCCCACCCACTCCCAAGGACAGCCATGTTAAGTAGAAAGACCTTATGGTTTCATGTGGATAATAAAGGAGAGGAAAGAGTAGATAGGATTCTCTCCTGGATGTCGCTGGCCTTAGACCTCCCAGTAAACATGTAGGGTCTGGTCTGCAGCCAAAATCTCATGAACCAAAACTATAGATTTTAACCTATAGTTTGCAAAACGATGTGTTTGCAAACACCACTACAAACCCAACACTGCATGGTTCACACAGCTCTGAAGAGGAGTTTGTTTCCTCCACAAAAATTTCTAAAATGAACAGTATGCCACTAGAAATATACCATCTAGGGCATATTATATTTGTGGCTATTGCACTTCGCTGAGTGAAAACAAAATTTGTGGTTCATTCCAGAGGAGAAGGAGCTGAAGGTCAATTGGTAAATTCCAACTGCTGCTTTTAATGCATTTGATCAGACTCACTGTTAAACACATGATGATCAGAAGAGCTCAGATTCACAATGAGAAGATCGGGAGAAGGAGAGAAGACATGAAGCAAAGCTCAGTGTGAACAATTTGGGTGGGGAGGTGGGGGAAGGAGAAATCTAAGTTAAGAGGCTATAGTTGACATAAGTATTTTAAATTAAATTTTAAAATGTTGGTGATGAATTATGGGGGACAAAAGAGTCATCCCCAAAATAATCAATTATAAAACTCTGAACTAAAAAATACACACAAAAAGATCCACAAACATGCAAACACACAGAAGCTGATAATTGGTGCTGGACCAAATGGATAGTGGGAGTACGGAGAGCCATTGAACCAGACTGTAAACCCTGCACATGATGGAAACCACTTCAAGCCAGGGGGTTCAGCAACACCCACTGCACCCTTAGTTCCAGTACCTATTGATCCAATATAGCTACCCATAGCCTATTGTCTCCTTGCAAACACACACACAGAGAAAATGTGATTTTAATCTGGACATTGAAATTAAGAACTTTATCTCAAGATTTCTAGGCTAATTTCTCAACCAGTAAGGTGAAGCTAAGCACTCTCATATGTGTGTGTGAGTGAGTGTTCAGTAAATACAATGAAAACACAAAGTGATGACACCTTGATAAACTAAGAGCTCAAGGTTTCAATCAAAATGTAAGTCATAATTCAATAAATCATTCTTCTGTGATGCCTGAGTTGAAATATAATATATTTTAAGCCATGTCAACATCTTAAAAGTATATTTACATTATCAGAAAATAAATGTATTTCAGATAAGTTATGTTTTTCACTAAGTAATCTTTTATGCAATTTTATAAAAATGAAGTCTCCAGAGGACCAAAATTTTGTCTGCCTATTTCTCTAATTTATAGCTACAATTTTACCCAGATAGCTGAATTTGTGTTTCTGCAATTTTGCACTGTACAAGGAAAATTTGACACAAAGAATAAATCCACAATACGTATGTGTCAAAAGTCCCTTAGTCTTTTCACAAATTAAATGCATAAATATTTTCAATAGGCAAAACACAGCTAGAACCAGCGGCTAATTAACAGAATAGAGAACAACAACTAGTGTTGTAGGCTTTGTTCTTCTGACTCAGCTGCAAACTCTAAAAAGTGCAATTGTTTGTTTACCAAAGATAAAAGCAGTAGGCAATTGCTATTCTCATCTACCACAGTGCTCCTTTACTATAGGGCTTCCTCCTACATAATCCTTGTGCCTCTTCTTTTCAATTCCATTAAAATGAATCCAGTTCCCCCTTCAAAACAATTATCTCCATATACCACACAACAATTTTATTTTTCATTAGACTTAATACAAAGAAAAACCATCTTTGGAATGTTTCTGATAAACCACAGCAAAACCAAGATAAGGTTACTTGGCCTAAATATAAGATTCAGTCCAAAACTTCTCCAAGAATTGGAACCATATTTTTGTATAGTTCAAAGAGAGTTTAGCTTTAAAAATGCTCCTCTGTCTGCATTGTAGGGGAATTTCTAGGGTCAATGAAGATAAAATATGCTGCAAGATGAATGTGTTTGGCCTCCTAAAAAGTTGAGTGAAAAAGGAAGAATATCATTCATATCCATCTTGTGTACCTCTTGGCTTGGTCCTGTACTAAAGGCATGTATTTTAGCCTTAATGGAGGCTTTCTATTCCATCACCCAAAATGTAAGATAGCAAATACAGTCTTTCAGAGGTTCTGGAATATGTGACTCCAAATGATCAAGTGCCCTCAATATTATGGAAATGTATAAAAAAAGAAGCAAATTTTAAGGAGGAATTTGAATGAAGAGGTGATGGTAAATTGGAATGCAAGCTAGGACAGGTAGTTCTAAATATAAACAGTATCATGAAGTGGCTGTGCAGATAGTGGGAGAAGGATTTTAAAACATAAGACATTATGTTCTGATTGTTAATAAAGATCATCCAAAAATGGCTCAGTCCAAACCTTAGCTAATGTAGCATTAATTTGGTGTCCTCATATCTCTGGCCTCTGGCATTTTGCACCCCAGAATCCACTGAAACCAAAGGAGCTTGGGAGATTTGAAAGACAATAAGTTCTTAGTTCCAAAGGGGTAGCCGTGTTAGTCCGTATACAGCAAAAATGAGAGTCCTGTAGCACCTTAAAGACTAACAAATTTCTGTGGGCATAAGCTTTCATGGGCTGCAACCCACTTCATCAGATGCATTAAGTGGAAATCACAGATAGGAGGTGTATATATATACATCCAAGGGTAAGAAACAACAATTTGGGGGGGGGAGGAGGCAAGAGCTAACAGTCAATTCAGTTAAAGTAGATGAGGCCTATTCACAATCATTGGTCAGAAGGTAAGAATGTGTGAACAATGACAATTGCTTCTTGTAATGAGATAACCATTCCAAGTCCCTATTCAGACCTAGTCTGATTGTGTCAAGTTTGCATGAGAGTTCCAGCTCTGCAGTTTCTCGCTGAAGTCGGTTTTTGAAGCTTTTTTTGTAGAAGTATGGCAACTTTCAAGTCACTACAGAGTGTCCTGGGAGATTGAAGTGCTCTCCAACTGGTTTATGGATGTTACCATTTTTTATGTCTGATTTGTGTCCATTTATTCTTTTGCGCAGTCCAGGTTCAGAGACGGGCTACTAGGATGATCCGAGGAATGGAAAATCTGCCTTATGAAAGGAGACTCAAAGAGCTTGGCTTGTTTAGCCTGGCCAAAAGAAGGCTCCGGGGGGATATGCTTGCTCTATATAAATATATCAGGGGGATTAACGTTAGGGAGGGAGAGGAATTGTTTAAGTTTAGTACTAATATAGGCACGAGGACGAATGGGTACAAATTGGATATTAGGAAATTTAGACTAGAAATTAGACGAAGGTTTCTGACCATTAGGGGAGTGAAGTTCTGGAATAGCCTTCCGAGGGAAGTAGTGGGGGCAAATGACTTATCTGGCTTTAAGACTAAGCTTGATAAGTATATGGAGGGGATGTTATGATGGGATAGTTTAATTTGAGCAATTGATTTTGGATTATCGGCAGATAAGTCTGCTCAATGGTCTGTGGGAATGCTGGATGGGATGGGAACTGAGTTACTGCAGAGAAATCTTTTTTGGGTGCTGGCTGGTGAGTCTTGCCCACATGCTCAGGGTTTAGCTGATCGCCATATTTGGGGTCGGGAAGGAATTTTCCTCCGGGGCGGATTGGCAGGGGCCACGGAGGTTTTTCGACTTCCTCTGCAGCATGGGGCATGGGTCGCTTGCTGGTGGATTCCCTGCAGCTTGAGGTCTTCAAATCTCATTTTTGAGGATTTCAATAACTCAGTCATGGGTTCGGGGTTGTTATAAATGTGTATGGGTAGGGTTTTGTGGCCTGCCTTGTGCGGGAGGTCAGACTAGATGATCATATTGGTCCCTTCTGACCTATGAGTCTATGAGTCATTCAGTTTGGCCAATGTACATGGCAGAGGGGCGTTGCTGGCATATGATGGCATATATTATATTAATAGACAAGCAGGTGAAGAAAAACTATGGAATGAAGTAATCAACAAAACAAAATAAATTTACATTAATGTAACATGATGCCTGTGTGGTTAAATCACAAAGTCAGGAAATGCAGAAGTGACAATTCCCACAGCAATGTTAACCTGCCATGCTATGTGTCATATTTTCTATTTTGCTTTACTTCTGAAACATACAACCTGATACACAGTAGGTTAGATTACTGTTTCTGTGGCTAACTGTACTCAGTTCCATAGAACACACAGAACATGCAAGGTGACTAAGCCAATTGTGCTGTGGGATCTTTAACTTTTGCATTTCTTTGATTGTGATTTTTAATTGTTTAACCTTAAAGCTGCATTAATTGTAATTTTTTGCCTTTGAATATGTATTTGTTCTATATAACACTAGAAGTCTGCCTGTAAACATTATTTTTATTTATTCAAGGTAAAAGTAAAAGTCACATAAATTTCAAGCATCAACAGTGAGCATTATTTTTGATGGGTTGCTTTTGTGCCTCTTCAGACTTACCATTACACTAACATTTAGCCCCAAGGCATCATTACAGCCACATATCCTTTTACATATGGTCTTAAAAAGCCTGTAAAAAATTGCCTTAGCATTGGATGGAATACTCTGATCACTTTACACAGTTTAGAGAGGAGAAAAATGAAACTCTCATTTTGTCACTGAGCAGTCACCAATCATTTAATAGGTGTTTGGGGCATTTATTAACTGATAATTGCTAATATTAAAATCACAATAGTGAATTTAATGAAGAGGATCTAAATTTAAAAGGAATAGTTGATATATTTAATCATATATGATGAATACATTTTAAAAGGTAGTAAAAGTCATTGTCTCGCCATGCCAGATGTTGCCAATGGCAAAATGAAATAACACAAAATAGATCCAAAACTCACATTACAGAGGCATTTACAAATTTTTATTTTAGAGCTTTGTAGGAGATGGAGCCCAAAGGAAGGGTAAGTTTTGTTTTGTTTTTCCCTCTCATTTGGCCATTTCATTTGCTGGCCTTTTGGAAACTTGCATGTTTGGTCTCCATTACAACAAACATCCCTCACTTTTAGGCTCTGATTCTGTGCCCATTGAAGTGAATGTCAATGCTTGTATTAACTTCAGTGGTCCAGAATCAGGCCATATTATATTGTGTATATATATCTATATGAATGAGAAAAAAAGAATGGAATAATGAGAAATTACCCATCCATGGCATACCTAAAAGAGAAAAAGTATTGCATGAAGATCTTCTCGTCATTTCCCCAACCCCACACAACTGCCTTCTGGGTTGGTGCACACAGCAAAGCTCATCAGGCAAAGTCAGGAACTACATATGAAATTAGGCAGCTAAAACTATGCAGGTTTAACCTCTTGCAGTTTCATAACAGGCCACATTTTCTCTTCAATATCCTCATCCATCATTTCAAAGAATACTGTTCCTGCCTAATAAAGCAAACCACCAGCTCTCCTTGAGGAATATCCCAGTCCCTTCTGCATAATTTTTCCTGTCATGTCAGACATAAAGCATATGCTATACATTATATTAACAGTAGTCCTTGTCTAGTGAGACTTGGTCCAGATGTTACTCTAGAGTTGACCTCAAACTGATGTATACACTTTATAGTTATACAATTAATCCAGTTACAAAGTGTAGAAGATACATTTTAATCATATACCATACACAACCGTAAGAGTCAGTTTATTTACTATCAGATAAATGCACATATAGCTGGATTGGAATGCAGTCACTTATATTGGGTGAATCAGAGGAAAGTATTCCTACAAGGGATAAACAATATTCCTGATTGTAACAATGATTATGTATCCCCTTGGGTGTGAATTACACTTTTCAGACAGAGAGAGAGAGAGAGAGAGAGAGAGTATAGACTGTCTCTGCTCCAAAGAACTTTCTATCTAACTAGCAGTAACAGGATGTAGAAAGAACATCAGGCAAGGGAAAGAGAGGAACATTTACACAAACTAAGGTTATGAGGTTGGATTTTTTTGAAAAACAAAGTATACATTTAAAATTTTTTCATTTAGAAAAACTATATTAGACTGGGGGCAGTGTAGGGTCCAAATAAATCCTGCCACTTCTTACTCTACAATTCTTCTCCAAACTGACAGCTAAAATTCTTATCCACACCTCATTAATTCTAAGACTCAAATTACCATATATTATACCTTCATCTCAACACACACACCTCCAATCTATACAAAACATTGCTTCTGTAATCATCAGCTTATCACATCAGTATAATCATGCTGTTCCTCTCTTCAAATACCACCACTGACTTCTCTCATCTTCTGTTTGTGCTTCTTCACTTTTACCCTCAAGGCCTGGCACAACTCCGGCTGCCTACTTACTTCCCCTTCCAACCATGGGAACACCTCTAGAGGGAGGTGAGGATGACATTACCCCCTGCCTTCCCAACACTTAAACAAGGCTTCTTGTCCCACTACCAGCTTTTGAGAAGATCCATTGCTCACATAAACCGCCAAATCCTGGCCCTGCATGGTATAAAGGATTGGGTCCTAGCTACCCGGCATTGTAATGAATTGTATTTCTTTTGCTTCAAAGTAACCTGTGCTTAGGGAAGGAGGAAAAAAAAAAAAGCTTTGAAGAGGGCTGTGCTTGGGGGAAAAAGCTTTAATTGATTCTGTTTTCTGTTACTGATGTTTATTTTTTCTGGGATTTTCTTGCATTTAATAGTTAATGTATTTGTTTTGTTCATTCTCTGGCAAATAATTGCATCAGCTTTTGAAAGGTCTTAACGTTTTAGTTCTAACAATCTAGTATTATTACAGGACAAGCAGCAGCAGATACAGTGTGTGATCTGCTTTTTCATGTACATTTGCAATAAGCAAATCTTAGAAGAAAAATCCACTACAGAACCAGCAACATAGTGCACAACCTAATAGCACCAGAAAGTAGTCCATTGTACTATTTGTATAATGTAGCCTGTGTACTGGGTAACAATGGAGGCAATGAAAGTTTCAAACACAATCTGCAATATTGATAGAGTGGATAAGGATGTGGATGCATTTTGTACTTGGTCAACAAATTTATCTATTTCCTGTCTACACAAGTCAGAAGATCTCTCTTGTGGAACAGGCATGCCTGAATCAGCTGGCTTTTTGTAATCTATATAAGGAGAAACTGGACCTTAAATGATATTTTTTCAATACCAAGGGAATGTGTCCAAAAAAGTGACTCCTAGCATGCTACTGTTGAAAGTGTCAAACTAGAATATCAGAGTATTAATGTAATAATGCTTACCATTTACTGGGTTTTTTTTGTTTTTTCTTTGCATTAGTATTTTATTAGTATAATATATTGAAATATCAGCCTGAATGACTAGCTACACGAATTGGATACTGCAATTTGCATTTGTTTTACCGGCAATCAGGCCTACATACACTATCATCCTTGGAGGTCTTTTATGGCACAAGGTTGGTCTCTGCTACTCTACACAATCACACCTTCATACAGGGAACCAGCATAGCATATGATGGGTATCACTACAGCAAACTGTAATCCTACATACACTTCTTGTAGGACTGTATGATGCAAAGTAGGTCTCATATATCCTTCATATGTACAACTCCATGAATTCTTCTGCTGGGCCTTATGAAGTTCTTGAGCACAAATATTTGGCATTTTGTAAGTTATTGCAGATATTTTTCTGAGATTTTTTTAAAATACCAGGAAAGAGTCATTTAGTCTACAAGGCAGTTATATAATTTATTTTTCCTTATGAAAAATAAGGAAACTTATTTTAAACTTTAAACTTCGTATAGAAAACTGGTGGCTACTGTGTTTTCTCTCTACCCATTCTTGCTTCCCCAAACATTTGATGTGTTATGCATCCAATTAGATATGCCCTTCCCAAACCTCCTTTATATAGCCATGCCATTCCCTTGAACTTCCTTCCATTCCCTCCACACCACCTCTTCTTAATTCACACATCTCCTTAAAACTGACTGAAACATTTTAATGACAGTCTACTAAAAAGGAAGACAAACAAAAGTGGACTGTCACAAGACTGGAACCTTATCTACTGTACAGATCTGGTCTTAGGAACCAAAGTTCTATTTTCTCTCCTTGAACGTTGGTGATTCTGTGACATGCCTGATAAGAGTAGTGGCTAACAGAGTATCCTTGGCCAAGTGTATGGGCCCTGGCTGAAAGGCTTTTGGTAAGCAAGAGCCTAGCTCGGCTTAGAGACTATTAATCCCCTAATAAAATATATTTAAATGGAGGAATGCATATTATGTTTAAAGGACAAAGTCTTTACTTACAGACCTCACATAGGAAAAGCATGCGTCTTGCAAGGATAAACCTTAGAATGGAAGTAATTTTTATGATATTTGGGTAATGATGATGTAGTTTACTGTTGCCACTGCAGCAAATACACCAATTCGGAACATTGTAAGCAGGCACTAGTACAGAAACACACAGTCCTACAGTGATCTACTTATCAGCATCCAATGTGACAATTAGAGAAATTATCAATAAAGGTGAGTGGAATCCTGCACACGCCCGAGGCACCATTTGAAAAATCTGGCTGGTAGGACTTCTTCCTTTACTAATACTTATATCCAGTACTTTACATTCTCTTATGCTAGACTAATGAAATGGTTCTTTCGTAACAAGTAAAATTACCCACAGCAAACCAATTACTTTTTGTTTCAGTGAACCAGAAAGTAAATAGTTTTGAAATACTTATACTAAATTTAACATTGGCTCTTGAACAAACAGAAAGGCAGATACATTGAATGCATTTTTCTCTTTTATGTTTCTTTTGATGTCTACAGGCATCAATCTCTGAGTATTCTTCATGAGTCCTTCCAACCCTCCCCCCACTTTTTTTTTGGTTGGTTGGTTTTTTTTTCTTAACTCCTCTCTAGCAGAAAGTAAAATTATATTCTCACTAACCAGCAACATTTGCTCAGTCAGCACACTGCAGACCTTGGTTGAAAAAGTACCACCAGTGCCCAGCAAATCCCTCTAGGGCACCCGCCTCTGGTTAGATTCCTTACAATCTGAAAGAAATCTGTCAGCCTCCTCTACTTCTCTAACTAAGGAGGGAAGCTCTTTCATCACCTGTGCTTAGAAAGCCCACTAGAGTGATAGCCTGCACTTGCCAGAGACAGCAAATTAGTCAATAAACGAGGAACGTTGTATACGATGCTGTAGCTGTGCTGGTCCCAGGATATTAGAGAGACAAGATGGGTGAGGTAATATCTTTTATTGGACCAACTTCTGTTGGTGAAAGAGTCATGCTTCTGTGCTTACACAGAGCTCTTCTTCAGACGTTGGTCCAATAAAAGACATCACCTCATCCACCTTATCTCCAGTAAGTGAGGAAAACTATTTGTTTTTCTGTGGCTTGGCCTACAGCAGAACAGGTCCTGGGCTATGTATAGCAGTGCCCTTCCACTGGAGAAGGGAGAGCAAGTGACTCGGAAATAAGGGCAATGAAGGGGAAGATGGCAAATGGGAACCTTTGGTGCCTTCACCCACTTCCCTGAAATGAGAGCTTCTCACAGAAGCTCATTTCTAAGCACCTTGTGGTTAAGGGCTGTATCCTCAAGTATCTGCTCATTCGGCTGATAACACTGGGGAACAATTTTTAACATAATTCCTGTTGAGTTCGATTTTTCAGCTGTTTTAGACTTAAATAGACATGATTTCAAAACTGCAGTTAGTTTTCTTCTATCATGTCAAGTTTTTTCTCTACAGCTTATCTTAATGCGACCACTCTAGGCTGGATCAAGCCTGGATCGAGGGAAGCACTAGTGCTCTCCTATTGGCTGAGAGCAAACCTCCCTCGAGTGGGGAGGGGTGGGGGACGACCTTGGAGACCAGCGACAGGTTCATACTTGTCTAGGCTATTCAGTTACGCATGAGACAGTGTGGTGAGAGGTTGTGTGCCGCTCTATATAGTGAATCGTATTCCGAAGTGTAGTCCGAGTTCTTGTCTGTATACAAGGAGTTAGCAGAATTTATTTTTTTATTTACATACGTACTTATTTCCTTTCCTTCAGATCATGTCTGCCTCTGCTATTTCTCGTCGTAAGTGCCTAAACAACCCTGATTCGGGGTCTTTGTCGGGAGTGCACCGACGCTCTTCTTTGCTGGTCTGCAGAACAGCTTTTCTCTTCCCCAAAAGCTTTGAATCTCACCCAGTCTTTTATATCCTTTTGACTTCGGTTTAAACTTAGGAGTTCTGCTGAGTCACGTCGCTTCTCTGTCCATTGCTTGCTGGACAAAGGCAGACATGACTTTCAGCTCGTTCCTGGTGTTTTGATTAAGTTTGCTCTTTTGTTTTCTGAGGTGGATTCTTGTTTTGCTTTTCAGGGATGTGTTCACACTTCTTCAGCCATTAGGGTGGACACCACACTTCATCAGAACAAGCTGGCAGTTTGGGTGTGGTTCACACATACAAACATCTTCCATTCATACCTTGTTCAGATAACATCTAAAAGCAGTTTGGGTCTGGTTTACACATACATACACCTTCCATTCACACTTGTTCAGATAACATTACCTAATCATCTAACAGTTTAGAAAGAGTTTTCTGCAAGATGGAGTTTTACATTTACAATATGGAATATGGCTGAGGGGAGTTCAAAACAGATTCTACAAGCTTACAATTTTATTGCTACATTGGGACTATCCAAAAAGGCTTCAGAAATCCTAGCATCAAGACTGCACGAGAAAAACTTGCTTGAAAAAGAAGCGAAGGTATCCTACTTTCGATCAAGAGAAAGTGCATTTCTGCAGTACTTTCGAAGTGACGTTGGCTTTGTGTATTGCCATAACATACATGGTTTAATGGAGGAATTGGGAATTCCAATCTATAACGCAACTGAATGGCAACTGTTCATCGATAGCTCAAAGTGGAGCTTGAAGTGTGTCCTCCTCCACAATGGCAATTTATTTGGTGCAGTCCCAATTGGCCATTCAGTTTGTTTTCGTGAAGAATATGAAGACATAAAGAGAGTCATTGATCTGTTGCAATATCACAAGCACAATTGGATCATCTGTGTTGACCTTAAAATGGTCTGCTTCCTTCTTGGTCACCAAAGCGGATACACCAAGTATCCCTGTTTTCTGCGTACGTGGGACAGCAGAGCTCGTGGGAAGCATTGGGTGGAGTCGAATTGGCCTCCAAGATCTGACCTCAAACCTGGTGATCCAAACATTCTACATGAGCCACTTGTTGACAGAAAAAACATTATATTCCCACCTCTGCACATTAAACTGGGTCTCATAAAGCAATTTGTTAAAGCTTTGCCAACTGAAGGAGACTGTTTCAAGTATCTTATTTTGGCATTTCCTAGCCTGTCGTTTGAAAAGATAAAGGCCAGTGTGTTTGATGGTCCACAGATTCGGCAGCTCATTAAAGATGAACATTTCATCGGGACAATGTCAGAACTCCAAAAGAATGCTTGGTTGTCATTCAAAAACCTTGTCAAGGACCTTCTTGGAAATACCCGAGCACAGAATTACACCGAAATTGTCCAGAAACTCTTCGAGAGCTTCAAAATGCTTGGTTGCAACATGAGCATCAAGGTGCATTTTCTGCATAGCCATCTTGCTGACTTCCCAAAAAACCTTGGTGCAGTCAGTGATGAGCAAAGTGAACGATTCCACCAAGATTTGAAGGTCATGGAGGCACGGTATCAGGGTAGATGGGATGTACATATGATGGCTGACTATTGTTGGAGCATCAGGCGAGATTGTCCACAGATTGAATACTCCAGGAAAAGCTATAAGCGTAAATTTTTACCTTAATATGTATGTTTGGTAGCAGAACTTTACTACTTGTACACAATTTGACTTACAGTAACAATATATAGCCTTTGTATGAATAAAATAACTCTAAATAAACAGTATATTCAGGTAATTTTTTCTTTATTTTCCTTTGTATGTACATTTTGTATGATTTTTGGGACAAAAGGAGGATATCCTGTACCTTAAAAAATTGACGTGATAGAGAAAAACTGGGGTCATTTTTGCATTCAGATGCCAAAAGTTAGTCAAAAACAAGTGTCAGATCTAACTCAACGAAAATTGTGTTCCCCAGTGTAATGCCTAATGTAGGGAATACTGAACAACAGCTTTACAAGGTCTGTCCACTGACATTTCCCTCTCTGACTCGAGGTGACAGTAGATCTAGTACAGCAGACAGTATGTCTTATTTGACTGGGAACTTCTGTAGCATTATAAGGCTCTGAGATAACAGCTCTGACCCTTTTGGCATGATGTATACATTGAGGCCTTTCCTTGATGCTTGGAAGAGACCGAAAGAGGATCCCTGACGTTGTCTGATCTGTCCAAGGACATCTTGGGCCTCAGAAAGGCCTTCAGGATGTTCCTGATTTGATCCTTCCTGGCACAGAGCACGGACCTCAATTCAGAAGGGAAGAGTCCTATATAATTTAAGAAAACCATCAGTGACTGCTACCGTTAATATATTTTTAAACAAGTTGCTGTCTGAGGCCAAAAGAACATCATCTATCTTGCCGGAGGCAAGTAAAGCTGGCGTGAGTGATTACCAGATTGCTCATCGGTGAGGAAAAGGAGCAACGTGTCTGCTCCCAAAAGGTTCCACTGGGAACCTTGACGTTTTAGAAGGGCAAAGCAACCTCAGAGTGATTGGAATCATAACACTCTGTGTCTTGCTGTGCACCCACACGAGAGCTTAGTCACTACGGTTATGTCATGGTATTGTAAGCTTTTGGAACAGATGTTATTCTTATTTATCCCTGTCCAAACATAAATTTAATGCATGCTACATCATAACAGTTCTGTGGGGAAATCAAAGAACACCCATTTAACTTTTTATTACTAACCGTAGTGCAAAGCTGCAAGCCTCTGAACTACGGCAGCCACAAAAGAGGCATACTGACATAAAAATGTTACCATTTACATTCTTTTATAGCTCATTGAGCATATTAATTTTGAGTCCCACAAACATGCAGAGTAGATTTTCACTACAGATTTTAGAATGTCTGGTTTTCCAGTGCATTATTTTAAAAGCACGCTTATTCTAGCATTCTAGTACTTTGAACCTGAAGTTCCTAGACCATTGTTAAAAAAGTACCACCTTTTACTACACCATGATGTGATCAGAAGAAAAAAGCCTAATTATTTTCTTCCAACTTTTAATTCTTAAAAAAATAAATAAATAAATAAAAGCCACTACCTTTTACTTATGCAAGTCAGTTGTATGAGAGTTGAAGCAGAGACGTTGAACTCACTTAAAATAACAGTTCTTTTATTTTCCATTGTTTAATTTAAATATGAATTCAGTTTGAATATGGGATTTTATGTCACTTTTCTTGGGAAAAGATGACAAAAAACCACTTCCAAAGTTCTCCATATTCTGTCTGCTCAATAGTATGGGTCATCTACTGTAAGTAACGTTGCTTCAGTGACAGCCTCAACCAATTTTTTTCCTTGTAAGCCAATTTCTCCACCCAGCATAAATTAGATAATTAATAACTTCTTTGCATGTCAGCCAACCACAAACTGTTTATCATATATGACTCAATCTCTGAACAACTGAATTTTTTTAAAATAAGCAACCCACATTAAAATCTGAAGCATCAAAGCACCTTGCGAAGGGATCAGCTATAAAAAAAAGACTGATTAAGGTAAATGGGTTTGCATTTTTAAAAGAAACTATTAAAAACCCACGTTACAGACACCCTGTACGTTACACTGTTTGGACTCCATACATACTATAAATTGAAAGTCTTCTGCATGATTGCTTCAAGACAAGCAGCACACACACAAGCTTCCTTCCTACCTATAAGCAAGCAGCTTACTTGCCTATACAAACTAATGTGCTTGCATAAGCACAGTCATGATTTTACGGTTAATTGCTGGAAGGTTAAAGGAAGCACATTCAGTAATTTGAAGGAGTTGAAAAAGACTCTCATGAAAATTTGGAACTGAAGTCATGCCTTTTTAGACCTCTATTTACAAGTGGCTTTTTTAAAAACCCTTGATATATGTAGATGTTTTTTTAAAAGTCCCATGCAAAGAAGTGCTCTTATTTTTAAAAAGTTTTAAAACAAACTTATTAGACAATATTAATCATAAATAGAATATTAATCCCACAGATATAAAACAAAATTAGACCCCCATCGTACAAATATATGCACGTGAATAATCCTGTTGAGCTCATGGATAAGGAACGTAAGTGAGGTCTCTGTTCACCAGAGGTTCCCTTAGAACTTGAGGGGTGCAAAAAGGGTAAGTAAAACGGATAATGTTTTCTACATGAAAAGCTATTTGTGATGGGGCATATGCCCCACACTGGCAGAAAGGAGGTTAATATAGCCTGGGGGAAGCTGCATGGGAAGCAGCCAATATGAGAGAGGCCTTTGAGGAACAGCCAGTCAGGGCCAAACAGGCCCATATAAAAAGAGCCACAGGGCAGATTATTTCAATTGCTGCTGGGAACCCAGGGAATAAGGAGTGCATCTCTGGAGGGCTGAGAGAATGGTAAGTGCATTGGACAGAGCAGTGGCTGGCTCCTGGGACTAAGCAGCTGAATGCCCTGAGGTGTGGGCAAAGAAGGTGCTGGGGCCATGGGGAAGTGGCTCAGGGAAATAGGGCAGCATTGACAGAGGTTACAGACAGCAGCAGGAGGCTGTTATTTACAGTGTCCCTGGGTAGGGGCCTGGTGTAGTGGCGGGGTCCCGGGTCATACCCACTCACCATTGGGGAAGTGGCTGGAGTTTTGGACAGAGATTCCCACCCGAGAGGAGGAACACAGATGACCACCCAGCTGCAGGGCAAAGCTGAGAAGAGGATGCGTTCTGGGAGCCGAGAGAGGAGCTGTAGGCAGGAGCAGAGACAGAGTGCCAGTGTGCAGACCACGTTCATGGGCATCGGCCTTGAGCTAATCCCCAGAATGACCAGGAGGAGGCGCCAGTCCAGCAGGGAGGGCTGCACCCCGTGACACTATGCTTAACATTTTTTTAAGCCGAAACTCTATTTCAGCTATGTCCAAATAAATCATGCAGGAAGAGGAGCAGGAGACACTTGCAGGACAGCATAGGGTGCCTGCACGATGGGAAACCAAGCTTTTCACAAGTAAAGTTCCTGGTCTGTCATGTTATATGGGGTCATGGACCTTCTTAAAAAGGAGATGTTCATTAAACAAAGCTGCTACAACTGCAGACACACCTAGGCTTTCTCAGCTTGAGCTCTAACATAGTTTCCCTTGTTTACAAAGAACCACATCCTATTTGGTACTGTATACAGTACATAGACATAGTGGCTGAATAATACAACTGGACTTACATATCATTAAATGCCCCAATGAAGCTCATCCCATGAGCATCTCAATGCAAAACTGTTTGAAGGAGGCTCATGCTATTGAAATCTTTCCATGGTCCCTGTACATATTTTCTAGTCTAACCCATTTTCCACAACTTTATATTTATTTCATTTTAAAACTTATTTTCAGACTCAAATGTTGAATCACAAACTACATTGCTACAATAACTAGTATAATGCCTTTATAAACACATCACAAGAACACTACAATTAAAAACTAAGCATTAAAAAGTATGAAAGTGACCGTTTAAGGTAATTTAAATATATACTCTACTCCTCTTACAGTTCATATGTTTTGTTAATATAAAGCACTAACATAGCCAGAGAGGTATCCATATCTACCTCTCTATATAAAAAGGAAAACAAATACTAGGCCAGATCTTCAGCTGGCATAAATTAGAATAGCACCATTTAAATCAATGGCATTATTCCAGTTTAACAACGTCAGAGGATCTGGCTCTTACAGTTTGGCCCAGTAGATTGACTTTAAAGTCTGAGTCTGAAAGGACCAATATGATTATCTAGTCCGACTTCCTGCAGAAGGCAGGTGACGGAACATCAACCACCCACTCCTGTAATAGACCCTAACCTCAGGCTGCGTTACTGAAGTCCTCAAATAATGGATTAAGGACTTCAAGGTACAGAGAATCCACCAGCAACTGAGCCGTGCCCCATGCTGAGATGTCGAATTACTCCTCACATCTGCCTTTAGGTATCATATTGCCCTGAATCAGCTTTTCACAATGAAGCTCATTACCTAGCATTCCCGATACAAGGGAAAACATTACATTTATTATGAATGCTGAGTCGTAAGGGTGCCAAGATACTCCCTCCTGGTGAGAGTGCAGGCACAGCCAGTCCTATTTACTGACACCAATAACATTTGGTCTTCCCCAGAAATCACCACATGTATTGTTAAAACCTTCCTGAAGAGAATGTGAATGGACCAAAGTCTGAGTGTTGATGAGCACCCAGAAACTCAGGTTTCGTAGGTCACTGGGAGTACATCTACAATGCGACAGAAAACTTGCTGCGCCAAGTCAGAGTCTGATTCAGCTGACTCAGGAGTGGGAGGCTCAGGCTGCTGGTCTAAAAATTGCAGTGTAGACATTTGAGCTCAGGCAGAGGTCTGGACTCAGAGCCTGCCCCCTCACAGGGTCCTGGAGCCTGGGCTCCAGCCCAAGCCTGAATGTCTACACTTCAGTTTTATAGCTTTGCAGCCTGGGCACTGTGAACCCAAATCAGCTGACCCAGGCCAGCCATGGCTGTGCCGTGGGTCTTCTATCTCAGTGTAGACATACATGTGGAGATCTGTGTGCGCAGTAAGGGCCTGATTTTGGAATCAATAGCATAACTTCAACTGACTTGAGCGGTACAGGATTAGGCATAGGGACTCAATCCTGCAAGGTGCTGAGCAATCTGTCCCTGATTCAGCAAAGCACAGAAGCATGCTAAGTATGTAAGTGCTCTCACTTCTTTTTCTTGTATCATGCGTCATTGTCTTCAATGGGACTACTCAGATGCTTGAAGAGTTTAGCTGGATCAGGGTCAGATCACTATGCATCTTGCTGGATCAATTGCTGTGTGTTCAGCAGTACTCTGGATTTGGCCTTCAGTATTTATCCTATGTTAGCATAAAAACAATTCATACTGAGGAAGATTTTATTTTTTATTTTCCTGGGGTTTATTTCAATACTATTTACATGCATTTCTAATGCACTCTTCACTGTACTATCTAATAGAGAGCTTAATCACTTGAAATACTATAAGCTAGATGCATAACGCTCTATCAATTTAATAAAAGTGCCCAAGACCCTGATTCAGCAAGGTACCTAAGCATATGCCTAACTTTAAGCATGGGTGGTCCCACTGACTTCACTTCAGCTCTTCTCATGCTTAAAGTATGCATGTATTTGATTACTTCTTGAATCAGGGTATAAGTGCAAAAATTGGTCACATTAAAGTCAATAACAAAACACCCAAATAATTTCAACAGGAGCAGAATTTGCCCCAAGCATTTTCTTAGGCCTGGTCTATACTTACCTCCGAGATTCAGCGGCAGTCAATGGGAGATGCACAAGTAATGTAAAAAACTTGTGTAACTCCCGTTGACTTCGCTGCTTCCGTTCTGCACGCCGTCCACACTGTGCTGTGCCGACAGGAACAATGTTCCTCTTGATGCGGCGCTATGCCACTTTTGGATGTGGTTTTACTAGGCCGATTTCTGGATCAACTGAGTGGGTCTTCACTGGCCACTCAGTTGATCCAGATAAATCGATCTGACAGCGGTGAATTTGCTGCTGTCAGTATAGACGTAGCCTTAGTTTCATTTTCTCCAGTTCTTTATTGCGTTAAAAACTGGGCAACCGAAGTTACCTGAAATGCTGGGACATTTAATAGTTCTTTAATGATATCTTTTGCATGAGATTGGGAATCATGAAGCCTCCTGGTCCATCTTTTTCACCTAATATCAGAAGATATTTTTCACTGTCATGGAAATGAGAATTACAACTTGCATACTGTCGGGAGTCGATTGTTGCCATAATCTTACGTACATATGTATGGTATGTGAAGCACATAAAGGAGCTTTATTTTCTCTTTACAAAAAGTCTATTTCCTGCATTATTTTTGTCCAATATCAAGCCTGCAATAAGTAAAGATGAATAGCCAGTATCTGTATTGAAATAAGCTCATTAATAACAACATGCACCAGATATGAACACATTTATGAAGTACTCTTTGAAAATCAAAGAGCAGTTCATGGACAGGCGATAAAAAGGCAGCTAACAACTCTCTTTATGAATATGACTCCATACCCTATGTCAGCTTATCATTTTTAACAAGAATACTGAGAATGTTTACTGAACTCTTGTATCATAGCAGTATTGATCATATTAATTCAGTACTTATTATTTTTAAGCAGCCAAAACCTACAAAGCAGTCTGAACCTGAAAAGGTAATCAAATTATCTGATCAAATGCTTTCAAAACTGTGCTAAGTAGCTTGTTCTCACTTTGCTTTCTAAAAGCTTATTAGAAAGCTTATCTGAAGTATTGACTATCAGAGCTTTTTCCTCCTCAAAAACATAAAATAACTGATGTCAGCCAGAATCCTGTCAGTTTTGAATTACTTCCAATATCTACAGACAATAAATATTTGCTTTACACAAGTCTAATTCAAAATACAGGAAATACTGATGTAAATTTAGAAGACAGCAAAACACTTAGAGCTTTAATGACACATTTATGTGCAAAGTTTTGCTTTCTTTATCCAGGAAAGAAAAATAAATCAAGAGTCAAAGCCAACCTATGTTCAATGATTATACTAAATGCTTACAAGTTTAAACACAAGGATTTCCCCAGAAATAAAGATGACTCCACACAGGAAATCTGAACAATCCATCTCTGAAATTCTGAAATACTATTTCACTAAGCTGAATTAAAATAGTCTAATTAAAGAGGAGATGTGTGAGGGAGTATCTCATTGGACCAACTTCTGTTGGTGAGAGAGACAAGCTTGTGAGCTACCTGGATTGGTGGATCTCAGCAATAAAAACCAGACACCATGATAGTTGATTACTCCTAGTAGTATAGATCAATTTTGGAGTCTACATAATATAGTACACTGTAACAGTCCGCACCTGTCCAGGTGCACAACGTCGGTTATTTTGGGGGAATTTAGCTCCTCTGTGCGTTACCACGGAGTCTGGAGTCTATTGCCCCGGCCCCTTGGCAGGGCAGGCCAGCACAGTAGTCTATTTCCCCGGCCCCTTGACAGGGCGGGCAAGCACAGTAGTCTATTTGCCCCGGCCCCTGGGCGGGGCGGGCAAGCACAGTAGTCTATTTGCCCCAGCCCCTTGGCGGGGCGGGCAAGCACCGTAGTCTAAGTCGGGGGTCGGGGTACTTTGGCGAGGCTAGGGACGGAAAGGGGGTGGGGGAGGGGGACGCAGGCCCACCCGACTCCACTGCGTCCCAGCCCAGGGCCCTACCAGTGGCAGGAGAGGACTGCCACTGGGTCGGCGGGGATCCGTCCGCAACACGCCAACATAGGGTTGGCCCCAACCTCGGCCGCTACCTGTGGCCTCCCTGGGCCACTTCCTCCCACCCAGCCCTGGAGTACCTGTGTCCACGACTGGCATCCGGAAGTAGGGGGTGCAGCGGCGAGCGGCAGGCCGGCCAGGCCTTCGTCGTCGACGGGCGGCAAGTCAGGCCAGTCGTCGGCGAGGGGTAGTTCCTCTAGGTCACAGGGGCCTGGGTCTTCTTCAGGGCGGCTTCCGTCTCCCCACGCCGGGGAGGGCTCACCCGCCTCCGGCAATTCCTCGAGGTCGGCCCCAGCCACAGGTGGTCTCTCGGTCCCTCTGGGGTGGTGGTCTGGGGTCCAGCTGCCAGGGCGAGGCAGGTCCTCCGGCTGGTTCCCCGGCGGCTGGGGCCGGGGCAGCGGCCCCCGTCGGGCCGGGTGGGGCAGCCCTGGCAGGTCCCAGGGCTTGGCAAGCTCACCCCAGTCGTCCCAGTCCGGTGGATCCCGTCTCTCCCACCCGGGTCTGTCAGACCAGCTCGGCGTGGGCCTGCCTTCGGCGTCTGGGTCAGGCCCAGGCTGCTGCCTCCGGCAGGGCACATCTGCCTCGGCCGGGAGCTTCCCCCTGACTGAGCTCCCTGGTCTGGCTTTTATACTTCCCCCCGGCTCCTAGCTCCGCCCCCCTGCTTCCGGGTGGCTTGGCCTGCAGGGCCGGGTTCTGTCCACCGGGGGCGCAGGGAGCATCTCTCTGCCCCAGGCTCAGGAGCAGGCCCTAGCGGTCTGCTACATACACGAAAGATGATCATTGGAGTAGAGACAAAACTACTGAACAAACTGCCTCAATCCTCCTATCATTGTTTCCCAGGAAGATGCTAAAATACTATGCAAGTTTGACACAGTTTCCATATCATACAAATAGTGAAGAAAGGACTTGGAGGAGATTCTCTGCTATCTCTTCTGCATCACAGGAAAAATAGATATACTAGAAGAATAATACATAAAGGAATTACATGCTCATACAATGATCACCTGCTAAAGATTACTAACACATTAGAGAGAAGGTACAGTAATAGCTATTTCCTAAAATACTATGTAAGGAAAATTGGTAAGCTATGTACCTGATCTACATTTAATTAACCTACGGGGGAAAAGTTATAATGGCACTGATTTTGACCCCCATGATAAACCCAGTGGAATGTTTCTCAATTTTAACATTCAGGCATGCATATTGCCTACTTGGCCCATGTACTCTGGGATAGAAAAAATAAAAGTGATATTTACAAAGTTCTGCTTTCAGAGCACTTCACACTTGGTTCATTGCAAACCCTCTTCCACAAATCTAAACTGTCCTTAGTGTAGTATAGCAAGGGCAGAGGGCAGTAGGAAAGTTCTGGAAGGGCAGTAAGTAAGTTCTAGAATGATCTCGGCTTTATTCCCTGTAGACTAGCCAGAGTCGAGGGTAATTAGGGTCAGCTGACACCAATTAAGGCCCCATCCAGGTGCCTATAAAAACCCTCTACTCCTGAGAGACAGGGTGGGAGTTGAAGGAGTAGGGGTGTGTTGTGTTACTGAGCAGAGGAGTGTGTGGAGTCGTGAAGAGGGGCAGAACAGAGTACAGTTGTGTGTGGGAGAGAGGTGGAGTCCTGAGGAAGGTACTGCGCTCAAGAAGCCAGAAGGACAGAGGGGGGAGAATAGCCCAGGGGAAAAGTCTGCAGCTACAAGTACGGTGCCAGCAGCACATAGCTGCTACTCAGAGGGCCCCTGGGCTGGGACCTGGAAAAGCAGGCGAGCCCGGGTCCCTACCCCCCTCCCTGGGAAGACGGGGTAACCAGCAACACCCTAGCCCACTACGACAGGCAAAAGTGTGAGACCCACTAGGGAGAAGCTGGCCATTTGCCACATTAGTTAAACCTTACCTCTTTACATGTTCCTTTATCCATTCCAAAATTATTATTTCTAGTATCTTCCTGCAGGATGAGTCCAAGCTTGCAAAAGAATCACCCTTTCATAGATTATTTCTTAAATGGATGCTGTCATGGCTAATTAGTTAAAAGTGTAACCTACCAGTTACTCTGATATTCTGATATCAGGCACATGAATGACTGTAATATGAATATGTGTATCATTGTGTTCTATTGTGTACCTTCTCATACAGAGTATCATAAAATGTCTAAAAATGCTACATTATTGGATGTTCATATCCTCAATTAATCTATTATTAATTACTATTATTTATACTTTGCTATCACCCACAACAAGCTAGGCACTGTCTAAACATAGAGTCCCACCTAAAACATTTTGAGCAATAAAAAGAAAAACATGATCAGGATGTAGGACATGGATATATCAAAGAAGCAGAGTGGTCAGGGTGGTGCTTGGCACACAATATTTCCAGTGTTTTGGTGTTTGTGGAAGGCAAGGGGGGGAGTAGAGGTTGTTGTTTTTTTTAATACGTTTAAACTATCGAACTGCTTTTCTATCTAACAAGCATTAGCTGGGTAATTTCTTTTAGGCATCAAGGCAGAAGTGGATTTCAAAGAGGGATTTGTATTGGTCCAATACAAGAGAGTGGACAAATGCCAATGCTGAAATATTTATTCTAATTTCATACTGTACATGCCTACTAAGATATTGGCAGGGAAATGGTGTCTACGGTGAATTGAAGATTTATACCTCTGCTGCATCTCTTTTGATATAAGGAATCTGCAACAGGTTACTTAATATGCAAGCATCACAAATATGTTTATGTCAGGAAGGTTGCGGCATGTGCTTTGCTGAAAGTAACATAACTCTTTTCATGAACATTCTCTACACAAAAGAAAACTGAGACCCTCTAGTGCTTTCCTTGTGAAGCCAATCTGGAGGCAGAAACACCAACATTCTTCAATATATTTCCATTTATGTACAGGAAAATGAGGAAAAATCTTCTTGGCATTTAGACTTATTTTGTAGAAACTCAACTTTTAAAAATAAAGATTTTTGAGTCCTTCCAAGGATTCTTTAAAATGACAGACTTTCTGAACACTGAAAATTTAGCTGGGCTTGCAGCTTTTTTCCTTCTATTTCTCAGGAGGATAAGATATCCATCTGGACTTTGTCCATTTGTCCCCCAAGATTACCAATGGCACCATTTCACTGCAGCAAGTCAGAAAGAGGGGCCAGTTGCATTATTTACATTTTGCATTATGAATCAACATCCAAAATGTATGTTACACCTAAGATAAAAATTAAGACACAGACGCAACCCACCACACAAGTGAAATAACACAACAGCAGCCATCAGCAGGACATCTATCTGCTGCACTGAAACAAGAAGCTATTGAAGCCTCCAGGCAATATGAAGACTGAAGGTGGAAATAGAGTTGCTGGAAAAGCACATATTTAATCACCTATGCAATCAACAAAGTGAATTTCTATTTAATTTTTATATTAAGTTTAAATTAAGTTTTCAAATATTAAATGAAATAATAAAATCACTATCTGAAACAGTGAAGTAGTATGGTTTCAGGGAATTTTCTGTTTATTCTGAAGGATAAATAATTAAGGTGGAAAACAAAAAAGTGAGTCTGTAAATATAGCTGGGATCTTTAAAACCTTTAAAACGTGCATGTGCATGCACAGACCCAATCACACATCACCTGATAGGGTGAACAGGAATTACTCCATTTTGAAATCTTTACCACTACTACCTGAAAGTGGGAAGATCACAGAGACATCAAGTTGGAGAAGAAAAACAGCAGTTTCTGCTAAAAAAGTGACAGGTGGTGGCAAAGCAGCAGATCAAGACACTGAGCGCAGTAGCAAGTACTTACCCAGAATGTTGGCACATGGTCAAAGCCTTAACTATAAAGATAAATAAGAGCATCAAAACCACAGAGAGAGAGAGAGAGGGTGCTACTTATGAACTGCTAACAAGAGCCTCTGACAAACCATTCTCCCCAAATGACCTGTAGACAACCGACCATAGGAAGGCAGGATGCTGCCCATTCAGCATCACCTCCGATCGTATGTAATTTTGATTTGGGGTGCTTCTAGCTTACTACAATAAGGATTTTGCATTAATAAAAGGCATTGTGTGTTTGAAGTGCTTGTGGCAATCGCTTATCAGACAGAGGCGCTGTGGCCTCGGGGTATTCCTGAGACCACGCTAGTATAACGAAACCCTTGGAAGGGTAACAGATTTGGCAAGCCGGCAAGGAGTGGTCAAGAGGAAGAGGAAGATTGACACAACCAGAAACCCAGCAGTGGGTGGAATGATAGGAAGTAGGGTCACCACCATGTCCCTGTCATAGTCTATGACTTACATTAGAGAACGTAGGACTCGGGTGTATTACCTGGCTGAGTGGGCGAAATAAGGAAGGATGACACAAAGTGAGAGTTAAGTAGTGAATACTTGGGAAATGAAGATGGGAGAAGGGTTAGAGAATTTTGTTTTAAAATTTGGAAAAAGAGTCCTTTGAAACCTGAAGACTTTGTTGGATTTGATTCATATGGGCAATTGTATGAACAATGAGATGAGTGGGTGAAGCCCAAGAAAAAGGGAACCTTTTGAGGAGCCCCAAACAAGAAGGCAAACAAAAATGCTGCTCTGCATGGTTTGCAAATGGTAACTGTAGTCTTAGATAAAGAAGTGGAGAGCCTGAGGATGATGATACAGAAATTAGAAGAGAAGAAATCAGTGAGGGAAAAGAAATTAGGGGAGAAAAAGTTAGTGAAAGAAAAGGAGTTGATCAATCTGAAGGCAGGGACTTGGTCAGAGTGTGCATGGGTTCAAAAAATTTTTCTGGACTCCCCTATGGGGATAACATTAACGACACAGAAAAGGAAGTGCTGAAGTTTTTCTTTCCAAATGAAAATCCTGTAATTTGATTTCACAGAGAAAAACAGCAGCTCGGGGAAAAACCAGAGTCTGTATACAAGATGCAAAAAGAAGTGTTTCTACCCCCAAGAAAAAAGCCTGCAAAGGTTTTGGTGGTAACCTTTTCCAATAATGGTCCTCAGGTAAAAGGGGGCCAACGAGGTAGGCAAGATGTGGATGGTGATATGAATAAAGTACCGATCGCTAAAGAAACTGGCCAAGCATAAGGGAACTGTACTTAGAGCTCGCCCACCCTTCAAGAGGGTGGTATGAGATGGGGAGAGATGCGGGCCAAGTATTCCCAGTCTCCTCTGTGTCAGCACAAAACCTTGCTGGCTTGGTGGCATATTTAAAATAAGATACTTGGAGGAGACACACAGTGTATGTGGTTTTTGAAGGAGGGGTATTGGTCAAAATATGCTAATGGCCACAGGTACCACCTATCCATGGATCAGTACTAATAATCAGGATTTAATGAGGCAGAGAGTGAAGTCCCGTTTAGCCCTTTGATTCAATTTCAATTAGGAACAAACAAAAAGTACAGACTGTACAGACAGAAAAAGTAAAGGCTCATCAGAAAAATACTGAAAAAGCTCAATGTAATAACAGGACAGATGAGGTGCCTAAAAAGGGAGCCAAGGAGGGGATAAAATAGAACAAATAGATCTGATAACCCTTCAAACAAAGGGATCCAGATATAAAAATAGCTGGTGACTAAAGGGAAATGTCAAGGGTGGAAAACCTGGCACAATAACGGACACCGGGGAATAGAAAAAAACTCTCAATAGACTGCAAGCAGCAGGGCAGAGGCCAAATATAAAAACCGATGTAAAGCAGTAAGTAATAACTGCTTGCCTTGTGCCACCAACAATGCAGATGTTAGATTGGTAAAAGGGCCCCTGGGTCAAAGGATAGACGGTCCCTGGGCTTGAATCAAGATTGTTTACATTGGTCCATTTCCTACAACTGCACAAGAAAATCAATACTGTTTAGTAGTGGTAAATTCCTTTACAGAGTGGGTCAAAGCAGTGCCCACAAGAACTAATACTGCTCTGACTACAGCCCACATCCTAGCTGAACAGGTGATAAAGCGATAAGGTGTCCCCTCAGAAACTGATTCTGACCAAGGACCATATTTTGTGTGGGAAATCACAAAGGGACTTTGGCCAAGCATTTGGGATAAAAAAAAAATTACACCATTTTATATTTATAATTATACTGATAATTGACAAAAAAGAATTATAGAACACCCCCAAAGCTCAGGACAAGTGAAAAGAACTAATTGCACTATAAAAACAGCCTTAAGGAAGGTAGTAAACCAACAGGGCAAGGCTTAGGATAAAATACTCCCATTAATTCTAATGACTATTAGGGGAACAGTGACAAGATATGGAGTAACCCCATTTAGGGCGATGACCAGGAGAGCTATGCAGTTACCAGAGGAATGGTAAGTAACTGAGGTGCCCCCAGATGAGCTTTAGTTTAGAGTGTTAACAGATCAGTGGATATAACAGCTGCTAAAATCAGTTCTTAGCACACAAAGACGTGGCTATTGCACAGAAGCCAATATTAAAAGGATGGATAAGTGTATGGGGCCAATCCTACACCCACAAGGATGACAAATAAGCAACATGGTATTCTATAGGTATACCAAAGAAAAAGCTCATGTCTTTAGACCAGTGTGGGTGCGACTTCTCCAGATTATAAATAAAGCCAGCCCCACTGTATATCAGATGTACCAACAAGGAAAAAGGAGAGTCTCAAAATGGTTCCACTTTTCACAGTTGAAACAATGGAAGGGGGAATCCAGAAAAAGGGTTGCAAAAATAATAATGTATATAGTTGTTTAATTTTCCCACTATAAAGTGGAGGAAAGGTTTTTCTCTTGTTTGTTTAGAGGGATAAAAAAAAACAACCCAGATGACTGAAGATGAGATCCTGTGTGTTCTGGTTCTTTTGGGCATCGGTGCCTGCTGGATCCTGGTATAGCGGTGCGAGTTCGGAAGTTGCTGCGCCAACAAAAAAGACCCAAGCAAAAATACAGTAAAAGGAGCCTAATTTGACTACTCTTATCCACAACATCAGCTGCCTCTTTTCATTCACTGAACTTGACAGTCAAAATGTAAAGAAACTGGGTCATTGAGGCCACAATGGGCACTAGGGCTAAATAATAACAACAACATAAAGCAGCCCATGGAGCACAGGCTATGGACCATGAACAAAACCTCTATCTAGAAAACAGTAGAGCTTGAAGCTTGTATGAAAGAACATAGGGTTGGGTACATTTGTAATAATGATGCTGTACAGCTGTATGATAATTGCTTGAACTCTGAAAAAGGAAAATGCCACCATCAATTTAATTGTCTCTCATAGAATGGGTCTGTGGTCGTTTATATAGGTAACAAGTGTGTGTGCGCATTAGAAGTTGATGTAACTCAACCCCAGTGAGAATCAATGTTTGTGTAAAATAGTTGCAGTAATCCGGTGTGATTTTAATTTTGTGTTACCTGGCATAACAAAAGAATTTAAAATTCAATATCAAATGTATAAAAGTATCAACCAGTACAATGAATGTAATCTTAGTCAAACAATTGTTACACCATATTGAATTGCAAAAGCAATCGCAAAAAAGCTCAGGAAAACATATGCAGTCATGATCACTGTACATCACTCAGCTAATGAAACTGAACCAGTTGTGGAACAAGTGAAAAGGCATACAGAACATAAATGGTGGGTGCCATTTTTGGGATCGTCTCCTACAGCAACAGAATTCTTTAATGTAATTCTCCATCCTATTATGGTGATCTTGGTATTTTAGGTACTGGTGGTAATCATGATTTTTGTTTTGATATTCTAGAGCAAAAGAAAGTTTATTCAGTTGAGGCATATGTGTTTTAAAAGAACTGGAGTAATTCACAAAGAAAGATATGTAGCCATGGTGAGGCAAGGTCAGGGGCAGTATTGTGCCAATGAGAAAATATATCTGCCTGGTCCCCATGAAAGCCTTGGGTCAATGTTGGACAATGCCAAACACCCACTGAACTCATTAGTAGGTGATGGTTGAGTAAATGTAAATATATCAGCCATCAAGGAGAGGAATGATAACAGGAAACAAAAGTTACTCCATTATGAAACCCTTACCACCATTAACTGAAAGTGGGTAGATCTCACAGCCATCAAATTGGGTTGGAAAACAACAATTTCTGCAAAAAGTGACAGACCGGGATAAGGCAGCAGGTCATGACACTGAGTGCAGCAGGAAGTGCTTAACCGCAGTGCTGGCACGTGTCCAGAGTCTTAACTATGAAGATAAACAATAGCAAGCAAACCATGGGGAGAGAGAGAGAGAGAGAGAGAGAGAGAGAGAGAGAGAGAGAGAAGATGCTGCTTAAGAACTGCTAGCAAGAGTCGCTGTCACAAACCATTCTACCCAGATGACCTATAAATGACTGACCACAGGAAGCAGGACGCTGCCCATTCAGCATCACCTCTGATTGTATGTAATTGTGATTTGGGGTGCTTCTATCTTACTGTGATATGGATTTTGCGTTAATAAAAAGATGTTGTGTGTTTGAGCCACTTTTGTCAGTCACTTATCGGACGGAGGTGCCATGCCCTCAGAGAATTCCTGAGACCACCCTAGCATAGTGAAATCCTTGGAAGGGTAACAGCAGCAGTATGTTATGGCCTCACCAGAAAATCCTCTACAGTAAACAAAGTTACTTTTGTCTTTTGCATTGTACATTCATGGTTATATTAAACAGACAAAGTATTTATTTATCCTTTCTTTTAATCACAGAGTCCTTGAGGAACTACCAATTTTAGCCTAGAAGTCTTATTTAAATATTTTGTAATTATTTTCAATATATTTGTCAGTATACTGTCCATTTACCCCATTCTGCTTTGTCAACATGAACATTATTGTTTCCCTTCAGAATGCAACCTGACAAGTGATGCACATTTATGAACTCTTAATTTAAAGGCTGTTCTATTGCATGTGTGCACATGTGTCTGTGTGTTGTTATGTGGGAGGCCAACATTCATTTGCAAACTGGACTTGTGCTCTCAGGCAAGCAGAAAAAGCATATAACAAAAGATGACTCACTTAGACTTTCAAGATGTACTTTAGAACTCAACAATGCTCCTGATGGATTCCCTTGTTGACAAAAATAGCCCCACTGCTTATTGAAATGATCGTTTTATTACTGTGTGAGCAGTAAGAGACATTACAGATAACCAATGCTGACAAAAAATCTCAAACAAGCCTTTCATTATCCAAGCTGATATGAAGTCACATAAAAACAAAGAACCACTTTATACTGAAGCTTTCACATACCATCAAACCACAATGAGAATTATTTTTAATAAAGAATGTGCACTAAAGCATCCAATAACAATGTTGGCCTTATCCAGCTAATATTAAAGTTTCTCTTCTTTTAAACATAAAAACACATTTATTTGCAGGCTATCTATTTAAAATCTTCTTGCCAAGAAGATAGGGACTATATATTGTAATGAAAAACATTTTTTGCCTTAAGATGACATTTTTTGCATGGTGATTAATACCATAAGAAGTGATGATAGATACTTTAGCACAACTTTTTGATATAGTTCTCATTATATTCCTTTGGAAATGCATACATCCGAAAGTATATGACTGCTATTTTTATTTATATTTATTTATTTATATTTTTTTTTTATTTATATTACTGTTTTTTTTAACATGAACAACAGATTAGTTATAAAATATGTTCTTACAAAACTCTCATGCTATTGAGCAAACAACAAGAAAAGACAGAAGAGAAACAGACACAGGAGTAAGAAAGAGAAAAAAGAGGGGAGAAGAAAAAGCACAAAAAGCAGAAGATTAAGAGAAAGTATAGGAAAAAGCAGAAAAATGAGGATTAATATTGTAAAAAGGATATTGGCATGGATAAAGGTTATTACATGATGAAGTTTTCAATCTATTAGATATTTCTCAGTGCAGCTGTTAACTTAAAACCACATTCTCTCCATTTCTCATGAGAACCTGTGATCTGCCATTAAACATAAAGGTAAAATTGCCTGTGTGGTCACTATATTTTTGTCTTTGATTCCACAGTCACACAAGTATCTACATATGAATTTGATTTATGTTTCTGTTGTCATTTTAAATGGACATCAGTAGTAAAGGGGTGAACTAATTCAGGAGTATGTACAAATGAGTGGAAGTTACGCAGTTTTCCTTGCAGGCAGAAGGAGACAAAACAAATCTCAATAAAAGATTTAAAACTCCTAAAACATTTCTGAAATAATTTTTCTGTAAAATATTGCTTACAAAGAATACCACTGGTGTGCTGTGCTATAGGCCTGTGTGATGGGATGTTCACCCCATACTTGCCCTCAAAGGGTTAATGCAGGCCAAGGAGGGGGCCAATAAACCAGCCAGGCCACAGCTGAGAGAAATCAGGTGCCTAAGCAATACCCTGACTGAATGAGGGAGCCTCTTTGAGGAGGAATGAGCTGGGCTGGGTTTATGAAGGCAGGACATTGGCAACAGTAAGTAGGTTGCAGTCACTATCTGGAAGCAGGGAGGTGTGTTTGGGGCTGCAGAGACAAGTAGCCCATGGTGAGAGAGGCTGGGAAACCGGGGGGAGGAGCCAGAAAGTAAGGAAAGGGCTCAGGGAAAGGCAGTAAGATCCAGAAATAACCAGACTTTGGCTGCTGACTAGAGGCTCCCTGAGCTGGATCCCAGAGTAGAGGGTGGGCCTGGGTTCCCCTTGCCAGCCACTGAGGAATTTGCTGCCGTCAGTGTGGACCCAGCCTAAGAAGAGGCTGCAGCACCTGAAGTGAGAGAGACCACAGTAGTGCTGGTGCTAGGCATAAGCAAACCAAGCAATTGCTTAGTGCCCTGAGCAGCTCTTGAGCGCCCTCCATTCACTTTTTATTATTAATTCCATTTCAAGTAAATGCTTTAGTGCATGCTTGAGTAAATAGTCTATCCTGTATAGGTTCCTCTACTGTCCTCATCGCAACAGTATCCAAGTGCCTTCCAACAGTGCATTGAGCAAAGTGTCACGTGTGATTTCATCTCACTCACCCTCCTCTGAGGGGAAGACGTATGTGCAATGTAGCGTTTTGTTTTGGTAGGGTTTCTAGTGGGCTGTTCATGGTATTTTTTGTACTTAACTGCTGTCCTGAATAGCAATACCCTTCCAGACTCAGGGCATTCTTATGGGATTACCTGCATAAGTCAACTTTAAGACTGTCACCCAGCAGCAGAAGTGGCGGGCCCCCGCCAGCGCCTAGGCCATGGCCCCTCTCCCCATGCTCCGCTCTTCTCCCCTGTGCCCCCATCACTCTCTGCTCCCCCTCTGCCCCGAGGCCCTTCCACTTTCTGCCTCTTCCCCCGAGGTCCTGCCCTCACTCTGCGTCATCCCCTGAGACCCGGCCTGCTGCTCCCTCCTCCCCTGCCCTCCCCCAGCTGCTCAACCTTAAGGCGGGAAGAAAGTGATGGGCCCATAGCCCCCTGCCCCCCGCCCAGCACCCCTGCTGCCACGTATGTATAATACAACCACTCTGAACTTAGAAGGCTGATCAGAAATTTACTCCAACTTTAATTTATAAAACTATGCGTGAGTGTGCGCACAAACACCCACACAGTACTTTAAAACTAAATACTACAAAAAACATTTAATTTATACCAATGCAGCATGTTAAATGTGTCCTTGAGTTTTATGCTGTGGGTATATGTTTGAATGTGATCTTATTGCTCTACTGCCAAGCTCTACCAAGATGCTTGAAGGGCGTTTGGTTTGTTTATATATTTAGTTACTGAAATTAGTCATATCATTGAAAGGTATATTGGCTCTCTCTCTCTGTTGCTGCTCTCTAGTGAGCAAGTTGAAAATTAAATATAAAATTCAAATGTTTATATTATTGGGTGATTTTTATTCATTTCAATTTTTAAATTCTCATTTAATTTTTTTTAAATCCTTAATTTCAGAATAAAATATTCAAGTGTCAGAACCATATTTTTGAATTGCTTTTTCCGAATTTACCTTTCTGTAACTTAGAACATTTAGATTGGAAAATGCATTGGAAAACACACTGGAACAATCCTTGACCTATAGGTCTTTTCTTTTCTAACTTGCATAATTTTTTCTAAGGCAAGTCATCCCTTTTCACCCTAAGGTGTGTGGTGAGTTTTGTTTTGGATTGGGTTTGTTTGTTTTCCTTTTTTAAATGTAACCTACTAGGTACCAAACTAAATGCAGGAAGCAAAAGAATATATCCCATTATAAGGGACTACTCGTCCTCCTTCCTCAGAGCAACATGCTGCGGGAACAGAATTTTCAGGTATAACTGTAGAAGCTTTGAATATTTTGGTATCAACAGTCAGATAGCAAAAGATGTTCAATGTTAACTACAGGGGGGAAATAACATTCAGAGCATCCTGTGCAGGTTACTGTATTGCCACTGTTTTCTCATCCTCTGCACCACTCTTAGTTCTTTCCCTGCATCTTTCTGAGGATTAAACAGATGGTAAACAACAGCTAATGCCAGTGTAAGTCCCCATCTGGCTCATAGATGTGTGTTTTTGTGTAGGCTCATCAGAATTCCTGTTCCATCCCAAATCCTCCATGACACAGTTTCATCTCCACACACATCTTCGTAACATAATAACTAAATGCAAAATACAAATACTAAGTTACAGCTCATTTGGAACATAATGATTTTTAACTAGCCATAATATCAGAAGTGGGAATGGACCCAGGGCTTCCTCAGCAGCAGCTCCTCTATTTTAGTTCTTGTTCATTTTTTTTTTTAAATCAGTGCTTTGGCATTTTCACACAGCTCACAGAAAACAAATAAGTAAATAGCAAATTGTGGATCATAAAAGGGCAAATCGTTAAAAAGCATATAAAGACAAAAGGCTTATTTGAGTAACAGCTTAACTTACTACATCAGTGACTACTGTGAGATTCACAGAAGCGAGAGGAAAAGTATCAGAAGCTATTTTTTCTCTTTCCAATCAACAGCATTACAGCTATGTCAGTCAAACACCATTTTGTTCTCCTTTCAATGTCAAAGAGTAGTGGTCAGAAAATTCACAGCTTGGATGATTTAAGGAAAAGCTTTAAGCACTGGAACCAGTGGAGTCTCAGGTGGCTGATAGTAACAAAATACATCCGATTATGTTACAAAATCAAAGGTGACAGGTTGAAGACAGGACATATTGGCATCCAAGTGAGGGTCATTAATTCATCCACTTAGTGCCCTCAGATCTCAAACCTTCTAGGTATTTGTGAATTACCAAACTGATAAATGTACAAAGAAAGCCTGCAGTGAAAGGTGAATCTGTTGAATCACTAACTCTCTATCACATAAATGAACATAAGATAATTAGAATGGCAATAGAAGAGCATGAAATTATGGCTAAATCCTGGTGGAAAGCCAACAAAACCAACTGACTGGGGATTCCCCCTGCACAGGAGACTCTGTAAGTAGTGTACAGCTATGGCAGCTCTGTGCCATCACCCACCTAAACTCAGTATACAGGGCATTTCAGTGCATAGCTGGAGCACTACTGTGCTTCATTGATCCCAAATACTGAAGTGACCCTTTGGGGGCCATTTCAGTCAATGCATGGTAGAGCATTCCTGAAGCTGTTCCAAGTTTCTCCTAGAGGACAGACTGAGAAACAGTCAGGCCGGCGAGAAGGGAAGGAAACCACTGAACTACTTCTGGGAGAGAAGTGTGCATGGAACAGAAAGATCAGCCTTTGGCTGGTTGAGGTAGTCATGTGAAGACAGGCAGGGCTGGCCCTAGATCAAATGGCATTTCAGGCAAGGAGAATCTTCAGGGCCCTTCCATTTCTGCCGCCCTCCCTCACCCCCATGTACACTGTCACAATTACACAATAAAACAAGGTTTATAATATTGCATCTGGGCTCTCACTTCACTTCATTCTTATATCTCACTGACTGACTGCCAACACCCTGCCCCTTATATGCCCAGGAGGGCATGGCTGACAACATTCTAGGAGGTTTAAGGAAAATGTAGTTCTCAGAAAGTCTGGAAGGTTCCATGATATTCTACAACAGTCCAGAACATTCTAGGAGGTTAGTAAAAAATTAATCCACATACGGAATACCTGAAACATTTTAATTAAAACATGCTTTTTTCCCTTTGTTACCACCGACAAAAACAGCACCCCGAGCCCAGCACCCCAGGCAGTCGCCTGCCCCTAAAGTCAGCCATGAAGACAGGCAGTAGGGAGGGGAGGGAGGACTGGAAAGAGAGCCAAAACACATGAAGAAAAGAAAAGCAGCCACGAAGGAGAGGGATTTAGGAAAAGAAAGCAGAAAGGGGGAACCAGCCAAAAGACTAGAATGGGATAGAGTCAGGAGAAATCTCAGGGTGCATGGGAAGTCATGGGGTGCAGTAGCGACAGGTAGAAGCCATGGGGATAGAGAGGATCAACACTTTTCAAGAACTGATTTTCAAATAAAGTTTGCCTCACATTTTTGGCTTAACCATTTTTCTCTACCTAAAATCCACCCAGAACTGAATGTAAACCCCTGCCAAAAGCTGACTTGTGTCAACAACACTCTCTAGTGTAGACCGGCCCTAAGAGAGTTGGCCAGGCTTGGGAGAAGCCTGTATACTGAGAACTGGAACATCCAAGTGAGGTGAGAAAACTGTCTAACCTAGATACCACCTTGTGTTAGAGGTTTAAGCCTTAGGTACCAAAGAAAATAAAGAAACCCCACAAACTCTCTCTGATTTCTTATGCCTGCCACGAACACTCAATTAAAATCCACCGTTTTGTAGTTAATAAAACCTGTTTTATATTTTCAACTAAAACAATATGTTTCAGCGAAGTATCTTGGTGGTGTGTCTTCTCACTGAGGGAGGGGCAAACCGGATGATAAACTTACTGGTCAGATTTCTGACCAGGGCAGAACAGGGCACCTCAGGGTGCAGGACAGGGAGCCGGGGCAGCCTGGCTGGGGCCTTTCTCTGTCAGATTTGTGAGTGGCTTTGAATGCATTCATGCAATCTAGCTGGGTGTAGGGCTCCACATACTGTTGGGCTGAGTGAGGACAGCACCTGGAAGGGTTTGCTATTTGTCACTAGCAAAGTAGTGTGGGAGACAACCCAGACTGGAGAGTTAAGGGGACGCAGTGGTGCCCTGGTCTCAGGCTGCACCCCGGGGAAACTCATCACACCCATATATTTCAATGGAGGTCTGTGGTGTGTTCTGTTTCACAGATTTCAACTGATGACAGATGTACCACTCTCTGGTAATAAAAATCTCCCACTCCACATATTACTATTACTCAGAAGCATTATAGGGAGTTAAACAAAAATAGAGCACTCTGAATGTTCTAACACGTTAAGTACGTGCAGTAAATAAACCTACTCCCATATTATTCATGATATTTGAAGGGGAACAGGACCTAATTTCTTCTCCTCAGCACTCTGACATTTCAAGAGAAAAAATATAATTCCACATGAATTTGCTCAAATTTACTTAAATGTCCTGAGCATAATGTTTGAAATGTCAGATTTCTGGGATGAACACCATGGGTATAATTTTCACCATTTAGACTACTACAAGGAACAGAACTACATATATTCTTGAGAATTTCTGCACTGTGCAACAACTTGCATGCACTGTATATGTTAATGAAGCAAATAGGAATGTTGTATTTTTTCACTCAAGGCATGCCATCTAACCTTTGTTGTGCCACAACTACCTTTGGATTGGACCACTAAACAGGTAAAAGCCTTGATTAGTATGCCATGAAGTGAAAGGAATGTCAGACATTTGTGTTTTGGCTGCAATATGCCACCAAATAGCAGCATCATAATATAGCTTAAGTATTACACCCAAGCTGAAAGCAGGTGTTTGACATGCCTTTTATTACATAAACATAAAACGAAAACAAATAATACACAACTCAATCCTCCCTCTTAAGAAATCTAACCTCCTGATGACCATAAACATGACTTGATGTAGGACCTATTGCATGGAGTTCCTTGAATGTTTGTGGTTTTATGACATGCAACTTTTAGAAAACAACATCTGGAACAATCCACAGTAGAACCACATCAAACGGCAAAATTTAGACCTGAACTAGAAGAAGAAGAAGAAGAAGAAGAAGAAGAAGAAGAAGAAGAAAAGGTCATGTGTAATGGAAAAATCATTTACCATACACTGCATGCAAGAAACACAAAGTTCTATTTTTAAAAAAATTCCTTCGTCTCCACAAATCATTTCTGGCTGGTTTCCTACTCTTAATCTGGAGAATTTGTAGAAGTCATTCAGTTATCAAAAGATTTTTCTGCATATTTTCATATGCAGAATACGTTAATTTTATGACAATATATTAAATCATAGATATGCTTTAGATAAGTTAAAGGAAAGTTATGGGATTAGTTTACTTTTAAACAAATATAAATAGCATGGTTTTAGAAAATCATTACAACAGAAAAATCTTTAGTTCTAATGACAATATTGCCTACAGCAAAGCTTCTTTGTCCATTTTTATTCAGGCACAACACTGACATTTGAATAGTTTATTTTTCATGGGAATGCAGTCTCTGCCTAAAAAGAAACCTTTTCTGCTCTTTATACAAGTACCTGCAACATTGTTTGAACATCTGGTAAAAGCGATTAACTTTGTTAGCAACTATATATAAACGAAACATTTTACCAAGAAATTGGGAGACAACTACAGCTGATGCTGTATTTCTCAGGCCTGAGAGAATCTGGGTACTGCAGCAGTATCGTATAGGTCTCCACAGCACTCCCTTTTGATGATTTGCATAACAACTTGTAGCAAGAGTTAAATAAAGGAGCCACTTGCTCAACTTTTGAGCAGGAAATAAGGTATCACACATGGCAAAAGTGGAGAAATGCCAAGAGTGAATAGAGGCAAGGAAAAATCTTCAGTCTCTTTGTGGCCTAGCTAGTAAGACAATAAAAAGCTGCTTTGGAAAAGAAGGATGGAAGGCAAAGGAAGAGCCATAATGAACAAAGTAGGGGTGAGGGTGAACACAGACAATATATTTTTTAATTTACTGGGATAGCCCTGGCTCTTTGTTATTTTGACTCAATTTAAGTGTTCATTTTGTAGAGCCCTTTAGAATCGAAGTATTTAAATTGTATGAATTTGTCTTTGAAGTTAACACAACCTTTGCTGGTAATATTGCTTGTTTACCTGCAGATACTTTTCTGCAAGACTGGCTTAAGCTGGGCTACAATACATTTGGACCAATCATTATGGAAACAGTTAGATGGAAGAAAAATTGCACAAATGTTCCCCCTAGGGAGATTTCTCCCAATTTTTCCTTCAGTGTGTGGAGGTGAGGCGAAAAAAAAGACAGGAGATCTGGGATGAAAAACTCCCACAGACTTCAATGAGGTCAGGATGAAAATCCCTGATCTCAAAACCTTGTGGACCTCTGGAGTGAGGTCCTCACCCCCACTTCTAGCCCCTTTACGCCAAGTAAAATGGCTGCAGACACAACAGGGGAGCCTAAAAACTTCCATATCCTCCCAGGATCTGCAGAGACAGCCATAATGCTGTCTTCCAGGGATCCCTTTACAATCACCAGGTTAGAGGAAATGATGGGGTGGGAATGGTATGTCTGCCAACACACAGCACTGCAAAAATTCCAAAAAGGGCTGCAGCCCATAGGGCAATCTTGGGAAGCTGTTGTAATATAGACAGCACTGGGGCCTATCTAAGTTACATCTAGAACTGTGCAGCAGCCCAGAATCAAGTGGGCACGAAGGTGGCTAAAAGCTACCTTAACCTCCTTTCCCCAGGGCTGTGAGTTCGTTGCTCCACCTCTTAGATCTGAAACACAGAACGAGGACCAGGTAAAAATGGCAAGAGACTGTACTGAGGACAGAGCCATCTTTGCCTCCATACAAACTCTAGGGCCCCCTATGGCTTGTGGCAGCAGACAGGGAACTGTAAATGGGGAACAGTGCTAGTCCCCCTTTAAGGTGGTATCCCAGTGCACAGGTGATTCAGCACAAAATACAGTATGGGATTGTATTATTACCTCCTCTGAGGTTTACAAGGGACTTGAAAGGATCTGTTGGGCATCTTCCTCTTCCTGTTCCTGATCCCAGCTTTCCTTCCCCCAGGTCTGAGAGACAACCAAACCCTTCCCCTACTTTCTATGCAGAGAGATGTGTGAGAGAGTTTTAGAAGAATGACCATCCCTTCCCAAGTAAGGATATTGGGGGTTTGGCCCTCCGCAATAACTGTTGTTTCATGTAAGTAATAATCCTAGTTTTCAGAAGTTTGTGCTGTAACTGTAAAATTTGAAAATTATTAAAGAAAATTCTGCTGACTCTTGGATCATTTAAGTTAATTGTCTGTTTACGTGTTGATGGATCACAGGTGTTTCAGAATTAACTACAACATCAAAATGCATTAAATGTTACATTTTCCATGCAGCTTTGGAAGATTACACCATACAACTTCTATTAGTTATAAGGATGATTTGTGGTTAAAATCCTGTGTAACAAACACACTGGAAATGTAATCACAAAACTTCTTATATATGTAGTTGGATTAGCCTGTTTTATAAAACTATGGGGTACTGATGGGCTGTTCAGTTAAATTAATATTGTTTGAGATGGACTTTCATTCATTTACTTTGTATAATTAGTTTAACTTGTTTGAAGAAATAGCTTAATAAATTCTAAATAGTCACAAAAAGTTTACAGAAGACTTCAAAGTGCAGCATTTGATATGAAGGACAGTTCTGGGGTTTTGTTTTATTTCCAGAAGAAGTTATAAATGAAAACTTCATACAAACATCTTGCTCAAAGAAAAAACAGTTCTTTCACCAACATTTTCCCACACCACATGTAATTTATGTTCCTAATATGCTGAATTCCTCAATCAAGAAAAGGAAAAAAAGGGAGAGGGGAGGAAAACTCAATGTTGAATTTGCTATCCCACAAAAATGGCAATGCTGATTGTAAACAATATTCTTGTATCCCCACTAGAGTCAGTACATGAGGGGAAAAAACCTCAAACAGTACAGGAAAGTAAACTACCAGAAGGAGAATCACACAAACAGAGGAAAATCTTACTTTAAAAATATTTTGGTACAAGAACAACTTCCAACAAGTGAATATATTGATATGGTACTTTATACTACATATGTGTATTCAATATATTATATATATATACACACACACACACTTTCCCAGATCTATAGTACAACAGAAAACATCAGCAATTGTGTAGCATAAACATTTTTAGGTAAAGACAAAACTGAGATAGAATCTCCTAAGATAGACATGTTACTTTATTATAAAACTAGTTGTATCTATGGCAACAAGAATTTTTAAAAGGAAAGAAAACCCATAAGCTTTATGAAAGCCAGTTCCTTAAAATTACTATTTGTATTACATTAGCATCTGGAGGGTCCAACTGAGGTTGGTACTCCATTGTGCTAAGCAGTGTACATATTGTGATAAAGTCAGGCAGGATGGCTTTAAAAGGGTATGCTGGGGCTGGTATGAGGGCCCAAAAGGGTTAAAACCCTCTGCCTTGTAGGTGGAAGAGAAAGCACAGCAGGGCAATTAAAGGCACCTGGCCCAATGATGGGTGGGGCCAGGGATATTTAAATCCTGCCTTCCCTAAAGGAGTGGGAGGGAACAAATGCAGGGGAAGCTGCCAGAAGGTGTGGAGCAGGTTCCCTCCCAGGTCAGGAAACAGAGCTCTGCTAAACCCAGGGGAGACGAGGTAGTTGGGGGCACCCTAACCCACAAGCAGAGGTAAAGCGCGAGACCCACCAGGGGGAGGCTGGCAGTTTGCCACAATATACAAACAGTAGAATCTCTCAGCTATGAACACCAGAGTTACAAACTGACCAGTCAACCACACTCCTCATTTGGAACCAGAAGTAGGCGATCAGGCAGTAGCAGTGTCACACACAAAAAAAGCAAATACAGTGCAGTACTCTGTTAAACATAAACTACTAAAAAATAAAGGGAAAGCAGCATTTTTCTTCCACATCGTTTCAAAGTTGTCTTAAGTCAATATTCAGTTGTAAAATTCTGAAATAACAACCATAATGTTTTGTTCAGAATTAGGAACATTTGAGTTACACACAGCATCTATTCCCAAGGTTATGAACTTTGTAACTCTGAAGTTCTACTCTAGTAAGAAACAGCCTTCATCCTGAAGAATTTATAGTATAAGGCCCCAATCCAGCAAAGTGATGCTGTCAGGGGTCTGTCTGCCTGTTTTACTTTGCAGGACTGGGGACTAAAACAAATAAGAAAGAATAGATATAATATTACCCTCCTTATCAGGTGGGGAATTGAGATAAAGATTAAATTATTTTCCCAAGGTCACACAGTAAATCTAGGAATTGAATCCAAATCTACTGTGTATTAGTCCATTGCCTTACTCACAAAACAAACCTCCTTTCTCTTTAAATTCAGGATATACAAATCTACTTGTAGGCAACAATTATCTAAAATCCCAAAGAGCTTGTAATCCTATAGTTTCTCCTTCAAAAAAAGAAAGTATGCAAGTCCCTTATAATATAAACTATATGCTTCTACTGCAAATACTGGTGGTTTGTTCCATATATCAACCACCATGTAAAATAATTTTGCCTGAATTGCTTGTATACTCTCTTCCTCAGCACTGGTCAACAACTTCTGCTTTTCCAAATAGTTCTCTCAAACATTCTACGTACACGTTCCTTCCAAAAGATTTCCTGTCCCCAAATCCATACTGCCAAGTCTCTTTTTAACATGTAAAGGACAAGACAAGTAATCTTGTCTTTATAGTTCATGCTCCCAAATCCTGACTTATTTTGGCACTTTCAAACAGTCTGTCACATGAGACCAAAAAAGGGGGGGGGGCAACCAAATAAAACTTTTGAATCTTGAATATATTAGGAAAGCCATATATGTTCTATATCCAAGCTACAGAATTCCCAAGAACTAACCCTTAGGCCACAAGAGTCTGTGGTTTACTTTAACCATCCAACACTGAAAAAGGCAGAATAAAATGTAAGTGTTGGCTTGTCTCTGTCTTCCACCAATGTTGTATAGTTAATGTATTTCATAGCCAGTTAAGGTTTACACAGTTTTAAGCATCCTCTCCCTCCAAAACTCATCTGAAAGGTTTGGGCTGCTTGGAGCAGGTTCATAAAAGTACTTGCAACCTATTTTTAATAAGCTCTCACATCTCTATCTCCATCTCACATCTCCGTTAAGATATGCTGCCAATGAAAGCTTTAAATGCACAAGACTGTTGACTTTGACAGAGACTTTCATAACAATGAAAATTAATATATGTATGAGTGTTTCACTGTAACTACTTTTATGCACATTTGACATCAGAGTAACCCAAAAACATGTTTATTTCAAATGTGCAAAATGGATAATATATAACAAGTCATAACTTAAAAAAAACAATTAAATTAATGGAAAACTTATAGTCCACCCTCTAAGTAATTACCCAAATTTTCAGTCAAATGTGTTTTCTCTTTTTTTAAACCACAGGGTAAAAAAGTTGGGCTGATAACGGATCCTACATCTGCATCCACAGTTGCACTGGCAACCACAATTGTGAAGAGCTAATAGTCACTCCATAATATGAAATTCATCTTGGAAAATCACATTTTGGGTCTTGGGTTTACTGAAGAGATTTAAAAACTTTTTTTCCTGGGTGTGTACTCTGTGCATTTGACTTGGCATTTACAGTCAGTTCCACTGTCTGCCTTGCTCAGTCAGCCAGTCAATTTCCCCCTATTGTTGATGTGGTTCTTCTACATAGCAACAGGATGAGAAAAACATTTTTAAAAACAGGAAAATTACTGTAAACCAACAAAAATAAGCAGCCAGTTTCAGAGGCAAGTTTAGTACCCAAAATTACTTATATTCATCTTTTGAGAATAATTACATTGCAGTTCATTTTATCCCTGTAAATATTATCCAGCTTTCCCCTAGAGCAATTACAGGTACGGTCACCTTCTTTTCTAAGCAATTCTTCCTGAACTGTGAATCCACACAAACACCCAACATTCACATCACAGAATTCTGGTTTAGACACGTTCATTTTGGCAAACACCCCTACATTAAATATTATTAACTTAAGTGGGCATTTATAAAATATTTTCTGACAATCACAGTATATGAAGCAGACAGCATCCCAGCTTCCCAAGTAATAACATCTTCAAAGCTTAACAAGTCAGTAAAACTGGACTTGTCTTATAGAGCCAGGACTTCTGCTTGAGGAAAGTAAACGTGAATGATTATCCTGTGTCCAAATAAATGCACACCATACCCTACAGTGCAGCTCTCTAACAATTTTCCAAATGTATAATTTACTAAGAAAACCACAGGAGAATTGCAGTGTTAAAAGGAATCATGGGACTATTCTGCTACATACCACAGTTGCAGAACATTTCTGAAGATGCAGTCCATATCTGCTACAAAAATACTTCTGAAATTCAATTCCTACCCTATTAATTTTTCCCCTTCCACCTCTACCTAAATCAATACTTCCTTTCCTAAAACGATGTTGATTACTCTTAATGAAGCTGTGGTTTCCTAAGTATTCTCTCATGTGATCTATTAAAAACTATTTTAATAGTTTACATACAATTGAATTCCATTAATTTCCTGACATGCCCTGAGGCTGTTTCATAAATACTGGCATTCTATTGACTGTTAACAAGTCTTCAGGGATCTCTCTGTAGCTAAGTAAGCATTTTTAAAAATGATAGCCAAGGCACTCCCTTTAACATTTCTCGATTTATGTTGAACATTTGGGTGTAACAGAGTAAAATTTGTCCACCAAAACTTTTATTGTTAGTAAAACTTGTTACTTTTGCTGATATTGTTCTTGTAGAAATTAATCTGGCACAGCTTGACTTTGAAATCTTAGACTAAACTGGTAGGACTGGTATTTAAGGAGGTGGAGGGGCACCCTGTTTTAACTTGCAAACTGGTCAAATTTGATCTGAAATTCATTGGCAGACAATTAACATGAAGTCTCATTATATCATTTTCTAAAACTTCTCTGAGCAGGATCATATTTTATATTTTTACTATGTGTTTAAAAATAAGAGGATAAATTTGTGGTAAGATTTAATTAAAATAAATAGTATACTTACACAAAGCATAATTACTGAATAATATAGAGAACCAGTATTAAAACACAATGTTTCCAAACTCTCATAAGTGTTAAGCTACTGCTAATGTGCATATAAACCATCAACAATTAAAATTCTCTGTTTAATTTTGATTATAATATCATGAAATCTAAACTTATTTTTCTTTATATCGTGGAAAGACTCTTTGCAAAAATCGAACAATTTATTATAACTGGCTATCTATCAAATATTAACATAGTTTGGCAAGACAATTAGAAGATTGCACTATAAGAAAATACCTTGCCAGAAGCAAGATTTAAATACAGATGTACATGTGATGATTTTTTTTAAAGGAATAAAACATTCTCTTGAAATAAAGATCCATAAATTGATAATCTACTTTAGAACTGTCAAAAAGGAACCCGGATGTTTATAGAAGATTACACATATTAAAACCAATCAGTGTCATTAAAACAGTTATTACGTCTAATTAGTGTTCCAGTACCACTTGAAGCTGATGGTGCTTTTAGCAAGAGGGAAATATTTTGCGTTCCTAAATTTTCCATATTAACTTCCATTCAGAAAAGAATACTCAGGGTGTGTCTACACTGCGGAGTGAAGTTGATTTAATTTAAATTGACCTTCACCTGTCGAGCTGCAGAATACAAATAAGTGTGATCACACCACGCTCATTGCATCAGCGGATTGCGTCCCCACCATCCGCACTTACATCAGCAATCAAAGCAGTGCACGGTAAGTAGCTACCCCACAGTACAACTACCCACAGGGGTGTTTGGGAAGGTTTCATCCTCCCATGATGCAATGTATTCCTCCCTCACCCCCCTTCTTGTCCCAGTCCACACAAACAGACGATCACTTTTTCGTGCCATTTTTTCAAACCCTTCACTCTCTGCCATGCGCACATCATTGCCTGAGAGGAATGGAGCCTGCCTCAGCTCTGCACTATTATTGTGAGCATCACAAATACCTCATGACTTATTCTGCAGTATTTTCAGGAGTGAGACAGGAGCCACAGTGCTGAAAATTGCAATGTTACTAAGGCTGCCTTGCTACAAGCCATAGAACGAAACAATTTCCGTTTGCTGCAGGCTGTCATGCACCATCTACAGTCGGTGTAGTACCGCTTCTGGTCCTGGGAAACAAGCAGTGACTGGTGGGATTGCATAGTTATGAAGGTGTGGGATGATGAGCAGGGGCTGCAGAACTTTCATATATGAAAGGGCACCTTCTTGGAACTTTGCGCACAGCTGTCCCTAGCCCTGAAACACATGAATACTCACTTGAGACCAGCTTTGACAGTGGAGAGGAGAGTGGCCATCACTCTGTGGAAGCTAGCAACACCAGACTGCTACTGGTCAGTTGAGAATCAATTCGAAGTCGGTAAATGCACCGTGGGAGCAGCTGTGATACAAGTGTGCTGGGCCGTAATAGACTTTTGCTAAGAAGGGTAGTGACTTTGCGAAACATGGAGGACATAGTGGAAGGGTTTTCTGCAATGGGGTTCACAACTGTGGGGAGACCATAGATGGCACGCACATCCCTATCTTAGCACCGGATCATCTTGCCACAGAGAACATAAATTAAAAGGGATATTTCTCAATGGTGTTGCAGACCCTTGTGGATCACAGGGGATGCTTCACCAACATCGGTGTGGGGTGGTCTGGAAAGGTGCATGATGCGCACATCTTTAGGAACTCAGGTCTGTTAAAAAACATGCAGGCGGGCACATTCTTCCCTGACCAAAAAATAAATATTGGCAATTTTGACATACCAATAGTGATCCTGGGAGATCCTGCCTACTCCTTGCTCCCCTGGCTAACGAAGTCCTACACCGGGCATCTGGACAGCAACAAGGAGTGTTTTACTAATAGGCTCTTGATATTGTTTAAAATCATCTGGCAGAGACTGAGAAGATAGAATAACCACCTAATCTGGGGAAGATGATGAGATTACTCCCACAACTCTTGGCTCTGGCTCACCGTCCCCTTCCAAATATCCCGACATGGACAGTTGTGGGTGTCTGAGAATGGCAAACAGGACTCCTACACCAATCCTGTGTATTTATGGTAGGACTTCCATGGTCCTCAATAGTGCCAGTAGACTGGATCAACTAGAAGAGAAGGATCCCATGGCATAGGGCACATGCCAATCTCTTACCCAGTTGTAACTAGTCAGAGATTGTAACCTCGATCTTCTGGGGCTCCTGTCTCGTGCCATCTCCACCCAGTGCCACAGAGACTTCCATGGGGCATCACACGCATCAAAACAGAAATCTGGTTCCCTTATTTCAGGTGCTACTGACAATACAGATGGTTACACCTCACAGCTGGCAGGTGGGATGAGAGAACAACTCTGCCTCATCGGAATAGTCTCTTCCCCTAGTGTATCAATGTTGCAAAATAGACAGCCTTGATATGAGGGGTAAATGCAGGCAGAGAAAACCAAAGACGTCCTCCAGGGAGACATAGGTCTCTGATTAACCCTCAGGTGCAAGAAGAGTCCATTAGAAGACCCATTAGAACTGGAGCTTCCCTGGTCACCGTGGCAGTCAGATTCTTCCAGGTTTTAATCGCTGTGTTCCGCATTGGCTCTAGAAGTGGATGGGAGCACCAGGAGCTGTTTATCCTGAGCCTTCACCATCAGAGCTGATGTCGGAACTGTATTTTTGTGCACCTTTTTCTTACAGCAATGACACAGTAAGAGAGGAGATCAGGACACTGAAGAATCCAACTGAGACTGCACGGCGGTCTGAAGGAACTGGAGAAGCATCAGCCTGCAGCAGCTTTTATGCTCTTGGTTCAGCAAACAAGCAGAGCTCTGGTGCAGGTGTGAGCCAACGAACACTTTTTGCAAAAAATTCCAAACTCAGGCACATGGTGCACATGCATATCCCATATGTGGAATACACATAAGGACCATCACTCAAAGAGGAATCAGAAAACGTTAATAAAGAAGCAATACTTGGTTAACTAGTTTGTATCTAGAATTGTAGAATGGACGAAGAAGACTATAATAACTGTTTAAGAGGTAAATGGGAATTACCAAGAGACAAAAGTACAGCTTTGAGATGGAGATCATGACACAAAAATTATATTCAACAGCAATCACCACAAAACTGAAGACATGGGTTGTGAGGTACTGAAAAGTAGCTGAACATACTTGGCTGAAGCATCTGGAAAATCCTATTTTATTGTGTTAAAGACTTAAATCAGGATCACATTCAGACCATTTGTAAGTCTTGCCACCTTTTCCTACAAAACCTCTCTAAAATGCAGCCTTTCCTATCTGTCCATGGAGCCAAAACTCTCTTCTCTTCTTTCATGACCTCAAGTATTGCAACCTTGCTTTCCTGAAATTTATTCAGAATTTTGCTACGAAGATCATTTTCTTGGCATGTTGATTCAACCATGTCAATCTTTTCCAAATCCCTGCACTAGCTCCCTCCTCACCTCTGCATCAATGCAAGTTTCTTGGCTTTACCTGTAAGGCCCTCTTCAACTTTGCCCCACCCTACTAGCTGATCTAATAGCTAATCATGATGTCAACTACCTCCTTTCCTCTGCCAATGTTTACCACTCCTCAGACAGCTTCTTCCTTAAAAGTTTAAATGTTTTCTCCCACTCCACTCCCTACACGCAGGAAAAACTTCCAGATAAAATCCATACAGCCCCTTCCTCATCACTGCTATAATGCCTACAACACCCATGGATCATGGCTAGCCAGATTTCTTCTTCCTTTCTTGTCGTCTTTTCCCTCCTCCCTTACGCCCTACCTCAACAATACAAATGAACTACAATATGTTTAACTTACAAAGCTGTGTCAATTCTACACCATATTCAGTCACTTGCATGTTGTAACCGCTTCCTCTACCTTTTGTCTGATTTTGCCTTTAAATTATAAAACCTCTTCTCTATATTTGTTCAACATACAGCATGCTAGCACTGTAAATCCTTATTAGGGCTTTGCATGCTACCATAATATATATATTTACTACTAATACTTCTAATAAAGAGAAATACTGACGGGAAAAAATGTCACATTGAAAAACATAAATTTGAGTACAATAGGTCAGCAATATAAGTGAAATCAATATCTGCTCAATCCTAAACAAGGCATAGGTGTTAAATGTACAGGAGAACCATGCTTTAATAATTGATTTTATTCCAACTGCTACGCAATCATTTTTAGAAATCCCTATGCCTCTTTCTCCTGCAGAGAGGATAGCTACAAATAGAACTCACAGAACTGTTATTGCACTGAACACATGTACCCCTCCCAGCTATTGCAAGCAACCAAAGAATTAGGTAAGAAGAACCAAGCTGTTACAGGTATAGAGGGGGGAAGAAAAATCAAAAGAATCGGACAGTATAAATCACCTTCATTCTCTATTTACAGAGAATCACTTGCATCCATCCTGACCTTCCACAAATTTGCTTTGCCAAGTCAGGGTTATCCAGCAAGTAATCTAATCTGAACAAGCCTGGGAACAGCCGCACTTGTATCTATAAATAGGCTTATCTGATAAAGCAATCTAATCTTTAACCTTACTTTGTGTTGCTGCCCAGCCTGAGTCACTTCAGAACAAGTATCAGACATGATCAAAGAAACGAGGGCAGTTAAGATAATGATGAAGCACTAGAGTCTTATCCATCGTTGGGGTCAACTATGTCTGTGTTCCACAGAAGCACTGACAGAGGCTGGCAGCTTTGTAACTGACCATCCTTGAAACACTTGGCGGGGTAAATTTACAGTACAAGGATATACTGTGTTAAGCATCTTAGTATCACACTTTTGTTACAAAAATATGAAGCACTTTCTGCTTCACAAAGGAATGGTAAACACAGGGAACAAGAGGACAGTTTGCCTTTTTTTTTTTTTTTTTTTAAGTGGATGAATGTTAAAAGTTACCAGACTTATATAAAATCTTCAGCATATGTTTTTGCTATATAGATATATATGAATTCGTGGCTTGAGCACCCACAAAAATATGTGGGGGAAATGCTGTATATTTTCTAAGCGCGCACATACGCGCACACACACACACACGTGCGTTATTATATATTTTCAATCATCAAAACTTGCCACCAGCGCTGACCATTAATATGGCTATTATTTCAGTTCAGAGGGATTACAATACTTCAGAATCCACTCCTAAATCTTTCCCTCTTCTTTCTCCATCTACAAACAGCTAGGTACTTTACCTCATTAGCTCAGTGTGGAACAAAGGCAGCTAGCTGGTGAAACAGCTTTTCCATGGAGGCAATGCATGCTAGGAGAGTGTGATGAGTAGGAATTCAGGGACCACTAAACCAATGTAACACACTGCCCAGAATCCTCTAGCTTTGTGGAGGCAGCCATACTGACATTTCCTAAAATCCATTGGTCAAGCACTAGATAAGCAGACAGAATGAAACAGCTGCTTTGATATACCAGAATGCACAGGTACAAACAGTGGTGCGAGAGGTGTTGTGTGTGACTGGAGTACTTTTCTGCTATAAACAAGCATGACTGCATGGAGTCACTGTATTAGTAAAACCCCAAAATCAATTTCAGAAACAATCATTTGAAATCCATAATAAAATACCCCATAAATCCATACAAATATCTCAGATAGACAACTTGGAAAATACAAGTGAGAAATTTAGTTCATTAATAAATGCACAAATGAGAATGATAAACTGAAAAAGCCTGACAAGGATAAGTGCAACTTTTAAAATATACAGATAGAAAAATTCTTTCACAGGTTAAAAAATATAGTTTTCTGTCAGCCTGTAAGGTGAGCAACCACCACCATATCCCTGAGGAAGGAATTACCTTGTAATACCTGAATGTATTGAATTCAAAAATTCAATACATTCAGGTATTACAAGGTACCACAGAACCTAAATTGCTCTGTATTTTGACAAAGAGTGTATCTTGATAAATCTCTTATGACATGCACACGTGTAAACGCACTAGTGGACTTTTTGACACATCTTGGTGTACCCCACATATCAGAGATTACAATCTAGCCTCAAATATGGAGTAGCATTTGGTTCTCTTTTGCTGAAAATACAGTTATAAGTTTCAGAGGGGTAGCCATGTTAGTCTGTATACAGTAAAAACAACGAGAGTCCTGCAGTACTCTGAGGAAGTGGGTTACAGCCCATGAAAGCTCATGCCTGCAGAAATTAAATGTCAGTCTTTAAAGTGCTACAGGACTCTCATTGTTTTTACAGTTATAAGTTTGAGTGTTACAATATGTACATATAAAATGACTATTTAAATCAGCCCAGAATGTAAAGTTTTAAATATGGTTTGAAGGAACTGGAAAGGTGCAGAATGTGAAAAAAGGCTGGTAACATTTTGATCCAAGTCAAAATAAGCCAGCTAAATGCAGCTGTACCATGTACTTCTTAAGAAAAGAAGTAAATAATCATTATGTATCAAAACACAAGTTAGTTCTACTTGGGAAAAGCTCTCTCTCTCTCTCTGTTCTTTTGTCTACATCACAAAAGAAAGTAAATAAAGCATGCACAGCACTATGAAAAGCAACACCTATGAAATTCAAAGGGAGGGTGATAACGTCTGTCCATCCTTTGTGAGGAAAGAGGTGAACAAGTCAAAGGAAACAAGTTTGCCATTATAAACAGACAGAGAAAAGAAAGAAAAACCAAAAGCTCATAACAATGCCATTTCCAAGACAGTGCAGACAGAGATAACGGGAATCAAAGTACAGACACAGTTTCATCTTTCCCAGATGGCTCCATTTCACAATTTTTGTTTAGTAGCCGCCCCCCCCAACAGTAATTTTCCTCAGACGTTCCTGTGCAGAGAACACAGATCAATACAGAAAAGTCTTGTACATTTCTCTCACATTGGCTGGAAAAAAATCTATATTCAGTATTTTCCTGCCTTACTGAGTTTCAGTCCTCAAACAAGGAAAAATAAATGACGTGTTGTAAATTGTTTAATTTAGAAAAACAAAAACAGGATATAAAACTAAAATTATTTCCCTTTTTCTGGAATCAAAAAAGTGAGAATGACATTAAATCTGCAACAGATTTACACACACATGCCATTAGGGTTTTTTCTCCCTTTTGAAACAAACATTTTAACACAGGATTAGCCTTGCAGAGGAGCAGGGGTTTCCGACACTATCCACCATTTGTGTAGGATTTTTTCCCATCTAGAATTCTGAAGTTCGTAGATCTAATTTTGTTTCAAGTTGTTTTATATACCATATAGCCCCCTTTCTGGTTTAGAACTCCAGTTGTTCACTAACAATGAACTCTTCTGCTGCTGCTGTTAATGGAGAAGAGCAGCTGCTTCTGCAATAACTGTTCCCACTCTGCCACTCCACCAAGAACAATCGGCTTTATTTTTTAATAGATTTCTTTGTTTTTTGCCATCCTCAAACAGCTTGAGCTGTTCGCAGCATTGATATCAGCTTTTTCATACGACTCGGGAGGTCCAAAGGTTCAGCTATACTTGAGACCAAATAATTTCAAGTTTCCAGGACTACTTGTTGCTATGTTTCAGTTTGTCCAACAGCTTGGTGTATGTGATGTATACAGACAGGGTGCTCTCCACAACTGTTGCTGTTTCTGAACATTATTTGACACCTCTACCATAATTGCAGATATAGCTACCTGGCACAAGTGGATACATACATAAAATAATACCTATTTCCAACCTGTTAACATTGCTACATTTCATTTTATCAGTGGTTTATTCCAATAGTTGTTTACAGTGGCTCTGTCCTGCTATCTGATCATGAACAGCAGGGACTAAGCTTCATATAACTAACTGCCTGGAGTGACCATGATAGATGGTCACAAATTGCCCCCAGGCTGCTGGCAGACAGGTTTTGGCCAGAATTTCTTGCCAGCGAGCTCTGCCACCTTTGTATGTAAACAGTTCCAGAGGGGTAGCTATGTTAGTCTGTTTTTAGCGAGAGTCCAGTGGCACCTTAAAGACTAACAAATTTATTTAGGCATAAGCTTTCATGGGCAGAAACCCACTTTGTCAGATGCATGTATGTAAACAGCAATGTACGTAAACAGGTCAGGAACTCTTTTTTATAATAGATTTTTTATATACTATTTTCTTTTTTGGGGAGGGATGGTATATTTATGTTTTATTGCTAAACTAATGGTGTCCTTCTCTATTTCCCACAGGGCTTGGCCCTACTCTAGTCCCAAAATAAAAAGGCATTTCTCCAAAACAGACACGTAAGCAGAAAGAGTTCCAATCCAGCTTAGAATAATATATGCAGACTATACCAAGTACAAACTTATCCTCTTCCTGGGGTTTAACATAACATAAATTTCACCCTAAATTTTCTCACCAAGCTTGCCTGTTCCTAGGTGTTTTACCTGCATGACCTCTCTGTGACACACCCTTTTTTCCTCTGAACTTGTAGCTAACTGGAACCCACAGGAGTGTGAGCCAGAATTAATTACACTGCCTCAGACTGGCTGTGTTCAAGAACCTGATAGCTTTATGATTCAACAGAGGAGCTCTGCATCCCTGCATAAGGTCTTTGATCCTGCCAATCTATAACAAAACACTATTACACACAAGAGGCTAGAGACTAGAACTAGAGGTTGCTGTATAGCTTTCTCAGCTCTGGCCTTCATTACTGTAGCTGCCTGCAAAAGGAAGCACACTCATATTCTGCCCTTTGACTGGATGCAGTTTATAGGCCAGATTCAGTCATTACATTAACAGTGGGATCCTGCCTGGAGACAAACCCAAATAGCTAACAGCTACACAGTTGTACTTTGTTCATGCACAGGCATTTACTCTCATTTAAACTCTGCCAGCTCTTTTCCTGCTGCTGGCATTTGCAAGGACATGATGCTACTGATCTGCATCCTGTCTGTCTGGCCTACATTCATTCACATCCACCCAGAGCGGTCTTGTATAAACACTAAGCTAACAAACTTGCTGGCACTCATATATTGTCTTTGTTAATCTTCAGAAGCTGCACAAGAAAAAAGTAGAATGTCACAGTTACAACAGATAGATGAACCAGTTTCAGATTACTGACTCTGCACAGGGTGTCTCCACTAAGTTAGCTTTAGGGGAGGAGGTGGTGTTTGGAGGTGTGAAGAAAGACAATAATGCATCAGCATCTGTATCCATCAGGGCACCAAACTGATTTAGAAAGTTCTTGTGCATCTACTGTATATAATCTTCTGAGAAAACTGCAGCTGACCAGCTCCTTTCATTTCCCTGAATTCTTAACAGGGCAGATTGGTGTGTTGTTAAGGCTTTGTCAACATACACTGTTTGCACACAATTTATTTTTCAGGAATTCCCTTTTAAACTAAACAAATGATCACTTCTGCTGGAAATTTCAGAAGGTTTTGATGAATGTGACATTTACATTCTTCACTGTGAACACTAGTCTTTTATGCCATCCAAGACAGAACAGCAAAGAAGACTGTGGAAAAATGGTATATTTCCTCCAGTGTCTTATTTATGCTTCATGACATGTGTTTCCTAGCTTTCATTCAATGTTTTCAGTTTTTTCAAAATGTTAACTTCAAAACAAAAATCATCTCAAGGCACTTTACTAAACATGGCGTAATGAAGCATAATTCAACTATCTCAAATGTCAATTATATAAATGACAATGACTGCTAAGGTAGAAGCCACATGTAATAAAGAAAAACATGTACTTTCTGAATGGTTTAAAATACTTACCCTTTGCTTCAAGCAGAATTCCAAAAACTCAATGATCATTTTATGGAAATGAGACAGTCGTCTGAATACAAAACTTGTCCTATCAGTTTTACCACTGCTGATAAGAAATAACTTGCTATAATCTTTTTGTGAGGAAATGTAATGTAACCTATTGGCAACTACCAGTTTATAAAATTTACAACACTTAAATGTATTAGGCTTAAGTTCAAAGTTGTCCCAAACAAGCCCCTAATTTGCATACCCACTGGAACACACAATGATCAAAACAACTTTTAAAAATTCATCACTCAGTGTCATACAATAATGTTCACATGATTTATAGGAAATACATATCTGTTTATCTGTAACATATGGAATTTAAATACTGTCTATCTACAGAGGATTTCATAGCATCAATTATTATTTCTGAAGCAATTGATTAAAGTATATATTTTAACATGGAATGGCCATCATTTTTTTCTTCCCCTGCTCTTGGTAGGTTGTGTTTCCATTTGGCATCAATTTCACATAACTGTAGAAGTTCATTGATAGATTCCCTAACTTTAAAATCATGAACATCCTATTAACCTTATACACACAGACCATTGTGTTCTCAACATACCATTTGATCTGAGGTCTCTACATTGCCTATATGAGGGTCTGATTAAATAAACTTTACAGATGAAGGCAGATTCAACGTCTCACCTCAAAGAATGCTAAAGATGTTTTTCTTGGACTCATTCAGGTCCTTATACTTAAATTGCTAATACATCAAATCTCCACTAGATGTCAATATACTACAGTAGGATATGTTATTTTGTATCCTCACTAAACTATCACCTCAGACAGTTTAAGTTATCTCACCTGAATTTGGGTTGCAAAACTCAACATACATAGTTAGTTAGTTTAAAAAGAAGTTAAGTCTCTACCACTTAAGAAATGTTAATCTAAACCTGAATCAGTATGCAAACAGCTCCTCCTAGCGTGCAAAGGTAGTGTCTGCAAGGCCCTATTAATCAATGCCTTGAAAGACTGAGCACATAAAATTTTGATTTGTCAAAGGAAGAGATGAAGTGACCACCAGGAAATATACTAACAAAGAAAGGCATTTTTAGAATACAAAACTAGACAGTCAAAGAAAATTGAGAGACAGGGAGCTGATCTGTCCAGCATTAGTTTATATTTGAAGGTCTCCTTTGAAATAGTGACTATGAAGATAGTATCATCTTACTCACCAGTACTGCAACTAGTCATATCAGTAAACTTCAGTGACAAAATAAATGTTTACTAATTCTCAACCCTATTGGCACTGCACAGCTAACAGCCGTGAGAGCGAAAACTGCACTTGCTCTTTCTTGTGCATCATCATCAGAACTGTTCGCCAAGTTCCAATCAATTATTCTTATGTAACTCCATTGGCTTCAATTGGTTCACAAAGGCATCGCTGAGGGTATAATATGAAGTGACTGGGCTCGTTACCTAGATGTCAATGAGAACATAATTTAACCTACAGAATCTTTATTACTGATTATTATAAGTGACAAAGCAAAAATCCAGCTTGACTCATAGATCACAGATCAAGTTTGCAGGGCTGGAAGTCATTTTTATTTGTAACCTGACCAAAATTTTAAAACAGAAAACATCGAGACATAGTAAACATAAAGCCCTACTGGGTAATCTTTTGTGAATTTTCAGAGCAGAATAGCGCTTTAAGGAAATATATTTAGAAGGAATTTGAGGAAAATCACTTAACCTAAGGCAGGAGTGTAGTCTTATCCAACTAATTAAAATTATTCCACAGTTACCTATGTTCACGGTGACACGCAGTTACCAAACCATCCTTTGATGGCTGTTCTGTTCTAAATGAAAAAAGGGAGACAGAAAAAAGGTGTAAGTGTCCCAAAGCTATATCAGAACTACAAAAAAAAACTATTTTCAGGAGGGAAGGGATGTTGAAGTAAGAAAGGGCTTCAATGAATCTCAAGTTATTGAGGAGGCAGTTCTCACAGACCTCTCTCATGCATATGTGCGCGCGCGCACACACACACAATATCAAGGTGAAAAACCACTTATACAATGAGGTGGGAACAACCTCTGCAACAGTTTAACAGTGAAGTTCAGAGACAGAGGTCCCACACACAATCAGAAAATGCATTTTCATTTTTATAACAATCCTGAAGTCTCTTGCAGCTATGCAGAGAAAGTTATAACAGCCCCAGTGGAAGGCAGAGGAGAGGATCTCATTTACATTAACTTCCCATCTTTCAGCCAGTCCTGCAATTATTTGTGAGTGGTTATTTTTGAAGGGTACCTACCACTGGGAGAAGACGTCATTCATGCAAGTCTAACCTTTCAGCTGACTAGGTGGCCTGCCATGGAGTCATTCTCTACAACTCTTGGAACCACTGAAGGATTGGCTCAGCGTTTATCCACACTTGAAACACAGCTGCAGCTGTACTTGCAATTGTAAACATTACCTATGGGATGAGAGAACCCCTGCTATCAACCTAACACTGTTTACACTGGAGGTTAGGTTTGGCTTAACTGTGTGGCTCAGAAGGTGTGGATTTTCATTCCATGGAGTGGCATATCTGGGTCAACCTAACCTTTTAGTGAAGACCAGAACTCAGTGTTTTGGCCAGCGTAGTATAACGTCCAAGCAACTAGGCTTCTACACGCCTTATGAGACAATTCCACAACCTAGCAGACATCTAACCATTTAAAAGTTCTTCATTCTTCCCCAACAAACGTTCTTTTCTCTCGTTTCATTTACTCCTCATTATAACCTAGAGATCAAGCAGGGAAGGCGTAACCGGAGAATCTGCCACTAGAGAAGGAAAAAGAGCAGAGGCAAAGAAGCATAGGAGACAGTTAGCAGCCACTAACATAGAGGAAAGAAGAACTGAAGGGAGCTATCCAGGGAGGAGAGAAAGGGAAAATGAAGGGCAGCGGCCACCAAACAGGAAGAAAGTGAAAGCGGAAGCATCAGCAGGGGATGGGATGTTGTGAGTGTCACACAAGCGGCATTTTACCTCCCCTCCCCCACTCTGGATAGAGGCTATTGCTCAAATTCAGATAAAATGGAATTCCAAATAGCAAGGGCTAAAGATAACTAAGCAAGGAGAATATCAAAGCTTAAATAGATTTAGGAGTATACACCTGAGTTACTAGCGTAACACTGATGACAGAAAAGGATTATGTAAACTAAATGGTCAGTTGGCTCAGATACAGAGGGAAACAGAAGGGTCAAACTCAAGTAAGTGGAGTTTTTGTAATTAAAAATGAGATATAAGTAAATGAAAAATGGCATCACAGATTTATCAGAATATTAAAACAGAAAAAGATTCTTAGAATTTGATTAAAAATTCAAATTGATTCTATAACATTCCATATAATTTGATCTAGCATTTTCCTAACGTTTAATTACAGCTTTCAGTCATCGCACACATTAGGACTATTCCTTAATTTAAAAAAGTATATTCAGTATTATGCATAATAAGAATAAATGACTGAACATTTAACCTTTCCCTAAGATTAAAAAAAACACAACAAAATACCATATAGTCTTGTACTTTTTAACCCATGTAGCATATCACTTTATATTTGCATCATCATTTAGTAAATATTACCTTAGTAAACTAATAAAAATTCTCTCATACTTGAGGCTGCACAGAAACAAAGCTGACTACCAACACCATGGGAGCAGAGTTGATAACTACTTTACTTGTGTTTTAGAATTACTTTTGGAGCCATGTCTGAGGGTGTTTTATTATTACTTTATTGCTCAAAGCCAGAAAGGTCAGTTGTAATATTGAACTAAGAGGTCATTGCTTTATTAAAAATAATCAGTTTTAAAGACAGATAACATACAGAATGGAGCCAAAGTATTTCACAGAGTCACTTTAACATAATTACTTTTCCAGGGGCCATTTCATGTGTTGTCTAGAGATCATGTATTTAAATTTAATTTTTTTAAAAAATTAACTGCATCAAGTGTTGGCAGTTTAGTGACTACTCACCTTTCCCCTCTGTAATAAGACTCTGAAAGGAAGTTTATGTGAAAAGAGTTTGGGTATCACCAGTCTCACTCTTTGTGCAGGAAAAAAATAATCCTAAAATAAGCCCAGTCGCAATAAATTGCAGCTATTGAGCTTTGTCCAGGTGCAAAATGTCATCCATATTCTACCCTGACAGTGGCTGAACTTTGGTGGCTGGATAGGCTTATTTGCAGTAAATAACTTTCAGAGGGTGTCTTAACACCCAGCTAGTGTTAAAATAGTTGGTATTCACCTTGCTCCAGTAGAGGCCACTGAAAACACCTCTGCCAAAATCATCTCTTTTCACTTTGACCACATCACCCTACTCACCAGCTGCCCATTGTGCCAAGTAACAAGTTCAAACTTTTCTTTCCTTTAAAGACTTTATATTGAGCGGCTCCCACTTACTTTTCTGACATGGTCTTCTTTCATGTGCCCTCATCCTCCCAATATTCTGGCAACGATACCAGCCTTGTTATCCTTTTCTTGTCTTTCTCTACCAAATGTATCCATGGTGCCTCTTATGCTTGGAATGCCCTTCCAATAATCTATTAACCAACCCTCCAGTTACATATTATTACAATCACTCCTAAAAACAAAAAAACAAAAAAAAAACCCAAACCTCTCAATAGCATATTAAAAACAAATATTCACTTTAATTAAACCACAGCAGCATTTGAACCTCCAAGGCATATGCCTTCATAAACTGAGTAATAATACACCTTTATTTGTGTAACCTATGTCTTTCTTCCCCACCCCCTCATCACGTGGTATATTAGAGTCTTGCATATCTGTTCAGTTGACCATTTAAAACCAGATTTAGCCATCCTTACCCATGATACCTTACCTGTGCAAACAGTTCCCACTGATTCCAATTTTGTAAAATAAGGTATTACTAAACGAAAGGGTAGCAGAATCTGTCCCTTGGAAAAAGCTCTGGAGACACTCAGGCTGGAGCTCCCTATGTACAGGAGAGAGAAGAGGAAGCTACTGACAGGGCATTTTCCATGGGGCCCTTTGACTTTGGAATTCACTCACCACAACGGTCCAAAATAGCCCAAATCTGTTTACCTTCAACACATACAGCAAAGCTTGGCCTTTTCAGCAGGCATCTGAGGAGGGCTTAGGTCACCAGGATTGGAGAATTTGAGGATGGAGAGATTTTGATTTGATTTGAAGTATCTTTTTGATGCCTGATAGCACTCCCACACAGGTGCAGTTCCTGTTTTGGTTTTGCATGACCAGGTAGAAATCAGAAATTGTCCAGATGGCTACTAATGTTAGCTGACACCTTGAGCAGGCATATACACCCAGCATCAGTGCCTTCAGGGAAGGAGAGCAGGACACAATACAGCAGGTTAATGGATTCAATCTCCATTTCAACAACAAAGCTGACAGAAACCGAAGAGGCTGCAGAAGAGGACATCCAACTACAAGCAGTCAAGAAAGCAACACTGGAGAGTACCCAGAAAACAAAAGCTATGTAACAGTAGAAACAGAACCATATTTTCAAATTAAAGATGTGCAGGAGGGAATCATATTTCAAGGAGACAGAGCTGCTGTCTCCACCTTTTTACGCAGGGATATCATGCAAAAATATATGCCTCAGACACAGGTATTCACAGATGTCTTAGATGGGCTCAAGAGTGTGTTTACTGTCCAAGTAAACTCCACTGCTTGATAGAAGGGGGCTACACCTCCTGGTCATGTGATAACTGCCAGCAGAAAGACTCTGTTACCATGTGAGATGCCCACCTATCCATGGGGAAAGGTGGGAGCAAACTTATTTTCCTTCAATGAAAAGCAGTACTTAATTACAATGGACTACTATTCAAATTTTGGGGGGGGTTGATGCCCTAACTGATACGAGAAACAAATCTGTGATTGGCAAACTGAAGGTCCACTTTGTAAGATATGGCTTTCCAGACACCGTGTGCACCAACAATAGACCCCAATTTGCCTTGGAAGAATTCTAGAAATTTGCAAGCAAATGGGAGTTTGATCATCACTCCTCCTCGTCCAAAGAGTAATGGTAAGTCAGAATCAGCTGTAAAAATTTTTACATAAGGCTGCTTCTTTTAGTTCAGACCCCTTGTCAGCATTTTTGGCACACACAAATACTCCACCTCAGCCTGGGGGGGAAGGACAGAGCAGCCAGGGTGAGCCGCCACTCAATGGGGCCAAAGAACCTATTCCGCCATCCACCATGGGTGGTCGGTCCTCCAAACCTCAAACACTGGTGGTCAGTCGGCCAGGCGCAGGCCTAGAGAGAGGGAGACCCACTGAGGACGCCTACCGTGCCAAAGCCTGACCCAGGAACAGGCACAATCCAAGAGGTGAGTTGGGAGTGTGGCCAAGGATGGCCCTTTCAGTGAGACTGTCCACATATGGACTGTGCCTATGGCCAGAGCTGGGTCACCGGCTCTAGAGCCAGGAAACACAGACCCGCTAAACTCCTGGTTCCAGCCTGGGTGCCCCACAATGGCCTTCTTCAACCCTGGCTGCAGCCAGACACTCCTCCAGGAAGGCCTAGTCCCTGGCCTCCAGCCTTCCAAGATGATGAGGCACCTCCAATGCATCCATGGCGACATCCGCCCCATCCGACTGCCACGGTTAAAGCTTAAGATCTGCCACCAAGAAGAGGCCCTCCAAATCAGCCTGGTCCCCCAAATAGCCTATCCCACGGTGTTTGGATGAGACTGGCTGGAATTTCAGGGGAGTATGATCATCCCAGCCCCACCAGAGGTTTCTTGGCCTCTCCATGGAAATCGATCCCAGGAAAGGCCCGTCTCAGCCCCTAGAGCCACCTGCAACCCTGTGACCAGAGACTGCACACCTGGTAACAGATGCCCAAGCAGAGTTAGAGTGTGACAGTGACTTCAATCAGGAATAGAGAGAAGATCCAACCCTGAGCAGAGCTTGGGAGCAGGCAATGGTTCCCAACCAAGGCAGGAGGGCAGCCCCCTGGTTACCTCAGATATGAAAGGACCGCTTATACCAGGCAGTACAGGCCCCTCCTCCAGCAGCTCTTAGTCCCCTAGAGACTAGTCCATGTGGTAACCTAGTCCATATGGAAACCTAGTCCATGTGGTACCCTGGGTGGGACCCCTGGGCAGGGAATAGACCCTCCACTGGGTGACCCATCACTTCTTCTGGCCTGGTATAGATCAGGAGGTGAAGGATTACTGAGACTCCTGCCCTGAATGTCAGCAGGCCAGACCAAAAGGGGTGCCCCCCTCATTCCCTTGCTAGTGGTAGATGAACCCCTTGAGCGCATCAATATGGATCTCATGGGGTCCTTAGAAAAAAGCAAAACCAGCAGTCGATTTAAATTGGTCGTCATTGACTATGCCATGCAATACCCTGGAGCCATCCCATTGCACACAGCCACTGCCCCCAACATCATGGCCAAGTTGATGAAGATGTTTGCCTGGGTCAGGATATTGAAAGAGATCGTAACGGATCAAGGCACCAATGTGACCTCACAGCTGATGGCACAGTTGTGCTGCCTCCTGCGCATCCGAACCACATGGACATTGGTATACCATCCGTAGAACAATGGACTTGTTAAGCATTTCAATGGAATGCTTAAGTCGATGCTACGCAAGTTCGTTGAGGATGACCCAGGACATTGGGACTCGCTACTGCCTGCCCTGTTGTTCACCATATAGGAGGTACCTCAGGCCTGGATGAGTTTCTCGCCCTTCGAGCTCCTTTATGGGAGACAGCCATGGGGTATCCTCAACCTCCTGAAGGAAAACTAGAAAGAACAGGAGACACGGGTTCGCAGAAACACCCAATACATTTTACAGCTCCACAAGCACCACTGCACCTTGGGGATGTTTCCACAGGAGAACTTGTGGTGAGCCCAAACAACCAAAGTACTAGAGCTTCCCCTGGGATAGTACTTGGAGTGTGCAGACCACCAGGGATCTGATCTGGACATGACAGAGACCTCTTTAAGGCTTTTAATGAAGTAAATACTACTGGGAACTGTGTGATTATGGGAGACATTAACTTCCCAAATATAGACTGGTGGGGAACTGTTAGTTAAATTGGAAAAGATGGGAATGAATGTGAAAG
>ML675603.1:30931930-31089811 GCA_007922155.1 Mesoclemmys tuberculata
CATATTGGTCCCTTCTGACCTATGAGTCTATGAGTCTATGAGACAAGTGCTAGTAGTAATAGGACTCAGATTTTCTGGATGTGATACCTGACAGTTTCCTTCACCAAATAGTTACTGAACCAACAAGAAAGGATGCCATTTTAAGTTTGGTACTGGTGAGTAGTGAGGACCTCATAGAAGAATTGTTTGTAGAGGACAGCCTTGTTTTGAGTGACAATGAGCTAATTTAGTTCAAACTAAATGGAAGGATATACAAAATAGATCTGTGAGTAGGGTCTGACTTCAAAAGGACTAACTTAAAAAAATTAAGGGAATTTAGTTGGGGAAGTGGACTGGACTGATGAACTCATTGACCTAGAGGTGGAGGAGGCTTGGAATTACTTCAAGTCAAAGTTGCAAGAACTATCTGAAACCTGAAACAAGAAAGGGGAAAAGAATTCATAGGCAAGAGTTGTAGACCAAACTGGATGAGCAAGCATCTCAGACAAGTGATTAAAAGAAAGCAGAAAGCCTACAAGGAGTAGAAGATGGGAGGAATCAGCAAGGAAAGCTACCTTTTGGAGGTCAGAACATGTAGAGATAAAATGAGAAAGGCCAAAAGCCAAGCAGAATTGGACCTTGCAAAGGGAATTAAAACCAACAGTAAAATGTTTATAGCCATATAAATAGGAAGAAAACCAAGAAAGATGAAGAGGGAATGCTAAACACTGAGAATGGGGTGGAGGTTAAGAATAATCGAGGCATGGCCGAACATCTAAACAAATACTTGGCCTCCATTTCTGTTATTAGCTAGTGATGCATCAGTTGGAAGTGACAGAGGAGGAGAAGGATCTGGGCATATTGTGGTTGATCACAGGATGACTATGAGCTGCCAATGTGATGTGGCCGTGAAAAATGCTAATGCGGTCCTTGAATGCATCAGACGAGGTATTTCCAGCAGAGATAGGGAGGTGTTAGTACCATTATACAAGGTGCTGGTGAGACCTCATCTGGAATATTGTGTGCAATTCTGGTCCCTCATGTTTAAGAAAGATGAATTCAAACTGGAACAGGTGAAGAGAAGGGCTACTAGGATGATCCACAGAATGAAAAATCTGCCTTATGAGAGGAGACTCAAAGAACTTGTCTTGTTTAGCCTAACCAAAAGAAGGTTGAAGGAAAATATAATTGCTGTCTAAAATACATCAGAGGAAGGAAGAGGAATTATACAAGTTTAGCACCAATGTGGACACAACAATTAATGGATATAAACTGGCCATCAGGAAGTTTAGACTTGAAATTAGACACAGGTTTCTAACCATCAGAGAAGTGAAGTTCTGGAATAGCTTTCCAAGGAGAGCAGTGGCAAGGAGAGCAGTGGGGGCAAAATACCTAGCTGGCTTCAAAACTGAGCTTGATAAATTTATGGAGGGGATGGTATGTTGGGAAAGCCTAGTTTGGTAATTGACTGATCTTTGAATAGTGGTGGTAGACATGCCAATAGCCGGTGAAGGGATATTAGATGGGGTAGGTTCTGGGGTATTACAGAGAATTCTTTCCCGAGTGTCTGGCTGGTGAGTCTTGCCCACATGCTCAGGGTTTAACTGATCACCATATTTGGGGTCAGGAAAGAATTTCCGCCCAGGGCAGATTGGCAAAGTTTCTGGGTTTTTTTTGCCTTCTTCTGTAGCATGGAGTGTGGCTCACTTGCTGGTGGATTCTCTGTACCTTAAAGTCTTGAACTATGATTTGAGGACTTTAATAACTCAGTCATAGATTAGAGGTTTATTACAGGAATGGGTGGGTGAGGTTCTATGGCCTGCATTGTGAAGGAGGTCAGACTAGATGATCATATTGGTCCTTTCTGACCTTAAGAGTCTATAAGACCCAAGAGCAACAGTATAACCAAGGAGCTAGGAAGTGCAGTTTTAATTAGGGCAATAGGGTCCTCCTCCTGTTGCCCTCCACAGAGTCCAAGCTTTTGGCTAAGTGACAGGGTCCATTTCAAGTGGCTCAATGTATGGGACTGGTCAACTACGAGGTCAGGGTACTGGGGCACCATAAGGAAGTCCAGATATACCACGTAAACCTGCTGAAAGCATGGAAGGCTAGGGAAGCTTTATTCTTTGCCCCAGTTCCCCCGGAACACAAACTAGGGACAATATTTCAGGAGCTCTAGGAACCGAAACTGGTGTCAGTGGGAGATAGGCTTGACGATGCCCATTGGGCATCGTCAAGTGATCCACTCCCTATTGTCCACTCCCAGCTTCTGACAAACAGAGACTAGGGACACTTGGAGCATGGGGTTGCATCCCTGCCCATCCTTACTAATAGCCATTGAGGGACCTATCCTCCATGAACTTATCTAGTTTTTTTCTTTAAACTCTGTTATAGTTTTGGCCTTCACAACATCCCCTAGCAAAGAGTTCCACAGGTTGACTGTGCGTTGTGTGAAGAAATACTTCCTTTTGTTTGTTTTAAACCTGCTGCCTATTAATTTCATTGGCTGACCCCTGGTTCATGTGTTATGTAAGGCGTAAACAACATTTCCTTATTCACTTTCTTCACACCAGTCAAGATTTTATAGATCTCTATCATATCTCTTTTTAGTCATCTCTTTTCCAAGATAAAAAGTCCCAGTCTTTTTAATCTCTCCTCATACGGAATAATTTTTCTTTCCCTTCTCCAGTGCTTAATTTATGCCAAGGCTTGCCAGGGCTGAGCCCCAGCACCTCTAGGCTTGGCAGTTCATAAGTCTGGTACCTCAAGCAAGCTACTTGCTGCATCAGTTATGAATGTAAAAAAATTGCTGGAGCCTCAGCACCCAATTGCTTGAGTCCCAGCACCTCTTTCATTATAAATTTAGCTCTGCTGTTTTCCAGTCCCAATATAACTTTTGACATGAGGTGACCAGATCTGCATGCAGTATTAAAGAGGTAGGTATAGCATGAAAAAAAGCTAATGCTGGATATTTTCAGAGAGTTTTTTTTATGGTTCCTTCTGAGCCCCATTCAGCTGAACAAACCTAGATCTATTACTTTTTATATCTATCTATATCCCTCCCATCTCCCAAACATTTAAAATCAGTACAACAGTTGTCTTTCTTCTCAGTCAGTAGGAAATAGCTGATTCTGTTTTGTTTGTACGCATGCATGCATACCTTATTTAAAAGTCCTTTAAGTAAAGTGTCCAAGAAGAAACAGAGAGTGTATATTTAGTGAGTAGACAGAACATGCTTATGACTTCAGATGGAAAATATCATTATCAACTGATGGAGCATATGCAGATATTCTAAACTAAAATTTGTCATCTTTTGGTGAAATTAGCAGTGGTGATAGACGCCAGATTATGCTGCAGAAATTAACCCTCTGTTTAGTCACAGAGCAGACAGAGCATGTATATTGGCAGGGCAGGTCTTGCTATCCTGCCATGCCAACATATCACAATCTTGACCAAGATATACTCCTTCAAGAGTACAGTCTCTATGCTCAGTTAATCCTTGCTTTTTTTTTTTTTTTTTTTGGAGACTGCTGCTAATAATTCCCAATTGTGGTGATGCTTGTGATGTGACACTGACTTCCAGTCCACTAGAAAGTGAACTAATGCCATCAACTAATTTCACGTAAGATCTCTCAACAGCCATCAGATGATAATGTTTTTATCCATCAATCTTAGTAGGAAGTGGAAGGTTTTCCATCATTATCAGTATTCTAGGGGTTTGTCTACACCTGCAGTTATGCCAGAAAATCTTTTGTTGCTCCAGAGTATGAAAAAAAACACATTGCTAGTATAAGTAGGGTTTTTTTTCCACACCTCTTAGGGACAAAAGTTTTGCCAACTCAAGTGCCGCTGTAGGCAAGCCCTAAGTCATCCAGTTTTCCCCATCCTATCCCCAGGCTGGGTTCTCATCTCAGATGCGCTGTACTGCAGAGAGCTCAAAAAGAACTTACTGTACAGAATTATTTGAAATATCTGGCAGTTCAATGCACAGCTGAGGTTCAAAAGTGAATACTGATGTCAGAGCAACCACAACAACAAAAAGTTAGATACTGTAATGTTCTGACTGCTTTGTGTTTTTACCACTGATCTCTAATGGATGGAATAAGAAACTCAAGTGTATGCGACCATCTTGCTTGCAGGCCACTTTGCAGCTGTAAATTCTGTTACTTATAAAATCCTGTTACTGTTACTTGTAAAAGCTCCATATTTATGAAAATAAGATACATATTGGTTCCATACTATTAATCGCTATACTAAATTACTTAATTTCACAATAATCTAAAAGACTCCATGGGGGAAGATCCTTAGGCCTGCATAGATCCCTTTGCAGTATTGGACCCTAAAATATTAGCCGTGGTAAATAAAGTCAGTACTCTTGTTTAATGAATCTCTAATGAAAGAAACACTTGTAATTCATGAGCCATCTTAAATATGCTGCTTATATTTTTTACTTGGTTACTGAGCAGAAAGCCACATATTTTAAGGGGCTTGTTTTTAAAAAAAAATTGTATTGGAGATTTTATATATGTATCTTCATTTATAACTTATGATTTTTCCATAGATAGATGCAAGGTATTCATTTTTTAAAAGATCTGACAGATGAGTGCTTTATCTTGTACCTTTCCAAAGGTTGAGTTGAGTATGCATTTCAAATCTGAGAAAAGGAATATCTTTTGTCTTTCCTATAATAAATTCACACGGAAACTCAAACAAACAAAACTGAGAAAGGAACATTTATTGCTGATTGCAATTCTGTCATCTATAACTGTTTAAGACTATATGACGTAGCAGGAGAAAGAAACATTCTTCTTTTCTTAAAGCTTCAAAAGCGCTTAATACATTCAAAGAGATTTTCAAGAATACATCATTCTAGGATGAAGATCATCCCTTTTTAATGCTGTGAAAGCCTGCAAGATGTCAGGTTAGCCACTGTATAAGTGCTAGTCCCATAAACTAAAGCTGCCTCTAGGGCCTTCTATAAAGTCAGGTTTTTTCCCTAAAACATCAAAGTTTAGTATATTCTTAAATGGGAAGAACTTGCATGTTTATGTCAATTCCACCTATGTTTCCATCCCATCCAAACTTAATTCCTGCAAAGTATATGAGAGACATGGACACTGTGTAGAGCCTAATCCTGCGTTCCGTACACACACAAGCTCCCATTGAAGATAATGGTACACAAGAATGCAGGATCAGGCCACACATATCAGGTAATATGTCTTGAGAAAATGAGAACTATTGTTGAGACAACACTGATTTGAAAAGAGCAAAGCGTATGTATCTTGAGCAAGTTGCATAAAAATCCCTTAATTCAATTAATTCAAAATTAATTTGAAACACAGGAAAAAGATGGGGGGGCAGTTATGGTTTGTAAGTCTGGTATCTCCAATTCTACATACATACTTTAAAACTCCTAATCTGTTTCACATACATTTCAGTAATCAGGGTAGCACTAGCAATTTCTTAGGACAAGTCACACAATTTGCCTGCATAATTACCAAGAGGCACAAACAACGGGCGAACCATGGTAACCTCTGGATACAGTGACCTGAGTTACACACAGTACTAGCACCAACCAAGTGATCATATAACACACATCTAACTTTCTTTAAAAAAAATCAGACACTCAGGCCAAAAATTTTCAACTTAGGTGCCTAAAGTCAAGCTAGCTAAATCCATATATAAATGGATAAATCCATATGTAAATACGGCTGACTTTCCAGAGGTGCTGAGCATTCAGAACTCTCACTGAAGCCAAAGAGAGCTATGGGAGCTAAGCACCACTGGGAAAAAAAAACCAGGACATTTTCATTTAGATGCCTAACTCCAAGTACTCAAGTTTGATAATGTTGGCTTTACTGTCCAAACATAAGAGGTACTTTCACTTTCATTTTTTATTTTAATTTTAATTTTAACAGTTATCCTTATTTTCTTCCCTTAGCAACTCAAATTCTGATATAAAACTGAATCAGACCTTACCTTACTTTAGAAGATCATCTTTTGTTATGGGTAAATCAACTTAAAAAGAAATGATTAATCTGACATAAATCTGTCTCTAAGGCCACAGAAATTCCATAAGTACTTAGCAACAACTCCAAACCTTCCCAACAACGTAGTACGCATAGTTTTGCATGGAAAACATAGAGATAAATTCTAACTTTTTGTAAACCTTGCTGAGGCACCATTTTCCCTTATACTTAATTGAAAATCTCAACTCCTGTATTGTATTGACTCACATTAACTAGAAAATAGATTTAACAGACAACTGAAAATATATTTCCAACTGTGCCCCATCAAAAGTGACCGATAAAACTTCTGAAAGCATCTTGCACAGTTTTACAATATATACCAAGACCTGAAACAAAGAGGGGAGTTGTTGAAAGTACAGTGTCAAATTGTTTAGATCCCAAATTTATCATACCCTAGAAATTGGATATAATTGTTTTAGGAATTTTAACTTTGTCCTTTTAAACTGATTGGGGACAGAAGTCGCTAGGCTGAAAGAAAAACAAACTAATGTTAATCTCTGGTCTCACCTCTAAACATATAACAAAACTGTGAAAAAACAGCAATTAGCAATAGTTAGTTCTATTGTCAGAAAAGAGATTTGGAATTTTTTCAAGAGTGTGTGCACAAGTACTCCTAAAACACCATATTTTCTCTCTCAAACCCTGATTAGGAAGTTACACGTTACTACCCTTGAAAAAAGGAATAATAATTTTTCAAAATCCTAACTGCACCTTACTTACAGGAAAATAAAATTCCATTGTTACATATATTTTTTCTTTTTTTAAAAATCAACTGTAAAATTAACAAATTCTCAGTATAGCATATAAAGTGCAAGACAAATTTAAGAAACAGTATTTCAAGACACTACAGGGATTTATATATTTTAATTTTACCAAAGTTTGACAAAGTTAACTCCAAATTACTAGCTGAAAAACCACTACCTTTGTCGTCCACATGAGAGCTCCCCCAGCAGCAAGCCTTAAACCCGAGCGCACAGAAAATGCCACTGCACCATTCCACTTAAATACCAAAGCTGTACTAAAAGTTGGTTAATAGTCTTCCAGTTATTAATTTCAATTTCCAAACTCCACAAGAACCAGAGTCATGTGGATTTTCTTGTCTTTTAGTATGCTAGTACTAATGAGCCCACTCACAAACTCCTTTCCTCACACAACTTGTCAACTTAAGCCCTGTTGAGAATCAAGCCCATTGTGATTAAATCTTTGATTTGGAAGAATCTGCCCAAGAGGAGGGCGGTTAGGGGAGTCTAAGAATATAGTTGTTTAAAAAAAAAAAAAAAGCAGCTCTGCTAAATTGCCATTCATTAGAATCCTACTGAAAATGCATGTGAATTTAGAATCCCTCTGAAATGCATGTGGCCTCTTGTTGACCTCAATGAGAGCAAAGTGCAACCATCCAAAGACAGAACTGGCCTAGCTGATAAAATAGTTTCTTAATGCATTATTATAGTAAAAGGTGATGGACTGATAACACTGGTAACTGGAGTCCTCTATTTAGCAACGGAACAAGAACAGCATAAGCCTTGGTAAGACAAGTGTGCCCCAACTCTAACCTAAACATCCACTTTAGGGCCTAAAGGGCAATGCAATCTCCATTTCCATCACAGGGATGCCAAATATGGAAATTATATATATATATATGTATATATGTATTTTTTTTTGGTAATGTGGACACGTGTCCAGTAGAAACTGGACTGAGACGTAGAATTCATTTTGCAGACCTCTAACTAGTTTTTTCTGATAATGCTCTTAAGACAGTAAAATCATGGAATGAACTGAAACTAGTGCCCTAACTACCAATCTCATCAAGCCATTTAATTCTTCCCAGAGCACTACACATTTTCAAGTACAAATATGTCTATGCCTTAGTCGATTGCTAACAACACTGTCTTGTATTTCTTAGGAAGGATGCTAAGGAAACTGGACTCTTGAGCCTCCTAACTACTATTACTCCCTTATCTTAACCACTATTATTCACTACTGTATCTGCTATATATGATTTAGATTAATACTAACAGAGGTTATAGTTTTCAACAATTTACTTTTAGAATCTGGGCATTGTTCCAAAGTAATTCCCCCATTTAATATTTAATTCTTTTTTGAAAATGACCTGCCCTGTAATTTTAAGAAAAAGCATCTGAGTTCATCATTCAGGTATATAAAAGTCATTTTGCTTCACAATTACTCTCAACGTTATCAGACATGTCTTAGGGATAATTATGTTTTATGGTTATAGAAGTTAGTATCACTAGAATGCAAAAGTATTTTAAGGATAAAGTAGAGAACATATAATATACTAGAGGAAACCTCTCTCAAACCAATGATGAAAAAGAATTCCATTCTATAAATCAAAGAAATAGCCTGTCATAGAAATGATTAATCTTATAACAAATTAATGTATTAATAAATGTACACCCAGGGAAGAAGACATAGGGGTTCTTTATGCCAACTGACTATTTTCTGTTACATTGATTCATTTTTAATAGCACCTCTACATAGTCACTTTCATCGATCAGATGATTAACTCTGGAATAAAAGACTTGGACTCTATTGAAATGGACTGTAAAGCTGAATTTTTGTTTGTGACTGCACAAATAAATTTTAGATTGTGGTCATCCATATTATATGTGTTAGTGACTTAGAGAAATTGTGCTGAATTCAGCTCTAATTCAAGAGGGCACAACTAGTTTTATTGAAGTCACACACACATACATCAGAACTGAATTTGGCTCACAAAGAGTGGTGTGTACTTTTTAGGTTGCTAAGACCACTGCTCTAAGAAAACAACATTCCATACATGCATCCACCAACTGATTGTAGGAGAAAAGAAGGGAAAATACTGAAGAACATTATAAATGCGCACACACACTCCATGAGAGAGAGCCTCTTACAGTGTGTGATGTGTGCTACCTAATGAATAGTATGGGTAAGAGAAACAAAGTGTAGCTATATTGTTTGGTATATGTACTGGAAGCCAGAGTAATCTCAGGGTTTGTCTAGACTGCAGAGTGAAGTCAAATTAATTTAAATCTACCTTCACCGGTTGAGCTGCAGAAATCGAATTAACGTGATCACACCATGCTCATTGCGTCGGGGGGGGGAGGGTCCCCAACATCCACACTTACATTGGCTATGAAAGCAGTGCATTGTGGGTAGCTATTCCACGGTGCAACTACTCAGAGGGGCATTTGGGAAGGTTTCATCCTCCCATGATGCAGCATCCTCCCTCCCTCCCCACTTCTTGTCCCTGTCCAAACAAACAGACAATCTTGTTTTTGCACCATCTTTTCAAACCCTTCCCTCTCTGCCATGTGAACGCCATTGCCTGAGAGGAATGGAGCCCATTCAGCTCTGCATTATTATTCTGAGCATCACAAACACATCACAATTTATTCTATAGTATTTTCAGAAGCGAGACAGGAACCGCAGCGCTGAAAATTGTGATATTATTGAGGCCACCTTGCTACAAGCCATAGAACAAAACAATTCCTGTTTGCTGTAGGCTGTCACACCCCGTCTGCAGTCAGTGGAGCGCTGCTTCTGATCCTGGGAAACAAGCAGTGACTCATGGGATCGCATAGTCATGAAGGTGTGGGATGATGAGCAGTGGCTGCAGAACTTTCGTATGCAAAAGGCCACTTTCTTAGAACTTTGCTGAGAGCTGTCCCTAGCCCTGAAATGCAAGAATACTTGCTTGAGACCTGCTTGGACAGTGGAGAAGAGAGTGGCCATCATTCTGTGTAAGCTAGCAATGCCAGACTGCTACCGGTCAATTAGGAATCAATTCGGAGTTGGTAAATCCACCGTGGAAGCAGCTGTGATATAAGTGTGCCAGGCTATTTTAAGAGACAGTGGAAATGGTGTAGGGTGAGTAAGGGTTAACCGTCTCTGCAGGAAAAAACAGGCACTTGTTTGAGAATTCCTGAGGCCTATAACAAAAATGTCCTGCTTAGGGACTTGCGGTGTGCTGATCCAAGAAACCATCCCCAGCTGCAGAATAACACACACTAAACAATAAATGTCTTGGGTGGTTAATGTAAACGTGCGCCATCTTCCCTAGGTAACCATGAGTGATATCAGTCTGCTGAGAGTCACACAGGTGGAAAGGAAGGATTTTCTGAAAGCATCTGGCTACAGGCCTCGCCCTTATGCTGCCATCCGTGTTCCATGATGGTGCCTGCACAATTAATAACAGAGTGGCGGGGGAAAGTGTCCTACCGCAGTGGAAGAAATAAGGCTGCCCTCCCAAGAAACCTTCTGCAAAGGATTGCAGAGTACCTACATGAAAGATTCCTGAAAATATGCATGGAGGATTCTTGGAGCATCCCTGTGCACCTATAGAATCTCTTCCCAGGTGAAACCAAGGCTTAAGCACCCCAACTACGAGAAAGCACAGCGCCATCACCACACACCACTTTTTCTTTCTGATACAAGATTCTGGACTGGGGATATAACCAAAGAAATGCATTTTGCAGTGCATACTCACCAGGTGTGCCTTCCCCAGCATCCCAGTCAGTCACGGTTTCCTGTATCCAGCGGGGCTGCTCCTGCGTAGCAACCAGCTCCTGGCTTTCAGAGAGAAGAGATACTCTCACGCACCTACCCCCCGTTCTCCTCCTCCTCATCATCCACAGATTCGAGCACATTCATCCTGGCCTCAGATCCCCACCAAGGTATCTACGCTATGTGGTAGCATATTAGTTGGTCTCAACCTAGAATTGCATGCAGTTCCTCGTAAAAGCGGCATGTTTTAGGTGATGAACTAGAATGACTTAGCTTCCCTAGTTTTCTGATATGCCTGCCTCAGCTCTTTGATCTTAATGCGGCACTGCTGTGCATCCCTGTTGTGCCCCTTCTCCAACATGCCACGAGAGATCTTCTCATAGATATCCAAATTTCTTTTGCTCGCTCAGAGTTGAGGCAGAACAGACTCTTCCCCCACAGACCAATTAGATCCAAGACCTCAGGTTGGCTCCAAGCTGGAGTGAGTTTGGGGCTTGCAATTGCCATGATCAGTTGTGCTGTCAACCTCTCGCCACACTGACCTAACACGAAATGGGAATTCAAAATTTCCTGGCGCTTGAAGGGAGGAGATGTTTCCCATTTACGTGGCCACGTTGCAACAGAGTGCGAATGCCCAAAGCTGTCACAACAGAGCATTATGGGATAGCTCCCAGATGCTAATGACACTCTGCCTATACTGATGCTCATTTGACCCATACACTGACTTCAGCGCTATGCTACTTGTGTAGGTGGTATTATTAAGTTGAATTTTACCACGATTTAGGTCAGCGGAACTGACATGCCAATGGAGACACATACTTTATATGGTTGATGGAAGTCGCATTCCATCAACCTACATTGCCAATGTGGACCAGGCCTCAGATAAACCCCTGCCACTAAGAATTAGTCAGATTGATAATGCCACTCAGATAATACAATAAGAACATAATAATGGCCATACTGGGTGAGACCAACGGTCCATCTAGCCCAGTATCCTGTCTTCCAACAGTGGCCACTGCCAGAGGCTTCAGAGCAAGTGAACAGAATTGGATAATTTATCAAGTGATCCATCCCATGTCATCCACTTCCAGTTTCTAGCAATCTCAGTTTTAGGTACACCCAGAGCCTGACTTGCATCCATGACCATCTTGGCTAATGGTCATTGAAGGACCTATCCTCCTTGAACTTATTTAATTCTTGAATGAACCTAGTTATACTTTTGGCCTTTACATCATCCATTGGCAAAAAGGTCCACAGGTTGACAATATGTTGTGAGAAGAATTAATTCCTTACCTTTGTTTTAAATCTGCAGCCTATTAATTTCATTGGGTGACTCCTGGTTTGTGTGTTATGTCAAGCAGTAAACAATATATTCACTTTCTCTACTCCATTCATGATTTTAGAGTGATCTATCATATCCCCCTCCCCTGCCCCCCTTGTCATCTCTTTTCCAAAATGAAGTCCCAGTCTTTTTAATTTATCCTTATATGGAAGCTGCTCCATGCCCCTAATCATTTTTATTGTCCTTCTCTCTACCTTTTTCAACAACAATGTATCTTTTTTGAGATCGGGTGACCAGAACTGCATGCAGTATTCAAGGTGTGGGCATACCATGGATTTACATAGTGGCATCATGATATTTTGTTTTATTATTTATCCTTTTCCTAATGTTAGCATTTTTGACTGCCACTGCACATTGGGCAAATGTTTTCAGAGAATTATTCACAGTGACCCCAAAATGTCTTTCCTGAGTGGTAATATGCAATTTAGACCCCATCATTTTGTATGCATAGATGGGATTATCTTTTCCGATGTGCATTACTTTGCATTTACCAACACTGATTTTAATCTGCCCTTTTGTTGCCCAGTCATCCAGTTTTGTGAGATCCCTTTGTAACTTCGTTGCTGTCAGCTTTGGATCTAAATATCTTGAGTAATTTTGTTTTGTCTGTAAATCTTGCCACCTCATTGTTTACCCCCTTTCTCCTGATCATTTATGAATATGTTGAACAGCATTGGTCCCAGTACAGATCGTTGGGGGACCATACTATTTATCTGTGAAAACTGACTGCTTAGTCTTACCCTTTGTTTCCTGTCTTTTAACCAGTTACTGATCGATGATAGGACCTTCCCTCTTATCTTATGACTCTATTTTGCTTAAGAGTCTTTGGTGAGGGACCTTGTCAAAGGCTTTCTGACAAATCCAAGTATACTATATCACTTTTGTCCACGTTTGTTCACCCCCTCAAAAAAAAATTAATATATTGGTGAGACTGGATTCTCTTTACAAAAGCTGTGTTGACTCTTCCCCCCAACATTCATGTTCATTTATGTGTCTGATAATTCTGTTCTTATAGTTTCAATCAATTTGCCTGGTACTGAAGTTAGCCTTACCAGCCTATAATTGCCAGGATCATCTCCAGAGCCTTAAAAAATAAATAAATAAATAAAAATAAAAAAGATCAGTGGCACATTAACTCTGACAGCAACCTGGTACAGAGGCTGATTTAAGCGACAGGTTACATACCACAGTTAGTACCTCTGCAATTTCACATCCGAGTTCCTTCAGAACTCATGTGTGAACACCATCTGGGTCTGGCGACTTCTTATTGTTCCAAAACCTCCTCTATGGACACCTCAATCTGGGACAGTTCTTCAGATTTGTCAACTAAAAAGAACGGGTCAGATGTGGGAATCTCCCTCACATCCTCTGCAGTGTAGACCAATACAAAGAATTTATGTAGCTTCTCCACACTAGCCATCACTACTTTGAGTGCTCCTTTAGTACCTCACTTATTCAGAGACCTCACTGATAGTTTGGCAGGCTTCCTACTTCTGATGTACTTTAAAAAAAAAATTGTTTGCTGTTAGTTTTAATGTATTTTGCTAATTGGTGTTCAAATTCTTTTTTGGTCTACCTAATTATACTTTTACACCTGATATGCTAGAGTTTATGCTCTTTTCTATTTTCCTTTAAAAATTGGAAGTCTTTTTGTCTCTAACTGCCTCTTTTATGCTGTTGTTTAACCATGACAGTGTTTTATTGGTCCTCTTACTGTTTTTTAAAAATATATTTGGGGATATAACATTTAGTTTGAGTCTCTATTATGGTGTTTTTTTTTAATTTTCATGAAACTTGCAAGCAATTCATTCTTGTGACTATACCTTTTAATTTCCATTTAATTACTCATTTTTTTGTAATTTTTGACGTTAAATGCTACTGTGGTTGATTTCTTTGGTATTTTCCTACTACAGGCATGTTAAATTTAATTACATTATAGAACCTATTACCACGCGGTTCAGCTATATTCACCTCTTGGACCAGATCCTGTGCTCCACTTCAGACTAAATCAAGAACTGCCTCTCCCCTTATGGGTTCCAAGACTAGCTGCTCCAAGAAGCAGTCATTCATGGTGCCTAAACATTTTATCTCTGCATCCCATCCTGAGGTGACAAGTCAATATGGAGACCATTGAAATCTCCCTCATTATTGGGATTTCTGTTTTTGTAGCCCCTGTGATCTCTCTGAGCATTTCATAATCACTGTCACCATCCTTATCAGGTGGCTGGTAGTATATTCCTATTGCTATTTTCTTATTGTTCAAGCATGGAATTTCTATCCATAGAGATTCTCTGGTACAGTTTGATTCATTTACAATTTTCACTATATTTGACTCTATGCTTTCTTTCACATATAGTGCAATTCCATCAGCATTCCCTACTGTCATTCCTACATATTTTGTAACCTGTTATTACTGTATTCCATTGATTATGATTGTTACACCAAGTTTCTGTGATCCCTTTTATATCAATATTCTCATTTAATCCAGGCACTCAAATTCACCCATTTTAGTGTTCAGACTTCTAATGTTTGTATACAAGCACATATAAAATTTGTCAGTATTTAGTTGTCTGCCTTCATGTGATGTAATTGAATGGGACTCTTTTTTGTTTGACTGTTCGACTGTTCTTTATCAACTTCTACCCTTTCTTCTTTACTAAGATATACCAAAGAATGTAGCTGATCAATTAACAGCATCTAAAACAATTGCATAATTCCAAATTCCTGTGTACAGAATATCTTGAGTGAGTACACACTCTTATGACTCTTATTGCATTGTTTATGATATTTTAGTGATGTCAGTAAAAAAATAATCAACTTCAGATCTTCATGTCAGTAAAACTAAAATGCAAGTTTGGCAACCTTGCCTAAGGGATGTGTCTTTCTCAATTGTGTGACCCTCCACACCTGTCAGTTTCCCCCAGCCCTTAGCTAAAAACCTCCTCTACGACCTTTTATAATTTTACATGTCAGCAATCTGGTTCTGTTTTGGTTTAGGTGGAGACCATTCTTCCTGTATAGGCTCCTCCTTTCCCAAAAGGTTCCCCAGTTCCTAATAAACCCAAATCTCTACAGTGAACAGTTCCAGAGGGGTAGCCATGTTAGTCTGTCTACAACAAAAACAACTAAAGTCCTGTAGCACCTTCAAGACTAGCAAATTTCTAGAGGCATAAGCTTTCATGGGCTGCAACCCACTGCATCTTACTAAGTGGGTTACAGCCCACAAAAGCTTATGCCCACAGAAATTTGTTAGTCTTGAAGGTGCTACAGGACTCTCATTGTTTTTACACTGAACACTATTCTCTCATCCACACATTGCGATCATGCAGTCTGCCCATCTAGCTGGCCCTGCATGTGGAATGGGAAGTGTTTCAGAGAATGCTACCATGGAGGTCTTGGACTTTAAACTCTTTCCTAGCAGCCTAAATTTGGCTTCCAAGACTTCTCCCTTACCTTCCCCTATGTCATTGATATCTACATGTGCCATGAGCACCAGCTCCTGAACAGCACCACACGAGTCTATCTAGACGTCTCAAGAGGGCCACAACCTTCGCATCCAGCAGGTAATTCACCTCTGGTTCTCCCGGTCATCACAAACCCCACTATCTATATTTCTAATAATCAAATCCCCCATTACTATTACCTGTCTCTTCCTAATAACTGGGTTCTCTCTGCCAGAGGGTATCCTTAGTGCAAGAAGATACTATGACATCATCTGGAATGAGGGTCCCAACTATGGGATCATTTCCCTCTGCTCCAGCTTGATCTTCTCCCTCCCCTGCAGCTTCATCGTCCTCCTCAGCACAAGGCTGTCAGACTGGGGTAGGAACCGCTCTACTCTGTCCCAGAAAGTATTGTCTATATACCACTCTGTCTCCCTTAGCTCATCTAGTTCAGCCTCTCTGGTCTCAAGAGTCTATACTTGGTTTCTGAGGACTGAGTTCCTTCCATCAAATGCATATACATGCCACCTGCCCAAAGCCAGATAATCATAAATGTGACATTCAGTGCAATAAACTGGGTAGCCCCCATTCTGCTGCTGGAATTTTGCCTCCATTATTTTTACTCTTGCATTTTGTGTTTTGTTTTTTGTGTGTGTAATTTTTTCTTGGGGAGGGGGAAGGGGGAGGATTCCCATATCAGGAATAGGATCTCAGATACTGGAGATCTTAGATGTAATCAGTTGTGACTCTAATATAAATAGCAAAGGAAGTTCTCTTGTACATCTGCAAATGCTTTCTAACAGATTCTGTCTACATGTTTACTGCTATGAACAGGAAGCAAAAAAGCACTTTAAGAGACAATTTGTTCCTATTACAGAGTTTTGTCATGAAAATAAGTGCCTTACTTCACTGAAAATTAAAGGGGACTAATCCCCAACACGAATTTCACATCTTTTAAGATGCATAAACACAGGTTTTATAACAGACTCCTATAGCTCACAGCTTTTATAATGTACTGCACCAAGCTAAAGCATTAAAAAACCATGAGATTTTTAGCAAATCATCCATGTGGGGTTCTTTTTGTTTACTTTGCAGTGTTTGGGCTTTAGAGTTCATGTTTTCAAACTTTTCTTCAAAACCATGAGGGCTAGAGATTTACTTATGTTTTTAAATAAAAGCTGAGATTCCTACATAATCACAGGACCCCAGGAGCTGGGACTTTAGGAGAAACACCAGATACCACAAGACATTATAAAATCATGAGAATTGGCAACAGTAATCACAGCACACAGGGACACTTCTTGGACTCCTTTTCACCCGACCTCAACCCCACCGCCAGCTACAAAGGGGTGACACTTCCTCCACTTCACCAAGAAGTGCAAATGAGTCTTCTATTGCCCCAAGAAGCGGCAAGCTAATTGCAGTTGGACTTTCCTTTGCCATCCAGAAGCTTCATAGAACAGGTCAGCTCCTCTTCCAGTGGTAAACCTCTGCACACTGTCCTTCGCAGTAAGTCTTCTGTTCTCCTCCCTTTGCTACAGCTAAATTAAGGAGGGGGGGAGGGGAGGTGACAAGCTAACTCTCTTGGAATGTAGCATTTACCCCCATTCAGCAGCTGTAGCATGAAAATTCACAATAAGCAGAGTGATGGGAGACCTAAGTTTCAATCCCTTCTCCCCAGCAAGCAGAGGGAGAACTGAACCCAGATTTCCCAAATTCCCAGGTAAGTGCCCTAACTACTGAGCAAAAGATTATAAGGAGGAAGTAGCGTGTCCTCCTCCGGTCATTTTGTAAATCCTTTGCTTGCTCTTTTAAAATGCCTGAAAGTCAAAATATATATATTTTTTTCATATTTCAACATGATCAAAAAGTGTTGACTCTTTCAGTCTGGTCCAGACTACTTGATGAACTCAACACAATTGATCTGAAACTGCATTTTTGGGCAAATAAATCATTGGTCATAAAAATTTCTTCCAGCCACATACCACCATAAAACTAGTGTAGGAGACTGGCGAATGTGGGCTTTCATCTAACGTACATTTCTTCAATCAAAAAAAAAAAAAAAAGTAAGCAATTTTTTTTCCATGAGACAAGGGTACATGAAGTAATATCTTTTACCTCACCCACCTTGTCTTTCACAGCTATAACACTGCAAACAAGAACTTTCATATATTTTAGCTATACATTTTACTATGAACAGGGCACTTGGGGTGATTTTTTGAATGGGGATATTAATTTAATTATATGGATTAACAGGGATAAAAAAACCCATACAGAATGAAGATTCAGATTTGGCATGGTTAGTGTAAACCTCAGATTCCCTGCCAAAGCTCCATTTCTTCTAAGTCTAACTCATATAAGTAGTGCCACTCTCTCACACAACAATATCTGAAAATATTGTTACAATATTTTGTGTATTTGAAAAAAATATACTTACCTCCAGGAGGGCATAAGGTGTTGCTTCTCCACATACATGCTGATCGGCACTAAGGGAACACCTGAACAGTTTGCCTAGAATTGCATTTCCCTACCTGCACATGGCTCTTGAAGAGGTTGTGGTGTGGGTTGCTCAGAAAGGCACTTTAAAGTAAAATGAAAAAAGTTGCGGGTAATATGCTGAGCACCAGCTAGCATGAAATTTAAAATACACAAAATATACTGCTTCCTTCATTTTCTAGTTTTACAATAAAATTATGGAAGTTACTGTTACAGAATTATTCAGTTTTGTACTCTGAAATTGGTTACATTCTTCAAAGGGATATTTACACATTGTATCAAAACTATAAAAGAACAATGTAGTCAAAAATAAATGGTAATTTTTTTGACAATATAATCTTAAAAATTATGTCAATTTCAAAATCTTTTCTTCCTGCCGATTCTATTTAGGAATACCTTTTAGCAGCCAGAAATGGACAAGAGCTGTTTTATGCCAGCTATTCTTTGGCTACCACATGAGGCCCCTAGTGACTTGTGCAACTAGTAATTATTCTATCTGTTTTTGCTAGCATGGAAAATCTCCTATGAAGTGTCCAGCATCCTGCTAAGGTTGAGGGTTTTAAGTCTGTCCTCAAATTCAAGCCTCCTGCAGAGCAGCTGAATGATGAAAAAATTGCTAATGAAAGCAAACCTATGATCTAACTTTTTTTAAAGCTACATTTTCTATACCATTCCACTTATAAGAGTCTGCAGACCTTTAGTAAAGTAAGAAATGAAAATTACTGGCTAGCTCTAATTTGACCTTAAAATATTCAGCGCATTGTCAGTGTTTGGCATGATAGTGAGATGGTAATGAAGAGTATTTTTAACAGTATTTGTGACCTTGTATCAAAAAACATTTTCCTCTTAGAGTCAAGATTATTGCACAGCTGTCCATAATATAGGGCCCAATCTTGCTAACACTATTGGAAACAGTTTTTTTCTACACTTTGGCTACCTCTGCACTGCAGCCAGGGGTGTGATTTGCAGCTTGTGTTGAATCATGGTAGCTGTTCTCTAGCTAGCTTGCTAAAAATAGCAACAAGGACCGCTGCCCTGTACAAGCCACACAAGCGAGTACCTACCTAGTGAGGGCAGGTGGGCTTGCGCAGCCTGTGCTGAAATCAGCACCACTGTGCCCTCACTGCTCGTTTTAGCAAGCTAGCTAGAGTAAAGCTAGCACAAGTCTACACAAGCTGCAATCAAAACCCCACTGCAGTGTAGATGTATTCTCAGTTCTACTGAATTCAACACAACTACACTTCATAGTGTTTGCTAGATAAGGCCCTAGATTAGTTCTAGATAAACAAGCTGTTTAAGAATGTTTAAAATAGGTTTATTTTAAATGCGGGTCTGGTTTTATTGTATTTTTAATATAAGCCCTTAATGCAACACAACCAAGGAAAACCTGATTCAAACCAAATCATATCAGGGACACCCATGAAAATCAAAGAGCACAAAAGAGGCCTAGTAGCCATTTGTTCTAAAGATTCCTTTGTTATCTCAAAAATCAAAAACTTCTATACTAAACTGCACATTTCTTCAGGGATTATAAAATAATTAGTTTATTGATATTTAATGAACTTGTTTTATTTTATAAACAATGTATGTTGCTTTGCTTCACGGACTCAAAATGGCAGTCTTTTTTATAAAAAAACAAAAATCACATCCATCCTCTTTTCTTTAGACTATTCTCTCACTTAGCAATGAACTCAAAGTATCACAGACGACAGATTTTCGTTTTGGAAAGTATTTCTGAGCAATATAGGATGTTGCAACTATTAGTGTGAAAGATTAAAAACAAGAAAACAATCAGTTCCTAAATATTTTATTTTTAGGTGCCTGAGCACATCTCACACTCATAGACAGAGCAATGATCCTTCAGGTGTTTTTCCCCCTTGTGCAAAATGACAGTCAGGCTTTGCAAAAGTTTAATAATTATAAAACATCATTCCTTCATCTCCCAGCCCCCATTCACGTGCTATTTATTCACTCTGCTGCTTCACTCTCTCACTTGAAATCCAATCCAATTATCGTCACTCCTTCCCTCTCTCATTCACTCAGTGATGGCAATGCCTGTAATTTTATCATGAACCTTGGGATATGCTGCATGTTTCTTAAAGCCTCAAACTTCTGCAGTTGTGAATACAAGAGAATCATGTAATAGCTGCATTGTAACAAGTCAGGGTGGCTTGCCCATGGGCTGGAGAGCCTGGGGCTAAATCAATCCTGATTATAGCCCAACCTGTGAGTAATCAGGCAATTCCTGTACAAAAGGAGCCAGGATTAAGTGCTAACAGGGCCAAGCTGGAGGGAGAAAGAAGGCTCCTGAGTGAGAAGGAGTCAGAGCAGAGAAGGAAGCTCACAACTGGAAGGAAAGCTCTCCAGACAGGGAGTCCTGGGAGGGGCCCTTACTAACCAGAGAAGAGACTGGGAGATCCAGAGGAGATGCAAGAAGTATTGAGATAGGAAGGGGCTCAGAGTAAACTGCAGCTCAGGTAAAGAGGATGGATAGAGGCCCACCTGTTCAGTACAGGACTTTAGGCTGGAACCCACAGTTGATGGTGGGATGGGGTTCCCTTACCAGGCCCAGTAAAAGGGGCTGCAGGCTGAACTTTGACGACAGGCCCGGGAACAGCCCCAGAAAGGATCTGTTTTGCATTAAGACACTTTTGGGACTTTTTCATCTGGACAATTGTGATCCCAGAAGGGGTGGTCTAAAGACTGACCTAGCTGGAGGGCTGAGTCATTACCGTCACTGGATGAGTTACGGAAAGAGAAACCACCACTGCACCAGAGTGACCATGTCCAAGGGTTACTAGCCCTGCAACACCATACCACGCCAGGAGGGGGTGCCTAGTAGCAAGTGGACTAGTTTACGTTCATATGTGTTACATATATAATCATTGTAAAAAGTAGTTTTCAAGCCCACAGTTGTGCCCACAACTCCTGTTATTCCCTGCTATCTTCTTTCATTCTTCTTCTGGGTACAGCTGGAAGAAGGTAGAAAGAAAAGTTGATTAATGAAGAAAATGATAAGGCACTAAGAAATGAGCATGCACTACCTGCATCCAGAATGAAGGTAGCAAACAGAACAGGGTGGGAATGGGCAGGCTAGTTCAGATACACTAGCCCAAATTCACAGTTCTTTTGTGTCTCTGTTTCCCGGCAAGTGGCACCATAATGCTTGGTGTAAGGATCCTTTTCTACCGTAGGATAACAATGCAATGCTGTCAAACTTGCAACTCCACAAATTGCTAGTGTGATATTTTCTGCTCATGCTCTGGTATGACTGGTGTGGACCATAAACAGATTCCTTATACAGACTGAGGTCCATGGAGACAACTTGAGCCTTTGGGAAACCAGAATCTTTCTGTCCATTGCAGCCCTAGCTAGGGTACTCACAGGCTTCTCCAGCCCTGTGGTTTAACAGGAAGTCTCCAAATCCCTCCACACATGCTCTAGTTCTGTACACACACCTTATTCTCCCACATTCCCACTGCTGCCAGTTTGAACCTCTCCACAGCAAGCAAACAAATAGCAAGCAAAGCTGTTTGTGTCTGATGGGCCGAGATGGCCAAAGATGCACAATGAATATCTGCCTGCACATCTGGGGGGAGCCCCAGAAGAATGGTTCTCAGCACACCCCCAGATTTCTCTGAATCATCCTTGAGGAGACATGAGGGATAACCAATTATGAGGTTTTGGTGGGGGGTTCCTTTCTAAGTAGAGGGTACCACTGACTTTACAGAATCTTTCAAAGAAATTAAATGCTGTGCGACATTGTTATTGTCAAAACATTTCAGCTTTAGCAATACTTTGATTTGAAATTTCTAATTCAAAACCTCTTCTGCAGTTTTCATATAATGGTTAAAGAAAATACAGTATAACATACAAAGCAATTTATAAGCAATACTTTTGAAACTAAAAAATAATTTCCTTTGCTGCCTGAGTTAGAGATCAGAGTCAACCTTAGTTCTCAGAGCAAACAGGATACGTCAGCGTTAGGCAGGCTAAATATATAGGTTATAGTTTAAAAAAAAATTTACTTCTGTAACACCAACACGCTTGGGTGGGCTGTCAGTGTCCAGGAATTTCTTAATACATGAGCCTCTATTGCCTGAGCTTAAAGACCCAGCTCTCTTAGATCTTGTCTACACTCGCAGTGGCATGTAAGGTTTGCACATTTACATGCCACAGTGAAAAGCAAGCTGCAGCCAAGCTGTGGTAATAGCAACAAATACCAGTGAAAGGTTCTGGCAGGGGGAGGCAGCAGACAAAGGCTCCAGCACCTCCCCTCTGCCAGAACCTTTTCCTGCTGCCCCTCTGCCACCAGAGTCTTTCCCCACTGCTGAAGCCTTTCCCACCAGAGCAGTGCAGATGTGGAAGGCACTGCTTAGGCATGTGGGGACCATGAAGGGTATATACCGTACAGGTTCAAGAGTATCTTTTCTTGCCTAAGCAGTGCCTCACCGTCTACACTGCTAATTGTACTCATGCAGTGTATGGCCTCTGCATGCAGCTGTAAGGAGTGTGCAGTGTAGACATACCCTTATAGCCAGGGCTGTAGCAGGCTCAATCTCCAGTTGACCTCACCGCCACTAGAGGAGGACAGAGTGCTACACTGAGTAGGTACAGTTTACACTTCTGTCACTCTCCACCATACCAGGATGTGGCATTTACCACGCTGGGCAGAACACATTTAGCACAGTCATGGGGGCACTACCAGGGGAGTTCCCCTGCAGCTCCCCAGCTGTGCCATGCAGGGAGGAAGGGGTAATAGTCTACAGCCCTTTGAAAGGTACAGGAGTTTGGTTAGCATGTGGGGCCAGGCAAGGTGCAGCTCTACCTACTCTCTGTGGCATTAGCCTCTGTGCCGTTAGGAGCTGAGCTTCTCAGACAGACAGCCTGGTCGGGGAGCTGTACAGCTCTTGCTATGCACTGCCAGTTGGAGCTACACAGCATATAGCAGAGCTGTTGCCAGCCTTGGTGATTTTTCACCGACTGAGCTACTTTTGAAAGGCCTCGGCAGCAACAATGACAAAAATCTTTAAATCGGCATCAGGGGACTGTTGGGGCTACAAATTACTTCCCTGGGGCAAAATTGGAATGATTTTACTTGGAGTCACACTGACCCCATCCCTGTCTCTTTGCTGCCAGCTGGTGGCCTTTCAAAAGAGCAGCCCAAGGCACACATGCAACAGGACCACATCCAGCAGAAGTCACGTGGCACATACGCTTTTGGAAACAAAACCTCACTGGCCACAGCAAGTGGGGCTGCCTGTTGGCCACGGGATGCGTATAAGCCCAGAAGCAGTCCACAAGCAAGTGAGTGGTGGCTGACAGCATTGCCAACTTCAGCGACTTCTTTTGAAGTGATGAAAATTCTGGCCTTTTGAAGCACTCTGTCATTTGGTGATTTGTAGGCTATTTTTAACATGCGATTGACAAAACCTTGACCTTTGAGGAAGCTGGTGACATGACCTCAAACACTGAGTGATCACTGAACAAACCACTCTCCACTCCTGTTTCAGTAAATTCCTCCAAAGGGAGGGGAAGCTCAGAAGCAGCGTTTAGGCAGGCTTCTCAAGAAGTTGGAGGGGCGGAGTGGCTGCTTTTTCCCTTTCCTTCCATTGCCTGCTACACAGCTGCATGAGGACTAGCTGCAATCTAGCCTGCAGCCTTTCAAATCTAAGGCCTGGCTCTGCAACCCTTACTTGCAATGAACAACAATAAGACTACTCATGGGAGCAAAGGTTAAAGAAGCAGGTCCCTAATGACCTTCAAAGAATTTTCTAGGTAGTCAAAATATTCATGTAGCAAACATTTATCCTCATCTTTATAAAACAAGCTCTATATATAATATTACAATACTTCAATATATATTTATATAGTTAATAATAATACCACCTAGCTCTTTTATAGAATTTTACATCAGTATGTCTCAAAATGCCTTATAAAGGAGGTCAGTATCATCCACATTTTACAGAGCGGGGAAACTTAAATTACCCAGTTTTTAAAAAATTTAAAGTTCCATTTACTCTGGACTACGCCAAAGACCACTGACACAGAGTTTGCTAATTCCTCCTCTCAAAATGTTTGTTATATTAAACAAAAGATGTGGTGCTCTATAAACCCTGATCCCCAGAAGTACTTTTATTTTAACAGCACCTTTCCAAAAGTATGCTGATCTCCCCAAAATCAAATTTACAAACTCTAGCTCAGAACTGATTTTGCATGCAACCAATTCCTTCAAGAAATTTACAATGATTTTGTTATAACAATTGCATTTATGAAAGATGCCTGCAATTTTCTCCCATTTTTGCCTCCTCCACTCCTTCTGTCCCAAGATCATAAACCGCAGTTTCCCTTTCTATAGAAGTCCAGATTTTTCATTAATATTTTCAAGACAATACAAGTTGCATACTTTGTCAGACATATCCTGGAGAGATCAAAAAATATATAAAGGGAGCCATGTTAAAACGTTTTGATAAATTAGTCTGAACTTGAACACTGTACTAGACACACAAATGTAAAATTCATTTAGCTTCTTGAAACCGTTAGCCCTTATGTTAATTTTGAAACTCACAGCATATTCTTATTGAACACAAAAATATAAGATTGAAAATATGTTCTAAAAACTAGCTTAGTGACAGAGAGAACATAGGAAATCCAACTTCCTGAAGGAACTTTGTGACTCACACTGGACTAATAGAGATCTGGAAATAACTTTTCAAATATAGCATGCACAGTCAAAATGAAACTGTTATTTTTAGTGTATGTATTGTCCATGCACCACATTGGAAAGCTAACCCATGTTTGCCCCAGAGACGTGGCATTCTACCATGAGGTACATAGGTAAGGTCAACACTATACCCTCACCAGTGGTTGACCTTGCTTAGGCCTGGTTTACACTACACAGTTAAGTTGACATAAGGCAGTGTATGTTGACCTAACTCTGTAACCATCTACACTGAATATAGCTCCCACTGATGTAACTCATCCACCACACTGACTGAATAATTCCACCTACATGAGAGGTATAGCGCTTAAGTCAATGTAGTATCAGTGTAGACACTGTGTTGCATACATCGACTGTTGTTGTCTTTCAGACACCATCCCACAATGCCCCACTGGCAGTTAAATCTATGCAAGCGCTCCAGATGATGACACGCACCACCCGACACAAGAAGCGCAGTGTGCACATATAAAACCAATTCAATTACTGCAGTAGCTGTATGTCTTCATGACTTAGGTTGATTTAATTTTGCAGAGTAGACGTTTACCTCATGGTAAAACTAGAGTCTTATCTCCAACAGGATTTTATAGAAGGCTAGCTAACACATTAGTTACCCTGTGGTAAAAATGCACCTTTTTTTTTAATCAGTGAAGACAAAAATCTCCCCTGGCAAGGCTGGAAGTGTAAGTCAAACCAGGACTGCTTGCTTAGCTGCTGCAGTAAATCAGACTTCAGGCGTGCAGCAGCAACCTATCACCAAGCAAAGCTTGGATCACATTACCCCAGACTTGGCTATTTCCAGAACCCCAGCAGAGCTGCAGATCAGTCTGTGCAACAACAGTGCTACCTGGGCCAGGAGCCTTTCTGCTGCTTCACAGTGCACCAGACATCAGTGACTCTCATCCCACACCTTGCCCCAGCCTTACCTGAGCCCTGTCTTTGCCCGGCCTAGCTTCACGCCAGCCTTGTCACTGACCCACTTTCCTCCATCTTCTGATCCTCCCAAACTCTCTGACTCTGACCACCCAGCTTCAACCTCTGGCCTGCACCTAGACTCTGGCTATGGTTCTGATCTTGGTTGGTCTATGGATTTTGATCTCAATGTTGACCCAGGCCTGTCCCCGGATCTCGATTCTAGGACCAATCTTGGCTCAGGCCCAACTCTACACCTAGCTGTGACCCATGCTCCAACCACTAGGCATGATTATCAGAAGCAACACCTGACAGGAAGCAGCTGTACTTGTGCAGCAACCAGACCAACACTAGTGTTATCGTTCCCCCACCCCCGCCAAAAAAAAAAAAAAAACCATAAAACCACCATCTTATCAATAGGAAGCTGGGTATCACAGTAGCAATAGCCACTAATCTGTACAGAATGAACTATTGTGCCCATCATAAAGGATTAAAGAACTCCCATGAGAAAGAGATGGCTAGGCCAGCTTTGAATATGTAAGAGGCACAAAGATGCTCAAAGTTAATCTTAGTCAACACTAAATATTTAAATAAAAATATAATGCTCAAATGATAAGGTAGGGCTGTAAGTAAGACAGGTAACACCTTAAATGTATTGAAATTTTAAGATTTAGACACATTTCTGCTTGTCTTCTACGAAGAACAGGTCTCAGCAGAACGTCACCAAGTTCAGACTCTAATAAAGATTACTAGCTTGTGTCTCCTCCTTAGCTTTCAGTCCTTGTGAAAACTACTGGGATAGAAGCCCAATAAAAGCAAAATCAGCATTAAGGCTGCCACTCTGAAATGAACTCAAACTATTATGCCTACTTATTGTAACACATATGAGTGCATGCTGTTCCAAGACCACTCCTGCACATACCTCACTTCACCACTTTCAAGAAATAAAGTGATCAGTTTGAGTAATTAAGAAATTCAAAGTTAAGTTAATATTTTGAAGTAATTGTTCTTCTAACAGAGAGAGGAAAAAAAAACGGATCCAGAGAAGGGCAACAATATTAGAGGAATTGTGACAGCTTTGAGGGGCTTCAATATAAAGAGAATAAAATTATTAGGATTATTTAGTATGTACAAGAGAAGAGTAAGGTGAAGATATAAAAGTAGCATATAAAATACACATTGTATAGCGAAGCACAATTGGGCACTCCCAACTTCCAGCAATGCACACATTATGAAATTAAAGATTATAAAATAAAAAAAGATTAAAACACATTTTAAATACACAACATATTAAGCTATGGTATTTACTACGTATACTCAAGAACATATTTTAGAAGGGTCCACAGATGACTCAGGCATCAGAGTATCTGCAATTATTACGTAGCTAGGATAAAAACTGCCAGTGGTATCTACACTCATCTACCCTCACTTCAGGGCATAACGCGATTGATTGTTTGCGTCACGAAGACGTTTCACTATGGGTGTAGAATCATGCAGTAGATTTTGTGCTATCCTCTGAAATATTTATTATAGGCCTGTAAATTAGTGAAGCAATTCAGCAAAAGTGATAATTACAGGGTCAGTCACATCCCTTTTCTCAGGGACTTTATATAATCAATGACACAATCATAGTTAATGGCGATACCCAGAATTCTTTAAAAGCTTATGTTGTGTTTGTGCAGGAGATAAAAGGCTTTGTTGCCTCTATCCCAGAGAACACAAAACCACAAACAGCACAACTGTCCCAGGTAGAGAATAGCTCGGTTAATCCAAGATAGCAAATACTGCTCAGCACAGATGGAACTATTTACTTTGGCGATAAAATGTTTGGATGTTGCTTTCTGCTTCTTTAGCTGCAATGCAGTGTCTTCTCTGAATTTCAGCCAGTGGTGCTCATGAATGTTCAAAGAACCCACTAGGGAAACCTCTACTCAAGAAATTGTCACTTGAAGTTAATGACCTTGCTGGTTATATGGGGTTATTGACTGTCCCACTTTCAGGACAGATTACTTTGATGATCGTGGACAAGCAGCTGTAGGAATATTTGCAGTCTTCAGATTTCCTAGTGGATCTAGTTTTAAACCCAGTCATGGGACTGAAACTAGACTAGACATGTTAGTTTATGATCTCCCGGCTAATGATAAGGATGTGTCCATGCTGATTGTTAGATCTGTCAGCTGTCTCTGACAGAGCTGATCGAGGAGTGTTGTTGAAAAGGCTGTAGGCTTTAGACAGAGTGGATGGAACTGTCGTGAGGCGGCTTTGCTCCTTTGAATATGGGAGGATGCAGAAGGTGATTTTGAGTGAACATTTTCCTACCTCTAAAATGCTTTTATGGAGTGCTGCAGGATTCTACTCTGTCCCTACTTGTGCATTTAGCCTCTAGGAAGCTTAATGAGGAGACATGGTTATCCTTTCTGCAGTAAGCAGACAATAGTAAGTTTTACATATCCATTACGGCCAATCCATACAAAGCAATGAAATGAATGGCATGTGGTCTGCTTGATAGGTGACCTTCATTTAAGCCTCAAACTATGACTCAATCTATATAACACAGAGATAATATTAATATGTAGGGAGAGGCAGAAGGAACATTTGGTCAGAATTATACCAGCACCATTCACTGATGGTGGGCTGCCATTATTTATCAGGTTTGTAATTGAAGGGTCTTTCTAGGCCCTGGGCTGCTGCTGGCTGTTGGGAAGGTTGCATTTTTAAACTTGTGCATTGGGGGGACCAAGTGCGACCCTTTTTTTCTGAATGTGGTACTTGCTATGCTTATCCATGATTTGTCACCTCAAGATTAGACACCTATGCTCTACATAGAGCCACAATTGGGGACCATTCGTAAATGGATATTAGTCCTGCCTGTGGCTACCCTTCTGGTAAGTGCACTTTTCATTGGGAACATATTATCAGGGGTGCTCTGGGAATTGCAGTGGCTGTCTGTGGGCCTCCGGATGGAATTGTTGATTTTTGACCTTTAAAGCCTTAAGTGGTTTGGGTCTGGGTTACTCAAGGGACCGCTTCGCTCCTCATGCAAGACTATCAGCAAAGGTATTAAAGCTGAATATCTTGGGGCGCTGGCAATAGAAAGTTTTCAGTTAGGGCTTATGGTCCTGGAATGCATTTCCTCCTCAGTCTGGGCACCTGAATTTGTTAAGTTTCCAGGCATGTTCCAAGACTCACCTTTTTTGCGCAGGTCCCTCAGGAGGAAATGGGATGAGAGTGAGAAGGAGTGTTGAGTTATATGGGAGCAATGCAGTAATGGGATGGGTACAAATTATTGTTCTGGTCAGCAGTGGATTTTAGTGGTTCCATGCTGTTAATTATTGTGGTGTTTTAATTATTGAAAGGAGTTCTCAGAGCACAGGGACGGATTTTCCCAGTATGTATAAATAACTAAAACAAACAATATCAGAAATGTAATGACAAATTCCCCAGCACTGGCTTTATAACCCAGGCCTTAACCCTACATTCAAAACCCAGTTGCTGGAGCAGCCCACAGAACCTGCAGTGTTGACAACTATCACAATTTTACTGCAAGTGTCACACTATTTGGTGTTCTCCTTACAGACCCAGCTCCTGGAATCAGGTGGTTCCATGAGGACCCCCCCCCGCCGCCCTTTTTTTTAAAATGAAAGTCTCTCTCAAATGGATGCAAAAACAAGCTTCAGAATGTCATAATCCTAGAGTTTAAGACCAGAAGGGACTACAAGATCATCTAGTCTGAACTGTTTTAAGCAGTACATTAAACCCTACCCAGTTACACTGGTATTGAGCACAATAACCTGGATAGATTAGTCTCCTGAGGGCTGTAATACTTTAATCTAAATTAATATGTGCCACAGGCAGAGAATAGGAGGCACTGAAATGCACTAATGCCCTGTGGTGTATCGAGGGGTGCCAGAGAGGTCCCCCGGGCACCAGCTGGAGCAGGGGGGGTGTTGCCGAGACACCCCCTTCCAGGTCAGGAAGTGAGGCCACTCCATCCAAGCCGGCGCCAGGCTGAGGGGCTGGAACGGGAGAGGTGGGCACTGTGCAGAGGGTGGGCACTGTGCCCTGGGGAAGAGGGGCAGAGCGCAGCCAGGGCTGGGCTTCACTGCCCCCCACCACTGGTACAGACTCTCCCCCTCCCCAGGGCAGCAGGGGAATGGGAGCCAGGGACCCCTCCTGCCCTATATGGGGATTGTGGCGCACAGGAGGCATGGGAGGGCCAAATTCAGGCTTGGAACCCAGGTGCTGGAGATCCAGAGTTCACCCTGCTAATTCCTGAGGCCCCTGCAATGGTAAGGAATTGATTAGGTGAGATACACTTAGATGATCCTAACAGGCAATCCATGCCCCATGCTGCAGAGGCGATTAAAAATCCCTAGGACTTTGCCAATCTAATCCAGGGGAAAATTCCTTCAACTGTCAAAAGGCAACCAGTTTGACCTTGAGAATGTGGACAAAACCCACCAGCCAAGCCTCTGAGAGAGAATTCTCTGTACCACTTCCGAGCATTGGTCTACCATTTCTGGCGTCCTGTCTCCAGCTGCGGCCAGTCCCTGATGCTTCAAAAGACAGGAGGAGGAAAAAAAAACCAAACAGACTATCCTGGAGGTGGAGGGGGGATTTCCTTCCTGATCCCCAGAGATGACAGGCTGATGCCCTACAACATGAGATTTAGGAACAGAAAACTAGAATGGCTCCCTTGGGACAAGCCCAGCCCCCTCATCACTACAGGTAACCCTGACATAAATATATGAAGTGCTATCTGAAAATTAAGTAAGTCATTAGTCTTCCAGTTGGAGTTGTGGGAGCAGTTCCAGAACCTTGCTCTTCTGATGGTTAGAAGCCTTCCAATTTCCAGCCTAAATTTATTCACCGCTAGTTTATACCCGGTTGTTCTTGTGCTAACACTAGCCTTTAACTTAAGTGTCTCTACTCCCTTCCTGGTGTTCACTTCCACAATATATTTACAGAGAGCAATTATAACCCCTCTCAGCCTTCTTTTTGCTAGGTTAAACAAGCCAGCCTTTGGGAGTCTTAACGACTCAAAAGGCAGAAGTCAAATAAAGAGAACTCCACATTTATTATTTTTTAAATCTCGTAATTTTTCAACCTCATGACTTTGAGTCACGACTTTCAGTTTACAAAGAGGAAACCCTTCCAAACAGCCCTTCAATTAGCACAGTCCCAGATTACGAATTCTCTCTCGTAGATTCACAATGGATGAGTGGAAATATTTCACATATAGTCAACCACTAATGTAACAGTTCCATTAAATTCTTAACAGTCAATAAGTGTTGCACACACATCCACTAACAGCCGTTTCACCCATATGCTATTGTGCCTGAAATACTACACGATTTGTATGTCAGTGAAAATATGCATATGCTCCCACAGAGAAGGATTCCAAAAAACAAGACACAATACTACAGAAATTTAAACCCTACATCAGCTCCATTTGGAATCTGTTACGGGGCATTTAATCAGTGACCTTTATTTGTCATTTACTATGAACTCTTTGTAGGCTCCAGTTTTCTTTTCAATGAAGTGACTGTCTCAAGGAAAGGAAACGGGAGGGACAGGGGAAAACCTAAATGCAGTGACAGGAATATAATCCAAGAGAAATTCTTCAATTTTGCTGCGTAAATTGCTCTTTGCTTCTTGTTTCTCAGAATAATTGATGCAGATGTTTTCAATTCACTGTTTTTAGTCCTGTTCAGGACTAAACTTCCTGCTCTCACTCCCATTTTCTTTCTAGTTAACCATCTATTTACAGTTCTGTGATCTATCATTCATTTTACAATATACACAGTGAAAAATGCCTTAGCTGTCTGTCATTTTTCCCTAGGCTAAAAATGATATTCAAGCCAGATGCAGTCCCAAAAAACCAAGTCTGACTTGTAAGAAAAATATATCATCTGACTCTCAAAATTACTGCAGTTTGCACACTACTGCACTCTTTTAAATTGCTTGAGCATTTTCCCCATATAAAGTATTTCTTACCACAACAGATGTGGTTGTTGGGCACTCATATCCAATTGTTCTTTTGTATTTTGGAGCAGTGGGCATGATTGAAACACTCTTTAGAGATCTTCAAGAATATAATGGTAATAGTAAATAAAAGTAGACAAAAGAAAGCACTATGTAAGAAACTTCTACTGAAGTCATACTGGATCCAATGAACCCAGGATAGGATTGTATTTCAAAGGAGCTGAAGATGTAATCACACTGAAGACAAAAATGCTATGAAAGGACAGCATTGAAGGAACACTGTTACACACAGACCTGCTTTGGTGATATTTTGTATTATAAGCCTTCACTTCAAAATTCCAGCACTGAATTTTTTAAACCTAATCTGCAGAGTAGCCCAAAATTTAAAAAACCAAACCAAGAGCACTAGACCCACTGAGTGACCCAATATAAGCAAACAGGTGTACTTTGCACTCTGCTATCTCAGGAAAAACAATATATTTGGAAATTCCTAGAAGTAATGAAAAAGACCTCAGACCACACAAATTTGATAAATTATAACAACTTGTAATGTAATCTAAAATTACGTGCTGAATTCCCTGAACGGTAAAAGTTAAGAGCAATATAAATACAAATTATTCTAAACTTACTTTCCAACTCCCACTGCAAGTTCTCTGAAGTTCCAGCTGGCTCCTGCTCCACTGTGACAACTCAACATATACCATGCTCTTTTGCCACAGCTACCAGGTGTATAAAATTAGCCTATAGAATGGCTGGGTAAGTGGTGTTTTTCACATTTATGGCAAGGTTTTACACTTACCCAATTCCCTATAAGGGAATTCCATGCTCCAATACAATTGCCTGGTAGTTCTGACATCAAAGCATGGGGGCATGCTGGGCCATCACAACAGACAGTTTGGTGGCTAGCTATGACCTCATGAGACTTACAACAGGAAAAAATGAGTTTACAGTCAGTGCAGAATGCCTCTCTTACACTTGGTATGTAGAGCCTTTCACACAGTTGTAGGATCAAAACATTTTAAAATATCACAGGTTAATGATAATCAAATTCCACTATCAATTTTTATATGTGTATTTCCATCCAACAAAAAAAAAATCTGTTAAGATTGGAAGTACGTATCAGCAAGTTAAGCTGAAAAATCATTACAGGGATGTTGTAATACTCCCTAACCAAGCATTACAAACCCAGTAGACATGCTCTGCAATAACTGTGCATTATGATTAAGGAACTTTTGTATTTATTTAGTATTTACATTAAACTTTCAAGACTTTTTTTTCTCCTCATGGTTTCACTACAGGGCAGCATAAAGGGTGTTTAAGTACCTTAATGTGTTCGGATTTCTTTCAGCATAATCTTAACTCCGAATTTCCAGCGTTTATAATGCTTGGTTCTGAGATCATTTCAACATCCCTATACTTTTCACTTCTAAATTGCTGGTATGTGCTTCTACCTTTAACTCCAATTGTATGGATTTTTGTCTGGGAATTTAGACTCAAACTCCTAGACTTTAAGGTCAGAAAGGACCATCATGATCATCTAGTCTGACCTGCACATTTCAGGCCACAGAACCTCACCCACTTGCTCCTGTAATAGACCCCTAATCTCAGTCTGATTTAATTAAATCCTCAAATGATGGTTTAAAGTCTTTAAATTACAGATAATTCACCAATTTACATCCTTTTTTTAAAAAAAAGTTACTAATAATTTCATGCATGACCACTAAATATGAAACCCAAGAATGCTACCATGTGATATTTCCAACTATTTGAAAAGTATGTATTATCAACCTTAAAAGTTGAAATTAATAGAAGTGATTTAAGAGCAGATCCATCAGTACATCAAAATCAATGAAAAGCAGCCAGTGCGTACCAGTACTTGGGTATACAGGTGCTTTGAACTGCCAGGGCAGTGGAAGACATCTGAAGCATACTGAAGACAATTGCAAATTAATTGTCAGAGACTGATTGGTTTTGAGACTTTTTAATGAGACTGCCACTATGTGACTGGGGAGAGAAGGGGACAGGAAAATCCAGGCCCTGAGGCCCAGACTTTGAAAACTCTTTAGCCATTGATACAATCAGTGTCACAACACCTAACTAATGCAGGGACCTAAATCTGATTTTCAAAAGGGATTTAGGCATTTGGGAGTGGGATTTCCCTTTTAAAAATGAGATTTAGGCTCCTAAATCAGTTAGGTGTTGTGACGCGGAGCACAGCAATGCCTAAATTGGGCCTGAGTCCCAATGTCTCTGTGCTTTAATGGGTCTCCCTGCCTTAATTCCCTATCAGCACTGCCTCAATGTACAGCAAAGCCAAGGCAGCAGCGCCATGGAGAGCTTTTCAAGCACTGATCCAGCCATGGAATCTTTAGAGAGCAATGACAATTGGGCCAAGTAATCTATCCATCAAAAACATTGACACATATTCAGCCTCCCTTATGCTATTGAGTCATTACAACCAATACAATGTTTGCATGCAAATTAGCTGTAGAGGAATGGTAGCAGTTGATTGAGTAACTTCTGAGGTCTTAATTGCTCCCTTTAAGTGTTACCTAAACTGTTGACCGGACACTCACTGTAACCTATATAATCACAAAAATTAGATTAAACTAATTTCTGAGTAATTATGTTACAACACAGTTTCTTCAAATATAGTCTGTACACAAGATTTCAGTTAATTTTAACAATATGGAAAGTCTGATGTCTGAGTTATTCCACTGTTAAGATCATTTGAGTCACAGTGACACTAATGCTAAATTTCATAACAGACCATTTTAAATTTGCTTTAACTGAAATTAAATTAATGCATTTACAGTAGTTTCTGCTTAATAGCACCGTTTAGCCAGGAACCAATCCCATCCCATTGTTTTTCATGTTAACAGGATTTAGATATTGGCAAGAGCATGCCACTTATTAACTGCGGGGGATGGGGGATGGTGCAGCCAGCAGCTCCATGAGCCCCCAGCACCTCTGTGCTACATAGAAAGTCCCGGCATATGGGCTGCAATTCCTCCTCCCTGTAGCCAGGTTTGTAGGGCTGCAAGGAGGGAAGGCACATCCCAGTGCTTCCTTCCATAGCTGCTGCCTCGCAAACCTGCCTTCTGCTTATTGGCAACTGCTGGATAATAGCAACATTTTCCTGCAACTGAGGGGTTACTAATGAGTAGAATCTATTGTTCTTGTAAATTCCCTCCAAAAGATCATTCAATATGCCGAGTGATGTTATAAATTTGAGGAGGACATGCTGTATTTTTTCATACAAAACAAAGAGGCTGAAGCCCTTTTTGCAGTGAAAACTGGAATTCAGATTTAACTATAGTGTTGTGACTAGCACCTCCATAATATATTACATGTAGACACACAAACTTACTCTTCTTGGTGAGAACTCATCATGATACCTATTAAATTTTGAAAATGACCTACAAAGGAACCTGGAAATTGAACTAACTGTAGAAATTTATGTGATGGAGAGAAGAAAATGTCATTTAAAAAAGGCAATTTATATGATTTTACACAAAAAGAAAGTACTTTCTTTTTGTGTAAAAAGTGCAAACATAAGGAGTATGCTTTCCAGTAATGTTAGCATGTTAACACTAACAAAGATTATCTTTGTTCCCTATTAACTTATATTTCTTACAGATGGTCGTTTATGTAAATTTAAGCACAGAGATGTAAGGGTTATCTCTGGTTTCATTAGCAAACAGCTGCTTAGGATTTTGGTTTTGTGTTTGCTGTTCCTGGAAAAGCAACAGCTTTCAATACATACCAGACAAAATCAAGTGTTCTTCACAGTAAAATGCTACTAGTAGTTCTAGTATGACAAAAGTTTAATGAATAAACAAGCCCTGCATTAAAAACATTTTTCTAAGTATATAATAAAGCAACTGGCTTACTATGGTTGTCATGGATTGTTCTGAATTTTTTTTTAAAAACTTTTCTGAAAAAAAATGACCTGCTTATTTGTGTACTACTAAACTAATTATTTCTTGTTTTAGAAATGACATGATTGCAAGGGGACAATCATGAACTTCGTTTGAACTTTAAAGCAGAAATGTTATGCATTTAATGAAGTGAATCAACCTTTGCTTTGGTGCAGTGGGGTTTATGCAGTAGCCTTTAATCTCAAAAGACAGGAGGTCAAATATGCAAGCAATGGCAGAGCGTTTACTGGTCTCCATTTACTTTCTAGCTAACCTAAAAAAAATACACTACTTTTTACAGTGAAAAGTCTAGGTCCGGAATAGAAAGGTGGTTCAGAATGGAGGAACCCTGTGAAAGATGTATGAAAAGTTAATGTAGTTTGGACCAATTCTATACTGTTTTAAACCCTCTGCAACCTCAGTGAAATCCATGGGATTGAACAGGGTATAAAATATAAGTGAGTACAGAACATAGGTCAATCTGTCCATAATGTACTTGGCTTTATGAGCCTCCCACTTCCATAATTACTGAAACTCTTAAATATATAATTCAATGTAAAAGTTTCAGTAATTATATAGATATAAATGTAGCTCTATGTATGACTCAGTGTGTGTGCACGCGCATGCATGTGGGGGGAGGGGTGGTGTAAAAGCAACAGTGCACAATGGAGCCTTAATCCCTCACCGGGGCCTCTAGGCACCAATGCAATATAAGTACAGTAGTAATAATAAAGCTGAGAAGAAAACTTGAAGTCAAAGACTATTGTCAGAAACAAAAGAAGCTAGCTCCTACAGAGTTTAAATGCCTTAGGGATGTTTTTTAAAAGTAAATAAGTGATTATTAAAAAAAAAAATCATTCCCATGTATACATACTTTACAGGGATAGTTAAAATAACAGCTAGATTTTAATCACAAAAAGGATCTGGAGATAAAGCAGAATGTATAATAGAAATTTCATTTTTGGTTTTGTCAGAAAAAATGCTTTGCCTATTTCTCTGTTCATAAATGGTATAATGAATGGAGTCTGTGATGCTTAAAGTTTCTAAAGGTTTGAAAAACATACCACTGAAATATAACCATGAGTGCTTATGGGTTAAACCTCCAGCCCTAAGGCTGACCTGATTTTATGACTCTCCTGCAGAATGTCATTATGAATAAGAATCTTGGATAAAGAAAATATCACAGCTCAGAATTTCTCTGCTAGTTTTGAAAATTACTCCTCAGGTGAACTGCTCATACAAAAAATTTTATGGGGAAACACATTTCACATATAACCCCAATACATTTTCAAAGGACCACAATATCATCTCAAGATTTTCCAAGGGCACTTACTGACGCAGCCTAGCTAATTCCTTAAAATATATTGTATCACATGAATATATCCCATTTCCTGATCCTACTTTTTTTCTGTAATTTTTGTTTTTAAAAATTAGTTCATAAATTTAATTTAGTACCAAACCAGGCCGCTGACAGCCCTATTAACGCTTAAGGTAAAACCGTGACATTCATAGAACTTCACTGTTACTTGCTGCTACTAACTGCTCTTTCATCCTTTTATGGGAGCAACATTCAGTATTATGAATTCCATGCATTCAAAAATCATGAGCTTGGTTTAAAATAAAAAAAGTTACCTTTTAAAACATTTTTATTCTTCTTAATTTGCTTTCTGGTTTATGAATCTTTAGGTTATACACTTGACTCACATTTTCAAGTTTTTCTCTGCTACCATGAGGTCTAAAAACTTATTTCAAAAATAAAAGTTGAGATTCTCATGTTACCACCTGACTCCACGAGCTTGAATTAAAATCCAAAAAATTATGTAACACATGATAAAACCATTACAGTTGACAACACAAAGCTATCATGATATAAATCTGGGTCTCTAGATTGTAATCTTTAGATTTTAAATCAATTACGTTGCTACAAAAAAAGAGCAAATTACCACCTCTGGCCCTCTTCCTAGGTTTACATCTACTTACAGATAGTGATGTCTAAAAGAAATTGCCCGATCTAAGCCTCCCTCTCTTTACACTGTACATTTTCCATTATTCTACCTCTGACTCCTCTCTAATATATTCAATACTCAATTCAATATATTGAGACTCTTCTCTAATATATTCCAGTTTATTCAATATTTAGCTATTCTTTTCCTTCTCAAACCCGAATCAATAGATTACTATTTTTTTCCCCCTAACTGAATCCCACATCAGCATTTTGCCATGTAACAGACTTCTAGAAACTATGTAGACACCTACCTCATATAATTGTTTGAAATTAGTTATATATTTGTGTAATGCAGGTGTAGTTAATCTTAAACATAGTAAGAGGATGATAGCCGAAGACTATTCCAGTTTCCATTATACAGACTGTAAAGGAAAACAAAAATATAGTTATCTTAAAATAGATAACGCTTAATAATGTTTTAAAAGCGGATCTTGTAATCAAATCCTTGGTCTCAGAATGGAGGGAATTTCTCTCACGGAGCACCTTCCTTTGTGACTACCAAGACTTTCCAGCATGCATTCATCCTCCTATCGGAACCTTTCCCAGTGTACGCTGTATATGAAACAAAAAATGAGGTGGAGAACCCAAGTCAGAAATTAAAGTCCTTTAATAAAGAAACGAGAGAGATTATCAAATGAAATTCAGTTCTAAATTTGTAAGCTTCCTTGTGCACCTCAGAAGACAGACTATTGTGAATTTTACCGTTGGGCAATACTGCACATTTCTCTCTTCTCATATGCCATCAAGTGCACAAATATTTTAAAAATTCTCAGCAAGACCTCTAAAGGGGAAGATTGAACCACCATTGCCAACCTCAAAGCCATGTGTTTTTGTCTAGACCAGAATGAGAATGAAATAGTGGCACCTTTGTGCGTCTCTTCCCAACCTCCGGTGGCTACAGTGGGGGGAGGATGCATCACCTGACTTTGTGGCTGGTTAGTGGAGTAAAGGTAAAACCATTGGCCCCTGAATACCAGGGGGAGGGCATAGAAGCCCTGTTTCTCTTGCCAAGTCGCCTCATGCCTGGATTTACAACTCTCAAGACTGGGATTAGAGTGGAACCGGGTTGTTTGGTCCACTGTGGGCATTGCACTGGTCACCTTTTTTGGGACTGTGAAGGAATTTTTCCCTCACCGCCAGATTAGCTAGGGTAGAATGGGTTTACCTGACAGCAGCTCAGGGATCTGATGGGGCAGGTCAGCAGGTACAGTTCACACAGCTGCAATTTAGGAGTCAGGTGTCACCCAAGGGGTCTGGTTCCCTATAAATTGGAATTGGAAGTGTACTCCGGGAAAGGCATCCCTTCAAGAAGCTGGGGAAAGGGTTGGGGCTCCTAATGCCTAGTACAGGGAGGAGACAACCACCTTTCCCCAGCCCTTTTGCCCTCATACAAGGCGAGGACAGTGGGGCCCCAGCAACAGGCCAGAACCAAGTGCAAAGGGACAGGGCTGAGGGAAAGGGAGGCTGATGGCAGCATTCAAACAGGTGGAAGCGATTAGGAAGGAATGATGATCTGCCTTACATAAGTTATTGCCGGATAGGTCTCAGATGAGTTAAATTAATAAAGTTGCGGCCTAATTAAATGATATCCCTTGCATCTTGTCTCTTCCTGCATGCATGGAGTAATGCACAGATATTGCTGCATGCAATACATAGGAGCAACAAGGGAAACAACACAAGAGTGAAAGTTACCAAGATTAGTCAGAAGAGGAAGTTGTTGACTGAGTGCGTATAGCTAACATGGGGCTTCTCCCTGTGACCCAGTTGAGGAAAGGGTCTGTCTATGCTACATATAGAACCATGTTAAGTACAGATGTGCTTTTTTGCTCTCCTTCTGCTGGGCCATCAGGAAGTCCTCTGTTTCAGCCGTACACACTGCACAACTTCTGCACAGCAAAAAAAAAAAAAAAAAAAAAAGGCATGAAGATAATGAAGTGTCAGTTTAATTCTCAAGGCTTGTTCTTAGAATGTGGGGAGGGAAAGCAGGAAAAGAGAGAAGTTGCCACACAAAAATACCAGAAGTGGGATGAGGAAAGAAATGAAAGCACAGAAGTCAATTGGTTGATCTTCAGGTGGAAACCATATCTGACATTCTTTCAAGTACTACCCACCAGTAACCCCATTAATAGTGATAATTGGATTGGGGGCCAAAAATAGCAGTGAAATAATACTTACCACTTAAAATGTTGAATTCCTGCAAATGAGGGAGTGGAGGAGGGGGTAGCTCTCTTCCCCCAGTCCCAAAGTATATCAGTATCACTTATTGTGAGCAACTCCAACTGTGTATTAATTGTGCATAGAGATTAAGAGAATCTATTTTGATCATGTAAAGAAGAATTACTTTCAGTCAGATACCATTTGACAATATTGTAATCATCCTTCCTTAATATAAACATGTAAAAACACTAACTTGCAATTCTTACTGATGTATTTTATATCTATAATAGTTTTTCTTTAAATTGTTTTTAGATAAAAGGGCACCTTCATGAATTAAGTAATGGCTTTTATCTTTTATATGAAATCATACAGAAAGTTAAACAATTTGGCAATCTAGTTTTTCCATTCAAAGGAAAATTTCATCAAAAATGTAATGTCTTCCTTCAGGCTTATCTCATGCTAACAGAAAATATCACAACCAGTGGAGGAGAAAGAAAGGATAAATGGTATTACTTTTTATTATTATTATTTACATAATTATATTTACATATCTGATTCTGAACCATCTTAAACTCATTCAATGCCCTTCATAGGTAACTGTTCAGAAATTTTAAAATGAGAGCTATAAAAATGTATGCAACAGTAAAACTAAAAAAAATTAGACTGTCATTCATTAAGAGTTGCCAGCAACTCCACAGGCCTAATACGTTCTGGCAGGCAGTACAAGAAAGACGCTGCTGTTCTTGCCCTGAATATAGTGGCCCTGCCCCACATAACCTTTAAAATTCCTTTGAATGCAGAAAACAGCGTGGATCTCAGAACACTGAGAAACAACATCACACAAATAGAAGAGTGCAAGTCACACAGTGTTCTGTAAAGGCCAAATCCTGCTTCCTAACCAAGTAAACACGATGTACACAGGGGAGGCCTGTGAGGGATAGGGTGGATGGAATGTCTACCCTATGCCTCTTGAACTCTAATGAGAAGTGGTCACTTTGCTCTCTGTCACTTCAGTAGTCACTGAAGCTGCAGGGCTGCAGTAACCTCTGAGTTTGTTGTGCCCCTTCACAGGGTTGGAGAAGGTTCAGGTCAGTGGAACTACAGTATCATGAGTTTCCCCTCCGTTGCCTCTTCCTTCAATGCCCCTGTACCCTAAGGGAGCACAGGTCATCCTTGGCAAGTAGCCGTGGATCTCATTCACAGGCTCCAGCAACTTGCCTCCCCCTACAAAACAGAACTATACTAGTTCCACTCCTTATCTGGCATCCTGTGCCCACAGATGATGGATGGGAGCAGCATTTGCCCCCTACATGAGCAAAAGAATTTAAATCAATCCACTGTCTCATGAGAAGCCAGTGAATGGCCTGCACTATTAAGAATGATGTGGAATGTTCAGAGCTCTTGTCGCCTTTGAGCAGTCGAGCCCAAGTTGTGTGCTAAGTAAAGAACATTAAGAGAATTAGTAGAACATCCTATAAAACAATCAGTTACAATCAATTACAACAACCTAGCCAGGCAATCGGCTAAAAACCATAGGCTAGCAAGTCCCAGAATGTTGGTGAGAAAATGTTAATGGAAATTTTAAGATAGTCTACACATGGTAAAAAAATGACTACAATATTTGGTATATACTAACTAATAGTGTGAGGCACAATGGCTAGGAGTCTTGAAAATAGGAGAACTGGAACTACCAATAACAGAAATAGCAGAGGGAAAGCACAATGACCTTGGACCAAACAGACCAAGAAACAAGTCTCTATTCCCTCCATTTTAAATTATATGCTGACATCATACATATAAAAAAAATATCAGAAGACCTTGAGCTTGACGCATTCATTGTATCACATGAAACATCTTACCATATAAAAGGTTTCAGATAATATAAACATGGTATGTTATGTCACAGGGTGTAAAGTAAATTATAAAAATATTAATATTACAGCAGCACCCAGAGCATCCAATCCAGATGGAGTCTCTATTGTTAGATGCTGTACAAACACATACAAAGAGTGTCTGACTCTCAGATTTAGTCTACATCAGACTTGGTCTCAAAATCTACCACTGTTGCCGTTATTCCATCAACAATAGCAACAGCAGGAGCACTAGCATAGAAAGACAGCTCGCGACCACTGGCATTTTAAAAGCCAGGTCATCTGCCTACTGTCGGCACTGTTATTACTGCTCATGGAGCTTCTTCACCAATGGTAACAACAGCAGGAAACTTAGAGAAATTCTCATGTAGTCACAGCCCACGAGCCAGAGATTGTCTCTCCAATTTGTACTGCACCAAGAGCAATGGAGTCCTGAGCTCAATTACGGCCTGTGGGAGCTACTGTGTCATAAATAAATAAATAAATGGTTGACCCCATGAACAAACATTTATGGAAACTTTAAAGAGGAAAAAATTAAGTTTCAACTTGGACCAAAATGTCTATCATTGCTGGAGGTAGGGGGTAACCTAAGTAACTTTAAAAGTGAATATCATATTGGTGGGGAGCAATATTCAGTTAGTACCTTATTGATTTGTATGAAATAAAAACTGAAAAGAAGGGTAGTAAAGCTTGGAAACTAATCTGGCACAATGTAAAATACTCTGTCTTCATCTAACGTTTGTTTAACCCCAAGCAAAATACTAAGCAGACTCTACTGGACAGCAACCAGATCACAGGCCACAAAAAATGTTTGGTAGTGGACATAACAAGCAAATATGTTTCCAAAATTACAGTTCTGTGCAATACCACAAAACCATAGGCTCAATTTTGTTGTTTTGTGATAAACATTAACTTTGCTAAATTAAAAGATTGTGACTCAAAAGTATGGAAATAATGTAGCCTTTGCCTAACTATATACTACATAACAGTTGAAAGTTAGTTCCATATCAGCTATTTATATCTACTGTTCTCAGCCACTACTGATTTTTGTGTCCTCTTGAAAGATTTGGCCAGGACCTTACCATATTGGCAAGTGCAAACTGGCAAGAACATACAGCTCTTAGTCAATTATTGACCTTGCCACTATGTATGAACCTTCCAGAGACAACTGTTTCTGATGACCTCACCATGAACAGAGCTTTCATTAAAACCAATGCAAATAATTCATGACTTTCGGGGGCGCTCTCTAACTTTTAATATAGTGGTATTGTAATAATACATTATAATTATCCTAAATAAAGTGAACTCTTTCAAACTAATATGATATTGTATGTTTAATATAGCCTATCCCAGATGGTGACCATATCCACTGAAGATAGGACAAGCAGATTTAGATTAGATATTAAGAAAGGCTTCCAAGGGAGGTTGTGGAATCCCCATCACTGAAGGTTTTTAAGAACAGGTTGAACAAACACCTGCCAAGAATGGTCTAGATTTACTTGATCCTGTCCCAGTGCAGGGGTCTGGGCTTGATGGTCTCAAGGTCCTTTCCAGCCCTAAATTTCTATTATTAAAATATATTATAACAACTGTAAGATATAATAATATATCAAACTATACTTTTTTGTTTTTATTCTAAACAAACCAATTTCCCTTTACTATATTTACAATAAATACCTTTAACCAAAATGGTAATTATACACTACTGGACTAACTAAAATACACATAATCCACCTCTACTGATTCTGAGGTAATATGATGGCTAATTCTGCATGACCTCTCACAACATACAGTAAATTACACAGTAATAGCCATACAAGGTTCATACTAGTTAGAGATGGAAAAGACCTATTAAACCAGAGTCCATCCTCTTGCCAGGCAGAATATGGGCCTTCCAACAGAAGATTCATCACTTAAACTTAGCTGGAGAGCCTGATTGTTTTCTGTTTTATGTGGTCTCAAGGAAATCATGTAGAAATTTAGATTTATTTCTCCCTCCCCAAAGTACCCAATGCCAGCATAATGCCAAACTTCAACAGATTTGTACAAAGTTCCGTTTTTGAAGAATTTCTGAAGGATAAATGCTTTTTTTATTTTATGTAACATGTAGGCAAAAGCTTTTAAATCAGGAAATAGTTACTGTATCAGTGATAAAAACCTACTCTACTGCATTTCACTATTAAGAGCACTGTTAGACCCAGATGCTGTGCACAATTCATTCGTTTCTAGAGCAATTAATAAGTGCATAATTATAAAGACAGTCTTGTACTATTCTGCACATTAGACCTAAATTATGCAGCAAGGCTCTTGATTTATACAGCTCAACTCCAACGAATTCTAGGGCAAAGGGGGAGTTATGTGGCAATGTTAATCATTCATTAACTCATTCAATAACCTTCAACGTTATTGAAATTCTAAAAACGCATCACAAATGGAAAAACAAATTAATGCATATTATTTATCTGCACTATAGCAGTGGCTTCCTGGCTCAGGAGTTCCACCAGAGGGGAGCTGGTCTGAACTGTATGTCCAGCCATGGGAACAGGAAGGTGGGGCATGCATCAGCAAGAAGAGCAGAAGGGCTTCAATACTGTGTCAGGAGAGGAAGGCTTTCAAGAGGCACTACTGTCCAGAGCTCCTGAGCTACACCAGAACAGAGCATGACTCTTGCAGAGTGAGGGGCTCCTGTGCTGGGCTATCCAAAGCCTGTATACAAGGCTTCCACTCCTATGAGGTACACAGTGAGGAATGGTGGTTGACATGCAGAGCATCTAAGCCCCACAAGGGTGCTTCACTTCTTTGTGCCCATCTTCCAATGAGAGAAGAAAATTTCCTCTGGCTGTCCTCCTGCACTGTCCTTTAAAGGGCAGAAGCATAGGAGCAGACACAGGAAACCCACTGAATTCTCCTATGTGGGGGGGAAACAGAAAAACCAGAAATGCAAAAGGCAAAGTAGTGGGCAGACAAAGTGAGACGATTAAAAGTGGCAGAAAAATGTCAACTTTTGGAAATGTAGGCAACACAGATTTAGATGGCATCTTAGGAAAAAGATAAATTATGTGGCCATTTATGATGTTGCATTATCCCATTATACACAGGTCCCTGCTGATAAAGTTTGCATGAACTCTCTCTCTCACACACACACACACACACACACTATACAATACCAGCCTCCCTTATCCCACTGCCATCATGATACTCTCTTTAACATGCTCACTTGATTCAATGGTACTATTGCCCCAATGCTCTTATCAAAAAAAGTGATCACATTGCAAACACACAGCTTTACCTTCTATATGTTACTTTGTGTTTGGTTGTATAACACTGAAAATATATGATTGCTCATCCCTCTCATGCGCTCCATATATGGGGTGGCCCTTTGCACTCACAACGGCTCTTGTCCACTGTGACAAGAAGGTTCCAGTGGGGCTGTGCTGACACTCATGTAACCCATTCCTCTCCCCTAGAATCTCAAAGTAAGGGGGTTTTGAGTAAAAACTGATATAATTCAAGCTGCATTGAATTGTAAGTATATTCTCCACACAGTTGTTACCCCTCCAAGCCTGCCCCACACACAGATCCCTAACCCTCAGATGATCCTCCACAGAGTCCAGGGAGATAAGGGACAGTGTCATGAAGGCAGCTCACCTTTGGGTGAAATTATGGCCCCCCCCAAAGTCAATGGTAACACTCTCATTGACTTCACTGAGGCCAGGATGTCTCCCCTTGTGTATAGAAAGGGGAAGACCAACACATGGTAGGAGCCAGGGAAAAATAACAGGTGGCCTTAAAATGAGTAAGAGCTACATGTTACCCATGTATGATGTATCAATTGTATTTACAACAGTGGGATTTGCAGCTCCAGACTGACAGTTTCCAACCCTAAGTAAATAAATACAGCAGAGAACATGATTTTAAAAAAAACACTTTGTTAGAGAGAGATTCAAGTAAGAGCTTTTCATAAGGCAAGTGATGAATACACAGGTCATATTATATGAAAAAGCTATGATACTAAAGTTAACATTTCATAATTGTTTTAAGACAGATTTTTAAAAGTTAACACAACTTCTGCATTCTGTGAACTACACAAAGTAATTCAAACAAACCCTAGTGGATTTCAATTCACCCCACGCTGAACAAAAAATTACAAATTTTCATTGGGCACTTGTGGAGTTGACCTTTTATTTCATATTTTTTCTTTCGGGGCAAAAAGCTAGGGCACCTTAGCACCCAATAAACCTCACTATTCATTCAAATGGAATAAGAAAAATTCCATATTTGAGAGAGAAAGTTTTATGTATTAAGCTTTTTTTTAATATATTTTCTTCTTATCAACCCCATTAGTCACCAAAATAAGTAGTAGCCAAAAGAAAGAAATATGATTTGCTTTAATTATTCTCTGTGGGGTTTTACCTTAGCTCCATTCTGTTGGGAAAGAGAGGACTGGGAGAACGCACACTCCCACCTTCACCCTGACCACCTACCTGGTTTGGTTTCAATTTTTCTCCATCCCACAGAATCTCAGTGGTTCTTCTGGTACTAATGCACATGATTCTAGTGTCTACAGGATTGTTAACTGAAGATCTGTGAACAAATGCCAGATTTAACAGCAAAGATCTCAGGGCTTTTCCTGTATCTTCATATACTTATTTGGTGGTTTTTCATTACAGGGTAATTAACTTAATTGCAGTCCAATTATTTAGTAAATTCCCAGAAAAAATACTGAAAAAGCAGTTACTACCAAGTCCAACTTGTAATAATTAGAAAATGGAGTTACACAGTATGTAAAAATAGTAACAGCTCTCAGACAACAGAATACTGTTAATATAGTGGTTGTATCTGCAGTCTCAGGAACAATTAAATATTAAAACTAGTATACTTCTTCCTAAAAAGAGCATAACTCCTCCAGTCAATTGAGCCCTAAGCTCCAGACCCTATAGCGCCACAGTAATTAAGTCAGTTGGACATGTCCACACCACGTTCCATGTGTCGATGGATTGCATCCTCACTAGAAGCACTTACATCAGTGCAGAGCAGTGCACCATGGATAGCCATCCCACAAGTGCAACAAGCTGCAGAAGGTTTTGGGAAGAGCTTGTGAAGCATCATAGGATCAAAACATTGCACAGGGGGGAATGGGAACATGGATTCAACCTCCTATGATGCAGTTTCCTCCTCCCTCTCCCTGATATCAACGGCAAACAACCCATAGTTTTTCATGCCTTTTTTCAAAAATCCAGTTTAGCCATGCATGCACCATAACCCAAGAGGCAGGTGTGCTCTCTTGTTGGGAGCATTACAAACACCTCACACCTTACCCTGCAGCATTTCCAGAGCCGAGACAGGAGCCACCACATGGAACATTGCGATGTCCTTCAAGCAGCCCTGCTGCAAGCCATAGAACAAAACAATTCCCAGCTGCTGCTGGCAGTCACGCAGCAGCTGAACATAGTGGACTGCTGTTTCCGGTCCCAGGAAACAAGCACTGACTGGTGGGATTGCATCGCTATGCAGCTATGGGATGATGAGCAGTGGCTGCAGAACTTTGAAAGGCGGAAGGTCACTTTCCAGGAACTTTGTGCAGAGCTTTCCCCTGCCCTGCAGTGTAGCAACACTAAAATGAGACCTGCTCTGACAGTGGAGAAGCGAGTGGCGATCACTCTGTGAAAACTTGCAACACCAAACTGCTACCGGTCAGTGGGAAATCAATTCAGAGTTGATAAATCCACTATAAATACGTGCTGCTGGGCCATATTCACCATGGCTAGAATAGCTAAACAGTTCATTGAATAGCTAGGGATACTGATTATGTTCTGGCTTGCACTTGAGTATAAAGAGGGGAGTGTTTTGAAATAGCAACCTTGCACTAGATCCAGGGCATGCATTGACAATGGTTGCCTTGTGCTTTGCATGCCTTACAGTGGAAAGCTTGGCCTTCAGCACATCCTCCACACCAGTGGAGAGACTTTCACAGATTAGAAGGCAGGCAAAGAGAATATGTGATGACACGTTCAGTGAGATAATGAATGCCTGAAAAACTGGTCATGGACATGGAGAGCATCTCAGGATTATGAGTGGGCTGCACAAAATGAGATGCTGTGGATTATGAAGGACCAATCAGACATGCTGAGGTTAAACTTCAAGAAAAACAGCTTGAGGCTAGAATCCATCTGCAGCCCCTGTAGAACAGCCTGCAAGAATCACCGTTCCCAATCCCCCTCCCCTAAACGTTCCAGGAGGTGTGTGTGGGGAGAAGGTGCAGTATCTCTTCCACAGAACACCCTGGGAGGGCACTAAAAACAAAAGACAGCTAGCTATTCAAAGACCTTTGATCGGCAGGACTTCTATGCTTTCACAGACAAGTTGCGTTTGTTTCTCCCCTTCCAATTTTATCATATCGTTTGCCCAAGGTTAAATTATTTTCCTGTTCTTTCAGATGCTTTATGTTTGCACAAATAAAAGTCACCATTTCATGAATGAAGTATTGTTTATTTATTCCGATCATGAGGTTTGAGGGTGAGGGTCATGAGGAAGTACAAGGAAACTGATGCAATGGAGGGGAAGGTATGGGAAGGCACAATGCAGATAAGCACTGCACATGACTGTGTCTTATTACTGAAATGGGTTTTCAAAGCCCCCTGGAGATGGAGAGCTCCTTGCAGGGCTCTTTTTATTGTCCTGATATCAGGTTGGCAGCTAATTTTGAGCAGCCGATCCTCCTCAATGCCACACCCCTGCAGAAACTTCTCTCCCTTTGCCTCACAGATATTGCTGTGTGCTTCAGAGTAACAATGGGGATATTACTTTCACTGAGGTCTAACCTAGTAAGCAGACTGTGCCAGCAACCCTTTAAACATCCAAAGGCACGTTCGCCCGTCATTCTGCACTTGTTCAGCCTATTGTTGAACTGCTTCTTACTGCTGTCCAGGTGCCTGGTGTACAGTTTCATGAACCATGGAAGCAGGGGGTAGGCTGGGTCTCCCAGGATCACTATTGGCACTTCAACATTATCAATGGTTATTTTGTGATCTGGAAAGCAAGTCCCTGATTGCAGCTTTCTGAACAAACTCATTCCTAAAGTTGTGCGTGTCATGCACCTTTCCTGACCATCCTATGTTGATGAAACACCCCCTGTGATCCACCAAGGCTTGCAACACCGTTCAAAAATATCCCTTTTAGTTTATGTACTCTATCTTAACACCAGACGACACGCCAAAGATATGCATGCCATCTTTTTTGCCCCACTGCAATTAGGGAACCCCATCACAGAAAAGCCATCCACTATGTCCTGCACGTTGCCCAGAGTCACTACCCTTCTTAGCAGAAGTCGATTAATGGCCCTGTATACATGGATCTTCAATTTTTTAATCAGATTATCTAGAAATATGAAATATAAAGAAATACTCAAAATAACCATCCCATCTCATTCCCCAACATTTGCAAAGACAAAGGACATCTGGTATACTGTAACAGCACAGAGCTAATTAGAATACATTAATTAACCTAAAAATTGTTTGTTTTCTTGCTTAGTCCCGTCTCCTCTCCTATGTCTGACCCATTCTGTACATTTCCACACTATTTTTTCTCATTTATGTCTACTAAATTAGAGAAAACAGTCTGTCCTTTCTCTCTTCTTCCTTCGACAAACAACTTCTCCTTTCCTTTCATTCTTTCTCAAACATATATTCCATCCCACTAGTCTCTGCCCATTACATCTGCTCTACACCCTCTCTCTCCAGTTGTTCTAGTCCCCCTCCATCTTTTGTTCACTGTATTGTCCTCTCTTGATACTATTTGCTCCGATCTGTATTCTGTTGTCTCATTGTATTCCCCATCACTAATTATCACGAATTTTTAAATTATAAGTTTTGGAAACTAACTAATCAATCAACATAACACCTATCAAGTAAGTACGTTTTATCCGCATTTTACTAATACAGGAAAAATCAACCTAGATTGTAAGCTCTTCAGGACAAGCACTTCTTTCTTTCTATGTTTCAATAAATAATAATATTTCTTATATAGTGCTTGTCATCAGTAGATCTCACAGCGCTTCACAATCTGCAATTTATTTATCCCCACCACAGCCTTGTGTCCATATATAGCGCCTAGAAAACTAGGGCCCCAATATACTGTAAAGAAGAAGAAAGGTGGTGACTTAACCAAGGACAATTAGACTCAGGGTCAGATCTAAAAGTGGAATAGGACCCCCTTGCTCTCAATTCTGTGCTTAGTCCACCGAACCACACTGCTTCTTCACAATGGAGAACTGCCCCCTTTTCTTGCAGCCAGAGGCCTCATTAGATGCTCAGGAGAGGAGAGAGCTAGCTCCCAGCAGAGCATGTTTGCAAAGGCCCAAGCACCATCAACAACAACCTAGGTATCCCTCATCCCAGCAATGCCATTGCCCATGCTACGCCTGTTATATGGACAGAAGACTTCAGTCTCCAGGGCTTCAAAATGGGACCTTCCAAGAGCACTAAACTCACACTAAAATAAAATTTAATCGTTCTATGCAGAACGAATTCTACTTATGTCACATATTAAGTTTTCTTTACTTCCTCAGGAATTTTTGCATGAAAATAGGGGTTTTTTTTATTTTTCCTGAAGTCACCTGTTCCTACTGCTTAATCCAAAAGTCATAATTAGTCCTGTTTGTGACATAACACAACACTTTATTGGAAAGTCAAACAGAATATTATGATTTCAGGTGAGGGACACACAGTAAAAGCAGGCTAGCTATTCAGAAACTACCACCTATTTTACAAGGAGAAAGAGAAATACATATAATGGCAAAGACCCACTGACGTTCGATGGAGAGTTAAAAAAATTCTAAGAGCTACTAAGTATGCTACTGCTTTTTCTTGAAGGCAGTCTGGATTATAATCTGAAATCATCTAGAACACGTAGCCAGTTTAATGTACAGCAAGTTAGCCAAACAATTTTTAAATAATCCATCTGCAGTGCAGTCAGGACACATTTTCAGGCACAGTGGTATTAAACTACACAGTGGCAAGCCTGCTCCTATAATTGGCAATGATCAGCTGGTAAAATTTGGCTGAAAACCAGAAGCTTTAACAGTGTTCTAACATAATGTACACAAACTTTGGCACCATTCGTTTAAATAGTTTTGATACGCCAAGAATGTAGGATCAGACCCAACATATTCCAAACCTGAAGAGACTCATGCAAATACTTGTCTTATAGCACCTGTGCTTACATGGTTAAAGTTTAGTTTCATGAATACAGTCATGCACATGCATAAATTTTTGCAGGATTAGAGCCTATATTAAGCATCTTTTTGAGGACCATAATAACTCAAAGACCAGAAAATGAAGGTAAACTAAATCTGTAATTATGTTTTGATTAAGTTCTACTTTCTTGGTAAACTCAGAGCAAAAAAAAGCTACAGTATTTAGTCAGACCTCTCTAGCTTGATCACTGTATATAAAAATGTGGCTCTTAAAGACATGGTTTGATCAGAGAACAAAGATAATACTCCATTCTATGTTGTAGAATATCAATCACTGCATTTTATTTTATGTGGTTCATGAGGTCAGAAGAACAAATAATGTGATTTTGATTCTTGTCCTTAGATGTCTCATATTGTGCAATATTTTATTTTGACTACTATTCTCACTTTTGCTAATGAGAATATGAATACTGAGTAAGCCATACCTGAGGTAAGGAAACAGTGAATCTTTGAATATCCAACATGAGAGTAACCATCCAGTAATTAATCTGCACAATATGTAGTGCTTTTGTACAGTATTCAAAACAAGTTTTATATTATGATTGTACATATTAAACTATGATGGAAAAAGTGCAAGAGGCGAGTTGAGTCTTTAAATGAAAGCATCCACCCACTCCCATACAAATATGAAGTAGAGAATCTGAAATTTAAACTATAAAACATAAATTTTAAAATTATGTAGCACTACCAATGTAGCACTATCCATGACTATGAACCATAAATAAGGAAGGGCCCGATTCTGCTTCTATGCATGTTAATGGCAAAACTCTCATTAACTTCAATTGGAGCAGCAGACGATTCAGTTAAATGTTAGCAGTCAAAGAACCTCTCTCTGTGTATATAGACAAACAGCCACCCATAAATCTGCTGAATACCCCAAGGAGTTTTCACTCACAGAAACTAAACACCAAACAACCTTCCTGTCAAGGCTTGAAGCCATCGCATCCCGGATAACTGAAAAAAAATCTTGCTCACTATTCTGAGAGCTGCTCTGAATTTCAAAAGGAAGTTTGTTTATATAAATATGAAAAATATTTTCTAAAACGCAGTAATTATGCTTACAAAGCCTTCCAACGATGGTCAACGTATGCAATACAACCCTCTTTTCCAATTTAAGTTGGAAAACTATGGTCATTTTTTTTTGTGCGCAACGTTTACGATTTATCCAGTCAGTCTACTGTTGCAAAGGAGGAAAACCCTTTAGGCTTGCATGTCGTATTACTTCAGTTCTCAGGAACATCCTGCTCCGAGCCCGACCACTATGACTCAATCGTTTTCAATTCACACGGGGTAACTAATTAACTCTTTCTCAACAAGCCTCGTTAGAAGTAAAGGCTGTATGGCGCGCCACTCACTGTCCTCCTTCCTCAGCCGGGGAGCCAGGTGGGGAGGATCGATGTGGCTGAAGCAGACTGCCGGGGCCGTGCGGATCCCAGCCCTTAGCCGTGGGGCAAGCAGCAGCGCTCGCTGCAGCAGGCGCCCACGAGCGAGCACGGGAGCTGGGAAGTTTCCCCCCTCACGAGTTTGGCCAACTTCAGCAGCGCCCAGCCGCAGGCAGAGGCCGAAATCCCTTCCCGCTCCCCGCCACACAGGAGCGGGGACACGCCGGGGGCCGCCGCCCCCCTGCTAAGGGCATGGCCACGGCAGCAGCTGCCCGCTGGCTGGGCTCAGCCCGGCCCCGCACCGAGCGCCCCGCCCGGCCCCGGAGCAGCCCCAAGGTCACCTGCCCCGGGACTCCCCTCCCAGCCACGCCTCCCTAGCCCCTCACCCCGCGCTCCCCCGGGGCGGGGCCGCCTCTGCGCCTCCGCCAGCCCCGGGATGTGCGGACGGGGGGGACGGAGCAAACTTTCGGGGCCACTTACTCGGCGGCTCCGGGCTGCCTCCCCCCGCCGCGCCGGCGAGCCTCTGGGCGGGCGGCGGCTGCACCCTGGCCAGCGGGACTCCCCGCGCCGCAGACATGCCCGGCCGGACCGCGGGGCGGCTCCGCGGGCGCCTCTCTCGGCGGCGGCTCCGTGCGCCCCGGCCGCGGCCGCTGCCAGGACTGCGGCGCGCCCGGCGTCCTTCCCTCGCCGCCGACGACTTTCAAGTCACCTGCAGGCGGGCGCGGAGCGGCGCGGCGCGGCGCGGCGGGAGGGGCCGCGCGAGCGCCCGGGCGGGAGGAAGCCCCGGCCGCCCCTCCCTCGCCGGGCGCGCACTCCCCGGGACTGCAGTCATTGCGTCACCGCCATCCCCACCCTCGCCGCCGGGGGAGCTGCCGCGGCACGAGCCGGGGGGGCTCCCGCTGGGCGGGCTGTGCCGGGGGCGCGGGGCTCGTGCGCGGCCAGGTGCGGCTCGGCCGGGGACTCCGCCGCCGGGCCGGGCGTCTGCCCCCGCGGGTGCCCCGCACTCTCCGTGCGCGAGAGGGGCTGCAGCCGCTGTCAAGCCCCAGCCGCCCTGCTCGACCCCACGCCGGGCGCGCGGTCCCCCCAGCCCCGGCCGCTGCGAGCGGCGCCTCGCGGGATCGGGCCCTCAGCCCGCAGCCGGTCCCCCACACCGCCCCGGTGCAGGCAGAGCCCAGGGCATTTCAAACGTGCGGCTCCCAGCCGGCGCGGGTCCCCGGGGCAGCCAGCGGCTGTGGTGGGAAATCCCCCCTACGCGAGGCCCGTGGCGGCCTCTTAGCAGGTTCCCGGGTAGAAGTTCGAAGCGCCCTAGAGAGGCTCGGCCTTCCCTTCCCTTTGTGGACAGATGCGGGGCCTTTCCTGGCCTGTCCCCGCTCAGAGTGGCCACTGCGTTGTCCACTCCCTCAGCCCCCTCGTGGGACCCACTAGACTGGCTTCGTGGGGGCGGCCGGGCACGTGCGTTGGCACAGCTAGGAGTTCCGCGCCCAGGCTCCTTCCAAAAAAAAGCGAGCCCTTGCGGGATGCTCGGAAAGGCCTGGCTGGGATGATGCCGAGGGCACTTGGGGCAATTAAAGTTGGCACTTGCCGCCGCCCCTCCTCCCCCCTGTTTCGGAAGACAGCCTTGTGGTGCACCATGCAGAGTCCTGGGAAGCTACGGCCCACCGGCTGCATAGGGCAGTCTGGATAAGTAGGGAATGCAGGACCAGGTAGTAGCCTAGTTCCCATTTCCTAAAAGTCTTATCGTTCTGCTCCTCTCATCGTTTAGCAGTTGCTGAGTCTTGCTCCTCCTCATAGTCTGGGAGCATGTGTAATTCCAGGGTAGGTTAATGACAGAAAGGTAAAGGAGGTGTCATTTAAATCCTAAAAATCTGCAGCATCAGAAGCAGCCTGTCAATTTTCTTTGTCAGTTACAAGCATAGAGCAGCTCTGCAGTCAGCTAGAAGCCTCTTGAATTTTCCTGAAAAAAGGTTCTTGCTGGCTTGTTTGCATGCTGCTGCCCTACCAATACTTTAATTTCCCCACTGTTGTGTAAGTCACTCAATTAATCTTAGAAAAAAATTAATCTCTTAAATATCATGTGAACTAAATCTACACTGAGTACATTAGCCACGAATTCTATGGCCTGGATTCCTCGGACAGTTATGCACATGTTTAATCTTAATTCTGTTGGCAGTGTCTGCATGGGTAAATGTATCATGTTAGAACACATTTTATTAACAGAATGTTAAACAATTTATCACAGTTTGTAGACAGGCACAATTCATGGTCACCAGGGCTAACATGTTTAAGTACACTCTGCCCTTGATTGCACTTATCGATGGTAACATTTTTAAATATTACTGTCCTTGTCCACACGAAGGCCAGAATAGTATTAAATTAATTTGAACCTGTTAGTTAAAATGGTTTTTAACAGGCTACTTTTTCCCAGCGTAGACATGGCCATTTTCATCAATGGACCTACTCACAGGAGTAAAATGAAGCATATACATAAATGTTTGCAGGAAAAAGACATATACAAGTAAGTCAAAGTTCTAAAAAACACCTTAAACAGGAATCACATGAAAAAGGGAGTGCTGGAATAGTATACCATCCTGGATTAATTTTAATAGCATAATCTCATAGAAAGTACCACAAACAAGTTTATTTACTCTATTTAAAAAAAAATCCATATCTACTCAACTGGAAAATCTGAACATTAAGAAGACAAGTAAATTCTCCCCACTACTTTTTCCCCTTGTTTTTTTAAAAGCTTCTTGACATTGTCCATGGCCCACATAGTACCATATTGAATATGGATTTTCAAAACCAGCAACATCTCCTGCAGGAGCTAAACAAATTTTAAATACTAATTGAGCTCGGAGGGCTGAAGGGGTATTTAGTGGGGAAGGAAGATAGGAAATATCTAAAATCCTAAATAATGGAGTGGCAGGTTCTTTTAAAAATGTACAGACAGCTCATGTTCTCAAATGATTGCTAAAACTCTTCTTTCCATGCTAATCTGCACCCTCTGGTCCCTACCAACAAATATCTCTCAACAAACTGGACACTTCAGTATTTTACAATGTGCAGATAATTTGTCTAGCTAGTTTATGATTTTATGCTAAACAAGTAAAATCTATGAAATTGAATAATGATGTTTAAACATTAATTTAGCACTACACTAGAACATTGTTAATATATATTTTGCTAAACTGCACATTTAATAATCCAAAAAACAATTTGGTATTTGCCCACCACTCAGACATGACAGCAGATACTTTAGGGGCAGATCCCATTACTAACATTTCATTTTTGCAAAGTGTGACTTTGACAGTGTCCCACCGGATCGGTGCTGTGAAACCACTCTGGGTGAAGCCAAACATGATCCCTCACACAAGTGCAGCTCCTCCCGAATCTGACCTCGAAACATTCAGCACCCCTGTTTCGCCATGAGCACCCCACAGTGAGTCCTCCTGGATGGGACACCTGGGGAGCTCTTACATGCACCCTGCCTTGCAGTTAGAAGCGATTCACAGCCATCATGGAAATCAGAAAGATTTATTAGCTCTCAGGAACACAGCATAGAATAGACTTTGTTAGTAGATGAATCAGAAAGGTAACGCAACCACCACCTGGGGAAGTTCCAGAGCCCCATTCTTGTCATTGTACGTGTATGTGCAGCTAGAGGAAGGCCCATCTGCCCTCTAGGGGTCTCTGCAAGGATGACATATCTTGGTTCCATGACCGACATACAAGAGTAACACATAGGGGAAATTGAGGCGCACACAGTATTCTGAGAAAACATTAAGACTTAGGCTACATCCTGATCCCAATGTAGTTTTGCCATTGACTTCAGTGGTACATAGATTTGTCCCACACTTGCTAACTTGCAAGATTCATTAATTTACAGTGGATGTCCCAGACTATGTGGGTAGTAAATTAATTTACAGTGGCTGTCCCAGACCATAGTAAAATTAATTTACTAACTTGTAATTTAAAAGTTAGTAAATCTCTACTGTAGATACTAATAAGAGGAACCATATTTGGATGACCTGCAACCAGATGGGCCAGGTAACTTAAAATAAAATTATTTTAATATCTATTTGTATGACTTTGACCCTGGAAATTACTACAGCTGCACTATTCAAATGTTTAATTTGTGATGTAGTTCTTAATTACATTATTCCAACTTTGTATTTACTTTAAATATAATTCTCAAGAGTGGTTTTATTTTTTGTTTTTATTAAGTTTGTAATGCTTCCAGGGACATAGCTCCATTCCAATGAGAGCAGATGCATCATAAGCAGTCATTACGCTGATGAAATTGGTCCACGGTACAGAGTGGTTTTATCCCAATATCAAAACTGTGGTGAATTTGAACAGACATAACCTTTTGAGGTACTTTTATAATGAATAAAAGCATGAAATATAAACAGTCAATTAAAATAAACTTGGAAAAAAATGTCTTCTGTCTTCATATTTAACAAGATGTAGGTAGATGGGTTTCTGTGTGTATGTATATATATATATATATATAAAAACTCTACACCTGGAAACAGCTGATGAGAATTGGCTCAATCTGCTTTTAAAAAGATACACAGTGGGGCTGACACCAAGCATGGAAAATTCTTCCTAGAAGGAAAATAAGATAAATGAGTGAAAACAGGACACAATAATGGAAACACCTTTTCAGCTCTCAGAGTTAAGTACCATAAGGACTTAGTACTCTAGCAAGGAAATAACTTCTCTAGCTACCCACTAAGCTGCTGAGTGACCTTTACTCTAATTGATTTCACAGTCCAGGTCTCCTCTGCTCATACGGGTCGGCATGCAGAACCAGGACCTGTAAACACACATGCTTGCACCATCTTTGTTAAACCAGTCCAAACTCCTGTGCACACTTATTTCAGTTTAGCTTAAATCTGTTCCTAATCATTTTAATCTGAACTGAAATAAGTGTCCACACATCCTTTTGCTTTAATTAAATCTGGTTAAAATAACCCCTTAAATTAAACTGGTGCAATTCTATGTGTAAACAAGCCCTAAATTGGGACCTACTCCTACTCCTCTTGAAGTAAATGTCAAAGCTTCCAGTGAATTTACTGAGAGCAAGATTGTGGTCTTTACAGAGAAATCAAGTGATACTTCTGCTTTGTTGAAGTGGAATTCTTCAAAAGGAATCTCCTTGAAAAGGATGTCTGTATTAAATACATCCTTTGTTGGAGAAAGAGGTTCTATATAAACATGTACATCTGTTATGGACAGCAAGATATTATATTGATATGCAGCCATTCTCAAGGAGAGCACAGTAAACTATAAATTAAGAGAATTGGAAACAGGTTCTCTGCTAAAGATCAAAGTTTTTAAAAATACTTTTTTTAATGTGATATGTCCCTACTTTTTGAGATGGCTTGTGCTACAGTAAAATTTTCCATTTATGAACCATTTCTGATTCTCAATTATCAAACATAAAAATGGACAAAACTGTTTAGATGCACTGTCCATAAAATCTTTGTATAGGGACTGCTGATTTAATTGCTCTGCTTTTGCTTTAAATTTGCACTGTGTTGGAAGCAACTTAAATCATTCAGCATTTGGAAAACATGCCCAAAGGAACCCTTTTTCAGTCTGTAGAGGGAGAAGGAGGGAGGTGGAAGAGATGGGAAAGGCAGAAGAGAACTACCAAAAGTTAAACTTTCCACACTTTGACCATTTTAGAAGAGTCAAAAGTAATCTGATGAAAGGACTCCCCTCAGTTTCCTCATCCCACTGTCCCAAATGTTTTGCTGTTACAGTAACACTTTCTTTTCGGTGAATAAGGACCAAAACACACATTTGCTCTAATTCTGCAGTTGTGCAGTAGTGATCATTCTGTGCAGTGAAGTATTTGTAAGTCACCTGAATTGATTAAGTATAGTATTGCACTGCTGCAGAATTACTTAGCAAAGGCACCGTTCCCAGAAAGCACCATTCACAGCAACGCAGAGCCACTGCAACGAACAAAAACCCCATGGAGGTTAGGGAGCTTGGAATTCAGACTCTGAGCCAAATTCATCCCCTGGTGCAACTCATCGTAGTGTTGCAGTCAATGGAAAATTAGTTTAGCGCTCAACGTTTTCTCTGGCCATAGACATCTTAGAGGTGGGTCGGGGGAGGGTTGATTTCTTTCCTTTTGAAATTCTCCCACAGTTAAATCCTTTTGTATTTTGCTGGACTTCAGATCTCCACACAGCGAGGAAAAACTGCAGAAAAACTGTCCTCCAGAAATTCCTCAATTAACAATGTCTGTAATAGAGAGAGAAGAAAGGAGTACTGCAACAAACTACAGTTCATCCTAGCAATAGTCTCTCTCCGTTCAGAACACTACCTTCCACTAAAACAACTGTCAGCAGGAAAAATGTAATTAAAATGACATAAATATTTATCTCAGGGGTTAATAATATCACCTATCTAATCTCTGAGAGAAGTTATGCCACAAGAATACAAAATTCTCTCTTTATAATAAATGTAAAGGATTACTGTCACAAATGAAGACTAACACATTTATCTACATGTATAATGCCACGGATTATTAAAACTGAAATAATTTGAAAAATAATCTAACGTCACAGTTTATGCTCTTTGTTTATCTTTTTCTGTGTTACTATGGTTGGACAATGAAATTGGTGATCTATTAACGGTGACGTATAAGGAAACAAAAATAGATCTGTGTTTCACTTCATTAGGATTTAAAGGAGGCCTGGGAGATTTTTCTGCCTTTTATAAATCTTAGAAATTCGATTGATATGATGTCTTTTCTTGGCTTTGCTGGAGGTCTCCTTGGAGGGTCCACAGACATGAATTGGGAGCTCTCCTTGATCTAATGGAGAACAAAAATACTTTTTCTAACTGTTTGTCAAACATCTCAGTTAAGGTGGTTTTGGCGAAACCAATTTTAGATAGTCTAAAAAAATCACTTTTCCTTTTAATTCAGTTTCACTTTATAGCTATAACATAACTCATTTATACCCGTAATGTAACTGGGTGAATGAATCCTGAATTTCTAATATAAAAAACCTGAGATTGTCATTTGCATGACAATAGTGTTAATTCCGCTAAGTACTGCGCATATGAAGAGCCAATCTTTTCCCCAAACAGCTTACCTCTGCCTCCCAGGTTGTTTCACCTTATTTACAGTTTTTCTGTTTCTCATACACTGTCAACTCACTGTTGGAGTGGCTGGGTTTTCAATCCTGCATGATAGCCTTGACACTTTAAAAATGTTTTGATTTTGAATTCTGAAAATACGCTTAAGGTATGCTTTATCAAAGAGTTTGGGGTTTTTTTACACAAGACTAAAATTTTTGGTCTGAACTATCATACTTCACAATCGATGAGAGACAAGATGGGTGAGGGGTAACATCTTTTATTGGACCAATTTCCATTTGTGAAAGAGACCAGCTTTGACGCTACACAGAGTTCTTCAGGTCTCTGTAATATGCTGGTATCAACACAGCTACAACACTGCAAACATATTTCACAATGTCCATTTAATTGTTGCTGAAAACATAAAAAGTCAAAGCTTTTTTTTTTACCCCTTAGGGTAGAAACAGGAAATGATTTAGCATGCCAGTTAACTCTGAAATGGAATCACTGATCCAATATCCAGAAATTCAGTTCCAAACTCAATTTAAACAAGACTACCATTGTCTACCATAAAAGCGGAATTAAGACCATAACTGAAAGGGGAAGAGTGGCAAAAAGGACTTGTTTAGCCAATCAGATTTCTTTATCAGGACATTTAAAGATTGAGGTTATCACGTATTCTTCAGGGACAACTTGAGGCCATATCCTCGTCTACACTACTAAAAACATCCATAGCTGTCAATGGGCATAAGTGAGCCCATGTGAACATCATTTAACAGCAGCTGTAGGCTAAATACTATTCTGTAATGTGGACAAGGTTCCAGAAAAAAGAGGGAAGCATTTGTTTTATAGTATAACTTACCAAGAAAGGGAGGGGGCTGAGCAGCCACTTAAGACATGCTCAAAGGGAACAGTGCAAAATAGAGTATCTCCTCCCACCACCCACACATAAATATTACTCAGTACTTCAGAGCGATCTAAATCAACTCTCTCATCAGGCTACCAGATTTCTTGATGGAACAATGGTCAAACTTGGATGGCTACTGAATGCCTGATCTGTCTGGTAATAGTGCCAAGTACACTAATTCCAGTTAAAATGATTAATTGTTTTTTGGTAGTATGGACACCTTTTCAGAGATTTTTAGGCTAGAAGGGACCATCGATGATCACCTACTCCAACCTCCTTCATAACCCAAAGCATAACCCATATTCATCACCAACCCCCTGATTCATTTCAGAACCTTCGGAGGCTAGTTTTAGATTAGATATGTGAACTACTACCATTTCCATTCTAAGGATTCACATGAACATCAAGGGATTCAGTATATGATCAAACAGAAGCAAATTCTGGCCTTGTCTACTCTAGCCACTTTTGGAAAATTGGTACCCTGAGAGTGCTAACTCTCTCGCTGTTGTTACAATCAAATGCAGCTGAACCAGTGCTAGTGAAATGGCGGTAGACTTCCCAAAGAAGGCTTGTGCAAACCCAGCCTTTGTGAATTATCAGGTCATTCCTTTGCAGAGGAGCAAGCTGAGCTGGAAAAATATAGAGAGGAAAATAAAAGCATCTGAAACAGTATTTTGATCAATAGGTAAATATTGTACCTTGGTTTTAAGACAATAGCATTGTCATTCCTGCACTTTGTTAACATAAAGGCGTTTAAAAACATGTTTATCTGCTAGATCTGTAAAATTACTGGAATATGCCAGAACTGTATGAAAGAACATTGCATACATGGGAATAAGAATAACTATTACAAAATATGCTAAGAGTATTTCATTATGGGCAGAGGAAAGAATTATTTTTAAAACCCACATTTTCCACTGAAATACACATTTGAGTCAGAGTGTGCAATTCTCCATTATATGCTGGTTATAAGTTCCCTGAACTGGTTCTGTCTGTAGTGTACTCCCCCAAGGATTCCAGCTGACTGGCTGCCTACAGAGGAGAAACTGAGCTTGAAGGAGGGAAAAAGGGAAAATTACTAAAATTGCTTATTTTGCTTGAAGTTTATAGTCAGGATGAACTATTTGGGTTGTGCTCAAGGACCTGCAAAGCACAAAGTAAAGAGCACAATATGGAGTAGAATACAGCAGCAAATACATAGCATTGTCTGTATTCTCTTGGGCTCTGGATAGCAATTCATTGTTTACATACATCAATCATGATTTGCTACAGGGTGTTCCTTGAGTTGCTACATATCTTTAATACAAAGGAAAAGAGAGACAGAGAGAGAACAGCTATTGCTGCCTGCTCACTTTAATTTTGTTGATTTATGACCTTTTTTTTTTAAACTAAGACCAGAGTACACTTTACTGAAGCTTTGCAAGCTGAACGGATTGCAAATTCCCCTATCCATTATCCAAAGTAGGGTGCTTTTTTAGATTCTCTCTAAACATTCTGAAATCTCATTATCACATGACAAAGTGAAGTGATATAGTCAAATATCCTTAAAGAAACATTTAACATAATATAAACTCTCCATTCCTTTAGAATTTTGCAATCTAGTAAATGTTCAGAATCTACTATAGTGGTGTTTTCTCAGCATATTCATCCTAGCAGTGAAAAAAAACCAAAACCCCAACCTAACACTGCATAGAATGAGATTCTGGCATGGGAAATAAACCAAAGCTGTCCACACACTCTGGTACAATCCTGTACCTACTCTGTGTGTAGAGCTCATTGAAGTCTCTCAGGAGTTCCAAATGCAGAGCCCCTCTAGTCCTGGGTCTATAGTTACTAATCATAGCATAACTAAACATGCACTTTTCCTTGGGAACTATATTAGATGATATTTGTGATGTGGACACAAGATAGATATGACAGACATAAATAGTAGGGTTGAATATTGGCTGCAACATTTATTAAAATTAGATTAATCATTGCAGCAGCAAACTGGGACCAGTGCAATTTGAAAGTCTTACCATCAAAGCACTAATGCCAACAGAGAGACAGGCTATTCTTAGCCTTCCTTTACCAACATTGCAGAATTTGGCAGAAACCAAAATTCCAGAGCCACCCATTTTGCCACCTCAGTTTTCACCCCTAGACCACTAATAAATATATAAAACAGCACTAGTCTTATTATGGATCTTATTAACTGATTAAAAACTGATAATCTATTCCTACTATTTGTTTTGTCTCTTACTTGTGCTCTACATCCAAAACTTAGATCAACCTAGATCTAACCTGAACTTAGATCAACCTGAACTTTGTTCAGGACTATGAAAAATTTCACACCGTGAGCACCATATTTAGGTCAGCCTAACCCCTCCAGCGTAGACACTACTAGGGCAGCAGAAGAATTCTTCTGCTGACCTACCCATTGCCTCTCAAGAGGCTGGACTTACTAAAGAAACAGAAAACCCCTTTCCTTTCTACAGCACTACACAGCTGCTCTAGACATACCCTTAGTTAGTGTCTAATTTATCACAGTACTTTACCTCATACCTCATGACCACTTAAGTTTCCTTAAGAGCTCCCTGTAAGGGGCTTCATCAAAGGGTTTTTGGAAATACAAGTAAATTATGCCAACCAGTTCTGCTTTGCCCACTATTTTGATGACATACTCAAAGAATTCTAAGTTTGAAAGGCATGGTTTTCCTTTACAGAAGCAGTGTTCAGTTATACCATTCATATCAGGTTAATGTAAGTATTTTTATGTTTTTGTTTCAGTCAGTTTATCTGGTTCTGAAGTAAGGCTTGTGAATCTGTTACTGCCAGGATCACCCCAGTGGCCCTGCCTCCTGAACAGCAGGTCCATCTCAAGCCCAGAAGAGGACCCACCGCCTCAATAAGAACTATTTATATGCAATGTTTGGAAGATTTTGTTTCATCTGTATTTATGGTACTGAGCAAAGCTGTTACAAAATGCTGAAAGTGTGTGTGTGTGTGTCCCCGACTCACATACACACCCTCTCCCTCTCCTCCTTTAACCCTGTAAGCCCTGAACACTAAAGGTTTTTTAAGCTACCTTTGGGCTAAGGCCAACCACTGAAAGTCTCAGCCCCACAGGAGAATATTTTAGAGAGTTATATGCACAATCAATAAAAGTTTAGAATGGAAATTTTGCCATAGCTTTAGCCTCCCTACACTTTAGATTTTGCCAGATTTTATTTTTGTCATTTTAACATCTTAACTATTTTTTTATACTTAATCTCCATTATTTGTTACTTTATATTTTTCAGTAGTATAGTTCTCTTTCCTTTCTGTTTACTTATTTTCTGTCTTTTCTTATGAACTGTCTCCATTTAATTTTTCTAAATATAGGCTTGATTGATATTCCCTGATGAATAAATAAATCATGCTCCAGAACAGGGTAACAAGGAAACACAATTTCATTTTCTTCTAAACTTCACATCATTCTTAATAGATCTTCAACTTCCCTTATTTGGAGTCCATCTGACTTCTCCATTTTATTACTCTAGACACAATCATATGTAATTTTGATACAGCATTTACTCCCCCACAAGCTTGTCTACAGATTTCTTAGCTCCTCATGATCAGAGCAGAGCATTTCAGCAATCAGTGGAAATGTTTAGTCAAAAGTGAAGCCTGCATCTTTGAAATTAAAAAACAGGAATAGCTATTTTAATCTAGAGTTGACTAGTTAATATAAAGAAAGTTATTCACTAGCATATAGCTTTACTTTCAATATAAAATAAGAAAAGCACAGCCGACTATTTTTCTTTGGAATAGCTGTCTGTGTCTTTGTTGCTTGTTCACTTATGAATGTGAAGCCAGTCTATAGCTGAAAGGAAGTGTTCCAGTCCAGTACCACTTCTGAGGCTACATATCTGAAACTCCATTTACTGGCCAAAAGTCTTCAGTGTAAATCCTGGCAAATTTCTCTGGGGGTACCAATTAACAGTAAATATGGCAGTGGTTTTTGTGAAGTGGACAGCGTTCTTTAACTTGATTGAGAGTAGCAATTTATTTCATGCGGATTACCAGACAGCTTTCAGATAGTAAGGACTTTTTGACACGACCAACCTGGATTGAATTTGAGCCAGTGCCCGAGAGGTGACAGACACTATATGTCATTACCAATTCCTTTAACCATCCAGTCCCCTTTATAATCATATTATCAAAGTCTATGAAACTTCTACATAGGAAGTTTTTGGATTGTGGCTTGGAGACAAAAATGTGATTTTAGTCTCCAATCCAGTATGCAAATCAATCAAGGGGTAAATGTGCTGGGGACATATTACGTGACAACTAAAGAAAATGTTGCTAAGATGCATATCGCTACTGAGAATATGCCACACTTTATTAATAATGAGCTAGCCTCAACCGGGAGATGCATTCCTGTGTGGCAGAAAGTCTACCTCACATGGGGGCTGTTATAGAGCTAAGCACCTTTAGGGATTTTTTGCCATCTCTGCAGCATGGAACATGGATCATCTGCTAGAATTATCTCAGTTTAGCCCGTCTAATCCACTTTCTGTCGTTGCAGGGGCCTTGGTGACATCGCAGTCTCTCCTGTTCTCTGCCTGTCACACAAAACCGTTTAGTCTTCTGAAGACTGAAAAGCTTTAGTCTAACCCAGGTTATTGAGTTTAGCACAAGGTGAATGGGTGAAATGTAATGGCCTGTGATATACAGGAAGCCAGACTAGATGATTTAATGGTCCCTTCTGACCTTAAACTCTATGAAATCCTGTGCCAGGAAGACTGTAGTCACACAAGCTCCAAAAATGGACAGTGGTTGTCAAAGAGGGAGCATGGCTGTCTAAAGTCTTAATATCAAAACATGGAATTTATAGCAGAGTTAGTTTGTCCCCCATTACGCCTCTGGAAAACGGACCAAATACCTAAAGGAACCAAAAGAATGAAAGAAACAGTCTCCATTTAGAATTGGTATCGGTACCTGCTTTGTTTGCTAATCAGAATACTATGTGGGGCAAGCCTAGTTACTAAGGGTTTATGTTTGGGAAATTGAGGCTTACTAAGGAGAGGCATTGTATAGTCTTTTCTGTTTGTCTGTGATGCGTGCTTTTCAACATGATGCCTGCTTTTCTGCATTGAAGCAATTGAATCCTTGTATTCACTGGTACGGTTATTGGGTGCCCAGCTGTGGGCATGTGAATTGATCTGAATTGATCCTGGCCCAACAGTGGTGGAGAATGCAGGCACTATGCCAAATGAAGCTTGACTTTGTTAATTTTTTTAGTTAAAAAGCAGAGCTTGAAGTTGGGAAGCCAAAATTGATATTTGAGTTGACTTTATTAACTTGACTTTTATTGACTTTGTATGTTTGATCTGAGGTTACAAAGGGTCACAGACAGGCAGAAAGGTTGTATAATTGCCAACGTCAAGTCAAGGATATTTCGTAAGTGCAAACAAGGCGGGTTTACCTCAGAGGTGAAGGGGGATGCTCCGAAACTTCCAGGTCCAGCTGACAAGTCCCTACTGAAACAGGTGTGAGAAAACCTGGGGTTTGACCCATGTCTCCTTGATGTTGTTCCACCAACGTATAAGGAGGGTTTAAATGATCAGTTGTTAAGTTATCAGGAGGGCTACAATCCTAAGAAAGAACAGATAATTTGTGCTGCTATGTGGGTTACGTATCAAGCGGTAGACAAGCTTTTGAAGCAATGAGTAGCAATACTTTCACTGAACTGGTAAAAAAAATTAAACAGTTCACAAAGCGTATTAGTAAAACTGATCCATTAACATTTGAAGCTGTCACCAAACAGTTAACTACAGCAGACAAGAATGCTCCTGCAATCCATTTGGCATGCACACAAAAACAACAGACACTGGAGGAACAAACTCAGGTTTCACAAGAACAGGTAACAACCCCCATTCTACTTTCAGAGCCAAGATAAAAAAAATACAGGGGTACATGTTTCCAGCTGCTTTAACCCATGGAACCTTATTCTGGGATGATAATATCTGTTTGCTAAATTCACTGCTGTTGCCTGTATTTTAAGATACCTTGATACAGTTAATTGGTTCAGATCTTAGTCATAGACTCATAGGCCAGAAGGGACCAATATGATCATCTAGTCTGACCTCCTGCACAAGGCAGGCCACAAAACCCTACCCATACACATTTATAACAACCCTGAACCCATGACTGAGTTATTGAAATCCTCAAAAGTGAGATTTGAAGACCTCAAACTGCAGGGAATCCATCAGCAAGCGACCCAGGCCCCACGCTGCAGAGGAAGGCGAAAAACCTCCGGGGCCTCTGCCAATCCGCCCCGGAGGAAAATTCCTTCCCGACCCCAAATATGGCGATCAGCTAAACCCCGAGCATGCGGGCAAGACTCACCAGTCAGCACCCAAAAAGGAATTCTCTGCAGTAACTCAGTTCCCATCCCATCAACATTCCCACAGACCATTGAGCAGACTTATCTGCCGATAATCCAAATCAATTGCTCAAATTAAACTATCCCCTCATAACATCCCCTCCATATACTTATCAAGCTTAGTCTTAAAGCCAGATAAGTCATTTGCCCCCACTACTTCCCTCGGAAGGCTGTTCCAGAACTTCACTCCCCTAATGGTTAGAAACCTTCGTCTAATTTCAAGTCTAAATTTCCTAATATCCAATTTGTACCCATTCGTCCTCGTACCTATATTAGTACTAAACTTAAACAATTCCTCTCCCTCCCTAACGTTAATCCCCCTGATATATTTATATAGAGCAAGCATATCCCCCCAGAGCCTTCTTTTGGCCAGGCTAAACAAGCCAAGTTCTTTGAGTCTCCTTTCATAAGGCAGATTTTCCATTCCTCGAATCATCCTAGTAGCCCGTCTCTGAACCTGTTCCAGTTTGAATTCATCCTTCTTAAACATGGGACACCAGAACTGCACACAATATTCCAGGTGGGGTCTCACCAGCGCCGTATATAACGGCACTAACACCTCCTTCTCCCTACTGGAAATACCTCGTCTGATGCAACCTAAAACCGCATTTGCTTTTTTAACAGCCATATCACATTGGCGGCTCATAGTCATCCTGCTATCAACCAATACCCCAAGGTCCTTCTCCTCCTCTGACGTTTCCAACTGATGCGTCCCCAACGTATATTTAAAATTCTTATTATTAATCCCTAAGTGCATGACCTTGCACTTTTCACTATTATATTTCATCCTATTACTATTACTCCAGCGTACAAGGTGGTCCAGATCTTCCTGAATAGTATCCCGGTCCTTCTCCGTGTTAGCAATTCCCCCCAGCTTCGTGTCATCCGCAAACTTTATTAACACATTCCCACTCTTTGTGCCAAGGTCAGTTATAAAAAGATTAAATAAGGTCGGTCCAAGAACCGATCCTTGAGGGACTCCGCTAGTAACCTCCTTCCAGCCTGACAGTTCACCCTTCAGCACGACCCGCTGTAATCTCCCCTTTAACCAGTTCCTTATCCACCTTACAACTTTCACATTCATTCCCATCTTTTCCAATTTAACTAACAGTTCCCCATGCGGAACCGTGTCAAACGCCTTACTGAAATCGAGGTAAATTAGATCTACCGCATTGCCTCTGTCTAAGTAATCCGTCACCTTCTCAAAGAAGGAGATCAGGTTGGTTTGGCACGATCTACCTTTAGTAAATCCATGTTGCAATTTGTCCCAATTACCATTGACCTCAATGTCCTTAACTACTTTCTCCCTTAAAATTTTTTCCAAGACCTTACACACGGCAGACGTCAAGCTAACAGGCCTATAATTGCCCGGATCACTTTTATTCCCTTTCTTAAAAATAGGAACTACGTTAGCAATTCTCCAGTCGTACGGCACAACCCCCGAGTTTACCGATTGCTTAAAAGTTCTCGCTAACGGGCTCGCAATTTCACGCACCAATTCCTTTAATATCCTCGGGTGGAGATTGTCCGGTCCCTCCGATTTTGTCCCATCAAGCTGTTCAAGTTTGGCCTCTACCTCAGATACGGTAATATCCACCACCACATCCAGATTCCCGTTCGTCATCCCTCCATCATCCCTAAACTCCTCACTAGACTTATTAAAGACCGAGGCAAAGTACCTATTTAGATATTGAGCCATGCCCAGGTTATCCTTAACCTCCGTTCCATCCTCAGCGTATAGTGGCCCCACTTCTTTCTTTGTTTTCTTCTTATTTATGTGGCTGTAGAACCTTTTACTATTGTTTTTGATTCCCTTTGCAAGGTCCAGTTCTACGCGGCTTTTAGCCTTCCTCACTTTATCCCTACACGTTCTGACCTCACTAAGGTAGCTTCCCTTACTAATCCCGCCTTTTTTCCACTCCCTGTAAGCCTTCTGCTTTTTCCTAATCCCCTCTCTGAGTTGCTTGCTCATCCAGCTTGGCCTACTACTCCCGCCCATAGTTTTTTTCCCCTTTCTTGGGATGCAGGCTTCCGACAGTTTCTGCAGCTGCGACAAAGTAATTCCAGGCCTCCTCCACATTTAAACCCACAAGTTCCTCCGTCCAATCCACTTCCCTAACTAATTTCCTTAACTCTTTGAAATTAGCCCTTGAGAAGTCAAAAACCCTAATCCCAGATCTACGTTTGTTTATTCTTCCATCTAATTTGAATTGAATCAGCTCATGATCACTCGAACCAAGGTTGTCCCCTACCACCATTTCTTCTACAAGGTCCTCACTACTCACCAAAACCAAATCTAAGATGGCATCCTCTCTCGTAGGTACTTCAACTACTTGATGAAGAAATCCATCCGCTATCACATCCAGAAAAATCTGACCCCTATTATTCTTGCAAGCACTCATCTTCCAGTCTATATCCAGGAAGTTGAAATCTCCCATAATCACACATTCCCCCTTAGTGTTTACTTCGTTAAAAACATTAAAGAGGTCTCTATCCATATCCAAATCAGACCCTGGCGGTCTGTAGCACACCCCAAGCACTATCTCAGGGGAAGCTCTAGTAGCTTTTTTACCCAGTGTGATTTTTACCCAAACAGACTCCGTCCTATCCATTCCATCACTTCTTATTTCATTACAGTTCACCTCATCATTGACATACAAAGCTACTCCACCACCTTTGCCTTTCTTCCTATCTTTTCTAAACAGCACATAGCCTTCAATACCCGTACTCCAGTCATGAGTATTATTCCACCAGGTTTCTGTTATCCCTATAATATCCGGTTTCACTTCCTGCACCAGTAGCTCTAGTTCCTCCATCTTGTTCCCTAGGCTCCTCGCATTAGTGTACAGACATTTTAATTTTTGACGTTTGGCGTCAGTGACATTCTTCCCCCCGTCATGCACAGACCTTCTACCACCAGCATCACCCGTTAGGTTAGTTTCAACTCCGCTTTTCCTCCTTTGGTCAATTCTTCGGTCCACAAGGATATCCCTTCTCACTTTATTTGCTTCCCTCTCTAGGTTAAATTCCGGCGTGGAGATCACCTGAACATCTCCCAACCATCTCCCCCAACTTCCTAGTTTAAAGCTCTCCTAATGAGGTCGGCAAGCCTCCATCCTAGAAGTCTAGTTCCCTCCTTGCTTAGATGAAGTCCATCCCGAGCGAACAGTTGTCTGTCCGTAAACGCTTCCCAATGACCGTACATCCCGAAGCCCTCCTTATAACACCACTGCCTGAGCCATCTGTTAACCATCATAATCTTGTCGCTCCTTTGCTGCCCTGCTCTAGGAACCGGCAAAATTCCACTAAAGATCACCTGAGCCTCGATTTCCTTGAGCGTCTTCCCCAGTCTGACATAGTCCTCCTTGATACAGTCCAGGGAGTGAGTAGCCGTATCATTCGTTCCCACATGAAGGACAATCAACGGATTCTTTCCCGCTCCCGCTAGGATCCTTTTCAGCCTCAGGTCCACATCCTGTACCTTAGCCCCCGGCAGACAGCACACCCTTCTGTTCTCCCGATCAGCTCTAGTTACGGGCCTGTCTATTCTTCTCAGTAAAGAGTCTCCTATCACGTAGACTTGCCTTTTCCTGGCGACAGTATGACTCTCCAGTCCATCCCCGGCATCAGCCGGCCGTAAGTCCTCTTGGTTCATCTTTGCCCTCACAATCCTCCTAGGGCTCATACTGGTTGTCGCCTCCATTGACTCCTCCCCTCCTCCTGCAGGACTAGCCGCTCGCCTCTTTTTCCTTGCCCTCTCTCCTTCAGTGAGCACCAGCTGTACTCCATCTTCATTTTCCAATGCACAAAACCTGTTTCTGAGTTCTATTTCTCCTTCGCTGGCCCGTCTTTTCCTCTGCCTGGTTCTCCTAGTCACATGCTTCCACTGTCCATGTTCCTCACCCAGCAACTCCTTAGAAATCTTTGGTCCTACTTCCATCTGCTCGTCTGAGCCTATCCCCTGTGCTTCATCATGTCTGTCTTCCATTATCTGCTCAAACCCCCTTCTAAACTCAGCCATGGTTTCCACCTGCATCTCCAGTCCTTTTATCTTTTCTTCCAGCAGTTCTATCAGGCGGCACTTCATGCAGACAAAACTCCTTTCAGGTGCCCCCTCCAGGACCATGTACATGCCACAGCTTCCACATCCGGTCATCCTCAGTGTGTCTCTCACTGCTGTCTCTGTCTCACTCATGGCCTCCCAACTCTGTGCCTGACGGTTCAGGCCTCACACTGCACCGCGGGACACCAACAAGGCCTAGGCTGCTGGCAGGCCCCCGCCCCTTCCCTCCTCTGGCTTGTGGTCTCCTCTGGAAGCTCCCCCTGGAAACTCCCACTGAAATTCCCCTGTTAGCAGTCCTGTTTGCTGGCTCCTGTGCTGCTGCTGCCTGAGTGCCTGGCTCCTTATATAGGACCCCTAATCAGGTAAGCTCCGCCCCCAACTCAGAGCCCAGCCCCGCTCTCAGCACACGGCCCCTAACAACCTGCACACACCCTCACACACCCACAAACTCCACAATACAATCCACAACTACAAAAACACAAACCTGCTCCTCCAACAGAACTCCCACTGAAACTCCCCTGTTAGCAGTCCTGTTTGCTGGCTCCTGTGCTGCTGCAGCTGTCTTCCTCCCTTCCTAGGTTGCTCTTAACCTCTTTGTCCCCTTTTGTGCCCACTTCTGTTCTCTTTGTTTTAAAAGTTGAAAGTTACAGTTATTACAGAAATTTACATCACGGACAAAGCAACTGAGAACAAAACAAAAACAACAAAAATAAAACCAGGGAAAACTTTACTTTAAATAAATGCAGTAAATTGATCATTTTACCTTTCAGGAATGCAACAGTTGGAATGATGCCTAACTTTCTTGAAGATACGGTTGCCAAGCAACGGCAATGTCAATTCTGTTTCTAACCCTAACCACTGATCAATATTTAGAATTTTGGGTTTTTCTTACTTCCATGTAGCAAAGTTTTAAAGTAAAGCAATATAAAGTAATAAGGAATGTTTTAAGTTACTGTATTAATATCATAAAGTGGGTAAATAACTTAATCTGACATTCTTATAAATTCTTATTGAGGTTTTCTTGCTTATTTAGTTAAGTCTTCTGATTATCTGTTTGTTTTCTAAAATTCAGTGACTGCGTTCTTACAAATTTTATTTGATATAGTTATTACTATAATTCTGCTAACATTTGTTTTTAATTGTAAATTTTTCCTATATGTTATGTATGCTGCCTTGTGTTGTATGTTGTGTGTGCGCGTGTGTTTGGTTTCATTATGTTGTAACAAAAGTCAATTTAATAGAATTGGTACCACAGTTCTTTAATATTATGGTTGGAGCATAACCATCATACCAATCTTTTTGCAAAGCTCAAAAGACCTCAGTTATAAATATAGGTACCTGTATTTACAATTTATATATAGTTTTGCCTCAACAAAAGATGCAATTGCGAACAAAATTTCTTTTTTTTTATTAAGTATAGGTTTTTGTCAGAGAAAAAGATGTAAAGAGAAAACCTCAACAGCAATGAGAAGGGAATTTTAACAAAATGTCAGCTTTGTGTTTGGGTTTTATCAACTTGTTTGCACCTTTGAATATAGTTATAAAAATGTTATAGTAAAAATGTCATTAGAAATATAAGTTACATATAAGTTATATAGTCATATTGCAAAATGTTAACGCTAACCAAACAATTTAAACAGGTTTCCACCTTTGTCTCCCAAATGTAACTGAGTGTCATAAAGGTTTAATGCTCTCAAAGTGTTTGCATAGGTCCGTATTTACAATTTATTTTGATTTAGTCTTTAAACTCTTTTATTTTATGCTATCAATAGCGCAAGTAGTAATCCAAATCCAAATTTTGGACATGACAGGGGATGAAATACTTCTGGATTTAGAAGAAAAGGAAAAGGAATATCAGAAACAGGAGGATCATTAAGGATGCAGATATGGGCTCATCTTTTAAACAAAGGATTAAGTATGACATGATCTGATGGTCGACTCACCAAAGAGCGTCTACCAGCAATAAGTAAACTAATCAAAAAGGAATTGACTGAATAGAAACAATCCCAACCAGTACCACAGCCTGAGGCCAGAGTTATTAACTACATGGCATACTCTGCTCAGCTCTTATGGTGTTTTGTCACAAAAACTGACACAAATAAATATAAACAGCCTTCAGGGCAGGTCCACATCTCAGTGACGGTGCCTAGCCCCTAGCAACTCCTGCCCTCAACACTAAATTCTGGTTGCTAAATTACAGCCCCAGGTAACTGGCAGACCATATATAAATACAAGGCAAGTCGGGGCTGGAAGAAATACACAATGGTTGCTAGCATTAATTACTATAAAAGCAGAGTCAACTTTGATTAAGTCAGTTCTAAAGGATATGCAAAAAGGACAGACTATGCCTTTGTTTGGGTTCCATGGCAGGGAAGTAAAAGGAATTTTATTAGAACATCTACCGTGGGTAATAGGTCATTCTGAATTTTTGATTGGTACTGTGGTTTGTGATCAAATGACTGAAGACGCTATATTGGGAGCAAATGTGGTTCAACAGGAAAAGTGGGTGATTGACATGGCAGGAGGATGTTTGTGGAAGAGAGAAGGAAAAAGTGTTAAGGAATAGATTATTTCAGGAGGATTAAGAAAGTGGGTTTGCAAGACCATGGCTGTTGTGGTGTTGCCAGACAGTGAGTAGACAAGGGAATTTCCCTTGGTGTGGGCTAGAAAGAAACCTGAATGTGGAAGCATACAAGCTGCAATCGAGATAGTAGAAAAATTTGTGAAGTCAACCCCTCAATACTCTTACCCAGTGGAAGCCATTCCCTAATGGAAGTCCCTCAAAGACTACACATCCCATATAAATTACAGCCACAGAATCGTAGAATTGTGGAGGTTGGAGGGGACTCAGAAGGTTGTCTGGTTCAACCTCCTATGCAAGGCAGGACCAGAGCCAACTAAGTCATTCCGACCAGGGCTTTGTCAGGGTAGGCCTTGAAGGCCTCTAAAGATAAAAATTCCATCCTCCCTAGGTAACTTTATTCTAGTGCTCTACCAACCTCTTAGTGAAAAAGTTTTTCCTAATATCCAACCTAAACCTCCTTCACTGTGGCTTAAGGCCATAAGTCATTCCTCCTTGTTCTGTCATTTGTCACCGCTAAAAGCAGCCTAGGTCCACCTTCTTTGGAACCCCACTCCCCTTTGGGTAATTAAGAGCTGCTGTCAGGTTCCCCCTCTCACTCTTCTCTTCTGCGAAGTGGGTAGGCCCAATTCCCTCAGTCTCTCCTCATGGGTCATGTAACTGCCTCCTAGTCTTCTTGTTGCCCTCCGCTGGACTCCTTCCAGTTTATCAGCATCTTTCCTGTGTGGGGGAGGCCTAAGGCTGAACAAAGTGATCCAAGTGTGGCCTTACCAGTGCCAAATGAAGGAAAATGATTGCTTCTCTCGATCTGCTGGCAATGCTTCTACTACTGCAGCCCAATATGCTGTTAGCTATCTTGGCAACAAGGGCTAACAGCATATTGTTGATTCGTATCCAGTTTTTGTCCACTGTAACCCTTAAGTCCTTTTCTACAGAACTGTTACTTAGCTGGTTGATCACCAGTATGTAGTAGTGTAAGCGATTCTTCCGTCCTATGTGAAAAATTCTGCACTTGTTCTTGCTGAATCTCATCAGATTTCTTTTGGCCCAATTCTCCAATTTGTCTAGGTCGCTCAGAATCCCATCCCTACCCTCCAGCTTATCTTTGCTCCCCCAAGCTTACTGTGATCCGCGAACTTGCTGAAGATGTAGTCCACCCTAATCCAGACCACTGGTAAAAATGTTGAACAGAACCAGCCCCAGGACTGAGCCCTGGGACACTTTGCTTGATACTGGTTGCTAGGTAAACATCGAGCTGTTAATCACTACCCATTGAGCCTGATGATCTGGCTTTTAACATCATCTGGAATGGTAAAATGAACAAATTGGACAATAAAGATAATAGTGAGGAAACTGGTTAATGCCAATTGGTGTAACTGGGACAATCTCATGCCTCTAATTCCAGTGGCATCGTGGAAACACCCTTTGAGGTGTTGACAGACTAAAATATGCAATTACCAGAACATTTGATCTGGCACATCAGTGGCACTCGATTGGAGGGAATGAAAATGGATACCTGCTGGCAGAATTTGTAAAATCATTTGTATCAGGTCCACATACAGGTAGCAGTTAAACTGGGAAAAATACAAATGAAAGGCAAAGGCCCGCTTCAACTAAAACCAAAAAAAGGATACTTGGGAGGTTGGCAGCCAAGTAATGCTGTTATCTTACAAGGCATCAAAGCATGGGCTGTGTAATCGATGGATCGGATCCTTCTGAGTCATCAATAAACTCAGTTCATCAGTGTATAAAATTAGGGTAACAGGAGGCAAGTATAATAAAAACAAAATTTACCATGCTAATCAATTAAAGCTATATCTATCAACTAGATTTCAGAAGCAACTTCCTCCTCAGAAACTAAGTAAACAGCACTCGACGAAATCGTTGCATGTAAAGTCCAGCAAATTATAACCATGAAATGACACTGATATTTCTGACTTACTACATCCTTATTGTTGCTCTGATGGTAAGACTGAGTCAAAATCAAATATTCAGGACTAATATGTTGCAAAAGGTAAAACAGGTTCTCCAAACCATAAAGCACAGCAACACGTAAACAATCAATTGTTTAAACAGCTAAAGTAAAATGCATCTAAAAATCTGTTCCACTTCACACTTATAATCAATCCAGGCCACAAGGTTACCTTATGACTGCATACTAAACCACTGGCAAACGTTTAAATGAATTCATTCCTTTATCTTATAAGTGTCTTAAGTGTATAGTTACTTTCCAAACTAAATCAGGAAACAAGGAATACACACTAAATATAACTTTTAAGTTTAAGGTTTGGAATCCAATTATTGATTATGACAATCCAATATATAATGATATAACTTGTCCAATAATGGCCTCAGGACTTGCTAGCGCTATCATCGCAACGCCCATATCAGGTTATTGGTTAATCAAGTTCAGTTTATGTATATATCTGTGGTGCTAAATTGGTCTAATTGGTCTCTATATGAATTCCGTTATTGCAAGCATACCAAAGTGGTTTCCTTTTTCTCAGTGATCCTTGTGAATAAGGTTGTAACTTATCAACAAGTACGAAATACTACTCGGTTAGGGATAAATTCTATACCTCTAGGAGAAGGTGTAGCTTGTATCCTGTTGGAATCCTGGAGCCCCTGACAGGACTATTTGGTTAGTTTTGGTTTCAGTTTGATTCATTGTTTGGGGTGACCCAGCTATTTAATGAAATCCATCTTAAAAATTGATCAGCTGGTCACTATAAACAATAATCAGCAAAAGGACCAATATTTAGGAAAAAAATTATCTGCTTTGTGCATGAAAAGTATGTTATAAATACAATCACTGATGCATTGCAATCTCTAAGTTTAAAAAAGGTTCTAGACCTAATCAAAGATAACCAATGGTTAAGTTGCTGTTGCTCTAAATGTTGTCAAAGGCTGGGAAAGGGAAAGATCCACATGTTTGGATGCTGTCAGCATATGTCATCAGGAACAATGAAATAAATGGGATCTGTGACATCTCGCTCCAACTGAGACAATTGTTCTTTTCCCAAAGATTATATAAGGGCACGGTCCTTCTATGTCTCATTCACGGTTTCTTCCAGTGTTCAGTGCTTGACCCAGACAAGGATGTGCGCAGGCAATTGGCAGCTGTCCATTCCATAGGTCACCTAGAAGACAGCCCTGTGTTCTTAAAGATGTGAGCCTCTTGAACCTTCCCTGACCAGCCAACACTGAAGTCACTGAAGCATCCCCAGTGACCCACCAATGCTTGTATAATCTTAGGAAAGCAGCCCTTTTTTTGATATACGTGGGCAGGTGCCATAATAGTGATGTGCATGCCATTTCTTGCTCCATGGCACTGCTGCAAATCCATCCACTATGTCCTGCAAATTGTCAAGAGTCACAGTCCTGCATAGCAGAAGACAATTAATGGCCCTGCACACTTGCATGACAATGGCCCCCACAGTGGATTTTCCAACTCCAAAATGATTGCCCACTGACCAGTAGCAATCCAGCATTGCAAGTTTCTTAAGTGCAATCACCACTTATTTCTCCACTATGAGTGCAGTTCTCATTCTGGCATCCCTGCACTGGAGGACTGGGCCAATGCAGCACACAGATCCAGGAACATTACCTTTCACATCTGAAAGTTTTGCAGCCACTGCCTGTTAACCCAAGCTTGCACTAGGATGAGATCCCACCAGTCACTGCTCATTTCTCAGGCCCAGAAAAGGTGCTCCACCATCTACAGCTGCTTCTTGAATGCCACGAACTACCTTGAATTGGTTTTTGCTATGTCCCACAGCAACCTGTACTCCACAAAATTGTCATGTCCCCTGCTGATGCAGTTCTCGCTGCTCTGCAAATACTGGACGATTGTGCATCATGTGCTTGCAATGCTCATGACAATGGTGCAGAGCTGTGCAGGTTCCATGCTTCAGTCAGAGATGGCAGACCGAGAGGAGGGCCACACAGGTTCATGGGATTTTTAAAACAGGTTACAAAATTACGGGATAAATTATGGGATATGGATGACGTTATGGGATGGAAAAAGTTGCATGCTGGGAAGTTGACCCTTTGCCCACAGTCATCCCTGAGTGACTTGTTTCTGTCCCACTGTGCACTGCCAAAACTTCCCAAAAGACAGTGAACTGGATGGTGGTGCGTTCCAGGCTAGGATAGCTATCCATGATGCTCTGCACTGTGCAGCGACATAAGCATTCCTGGTGAGTGCATGCAGTGCTGATGCATGGAGCCAAGTATACATGCACACAAGCAAATACTAACTGCAGCATCTTTATTCTCATAACTTAATGGCATAACTTGTGTCAGACCAAGTTTGTGGCATAGACATGGCCGTAATGACTGGGTTTATTCAAACGCTTCCATTGCAGGGTATGGCTCAAGAAACTTCTTTTCAATTTGTAATCAAACAGAAATTTTCTTCTTAACATAGTCACCCTTGAAGATCACAAGTGGTCGCTGGGCCTCAGGTTGGATGCCATTGATTTACATGCTTGATGTCTGCTTATTTCACTAGTGTCAGCTCAGCTTTCAAGAAATAATTGAGTCAATAAGTGGTTAGATTCTGAGATGGGATATTCATTATGCTAGTTCATCAGGGCACTACTTTAATAGGAAACTGTTTATATGCAGCACTAAAAGAAAGCATTCATGGAGCAACTAAAGAACTTCCAGATAACATCATTGTCCCTTTGGCCCAACCAGTCAGCCAATATTTGGGACCTTTGTTGTTTCTTGTAGGCAGAGAAACTGATTATACGAGTCAGGTATTTCTTTCGTGCAATTCTGTTCTTTTACAAAACATATGCACAAAGTCCTAATTCCCTGAACATAAAAGAAAACAAACAAACAGCAGACAGTTTCCTTGCGCAGAAATCCAAGTCTCCTTTTCCAGAGAGTAACATTCGCAAAAGACGCTGTCTCTCAGCTTTCTCCCAGGACCACATGCCACTGCTTCTCTTGCTTTCTGCATCACATCACTCACACAACTACAACCAACCAGTCCCCTAGCCACTGCATTTTGCAATTCAACATAGGGAAACTCTTCTTATTCTCCCGAGATTAGTTCTTACTCAGGCCTTACCATTTCAGACTGGAAATAAGGGATCATTTTTTATGGTGAGAGCAGTTAACCATTGGATCAATTTACCAAAGGTTGTGGTGTATTCTTCATGACAATATTAAAGTCAAGATTGGATGTTCTCCTGAACGATCTTCTCTAGGAATTATTTTGGGGAAGTTCTGTGGCCTGTGGTATGCAGGAGGTCAGACTAGATGATCATGGAGGTCCCTTCTGGCCTTAGAATCTATGAGGCCCACTGACTTGGACTGTAACTTCTGTTGTTTCAGCTATAACTACATGAAGGGCAATTAAATGCCCTTTGTATATAGCCTGACTGAGTGATGGGTGCTTAGTACACCCATCAACTTTAACCAGGTCTGTGACTGATGGCAGCCATTAACACCTTCCAGCATAAAAGTATGATTTGTGATTTCATACAGAGCTGACAGCATCTCAGACAAGAGGCAGGAGCATTAGTTAACAACTCAGCTCATTAATGCATGTGTTTACCATTGCTTTAACATTTGGTTAAAGTAACATAATGAATCCTTAAGGACATACTCGAGAAAAAGAGTTGGCTATGAATTATCACAGTCTCTGAAGGCAATTTTTAATTGAATTAATATTTCAGGATTTAACTCAATTACTGTTTAAATGTCTACATTTCTAACTTTAGAATTACTTTTGATTTAACTGCCACTGACAGTCCCACAACCTTTTAGATTGTTATACAGCTTGCCTGGCAAATTAATCAAGACCTGTATTAAGCTTCAATAGTTTCATATCAGTACCAAAATAGAATAGTAAATAATAAATTTACTACTGTGTAATAAGATTTTGAAAATTGTCATTTGACCTAAGTTCTAGCATCCTGCATAAAGTCATTCATTTAAACTTTGCAAAGAATATTATAACAATCTTTAAAGATAAACAAGACATTACCAAAAATAAAATATATTGGTTGAAAATCAATTTAAACTGTATCCCTATGCAGAGTGTATTACAATAGTCAAGTCTTGAAGGCATGGATGATGGTAGCAAGCTTTCTATCTGAAAGATAAGGCAGTCAGATCAGATGTAGCTGATCAAATACTTTCTCAGTAGTTGAGAACCTGTTTTCTCAAGGTGGGTTAGTGTCTAGCCAGACCGCCAGGCTATAAACTTGGTTGTCAATAGTTGTTGAATGTACCCAACCTTAGGGACAAATATAAACTCTACCATCTCTTCCAGCAATTGCCAACGGGAAAAGGTGGTCTATGAAACTGTGAATGTGAAGGAAGGTTATTCACAAAATATAGTACACACTGAAAATTACTGAGATCTAGATGTTTTATCTTTAAGATGTTCTATTAAATAAACAAAAACTCATCCATTCCAAAGTAAAACCCTATGGAAGATCTTCAGAGTCCATTGGAAGGAGTTTCATGCTACATCAAAATTCTAAGTAGAGCAAACCAACCTAAAGCCTCAAACATCGTAAGGCAGTGACAATGGACATATTTATACATACTTTTAAGATACCGCCAACATGATTTCTACATCAAGTGATAAAATGGACACCACCTGGGAAGAGAAGAAGGCAGCAACCTAGAGAAACCTTATGAAGAATAAGAGAGAAAGAAGCCAAATCCAACAAAATGGTGCTTGGAAACCTGAAGAGATCAACACAAGACTGAAATAAATGGCAGAAACTGATCGATATCTTATGCACCAAAGGATGCAGGGCAATAAAGAAAAGAAAGAAGACTTAAACATGTCTAAGTTCTTGTGTGAAAGTTATTTCACATTTTCCTGTCTATCACAGCATGAAGGTCTGAGATTTTGCTGAGATTTATTAACTATTTACAGGTAATTAGCAATTGTCAAATATTTCTAACCCTTTCTAGCTGATAGGCTTTATTTTTTATCTTGCATATTGTTCATTTGGACTACATTTTTTCCAAGGGACCTATAATTTTGTAAACAATGCTTGCAGATATTTTTCACAGGCTACAAAGTTATATGAAAGAGGGACCCACAGTCATTTACCTATAATGGAATTCCAAGCCTGGGTTTCGTATTGCATACAAGAATAGGTTTTTTTAACAGAAAGATACCATACTCTGATTGAGTGTGTTTGTTATTGTTAAACAAATATTGTTGGACCTATCATTCCAGAAGTGGAATTTCACCCATGGGCCCCTCCACCTCAGTATTGCACATATCACCTCAATTTGATAGATGCTGTCTGTAGAGACTATCTAGGTACATATGTGGTCTCCATCACTGTAGTATTCAGCACCTGAAACATTAATGCATTTACCCTCACAACACCCCTGGAAAGGGAAATATTGATATTCCTATTTTACAGATGGGGAACTTAGGCACAGAATGACAACAAGCTAGCTCATTAGAGAATAATTAAGGTTGCATCTAAGTTTTTCTTATAAAAAGACTGCTCTGCCTGGTTGGCTGAGGAAGCCAGCAGGTTGGTTCTTAAATCCAGCAGCTTGCTGGCTGTTTGATGTACATGCCTGCAGATTATTGCCTTCTTGTCTTTGCCTCGCTCCAAGTCCTGTTTCTGTTTTGCTCCTCCACTGCTCCAGCCTCAGCCTTTCCTTGCACATAGCCCTGCTCCTGCCTTCCCCAGCTCCAGTTCTGACCTTCGGCTCTGATGCCTGGCTCTCACTCCGCTTTGAACCTTGGCTCTTGCATTTGGACTCTGAGTAAAGTTTTGACCCTCAGCACTGACTCCTGGTTCTGACTCTGTCTTGACCCTTGGCACTGGCACTCAGACCTTGAGTTCGGTCCTGACCTTTGGCTCTGGCCCCTGGCTCTGACTCTGCTTTAACCTTGTACTCTTGGCATTTGGATTCCAACCACTAGTCCTGACTGTCTTTGACCTGATCCTCTCACATTAGGGAATATCCGCTCTGTCAGCTTAGCATAAGACAACACTGACAGCTGGATACCTATATTTTTATTCCAAAAAAATTGAGTCTATAGCCCCTCTTCTTGCAGAGAGTGAATGCGAGTGAGCTTAAAATGTAGGCCAATCATTTGGGAGGATTGTTTAATGGATAAGAGATTATTTTCCTTTAAAAGACTCTTGCGAGCAGTGCCAAGCCTCCTAAGATTCATGAAGGTGGGTGAGGGGACTTAGCTAATGTCTTAAGGCTTGTGTGATAGGCCAACAAGCCTTCGAAGGCTTGTTGGAGGTTTGCATCTCTTGCAGATTTGATGCAATCTACAGGAAGGGAGGAAGAGTGTGCCATACACCAACCCTCATTTCAATCCAGTTATCCTGCTTGTCGACCTTTTGAGGTCTTCTCTGGCTTGTACCAGTGGGATTTCCCTCCGATAAACTGGATGGAGAAGGCAGAGAAGTGATATTGCTCAGAGTGTCCCATCGGCATAAGATCTACAGGGCATGACAAGCCACTACAGCTTGTAGAGAACTGTGTAACCCCAGACATCTTTCATAAGATTGACGCACTTTCCCAGATACAGCTCTACTCTTTTGTATCTCCTCAGGAGATCTCCTTCAAGAGATGAGCTCTCTTCTTCCAGACCTCAGGAAGTCAAAACGTTTGGGGGTGGGAAGTACCCTGCCCACTATCTAAGCCACCTTCACTCCTGTGATGGGTGCACTCATCCTACAACAAACAGGACAGGGATAACTGCGCCTCGTGGCTGAGGAAGCCACACCCCTCATCCCTACTGGTCATGCTCTAGGTGCCTCAGGAGTATAAAAGGGAGTTAGACAATTCAGTTTGGGATGACCGCTGGAGAGGAAGGAAATCCGTTGCAGGCTCCCATCTCAGAGCAGCAGCAGCAGCCCCCAACTGTGAAAGCCAGGGACTCTGAGACCCCGTCAAATGCCCAGATATCAGAGGATGGCACAGAACCACTGGAGGCCAACTGACCTCAGGGACTCTGAGACCCTGAAGATACTTTGACCATGACTGCAGGAGTCATGGAAGGAAGCAGCCTGGAGGGGGACTAAACATTGTCCCAGTAACAGTCAGTGTGTTTCAGCCAGATCGCCGCTGACTTAGTGACGAGCCCCCTCACCATTGACAGGGCCCTGGGCTGGGACTTGATGGAGCAGGGAGGGTACTGGTCTTCCTACCCCAGCTGCAGCCTTCCCCGGGTGGTGGCCCACCCAATCCTACTGACTCCCAATCTACTCTTCCAGTAGGGAAGTAGAAAGTTGTGAAGACATAGCCATGGCTTGAATGCATAGTTCCTTCAAGAACATTAATGTTAAAAAAAAGTAAACATTAGAAATATAGAGTCAAGGCTGCATTTCAAAAAGGCACTCAGACTACCTTCATTCTGCTAGCACCGCATTGACAATATCACAAAAAAGTAACACTTTGCACATCCATGATAAATAATTGAATTTTATCACAAAAACTGGAATGTCTCACTCCTAACCATAGAGTGGATGGATGCTTTCGAGTCAGATACAGGGACACATACAAGAATTTTAGATTCCTGATGAGAAAATTAACACACTAAAGGCAATCATTCCCATGCCTCCCTTCCCCAACTCTTCCTTAAGAGCCGGATCCTGCAAGCTGCCAAAGGCATACAGGGACTGATTTTTAAAGGTATTTGGGCACTAACTTCCATCGATTTCAAAGTTAGCCATCTAAATACCTTTAAAAATCTGGCCATCAGCACCTCATCAGAGGTTCTGAGAACTTCATGGAATCAGTCCCTACGGTTCCATGTGACAGCCAATTATTCAAAGAGCTAGTGTGTCTCCATATATACACTTCATATGCCCAGATCGCACATTTAAATGATAAGGAGATGAAAAATCATCACATTTAATATCAGAATATTATATAAAATCTGTGTTCTGTAATGCACATTTTCAATACTCAGCATGCAAACAAAGGCGAGCATCTCCTTGGAGGAAGACTTGAAGTTTGGATTTTTGTTAGCAAAATGCAGCTTTACCTCTACCTTTCCTGCGATTAACATTTGCAGCTGAGATTCTTGATAAGTAATCAGTACTGATCTTCTTTTGTGGGTGGAAACAGATATGCCAATTTAGTACTATGAGCAAAATTTTATTTCTCTTTAAGGAAATAATTGTGCTTAACTTGAACAGGCTCAGTAGTATTTACAAAATAAATCAACATGTTGCGCACTGTCAGGAGAAGAGAAACTGAAGACAACAACAATAAAGAACAGGAATGAGTGAAGGAAGATGAGACAGGGTGGAACCATACATTAAAGCCAGTTGAAATCCCAGAAAAATATTCCAAACCGACTATGCAAACAACAGAAACTAGTTCAAAATACTAGTTCAAAAAGGCAGCAAAAGTAAAGAGAGCAGATGAGGAACCGGGAAAGAAAAGATGCCCAAAGACTTACTAACCCTGCCAAAGCCAGATTCTCCACTGCAATGTCAGTATAGTGCCATATATACTAACAACATTAATACTAAAATATTTTGATTATACAAAGCAACATATCTATTGAAGTTTAACAAGCAAAATTTACTTGGCGATCAGTCAAGAGTGGTAATTAATTAATGGATGGTCTTGAATGTGAAGGCTTGATAAACGATATAAGCATTAAATAAAAACAGTGTAAAATACACTTTATATGTTTGACTTTAAAGTTCCAGCTTGTCAGCATGTGTGGAATGAAAGATTCCGATTTTGTACCTTCTGATCTGGCTATGTATTTCACTTTGTGTGTTTCAATAGCTGTCTACATGGATGCTAACATTGTACATATTAAGAAACAAACAGTTACATAGCCATTTATGTACAGTAAAACCTCAGAGATAGGAACACCAGAGTTACGAACTGGCCAGTCAACCACACACCTCATTTGGAACCAGAAGTACACAATCAGGCAGCAGTAGACAAAAAATAAAAAGGCAAATACAGCACGGTACTGTGTTAAACGTAAACTACTAAAAATAAAAGGAAAGCAGCATTTTTCTTCTGCATAGTAATGTTTCAAAGCTGTATTAAGTCAATGTAAACTTCTGAAAGAGCAAGCATAACATTTTGTTCAGGGTTATGAACATTTCGGAGTTATGAATGACCTCCATTCCCAACTCTGAGGCTCTACTGTATCTTTAACTCTGCAGGTAGCTATTGTAATCGTAATTTTAAAAGGTAGCTAATAGATGTGGAACAAGTTTTAGGTTTTTAAAGCATCTCCAATAGCTAATGACAGGGGATCTGGGCATTTGAGATGTGGAGAGAGAAAGATGGGTGCTACCCTAGGACTTAGGAGTACTGTATTCAAGTCTCTGCTCTGCCACAGTCTTCCTGTGTAACTCTGGCACATCACGTACCCAAGCTATGCTTCCACTTCCCCTCTGCAAAGATGGGGATAATAGCACTTCCCTACTTCACAGGCTGTTGCTGTGAAGATAAAGACATTGAAAACTGTGAGGGGCTCAGATACTATGGTACACAACCCCAATACCTCACTGAGCACTAAAACCAACCAAACGGGCACTGTGCTTTGAATGAAAGATACTGCTCACTCATGGAGTCATCAAGCTGAAGCTCTTAGGGACAATGGTAATGCCTCTGGAACAGGTGGTGTGATTGTTCAGAAACACAATGTGATTTCAGGATAACATTAATTGATTGTAATAAGATCTTTTAATTTTGTAAACTTGTCTTGCAGCCATGCTGTAAAGAGGAATCAGTTGCTTATACAGCTCTGAATTCAGATTTCTGCACGACACATGTAGCATAGATTTAAAACCAAGAACATTTCAAGTACAGGAAACACAATGACCTGCAGCATGTGTGTGTGGTAACTAATATATAAATTGTTAGTTTGCCTGTGACGGCTCCCACTGGCAAACAAACCTTCTGCATACACTTGCCATAAACAGTGGCTTACAGCAACAACCTAGCGCGCTATTTTTTGTTTGATTTCTTTTAAGAAAATAAATATGTCCAAAGGTATCTAACTCAAAACAAACAAATCAAAGTAAAGGCAACATGGGCCAATAACTATATAAAAGCCAATGTCTTCTGTGACATGATAAAGCCTTCCTAATTCATTCATTAAAATTTTCATTTTGTATTTCTATTATGGAAGTGTTATCCTCCCAGCTTTCTATCACAAAGTCAGCATATGTAACACAATGAGTCTAAATGACCATCTGGATGTTAATTTTGCAGTGATGACTGCCAGGGACTGGAGGAATTATATATCATCATTGACAGAAGGAACCTTGCTCAATAAACCCAGACCAGCATGGTCTGATATTGTCCAGATCAGTCCCCTCTACTGTCATATTTATTGTGGGATTATCTTACTCAAAATCTCTGATAACTGCTTTTGCGAATCTTACAAGCAGAGACAAGACTTTATAAAAATCTATGTGATACATGTGTTAGAAGGGTACAGTTTGAAATTAAAAGAAAAACATTCAGTGGAGTTTTGAAAGAAGCATTTTAAAAGGAAAGTAGAATATTCCATCAGGAGCTGAGACATTGCTCTTTGTGGATTCTCAAAATCTGCAGGACTGGGCCATAACAGACCCTCAAACAGGGGATGTGCATGAATATTCCATTTTCTACAGAGAAGTGAGTGTGTCTTTCCACTGTGCATCTCTGAAATGAGGCACACTAAGATGAACCGGACAGAGTGGAACATGGTAATCTTTTGTACTCCAGCTTGACAGTTCAGTTGTCACTGAAGAATACTGCTAATATTAAACTTTGGCTAGCAGTTAGTGAGTATGTTTAAAAATACTTTTATTTATTAATTCATTTTTCCTCTTTTGCATCTGAAAATAAACATCTTTATGGGGCATGGGTCGCTTGCTGATGGATTCCCTGCAGCTTGAGGTCTTCAAATCTCATTTTTGAGGATTTCAATAACTCAGTCATGGGTTCGGGGTTGTTATAAATGTGTATGGGTAGGGTTTTGTGGCCTGCCTTGTGCGGGAGGTCAGACTAGATGATCATATTGGTCCCTTCTGACCTATGAGTCTATGAGTCTATTATCCAATCTGAAATCAGTCAGATTCTTCAGTCTTGAGGAAATATGGTGATCATTTCTGAAGGGTGTGTTTTCTACTTGTCTTCAGTTTTGGAAGAAGGCAATAGAACAGGCCTGAGCAGGTGTGCCATGGAATTTCTTGAAAAACTACTTGAGTTCTGAGTTGGTTCATGAATATCCATGAGTTCATTTGGAGACTATATGGTGGTGTGCCTCAAAATAATTAAATGGTATCAAGGTGTGCCATGGCAGAGAAAAGTTTGGGAACCACTGCAATAGAGGAAGAGGGAATTAATTGTTGAGTTGGTGGTTTGATAGGGAGAGGATACCGAGTCAGAAATTGGCTTAGCACAACCTAAGGTTGGCTGGGCACCAAGATAGGCACAAGTTAAGAGGACAAGAACATCTAACCTTTTACCTCTGTTATTCATTTCTCTGTTTTGTCTTTATATTAAAAGAGGAGGAAAAGTCAAAGCACCATATAAATGTGCCTTCAGTCTAATGATCAGTCACACACCACACATGCCGCATGAAAGCACTGGTACACTGTGAAAGATTGTGAACTATAGCTGAAAAAAGTCAGGTTATAGTTCATAGTACACAACAATTTCATGGGAGACTGAACTACTCAGGAGTCTGAGAAATGACTGAAGCATCAGGGGTGTTTTAAAAATATTTACCCTGACATTGCTACAATAGGAGTACCAACAAAAATGTTTGATGCAAATTCCTTAGTCTAACTCAGTAAAAATAACTGTGTGTGATCTGTGCTCTAAAGCGGGCAAATCTATTTACTGTTGAAGAATCTGACTCGGACAGAACTTGCCTTTTTTGCAAGTAGGTTTTGTTGTTGAGTAAGCCAATGGTATTTCAGATTGGTGCTTGTGTTTGGATAGAGGCATTTATCACTGTTTGTGTCACTTCTTCCCTAGCATCTCAAACATTACCGCCAAAAAAAAAAGGAACCAAAACCATCATGCATCAGAATTGTGGAACAATAACTCCTCTTGACAGCACTGAACTGAAAGCCATCGTTATTTGTCTACGTTCTTAGTTTGTTGTAAAAATCAAACCTTAAAAGTTTTTCCATCTACAGCATCTCTCCGTTCAGTTTAAATGCATGAAGTACTTAAGAATGTTTATTTTTGCAAGGCTGCCCATGAAAAAAAATTAGTAGTTACAATTAGCTGGATAACTCCATAACATTTCGTCTAAAACCAACTAATTCAATTCCTCTAAAATAATTGACCTGAAACTATTGAGGATTGAAATGCTAAAGAACATTCAATGCTGCAAACATGACAAAATAATACAGACAGCTGTACACTCACCAGCCATCCTTTATAGAATGTTTACAGAGACACACACTGGTTATATAATGTCTCAATGAATGTTTGCTTCTTTCTGTAGATCTAATTAGGTTTTGATAGATGAATCAGTTTTCATTGGAATGCTTCTTGGTGGATTCTAATTGGTTCCTGCTGTGGTTTGGCAACTGCATAACTGATCATATGCCTGTTTAATCCACTCATGGGCTATTTAACAAATGGTTAGCTATTTCACTGGTCACTGAAGTGTGGCTGTAACAATTCCTTTTTCTGTCATGCTATTGGGGCCATTATGACAGCCCTTTATGTGATTTATTTTGTGAAATAAATGTGAAATGTTGCAAAAACCACAGTGCATCATCATCTTCACCCAAAATGTAAGGTCAAAAGATATCCTCAAAACTGAACAAACAAAACCCTGACCCCTTCATTTCCAATTTGTTGACAATATTTTAAGACGTTGGAAGCTCAATTGCAATGAAATAGTTGTGGGAACATTCAAAATAAGCACTGAATTGGTTAAGAAAAAAAGTAATAAGCCTAGTTATCAAATGCTTAAGCTTCAAGTGGCTCAGCATAGTATAAAACTGCTTTCAAGCACATAAAGTGATACTTTTTATGCTGCAGAAATGCTCACCATGCTAGCCAAGGTAGGGCTTTGATAGGACAGGAAGCAGAGGAGATATCTTCTGGGGTCATCATGGGAAGAGATCTCAACTGGGAGCAGTTGAGCAGAGTTCTGCATTCTCCCTCCCACACAACCCCTTCAGCCTGTGGGGCCGGTTTTGGTTTTTGTGTTTTCTCTTTTCCCCACTTCCTCCCCTTCCTCCACCATTCTGCTCTGATTTGATGGGAGTGGCGTGTGAGGGAAGTTGATTCCAGTTTGCTGCCTAGTTAGGATAACCATTGTGGACTCCCTGTTTCAGACCCACCCTTCCCACCATAATCCCACTGTTGGATTGCCAGTGAGGCCAGGGGTTTATCTGATCTCCTGTTTTGGGGTCTGAAAGGATTTCTCCCATATGGCAAAATTAGCAAACTGTTGTGTGGGTTATTTCACCTTCCACCTGACATCCAGGAGATATTAGGGGCTTAAATTATAGCTGTCACAATTTTGGCAGGGTACGTGGGCTGCCTGGGCATTGTTCTTAGGCACTGATCCTGGGCATAGCCTATCATGGTGAGAGAGATATGTCTTCTATTTCTCGCTCAACTTGTAACTGTTGTCATTTTAGCTCTTCTCTGTATGGCTTGGAGGAGATGAACAGGTCAGGACTATGAATTCCAGTTATGGTCTCTAGGGAGGCCTGAGGGTGTAGAGGAGAAATGGCCTCATATCCACCCTCGGGTTTATAGTACACAATGCCAGCTAGATCCATACTGGAACAGCCCTGTTGGGTAGTTGAAGTGGTTACTCCAGTTAGTTAAGTTTTAAATAAAGTTATGCCCTCTGCATTTAACCACGGCATGGTGTCTGCGTCTCATTGTTTCTACGTCCACATAAATAAATATGGTGCCATACATTGTAAGAATAATTATTAACCGTAATGTTTACAGATTAGGCATTTGACATGCTGCAAAGCATGAAAATTAAAACATGGGTAAAGATTAATCAAAATTAGGTGCTTAATTTAGGTTTGGGGTAATTTTAACTGGTGTTTTGATACTACAGTGTTGGACACATTATGGTATCATACAGTAGACAGATAAATTAATTCAACAAAAATAGTCCTTTGCAATACACTCCATGGGCCAAATTCTGCTCATTTTGGGGCTACTCTCATGAGTAAATTGATTAGAATATGGTCCTAGCTTTCCAAAGTTGAAGAGGATTGGTGTTTGAGGAAATGATGTTAATTGGCATAGTCCATACTGGTTCAACGTGTAGGACTCCCCCTGATGCCCACAGGAATTGTATGTATGGAATGTGTGTAAAATACTGGTGGTAGACCAGTTTGCATTTTTCCCTCCAATTCAGCACTACAGTTTCCAGTACATTTCAGCAGTACTAAACTCACCAGTAGGGTGCAAGGGATAGAGATGCCATCTTTGAGATGAAATATAAAAACAAGGCCCTAACAACTGAAGTTCACATGGCAAACTTTGTAAGAGTAAAAGATGTTAACAGTGGTAGTTCTGTTTACCTAATTGCCCCTGCAGTTTCAGTTAGCTAGAGGATTCTTCTCGTTGCATTCTAAACCTATGGGTAATGTGGCTGCATTCCATCCCAGAAGTAGCTTGATTTCTAGTGGCAGCTGAAGTGATCTTTGTGCATTTCAATTAAATCAGATGGTCATGTTTGTAAAATGGTGTGAAATTTTTGGATGAAAGGTATAGATAACATTGCTTATTGGCTTCTGAATTAAAATGTCAGATTCCCATCATAAATTTAGGGTTGCCAAAACATCCTAGTGGTTTGAGTGCCTAATACTTTTCAAGAATGTCAAAATTAAAAACAAACCACAACTACTAGAAACGAAGGAAATGCAGAGTTAAAGTTACACTTCTGAAACAAATTACCTAAAATCTTCTTATTGCACTTGGCTTTAACTCCAATGCTGTAGAAAATTATGGATATATAGTAGCTCCTTGTGTGCATATATTTCATTAGCCCGGTTCCACAAACTTAGAATTCATCACCACCCCGCGCCCCATAGTTTGTGGGCCAGCAACAAATTGGATAAAGGAATTCTCAGCGCTAGCAGGGATGACAGACCCAACAGTTTAAGTCCTGGTGGTAAGGTCAGTGGGGTATGAAACTTGGCTAATGATATGCCCTTGTCAGCTTGCATTGGCTAAACACACTGAGGATTTAGCCAAACCCTAGGTAATAATTAAAAATGCTGAGGGAAATTTCAACCTGAAATAGCTTGAGATGCATAGAATATATATGCATGTACACCCAAGACTTTGGGTGAAATCTTGACCCTACTAAAGTTAACGGGAGATTTGCAATTGGCTCCAGTGAGGCCAGGATTTTGCCTTTGAGGAAAAATAGCTGTAAAGTCAATTAAATCTGTTTATGTATATTCTGTAAAATGATGTTTATTTTGTTTTAAAGCATAGATGGGATAGATTGTAAGCTCTTGGGGCAGAGACTCATGTTTTTACCCCCACTCTACTCAACAGGACCCTGATCCTGCCCGGGAACGCAAATAAGCAAGAAAAATATTTCACATGTAGCATCTATAATGCAAGAATTATTCTTATCGGAATTACATAATCGTTTAAAAACTACTGTATGTGATTCTCTCTGGCAGATGTGTGGAACTGCATGGATAGGTCTGGAGAGAGCCATGACCAGCCTTCTGCTTTCAGAGAGATTATTACAGGCAAGTAGAAGCTTTGAGGAACGAGGCTTCTCCAGGCCAGGACAGAGGCACTTTGATAGGGCAGCAATCACAGTGGGAACAGACCTAGGATTCTGACATGGGAAGGAAGGGGATTGGGGTTAACATACAAATTAGCATGCTAATGCACTGCATCTTTGTGAAAAGCAGAAAACTCCACTATAATGATGCTTCAGACAACACAGAACATGTCAGAACCAATTAAACAAAGTCTGAGCATCCAGATCAGAATTAAACAAGTGCCTATTTAAAGAATATAGTGGTAGTCTGTTCTAAATGATATCTATCCAGTCATTTCGTCTCTCTCTAGTTGTCACCATGGCACCCAATCACCAGCCTAATTAGGAATACAGTATTAATTTATATACTGTATTAGAGCTTCTTGTTATGGTCTTAGTGAACTTCTCAAGCAGGATTTAAGAGCTTTGATAATTAAACCAGTCATTCAGAAACAACAGTATGTTGAGCTGTCCATATATTCAAAAATCTATATCTTTAAAAACGAAACAACCAAAAAACCTCCCACTTCTGTCTGGTAACTGAAAACAATTTGCAGACTGCTATGATGCATTTTTGAACTTGCAATTTACTTTGCTAATCATTGTTAAACTGTGACCCTTACTGGGCCATTTGCTAGTAGGAAAAGATTGTCATATTAAGTTATTATGAAATATAGCTTCATTTATATTCTGATTTTAGTTTGCATTCCGCCAGTGAAGCATACAAAATAGGACTTTTCTGTAATTAAAGTGAGCACTCAGACTGCTAATGAACATTTGATTCTGCTTAGACATTTTTATAATTCTGGCATTTGTACTGCACCGACAAAAAGTTAAGCAAATAGCTGACCTCCCCTAATATCCTACCATGCAAAATAAGCAAACACACAAAGAACTGTATTGTTAAAAATTACAATGATTATTGTTTCAGTTGTTCAAAGCCAGAATGAGGGAAGGTGGGTGAGGTAGGGGTGAGAACAGGTATGTACTCATCCAACTTTTGTTTGCTGATAGAATTTTTTAACAGGAATTGAGGTTGTGCTGCCTACACTGGCTTTGGAAGGCAAAAATATGTGAGTTACTCATTCATGCAGCAGCATAGTGTAGGACTTGAGTGAAAACCCTGTCTTGTCTTTATGGAATAGAACACATGATAAACAATAATAAAGGGGGCTTTTTCAATAACATCATTACTACTTTATTGAACAAAACAAAAGTCACTCTGCCTGATTTTCCCACCTTATGCTGTGTATAATCATTTACACTGTGTGGAGTGAAAATGTTAGTAAGGGCTTCTCTACATAACACAGTTTTGTCAAAAAAAGTCAGCTTTCCTCAACAAAACAGTGGAGGTATATACGTGATAATGCTGCTCCCGCTGTTTTAACTCTCCTGCTATGCTGAAGAAATAAAACTACCTCGACGAGAGGCATAGAACTTTTTGCGACAAAGTTAGATCGACGCAATGTCAGTGTAGACACTGCGCTTGCTTATGTCTCCATAAATGGCCTCCAGGAGGTGTCCCACAATGCCCATCCTGACTATTCTGGCCAGCAGTTCAAACTCTGCTGCCCTGCAGCCAGGTACACAGGCATTCACCCCTTCTTTAAGGGCCTGGGAAATTTTGAAATTCCACTTCCTGTTTGTTCCATGTGGAGAACTCGCATCATATCATCCCAACTGACCTTGCCAGCTCCATGCAGGAAACACTCTCCCACCTAGAGCACAACCAGAATTGCTGGGTCTGTGAGGAGAGGAGGCTGTGCGGTCCCGGTTCTGCTCCAGCCATAGGAACTTTGATACCTACGGGCAGATTTCTTCTGGCATGTTGGAGGAGGACCATGAACAGGACACACATCAGTGCTGTGCAAAGATTAAGGAGCTGAGGCATGTGTACCAAAGAACAAGAGAAGCAAATTGTCGCTCTGGTGCTGCACCGAAGACCTGTTACTTCTACAAGTAGCGGGGCACCATCTTCAACCAACCTCCACCACCAAGAACCCTGTGGACACTTCAGAGGGGCTGGAGACTGGAGACAGCAGCCAGTGGACTCACCCCTGAGGACAAACTGGTGGATGAGGAAGTGGAGTTAGAGGATGAAGTGAGACAGGTGACAGGGTTGTCCAGTAGCATGGTGAGCCAGAACCTCCTCTTGACTCCAGTGCTTTCAAGCCAGTCCCAGCAGTCTGGCTCTGGTGTACATGATGCAGGAGAGGGGAGTGCCAGTAAGTGCTCATTTTGATTTTGATATTGCCTGGTGATGTGAGGTAGAGCTGTGCTTCATTTCATTATGTGTTAGAAGTGGGTTAAGGAATAGAAATGTATAGGACTAGCAGTGTTTGCTCCTGTTTCCCATTCTCCTATACAAGTACGCAGTGGCAGCCCTATGGAAAAGCTTGTTAATGCACACCAAGATTTCAAGGGAATCCTCCGGAGAGCTCTCCAGGAAACTTTCCTGGAGGTACTCACCAATCCTCTGTTGAAGGTTCCTTGGCAGAGCCATTTTTGTTTTTTTCCCCCACTGTAGGAAACTTTGCCACACCAATCGGCAACCACTTCTGCAGGGACCAAAGTGACACACAGGCAAGCATCACAGGGACCTGGTCTGAAACTGCACACATGGAGGAGATGCACCCTTGCATCCGCTGTTACCCTCAGGAATGAGATATCTGCTTCAATCACCCCTGCCCGTGGAAAATGGTGGCAGAATTTATAATAGCATCCGTAGGTGCTTGCACTGATCTACTTTAAAAAACACCTAGATCCTTGAGCCCATCTTGGACCTTCCCACTCCTCCCCAGTCCAAACTCAGCATGTTTAGGGCACTTGCCAAGCTGTGTGCTTGCCAAGGGAGAGTGAGAAAGAGGTATTTCATTTTTATGGTTCAGTGCTGCGAGAACACTCACAATACTGACTCTTCTTGTTGTTTCTTGTGCTGCTGCATATGCCCCTTTGAGGGGAACCTCCTACATACTGGCGGAGTGCTTCCATCAGATAATGCAGCAAACCACGAGGGCATGTTGAGGGAGGTGCTCCAATCGTCGGACACCAAAGAACACGATCACAGGGTGTGGAGAGAGAGAATTAGTGAAAAATAGAAAATAGTCAGAGGAACCAAGGCCAGAAGTGTATTTTAGAGGATCAGGAGTGGATGATTAAAACTGATGAAGGACCAAAGAGATGCTGAAGTCCCTGACCGCTCTATAGTCAGAACACATACGCGCTCACTTGCCCCTGCAGCCCCTACAGAGCTGCATGTAATGCCCTCCCCAAGCTCCCCCACACACATTCCCTGCATGTACCTGGCCCATCACAGCACCCCTTTTACTCCTCCCCTTTGGACAGGTTCCCTAATGACAGCTGGATTTGCACACAGCTATGAGATCCTCCATTGAGAGTGCTCCTCAGTGTCATGTCCCTTGCAAGAAACTAATTCTGTGTATTGGTTATTGCTGTTTAATAAAAACAAACATACTCCTAGAAAGAAAATGAATCTTTATTTTTCTCCTATGCAGGGTGATTGCTTCTGGAATTCATATGCAGTAGCAATTTGCACAGTTGCAGACTACAAATCATGCTCAAGCAGCCATCATTACAAAGGTCATTCCAAGCATCGAGCAAACAAAGCGAAACTGAATGCATTATAGAAACACACATTCCTGAAGCTCATTGTCAAAATGCTGCTTCAAAGCCTCCCAGATTCAAATCACCCCCTGTTGAGCCTCTTTAACAGCCCTGGTATCTAGCTGCTCAAAATCAGCTGCTAGGCGATCTGCCTCAATGCTCCACCCCTGGGGAAACTTTTCCCCCTCAGCCTCACAAATATTATGTGGTGTACAGCAAAGTGCTATGACCACGGGAACACTTTCCTCATCGAAAGTCTAACTTTCAAAAAGGCAGGGCCAGCGAGCCTTCTCTGCCAAATGCACATTCAACAGTCATTCAGCTTGTTGTTGAAGCACTCTTTGCTGCTGTCAAGGTTTCTGGTGTAAGGCTTCATGAACAATGGAAGTAAGGGGTAGGCTGTGTCTCCCAGGCTCACTTTGGACACTTCAACATCCGCACTGGAAGGAATCTTCTGGGCTGGATAGAAAGCCCTTGCTTGCAGCTTTCTACATAGGCCAGTGTTCCTGAAGTTGTGTGCGTCATGTATCTTCTCTGACCACCCAGCGTTGATATCAGTTAAACAACACCGGTGATCCTGCAGTACCAGAGAGAAGTAGGCCTTTCTATTGATGTACTCAGTTGCAAGATGGTCCGAGGTCAAAATTGGGATATGCGTGCCTTCTATCGTCCTGTTGCACTTAGGGCATCCAATTGCCGCAAAGCCATCCGCTACTTCATACACCTTTCCAAGAGACACAGTCCTTTGCAGCAGGATGCGATTAAGCACCCTGTGCACTTGCGTGAATGCAACCCTCCCAGTGGACTTCCTAACTTCAAACAGATTTGTGACTGACCACTGCACGTTGTTATGCAGGCATGGGATGATGAGATCCAACCACTCAGTGCTTATTTCCTGAGCCCAATAGCAACGGTCCACCATGTACAACTGCTTCATGAACGCCAAAAGTAATCTGGAATTGTTTCTTTCCATGGCACACAGCAGGGCAAGCCCCATAGCTTCCGGTTCAAATTTGCAGCTCATGAAATATTACAGGATCATCTGTGTTGTGTTCATAACACTTATCACATGACTAGACAGCATTGCAGGATCCATGCTTTCAGACAGAGATGGCAGGTGCACAGTTTACAGGGGCTGTTGAAAAATGTCATGAAATGTAGTCAGAAGCCTATGGAATAATGGAACAGAAAAAACTGAAGTATGAGATGTCGAGTTCGCACCCCTTATGCACTGCGATCCATTTCTACAACTCCTAGCAGCAGAAGGTGGCAAGTTGCATAGTGGGATAGCTACCCACGGTGCACTGCTCTTCTGTTGATGCTAGAGCACCAGCTGTGAATGTGTTCTGCCACCACAAGGAGCATTGTGTGAACATGTACAAACGATGTAATTAGAGTGGTTTATGATCATCGGCATAATTTGCATCGACTTAACTCTGAAATATAGATATGGCCTACATGAGAATAGTGGTGCTTGACGCTTGGTTTGCTTGCACTGGGGCAAATTACTATGCAAGATGAACAGCAGCTGAGAATCAGCCATTACGGTTTGCCTTTCAAGTGGGAAAACCAAAAAATACCTATGGCTTGCATTTTGGATTCACAATCTACAGGAATACAGTGCGTTTTACATGTACTAAATTTCTGCTTCTCATGTGTCACATTAAAATAATCTTTTCCTTATATGATTCTAGACCTGCTATGGAACAAAAAGGGAATAAGAGGAGATTACATTACAGATCAACATACTATATACAAGCACCCATTAATGCAACCTCAATATTGCCAAACCACACACGAGCTGCAAACTAAAACACCCTTCTGATCTGGGATAGGCAAGGAACAGGAATGAAATGCATTCTTAGGGATGGATAAAACAGGCTGAGATGAAACTAGAACTGACCAGAGTCTTTACTCAAAGCTTAAACCAAACTGTTCAGGGTTTAAAAACAATTCAGACAGCTTTCTATTTGAAGTGTCTTTTGCACTTCAGTTTCAGCTGGAAGGAGAAGTACCAAAATACCTTGAGAGAAGCTATTTGTGTGTTATTTCAGACCTTGCCAGGACCAAGCAGCACTAGAATTCTTGAAAGAAAGCTGGTATCTCAAGCTGACTACATTCTGACTACATTTAGTACAGACATTTGGATAACTTCCACAGAGATTCAGATAAGAATTCAGCTAAAGTTTGAAATTTGTTCAGCACTAAGCAAGATAAGCATAGTTTGCCTGGCTGCTGCTATTTTACACTGGTTTTCAGTTAGAAAATGATGAACAGTCTCACTTGTGAAAGAAAAAGGCGGGGGGGGGATTTTTAAATCTTTGTCAGGCTCAAACTTGATTTCACAGTATGGCATTGGGAAAAATGAAAAGTCCAGGAGGGCAGTTCATCTCACTACTTGATAAAAGTAATCATTTGCATTAAAAACAAATGACAGTAGGGTAACCAGATAGCATGTGAGAAAAATCAGGACAGGAGGTGGGGGAGTAATGGGCGCCTATATAAGAAAAAGTCCAAAATATCAGAACTGTCCCTATAAAATCGGGACATCTGGTCACCCTAAGTGACAGAGAGACTGAAGATATATCAACAAATATTAGCAGGAATGAGAATACCCATAGGATGAAGAAGGACTCTCTTTTGGCAGAATCAGCTAATAGCTATGCACAATCCCTTTAAAATGTCTGCAGTGTAATATGATTAATTAAATGTTGAGTGTCTTATTTAGGATAAAAGACCCTGCTAATTCTATGCCTCATAAATATGAGCACTGATCAGGCCTTTTTTAGTTCCAGTTTTAGATTTCATGAAGCGCAAGGTTGTCTCACACGTCAGTTGATTGAGTGGAGTTCACCTCTGCAGCTAGATTTGATTATACAGCAAGTATGAGCATGGGAGAGTAATTAAGAATTTCATCCTCACACTGCTTTCCAGTTCCATATTTGGATTTTAGCAGAACCCTTCAGGGTTTTATTTATTTATTTTTACGAGATGTCGCAGATTCATTGTTGTTTGGCAGCAGACACAAAAGAATGTGAGTTTATAAAATGTCTTGAGCCCTTAATAAATAAGAGACTCCTCAGGATTGATGACCTCCATCCCTTTTTAGTTTATCTGTAGTTACAGACAGCAGTAGTTTTGGGAGAAGTGAATCAAGACAGTTAAACTGTTGAGACGGCAGCATTAGCGCTGACTTTGATTACTTCCTATACCTGTTTATTATCTGCCATTCAAAATGGGCAGATGGCCAATAAAGAGTTCAATGAAATGTATATCTAGCCATCCATTATTTGCAGAATGTACAGTGTTGGTCTTTGACTATTATACATCTGTCTCACAGGAACATGTGAGGTATCAAGCTTCATATTGTACATTATCATCCTAATCACACAAGTGAAGAAAGGGATACTCTCTTTGTGATCTGAATAATGCAATTCATTCATATATATCTTTGATCTATGATGAACATTTAACTATTAGCATCCAGCTATGCACTGTAGATACATGATTTAAGAGGGGTGAAAAATAAATCACATTTAAACTCTTTTAAATAATTTTAAAAATAGAATGTGATCATCATGAACTCACCAAAACAAAGTCATTAAGTAAGTATTGCTGACCAAAATATGCAACGCCAAAACTTAGCAAGTGACTGAAGAACTAAATTTACTGGTAAGCTAGAGGTCGAATTATTAGTTGCAATACATTGGTATCTCCAGTGGAGGCTCACATTACTTGCTTCTCAGTGTCCTGTAGCAGTTCTATTTGGGAAATGAGTAGAAAACGATGAGCCAGCCCAATATTTCCAGAGCAACCACCCCAACCTGGCCAAAAACTATGATCTATTTACCTTAAATTTGCTGTAGTCTCATGCCTTCTGGATTTTCAATATGTACGTTTAAATAAAATCCATCTGTTTTATTGCAATCAATTATTTCACTAGATTGAGCAATATGTTTTAGAAGTAGCTGCACTGTAGATCATTTGTATCGTGTGGAAATCATTGATTGGAAATTACAAAACATCCAAATTTTACTAATAGAATCTTTATCTAAAAAAATGAATCATTTCAGTATTGTGCCATAGTTTTGGTTGCTGTAGAGATATTAGCAAATACTTATACATGAAACAAATGGAGCTAATCAAAATGATTAGCAAAATTTTCTACTTAATCATTCATATTGCACTGGGCTGCCTTAAAGGCTAATGGGGGTAGTGAAATTAATTGCAACTAACCAAGTTCAGGAGGAGATGGGATTCCACAGCTAGTACTATACTTTCACATACTTGACATATAGTGTGGACTACTCAGTTTAAAATTGGAGGAACTATGTTTACCCATATTATCTCTACTATGAGAGCTCTGTATTGTAAGAAGGGCTGGTAATCTGACACTTTCCATTACGAGACCCTGATTTCAGTTGTTTATAATTTTGCCAGATGTTAACTTTTTGGGCTGAAATTTTCCATGCTAGGTGTCTGCCTCAGGCTTAATATTTTTGGAAAGTTTCTGCCAAAATTGTTTAGACATTTTGAAGAATGAGGCTAGGAAAAATTAAAATGTTTGTCCATGTTAAAAAACTCCAGCAACCTTTTCTTTTAAAAGGCCTAGTGACCCCAACCATGCTTGGGAGCTGGGACTCAGAATTTGGCAGAAGCATCATGCCTTTTGTTGTCCCCATGAAAATCCTCTTATGCCCTTAGTGAACATAGTCAAAAGAAGTAATTATGGGATTTGGCCCTCTCTGTTTAAGCAGATACTAAAAACTATTGCATTTTTTCTCTAAAATTCTAAAAATGGTTTGTTTTTAAAGTCACTCACTTTTTCCAACCATTGTTTTGAAATAGTTTGTGTGCTAATGCTGTTGGCTTTTTGTTGCCTATTCTTTTTATTTAGTGGCTGCATTTTAATGCTTAGTAAATATTCAGGAGAAAAGACACAACATTTACTAAGTACAAGAACACTCAGCTAAGTGATTTCTTAGGCTTCTAGAAACATATACTTCAAATTGGGCATTTTCAGAGACTTAATACATGCATTAGCATAGCCATTTTATACTAGCATTATGTTACACAGCATGGATAGTGATTCCCATAGCAGTAAATGGATGTCTGCCCTTACACTTTTTGTTATTAGTGATAGCTGTGATAATTGTTGTGTTCACCAATCTTTGAAGTATGGATTGTCTTTGCTACCTAGACAAATCCAATCTATTCAAGTTTAAGGGAGTTTCTTCCCTCCATTCTTAAGAACTGTCATTGCTTCCTTCTCCCCCTTCAGTACCCGCTCCCAAAGTACTTTTCCACCTTTTCAGGGTGGGTTACAGAGCCACTTCAGCATATTTTTCTTAAGCACAAACAACCATTCTTACCCAGGAAATTAAAGAGGCTTTGTTTTACTAACTAGAATGTACACCTGGCTTTACTGATTACGTATTATAAAGCAGAACCACCTCCTTTTTCATATTCTACAGAGTCACTGTTCATTTAACATCAGAGTGTTTCTAACACTCAAGATATGGAACTTTAAGACTATTCTGTGTATTAGAGGCATTTTTCCCCATGCAGCAATTTCTTTATTTTACCTCATTGTTTTATGATTTTATTTTATTGATCGTGTTGCTGGATTGAAAGGGTGGATTGACTATACAGCTCATTACTGTTTACGTTTTTTCCATTTAGTAATATTTTATGTTCTGATTCAAAAGGCATTTAGGAATTCTTTATGTATGTCAATTTAAAAGAGTCTCATTTTGTTCCTGATTTTATGTCTATTTATAGCACAAACAACAAGCTGAGCACGTGCAGTTTTTGCTAAACAGAGTAAGAATCAGAATACACTGTGCTTCCTCAATAGGCAGGATAATGGCACAAAGCTTAGAAGGGTAAGTAAGAGGTGCTTAGTCATTACCAAGAACAACAACATTGCATACATAGGCCTATATTCTGTTCTCTTACTCTTCCTAGTCCCAGGGCTGGTCTACATTGAAAAGTTACATCAGCATAGCTATATCTCTCAAGGGAGTGAAAAATTCACATCCCTGAGACATGTCGTTAAAATGACCTAATCCCTAGTATAGATAGTGCTAGGTCAATGGAAGAATTCTTTTGTCGCTCTAGCTACTGCCTCTCAGGGAGGTGGATGACATACAGTGATGGGAGAGCAAGAATCAACACTGAAGGACTATAATGGTATTTCAAGTGCAGACATAACCTCAATTGTTATATAATTAAATTTAGAAGGCCCAATTCTGCCCTCAGATACCATGATCACACTTAAAGTTTTGAGTAATTGCCTTATACAGTTACACAAATGCTACCATGTCTGCAGTATTCCCCATAGTATAAGGAATAGCTAGAAAAAACTAAAATTTTCTTAGGCCTGGTCTACACTCACCTTGGCGATTTGGCGGCAGTCGACAGGAGATACGCAAGTGACGTAAATCACTTGCGTATCTCCCGTCGACTTTGCAGCGTCTCTTCTGCGCGGCGTCCATACTGCGCTGCATCGAAGGGAACAGCGCTCCCTTCGACGAAGTGCTACGCCACTCACTGAGGTGGTTTTCCTGCATCGCTTCCTGCATCGACTGAGTGCGTCTATACAGACCGCTCAGTCGATCCAGAGCAATCGATGTGACGGCGGCAAATTTGAAGTAATTTATGGCAATTGCAAAGATTAAAGGTGCCCACTGTTAGCACACATCCCCTTTATTTTAGTGGAAGTAGTATGGTTTTTATCTGAAGGCAAAATGGCACTATAAGTTATTAGACTCATGCTCTGCTGCTACCACAAATGTAAAGTGTCCCACACTAGGCAGATTTCGATCTCTAGTAATGGTCTGATTTGTTAAATATATAAATTAAGTGGTTTCTACTGACCTTCACATTTTCTATCCTAAAAGAGTGATTATATATTAGCTTTAGAAAACAGATTCTGCAATACAGGGTTCGTGCAGACTGTGGACTGTTAGCAGCTGAGGGTTTATTAAATGAAGCACTAAAAACTAGATTTATGTTCATTGTTTAGAGGTGAAAGTCAGCTGCAGTTGCTATTACAGCAATTCAATTTCTTTTTTTTTTTAAATAAAGCACAGTAAACCTCCACTGACAAAAGTTTTACACTCCTTTAATGAACTCCATATGCTAAAAAAAAAATTAGTCTGAGATTAAAAGAGAGTTTCATGCTAAACACTCCAACTTTTTTATTTATATTTATAAATCCTCAGAGGGCCCAATCTTACATTCCATGTGCAAACTTCAGGTTTCTGCATATAGTTTCCCCACTTCATCAGACATGTATAACCGGAGAATGGCATGTCATTCTGCATACAGAATACCACAGCTTGGATCTTGCCTCTGTCTCCCTTCTTCTCCCCATCCATCTGATACTGGCTTTTTCTTGTTTCTTCAGTCTCTTCTAGCTTTAGCTGTGGGCTGTTCCACATGCAAGGGCTGCAGTAGAGAAGGTTTTAGCACCAATGTTGCCATTTCTTTTAAAAGAGAACCTAATTATATAAACTACGTTCTTGTCTATGCTTCTCCACTTCTCTCCCTGTTTGCTATTTAACTCTATAACGCGTGTTTGGATACATGGTAAAATTCCTAAAATAGAGAAGCCACTCCTCTCTAAGCTACAGAGTGTTAAATAATGTGGTCTGCTATTTTTTGAAAATATATACAGTAAAGGAGAAAGATCCCTCCCCTTATTGGAGGTATGAATGTATAAAACACTTACAAAAATACAGTCCTTCATGTAGAGGACCACCAACAGTTTATGGTCAGAGACAAGAAAGAGCTTGTGAGGGGAGATTTAAGGAGAGACTAATTAGTTACCTAGTAGCTCACAAGAGGAAGAGAGTTTAACATATCACTAGGGAAGCACATGTGACAGCAATTTCCCACCTAAGGAAAGTTGCAGGAAGAGGAGCAATGGAAGGTTCTGAAAACCAGGAGGGAGAAGTTTTACAATCAGATTCAGAAGTGTGTCAGAAGCCACTGACAATGTTGGTGGTTACATGACCTATTTCAGGAGTAGCTTGGCTGCTACATTCTGCAAACCCTAAACTTTAGACAGTAAGGCTTTAGGGGAACCATAACAGAGAACTGCCATAGTTAAGACATATAGTGATTAAAACATGCTTTAAAATTTCAGCCTACATAGATGTAACCCTTCTGCCAGACAGAGTCGGCAGCAGCAAGCCAGGTTCTATATCTAGGGGTTCCTGTCAATGATAACACCAAACCAGCACGAGCCCCCATCCAGTCACCTGGGAAATCACACACTATTCACTGAGTGCTCCGAAAGGAAATACTTCCCATCACACAAGCAGAGTCTGAGTGTAGAAAAGTAAACCTTTTAATGAAAGGGAAGAACTAACACAGCACTAGTTTGGGAAACAGTACAAACAGAATTCATGAACATGACCTGAACCCCCCCCACCCCACAGTACATAGGGCGTATCCTTCCCCTCGCCCTTCTTGCTTCCCTTGCCGTACTAACTGTCATAATTGCAGTGTCCACCTCTCGGTTGGGGCTCAGCCAGTCCCCTTTTGCTGGTTCCTGTCGGATGCGGGCTGGACTGGTCCCCTCCACTGTCTCTTACCATCTGCAGGCCACAACCACTGCTGGCTCCCACAACTGGGACTCCATCCACTGCTGTCTCCCACCATCTGCAGGGTCCCAACTGAGTCCCAGTCCCACTCCTGGCTCCCACCAGCCACAGGCACCAACCATGGCTGGCTCCTGTCATCTGCAGGCCCTGCCAGGTCCTCTCTGCTGGTTGTCAGCCAAGGTTTCCCCGTTCCTTTAGTGACCCGCTTTTAACAAAACAAAAGACTCCAAGAAGGCATAATTAATTCTACCTAATGAATCCATACCTGGGGGTAGCCCTTTACCAGGGTTAGTGCAGCATCAGCACAAGATTTCCCCAACCCCTCCCTCTTATTTTACAATGCTCAAGCATCTGTACACCAGCCTTGTGGAGTTCTGTTTAGATGAGAGTGAATTTCTAATCAGAGCAGTCTAAACACAGTTCGGTTGCCATTTTGTCATACAAACAGAGGATAACATTTAATTACCCCAGCAGTTAACACAGAAATGATTTGTAACCCAATACCAGCCATGCTGAGCATTTCCCATCACGCTCAGCTCCTAGGTGTGTTTATGCAGATACAGTGCAGTCCTGCTGAGTACTTCATTGTACTCAGGCAAATACAAAGCCCATGCAAATAAAGTGCCCCCTTCAGCTGGCTGAGCAGAGGGGAGTGCCACTCAGACATGCAGCCCTTGCCTACACCAAATCAAGACAAGGGAAGGTTCTACACATGACCAGCGGAATTTGAGACAGCTGGGGGAGGGGGACAAAGCTGACTCCAAGATTTCTGCCTTGGGACAGAGTTAAAGTAAAAATCGAGTTTAAGAAAAATGAGTGGACTCGGGAAACAAAAAAGGAACTTTTCCAGCAGGAGGAGGAGGATCCAGCATGTTCAGTAACAAGAAGGTCGGGTGTAGGCAAGGAGCAGACAGAGTCAGGGCTTGTGGAGAAAGCAGAGGAAGAGGGATCGGACTCAGGAGACTGTACATAGATGCTATTCGGGCTAGCATTTCCCTGTAGTGCTGTGCAGTCCATTCTGAGCAGCATTAACTTTAGAGAACTGAATAACTTCTGAAGCAATGGCTTGTAGCAGTCAAACTTTGTGCTGCACGGTACAAAAATTACAGCTGGAATTATAGATTTGATTTTCTCAGTTTTTTCAGGATGTAGCTTGGAATGCCATCGGCTCCTTTACCAAACCAATATTTCTTCTAGCAGCAACTGTATTGCAAATAATTCTAGGCTGCTGGACTTTCTACAGTATTGGATAACACAACTCACTTTTCCCTAAAAAAGAGCTGAGCTGAAATGTAGCTATGATCTGAAACAGAAAACTCCCTGAAAGGGAAAGAAAGTGAGCAATGTTACTGAGCTATTATTGTTCCGAATGCAATGCAGCGTAAGTTTGGAGTACAGCTATTTAACCAATAGGCTGTCAGTGGCCCACAGTTTAAAAAGTGGTCTGACAGGTTTCTTGCTGATAATGGAAACTGTATTGGCCATTAAATTCTGAATGAAACAGCTAAAGAAGGGGAATCCAAATCTTCCCTGCTCACTTGACATTTTATAATAGCCTATTTTATCCTTGTGTGATTCCTCACCTTATCCCTAAGCAAGCTTTCCATCACTGCAAGTTCCTTCTGGTCAAGAAGGCTGCTGGACTACTTTTTAATCAATGATCTGGAAGAAAATATAAAATCATTGCTGATAAAATTTTCAAAGGACAAAGACTGGTGAAGTGTTACGTGAGGACAAGCCTCTAATATAGAGTAATGTGGGTCACTGATAAGGTAGGGGCAAGCAAATATGCTCTTTAATACAGTCAAATGCAAGATCATACGTCTAGGAACAAAAAAGATAAGCTATACTTCAGTCTGCCATACGGCATCCTGGAAAGCAATGACTCGGAAAAGGACTTAGGGGACACTGATAACCAACTGAGCTCCCAGAGAGATGCAGTGGTATAAAGGGGTACCATGATTCCTAGATGGACAAACAGGGGTTATTGAACAGGTATAAAGAGGTGATGTTGACTCTGTTTATGGAATGATACAGTCTTTTTTCCTACTCTAGATACGCTTTGAGAGAGATACTACAGCCTCTTTCGGCATTACCAGATATTGCCCTGTTACTATGATTCAGCAGTTATCCCGCATCTTACTAAAAGGTTCAAGCACCTGCCATTCATGATTTCTTCAGAGGAGTCCTGCTTTCCTTTACAGGGTCTTAGATTCTGCTGTTCTGCTACCTCTTCGCCTGCGTAGTCGTCCTTCCTTGAAAAAGGACATAGGTGTAATAGGACCCTCTTGAGAGAGCTGGACCGGAGACGTGTCGGTGCTGTATAATGGTGAAATGGGGGAGGATGTTAGAAATTCCTCCTCTCTTTCGTAGTGCCTGCATTTTTCAGTACACTTTCTCAGAGCCGGTGCTGCTGGTGCCGTAGTCAGAGCCAGGCCGTATTCGGTGCCCAGGCAGTCGTCGGTGCCAGTGGCACTGCTGATGCCAACAGTGCTGGCGTTTGAGGCTCGGCTGCTGTAGTGCCGTGGTCATGGTCAGTGCTGAGACCCGTACCGGTGCTAGTGTGATGATGGTTGATGTCGTTTTACAGACCGTTAACTTTGATGGTGCCACAGTCGAATGGTAGTGTCCTGGTTTTTCCTTTTGCTCCATGCAAGAGCCAGAAGGCTGTTTAAACCCCATGCCGGACAACGTACCAGAGGGCCCTGTAGCCTCTTTGTTACAAATTTGTTCAGTTGTTGAGGTAGGTAATCTCTTTTCTGAGAAATATCAGGCAGAGTCAAGTGCCTTTTTCTTGTGGTCTTGTCCTGAGAGCCCGGTTTTTCTTGACCCAGATCAGAGGTGGGTCTAAGAGACCTTTCCATTAACAGTAGTTTAAGGCATGGGTCTCTGTCACATCTGGCTCTGGAGCTTATATTTTTTGCAGTGAGAGCATTTTGAGGCTATATGTCCCTCTCAGAGGCACTTAATGCACATAGAGTGGCCTTCAGACACAGGCGTTGCGTCTCTGCAGGAGTTGCATCTTTTGAAACTGGGTGAACCCAGCATGTCACCGCTTTGGTGAGGGAAAGGCTATCTATTCTAAGGTAAGTCTAGAGGAAAAAAGATTTTTTTATATATATATAAAATAAGAAAGAACAAGTTAAACTATGATAGAAACTGAGAAAAACTGACTTCTACAAAGAACAAATTGTAAGGGAATTTGGATGAGCTGTGAGGAACTGCTAAGATCTTCTTCTCGGACCTTAAACGGTTGAAAAGGAACTGAGGAGGTCGGGCTGCGCGAGTGCCGAAAAGAGCACCAACAGCACCATGAGACAGCCATGTTGTGTGTGTGACCCAGATGAGAACTGCTAGCAAAAATCTCCAATCAACAACACGAGGATGCATTGATACCTAATGTGGAGCATCCACAGGGACGTTACTCACAGAGGAACTGGTTCTTGTTTCCTCGGTGAAATGTTTCCTCTTCTATGGTAACAAGGATGTTCCATGACCCCCTCACAACACCTTGAAGCTGAGGGGCATGAATGTCTCTTCCCAGGATGACTTCCAGGGTTATGAGTGGGTCATTCCCTCATCTGATGTCAGCCTATCTGATCCCTTACTTCTAAGGAAGCACAGCAGAGGGATATGTCCAGGAATCATCCTGAACACAGGTGATTTGAATATAGCTGCCTGAAATAGCTCAGTTTTGACTGAAATCTCTAGGATTAATGTTTAGACTTCTGCACTCCAAGTCTAATAGGCCAGATACCATCATCCATTCTAGCATGGGACAGCCCTTGGGTGACCTAGGGCCTCTGATGTCAGTAAGGCCACACCTCTCCCCAAAGCCATAGTCCATGAAGGGACAGAATTTGTGTGTGTGCTTCTGTTCACCATAACACAAAAAAGTAGGAAGGGCTGTTAACGGCCCTGTAGAGTCTGTTTGAGCATCTTTGTATTTTTTGGTTCCTCCTGTATAGTTTCCAGTTCCCTTCATTTTAGGCTGATGGTTCCTCTTCTGTTCCACTGACTGTCCCTCAGCTCTTGGCTGGAACTCTGGTCATGATGGTGTCTTTGGTAGCTTAACCTCAGGTAGTCCTCTATTTGCTACAGACCCTCTATCAGCATATGACTGGCTTGTGTTGGCATACCTAGGCTTTCAGCTTCTACGCAGACTTTCCAACTACTAACACCATGGGTAAGCAGATGGTGCTGCCTCCTACGCCCAATACGCACTCTCTGTATATAAAGGCAAGCTTTTCAAGAGTGCCTAAATCATTTTGGGATTTCTGAAATTCCCACTCAAGGCCAAAATTATCCCTTTCCCGGTGAGTTGGCTTTTTTGGTCACTCAAAACAACAGAACTTCTGCCTAAATTTTCTCACCCAACTTGGCTATTCCTAGGGTTTCATGCAGGACCTTCCCTATCCCAGCCTATAGTTCCTTTGTCCTCAGAGGCACTGCAACCCCTGTTATCTTGGTTATAGTGAACCTGATGCACCTGCCGTTATAACTTGCCAGTAGTTACCTTTCTTCTTAATAGATACTACATGGACAGTATTGTATTCAGAAGGAGGAAAAAAATGGAACAGAAGTTGGCAGTGCCAGAAGTTTGAGAAATCATGTAACAATTAAAATGGCTAAGGAAGTAGGGGAAATCTTTAATTAGACAAAAGGAGTGCTCTTTGCTAACTCCTCCAGTGCTATTTTGGCCCATCTTAACCTTTGGCAGACATTAGAGAAGACATGACATTCCAAATTAAAGCTTATTTTTGGTTGTAAAGATAATCCCTGCCCCTCTTGAATTAATGAAGACTATACATACCCACACATATTCTGAAATGGGGCTGGGGACGGGGTGGGTTTTCACTTTTTATTCTTCCATAAAAAAAATAAGCATCTGTGATGCAAAAATCAATATGTGAATTTAAGATTCTTCTGAAAGTTGTTTTTGTGTGGGTTTTTGCCTAAGCAGAGAACTGAGTAAACAGCATTTTGTATTCTTAAAAAGAGAAAAGCAGGTAGGACTAATACTTGAACATGCTTGTGCAGGGAACTAAGTGGGATTTGTAACAAGAAGGAAATTCATGTAAAGTGGCAGTTGGAGAATGGCTAATGAGTTTAAGCAGTTAATACAGAGTACAAAGGTGACTGTGGCTTCTAATGTGCCAGATTAGCAACAAGGATTTAGTGATTTGACTGCTCTTGAGAATTTTATCTGGTAACATGGACACAACGGAAGATACTTTGATCTATGGTTCCCATTTAAAGAAACCTAAAATTAGCTACCGTATATTTTTGGTACTGAATGTATCTCATGCCCCACTGAGCAGGTCTGTAATTAACTTTGCTGTTTTGAGTGCACAAGGACATGTGATTGATTATCATCTAGACAACAGGATTGGAAAAATGCAGCTCTGTCATGGGAATATAATGCTCACTGCTAATTCTAGCTCAGTCATATGCACACTTTGTAAAATACTCCCTTTTAAAGATACTCATGTTCGTAGTCTATCCACATCTACAGCATATCAAAATATTTTTTGGGGAGAGAATGAAGCCCTCTGCCACAACATCAACGTCAGGGTCTTCTGCCCATTGCAGCTCTAGGCAGCATAGCTCCAGTGTAGGTGAGCTACCAGGGAATCTCATGATTAGTTACTTCTCAGACCTCCACCTGTTTAAGGAGGGAGCTCTATACAAAAAATATAAAGTATGGGGCTGTATTACTTGGTGTGTATTCCCTGCAGGATTTTCTTTGTAGGGGTGAATAGAGAGATGGATATATTTGCATATCTTTCTGCACCCTCCAGCCCGATGTGAATGGTGACTTCATAGACAACCCTCTGAAGATTCATAAGTAGGGAGTGGAGTGCCACGGAGATGTCTAATGACTCTTTCAGTGCAGGCTGGGGAGGTTGATATCTCAGAGGAAAAAGAAAAGGTTGAAATATATAGTTCTGTATATAAAAGCCCAGTTCTCATAACAAAGTGTTCAATAGTAGAATGGAAACCTTGTAGCATACACCAATTTTGATTCCCGTACTGAGTTTAGTCCCATTAAACTGTACATAGTTGTTGAGAAATGTTCAGCTACTCCTCAGTGTAAAAAATAATATTTCATTTCTGTAACCACTAGGTGGCTCAACATCAACCAGCTGAAATACCTTAGTTCTCAATATAGGATCAAAATAAACAGTTTAAAGATTGATACTTCTCACATTTGTAATACTTCTAAATCTTCCTGTTATTTACTGCTAACAACCATGCTCTCTTTGAGAGGGCAGAATTGTCATCATCTTAAACTTGCACTTCTGTGAGACAGGCTGGGTTTGCAGACGAAGGAGCTGGTTAGACGTGAACGAATGCTATACAAAAATCCATGTAAATAGTCACTGACAGACACAGGATGTTTAGTTGTACCTGAACAACCAGTCTCAGTTCTGCATTGTATTTTAGCTTACGTTAGCAAAACGTTTATACAGCGAACCTATTTTATTTCACAGTAGTTATATTTATGACTTAGACTTCAAGCCATAAGCTACTGACTTTCCATTATACAGTGCTTTAGATAGGGGACAGATCTTGCCAGTCAAAACCATCATTGCCTGAAAGTACTTTGTAGATACCTCTGTCCTCAGGAGGCTAGCCTAGATCTGCAATCAGTCAAACCAGCTTGTTTTGCTCTTTCCCGGTCACAAAGAATAAATAGAAGGGACATTTTCTTTTAGAACTTTAGAAAGGTGGTTTATTTGCTGACTTAGTCAGGCTATAGCCAACCTTTGATCTGTGTGTGGAACTCCCAGTGAAGTCAATGGGACTTGGGTGGTGGGAAGCAGGAAGGGAAAGAGAAATATGAAGTCAGTAAAGGATCTATATTTTGCATCAATATTGCCCTCTGTGCAGTTCTCCCCATTTCCACAGGAAGAGGCTGTAGGGAGTATCAGCAACGTTCAGTTCATTCCCCTCAGTCTTCTCTCTGAACAACATGGGCACACTTTGGGAGATGGGAATATATGTGTGGGGAAGTCGCACATACTTGAAGACACATTTTCTGCCAGCTCCACAGAGAATCCAGAGAAAAAGTAATACAACTTTGTGCTGCATTTAAGCTATCTGTGGCCCCTTTCAGGCTCTGCAACCACTTTTGGAACTGGGGACCCATGCTGTCAAGGAGCTGTGCAGGAACCGAGGAGGCTCCAGGGCCTCCATATGGATGCTTTGATCTCCAGGAGGAACCCTCCAAAACTATATGATCTCAGAGGATCAGTGACTCTGGGAGAACAAACCTCCTGTTTCTTCTCTATGGGGGAAGGAAGACCCTTGCCTTCCCCTCCCCACACAAGGGAAACTCTGCAGCAGCAGTGATGCTGGCAGGAAGAAGGAATCACTTTCAAGAACTCTCTTCCTCCGTAAGTCCCATCCATCATCAGTCCACAGCCCTGAGATCCTCCTCGGTTCTGCACTGCTGTTGGACAGCCAAATAGCAATGGTGGCACGCAGGTCCACTTCCAGCACTAATGCATTTCTCTGCATCTAGGACTGAAGTCTCGGTCTCTGAAGAGTTCCAGCTAGTGCAAAATACAGGAATCAACTTGTCCACAAGACAGGACCTCACCCTGCTTTGCTGCTCTCTTCACTAGCTTCCTATTGAACAGAGTCCAGTTCAAAAACCTTTCTTCTTATATTCAAAGCCCTAGGTGCGATCCTGTCTACATGACAAACTCCCTCAGAGACTGGCTTCCCATGATAGCTACAACACATTGGAAAAATTAAACTATTGACCAACAGGGGGAGGCTTGTGACCACAGGAGACAAAACCTTTACAGGAGCCAGACCAAAACTATGGAAACTAGCTGCTGGAGGAAATAAGAATGTCCACTAACCAAACTGCATTCCAAAACCAAATGCAAAAGCCTTTTCACTCTATCTGTCTGCGGTAGTACCCCATTCACACTCCTGTATTTAATAAGAAGTGTTATAGCTTGCTGGCAGGGAAGGAGAATGAGAAAGATCTTAGTTGTAGTTCTTATTCATGGGGGGTGATTCTCCTCTGATTCTCCTCTTGCGATTCTAGGACGATGCGTGTCAATACAAGAACCTTGATAGATCTGCAAGATCTTTTTGTGCAGTAATTTTCCTCTATCCTGACCCCCTCCCACCTTTAAGTTTTTCCATAGGAGAAGATGATCTGAGCTACAGTATTATGAAAAAACTGCATAGCTACTTGGAAGTCAAAATGAGCTTATGGACATTAAGAAATTTCAGGATCATGCATGTTCATTTGATACATAGGAAATAAGTGGCCAGATTTTAAAAAAATGCAATACTCAGTTGAGTTCTTTTGAAAAATCCGGCCACAAGTGTCAGTGGACACTTTTGAAAATCCGGCCCAGGCTGTCAAGTACAGAACTAAAAGTACAGAAAAGCATATGCGAAATAGCTAGACCCTCAACTAGCATGCATGAGTCACTCCTCATGCCTGCATTTTGGTGCTGGAGAAAATAGTGATGTGAGAACAAGATGGCAAAGAAAGGGATGGTGTGGGGGAATTAACTTCAAGCAGAGAAGGCAGAAAACTTTGCAGCTCAGAGTGAACTCTTGTGAGGGGATTTGGAGATAGCATCAACAGTCCTTAATTCTTCATGTACAGGCTTGCCTACTCAGGGAAAATTAGGCCAGGTCTATACTACAAAGTTTTGTCAGCACAATTATGTTGGTCAGGGGTGTGGAAAAAAGGATATCCTCAGCCAACATAGCTATGCCAACAGAAGAATTATCTGTCATCATAGCTAATGTCTTTTGGGTAGATACTGTTACTATGCCATCAGAAAAACTCCTTCTGTTTTCATCTATGCTAGGGCACACTGCCAGAATAGCTGTCCTAGTATAGCTGTATTGGCAAAGCTTGTATAGACAAGTGCTCAGAAAAAATACTGTGATTTAAATAAAGATAGTTAACTGTCTGAGCTCATCCACACAAGGATAAAAGGTCCATTTTTAAAATGGGATAGCCTCTATATTTTAAAACCTGAAAGCAAAACAATCACAGGACAAGATTATATATTATTTTAATTCTAGGCTCCCCTTGGATTCACCTTGACCACCTACCATGTTAATATAGTTTGTCCTGTCAATGCTAGCATTTTAAAATATATTAGTGTGGAGAGGTCCTTTGTGTATGGTATGTCCCTTTAGTGCCTGGCCCTTGAGGAAGCGAATAGCTACACATAGTCTAAAAAGGTTGTCTTCCTTTACCTCAAAAGATATATGCCTGGAAATGTAGAGTCTAGTTTTAGTTCCAGAGGTGTCTGACTTATGTAGCAGGTGTCTTATCTGCAGTCCATATACTTGTTAGAAGGGGAAAGAAACTGAGGAGAGCTTCAGGCTAGTCGAAACCCTGCTGGTCAGGGGAGGCAGGAGAATCTCCCATAGAACAGAGTAAGAGGAAGGCAGAGGGAATCATGGCTACATCTGTCCACTTTCTCTTGAATGCATGCTATCATTCATTTCTCAAAGTGAGAGCAAATATTTATTTAACACAGCTGCATTCTCTAAAAGGGAAATGTTAATTCTTCCAGTGGCACCTTCAGTTCTTGCCTATTGTCTTATTTCATCCTCATTTGTTTTTCAGAAAGGCTGACGTTATCTTTGCCAGGAAGTGACCAAACAGAAAGTGTTATACACTTGCTAAATTTTTCTTCCTTTATGGACTGGAAGCTCTTCAGCTCTGAAGTATGTGTTTGTTTTTAAGTCTTGTAATTTACTTCGTCAATTACCACATCCTCAACTCACAAGGAACAGCTTTTGGAAGTTAGTGGTTGGTTTGTTTGGAAAGCTTGGGTAGTGGAGTTGAAACTGTATGTTTCTGTATGAGAAAAGCATTATTTCCCCCAAAAAACCTAGAAAAATCTCAGAAAGTGTGCTTCAGGGCAGCCAATGTACTGAGTGGAAGCCATGGATTTGAATAGATGTTGCAATGCGATAGATACAAATATACATAGTCTGTCAGTACTGTAGAGGTTCTTATGTCAAAAGAATTAGACAATAAAGATAGCTGTAGAGAAACTATGTAGCCTGTGTTAAAGAAACAGATGTTATACAATTGTAACTATACAGTTACAATGAACTAGTATAAAGAACAGAATATATGTAGCAAGATGGTTCAGTTAATGTATTTATGTACCAGTAAGTTTTATAACTAGTTTGAGTACAATAATACTAATTGTTTTGATGAGCAATAAGTTATGGCTAGTTATCTACAAAAAGAGCCTGACGTATATTTCTCTATTCTCATCCATTTCCTTAAAGGGACACATTTTTTCATAGGACTGCTTATAATTTAACTAAAATTTCTAAGCCAAACAAAGTTCCATTTTACATATTAAACACACCCTGGAAATGTTAAATGTCTGAGCAAGCACACTATTGTCCCTTTCTCTCTCTCTCTCCTCCCCACCCTCCCATACCATATGCAACCAGAACATTGGTAGTTAAAATCCTTTTATTAAAATTCTGTCTTCTGGAAAGTAACTACCTTAGACTTATTTGCATCCTCTAAATACTTACATTGTTCTCATAGGGTTTTATTCCTGCATGATTAAAGTCAATTCTTTCCAGGTGTCTGGCTGGAGAGTCTTGCCCACATGCTCAGGGTTTAGCCGATTGCCACATTTGGGGTCAGGAAGGAATTTTCCCCCAGGGCAGATTGGCAGAGGCCCTGGGGTTTTTTCATCTTCCTCTGCCCCATGGGGCACAGGTCATTTGCTGGTGGATCCTCTGTACCTTGAAGTCTTTAAACCAGGATTTGAGGACTTCAGTAATTCAGCCAGAGGTTAGGGGTCTATTACAAGAGTGGGTGGGTGAGGTTCTGTGGCCTGCATTGTGCAGGAGGTCAGACTAGATGATCATATTGGTCCTTTATGACCTTAGAGTCTATGAGTCAATAGGAATAATGTTGCTGATGTCAGGAATAGCTGGATCAGGCCCTTACAAGTGATATAAGAAGACAATGTAAATCCTGGATAAAATTCTACCTCCACTGCAGACAATGGGAGTTTTCCCATTGACTTGAATGGGGCCATGATTTTACCCACATAGCACTCTTTTTTTAAACTAAAAACTAAAGGTCTGATTCTCTGCTGCCTTGAAGCTAGTGTAGTAATTTACACCTGCCAAATGAGTGTAACACTACCGTTTTCATTGGTAGGATTTTACATGCGCCTTGCACAGGCATAAGTGGCTAAACAAGGTGTATGTCAGTGGAGATCCAGGCAGTAAGGAATTATAGTTTAGATACAGTTGCATTATACCAATTGTTAATGGATCTAAAGTGAACTATTTTAACTTCAGAACCTTTTTAGGAATTAATCCTGCAAATAAATACTAGCAAGTTCACTGATTAACATGAATAGTCCCAGGAACTCAGTGGTGCTACTCACAGCAATAAGTACCCTAATAGTAAGTGTTTGCAGAATTGTGAACATGCTGTTATATACTTCCTTAATTCCATGATTTCAATTCCCTGTTATAGCTTCTTGCCTACAAAGTATTATCCTACTGTGCTAGAAGAAAGTGACTTAATGCAGAGATTTCGTTGCTGATCACTTTCTGATTTTTTATTTCATTTTATTTTATTTTTTATGCACATGCCCGTATACGCTAAACTCCTCCAATAGCAGCATGCAAATAGATTACAGTAATTACAGTATATTGTTACCAGCGTCACTAAACTATTTGTTCCACATTTAGGGCTTGGCTTGTAAAATATGTTCTATGTGCATAACTCTCATTAACTTAAATCGAAGTGACATCTCTCCATCAGCCTCTCCATGGCAAAAGGTAGAATGGATATTTTGTTTTCTCTTTCTAAATTACACTAAAAAAATCTGCTTGTGTTTGAAATGAAAACTAAGGTTTATTTTACAGTCAGTCATCAAGAGGCTGAAGATAATTCATTAGCAATTCCCAATGTAAAAAAGAAATAGATATTTACAGCAAGTGTCTGTATTAACACTCTTAGGATTCTCCTCTTAAGAGACTACTTTGAGCTTCACTCTACCAGGGGCTTTCCGAACTCTGCAATACAAAAACCCAACTTCATAATCAATACACTATCTAGCTATCATTCTTTTCCTCCCAACTGGTTTTCTGATGAAGGTACCAATGAAGCACACTGTCAGATGCCTGGGAGGAAACTCATCAGACTTGGATTGGAAAGCCTGTCCAGAAATAGGAACAGTTTGGATATTTCTTTTAATTAAATCAGAGTGTCAATGGAGAGCTCATTCAGAACAAATGAGCATTCATTGTCTACTAGTGATATTAATTAACCCATTTTAACTCATCCCACTTGGCTGCTGGAACTGTGATTCTGTCCCTTAATGACATCTCAGAGACCCAGGAACACCTGTAACTAGGCATTTTTCAGTACTTTTTAGAAGAGTAGCTAGAAGCACAAGGGTTAATAACTATATTTGAGGATATGGTTAAAATACTTTTGGAAAATGTAATTTTTTTTAACTGTTGTTTGCAAACAATTTTATGCCCATCAAGTTTCACTTCTCTCTGAAATTCAGCAGAATTACTATTTTCACTTCAAACATCTAAGAACGTTATATTTTCAAAAGCTAGCTTCAACAACCAGATGTGTACTTGGAATAGGTCCATTTTGGTTCATTACCCAATGGTGAGATGGCCATTTTGGAGCAAACAATTAGCAAAAAGGGTAAGGTTTCTTTTTTGTTATGGGGCTTGTGTTTCAGTTATTAATGAAATGAACAACCCCCTTCCCATAAATAGATTTGTCACTAGTAAAATATTTTATGCAGCTTTACTATCAGTATATTTATTTTCAAAATTGGACCAGATTATCTCACTTCCAGTTTGAATGTTGGCTAGTTAACCCGTGATCAAGTGGTGGAATTGCCATAATTCAAAGTCGTTAAATCAAGATTGGAAGGCTTTTAAAAAATATATGCCCTAGCTCAATCAGAACTTGTGGCCTTGTTGCAGTTATTATGAGGAGAAGTCTATGGCCTGTGCTTTGCAGGAGGTCAGACAAGATGATCATAATGGTCCCTTCTGGCCTTACAGTCTAAACTAAGAGTTGTCATGAGCTAATGGCTGCTTGGTGATTTATGTGAAATGAGCTGGTCACATAGCTCAGTTTCTAATGGACAGATGTCCCCACTCACAAAATCCACTATCACAGACAGAATCCTTGTAAGCAGTTTCAAACAACACGTAAGACCCATTTTTTAAATATTTTATTTTGCTATATCCTCAGGGGAAAAAAATGAATGAGATGAGCATATTGCACACGCATATGCATCTTAGTAGACAATGAGAACCAGTGCTTATAAAAGAGATATTGCTCAGCTAGTTAGGGAATTTACAATATTTTGCAAGACAAAGCCTGTTGAGATCGGTAAATAAGGTATAAATGCCAACGCTTTAAGGCAAAAGGCTAGAACAAGCAGATACTAACAAAACGGTTACAAAGATAAGTTTTCCTGTCTAGTTGAACTATTGTTCAACAATAAAAGAGGCCCCAAACATGTCACTGGCTCCCATTGACATTCCCTGCATCCAGAATGAGAATACTCTTATCAAATGCTCTTCAAATCAAGTACAGGGTATGTTTCCATAGAATATACAACTGTGCATATGTCAAATTAAAATAATCGCTAGAGTGTACACTACCTCAGTATATTAAGCTTTGTTATGGAATGCAAGACTCTCTCTTTGGCATTTATGTGTCATGGTGAGAAGTATTTACTGGAATTTCAGAGGGACTATTTGCAAGAGTCAGTTGCAGCATCAGGCCTTCTATAAATGCAGCCACAATTAAATGCTGCCAATTCCTCTGCTCACACCATTGTTCACAGATTCATACTCAAAGATTACAAGAGCAGGAGGGACCATTGTGACATGTAGTCTGTAACACAAGCCATAGGGCTTCCCCAAGATAATTCCTAGAGCAAATCTTTTAGAAAAATATCGTGTCTTCAATTAAAAATAATGAAGTGATTGGAAATCCACTGCAAACCTTGGTGAATTATTCCAATATTTAATTATTCACTTAAAAATGTACACCTTATTTCCTGTTTGAATTTTTCTAGCTTCCACTTCCAGCCATTGGATTGTTTTATACCTTTCTTGGCTAGATTGAAGAGGCCATTATTAAATGTTTGTTCCCCAAGTAAGTATATATAGACTTAAAGTCCCCAGCATCTCTTTGTTAAGCAAAATAGATTGAGCTCCTGGAGTCTGTCACTATCAAGCATGTTTTCTAATCCTTTACTCATTCTCATGAGTCTTCTCTGAACCCTCTCCAATTTATCAACTTCCTTCTTGAATTGTGGACACCAGTAGTGGACAGAGTATTCCAGCAGCGGTCACATCTACTACTACTACTCGAGATTCCCCTGTTTATGCATCCAAGGATCTTATTAGCCCTTTTGGCCACAGTGTTGCATTGGAAGCTCAGTGTTCAATACCAGCCAAGGACATCACAGAAACTCCCGGGTCTTACCAAAAAAACACCCATTAATCCTTGGCATCTACAAAGAGCAGATAAACTTTTAGATGTGCCCTTGGAGCTAAGGTTAAGAACTTGGCAAAAGTCATTGGTTTGCAAAATCTGAACCCACTGCAATATAATATGAACAGCACTCTTCAGTGCTGGCCAAGGGCAAACTCACAAAAGTGTCAGTTTCAATTTTAACGTAAATAATGAATGTGGAATTCATATAAGAAACAAAATCCAGGATGCATCTCAATCTGCAGTGTTATTTTTGTTTAATTTTGAATGCACAGCCATGTACAATAGAACTTTATAAAAAAAAAGATACTTATTTAAGTCAAAGGATCAGAATATTGACTGGTAATGGTAAAGCTTCATAGTCAAAGTTGCCACAGTTGTCTGACGTAGTCTGTGTTTTATATAAAAGTGTTCACCTTAAATAACAGAGTGGCTTATTAGGAGCTTCATGTTTCACGATATGACATGCTTTTGCAGCAAGGTATCAGCTGGCATAAATACAAAAATGAAATAATGGTGGAATGCTCATATTATTGTTATTATTGATTTAAATGAGATCTTACCAGAGGCAAAAACACTGGCATCATATTGAGCATATAACAGATTAAAAGGCCATCGATACTTAAAATAAATTGATTACTATTACACAGAATACAAACTGAGAAATGCTCACTGGACAACAAAGACCTTTATATACATAAAGGAAGCTGTAAAGGGTCTGAAGTGTAAACTGCAGCAATAGGATAAAATGAACAAGGAATTTTGCTGCAGAAAGCCAGAGAAAAAGAGGCTTGGATGAACTTCCTGTCACTGCTGACTCTGGTCTAGTTGCCCAGCTCACCCCCCTTGACAGAGGTCAAATAGCACAGAATTTTAACACTGACAAAGAAAGAGAAAAGTATTCCATTGAATGTTGGCTTTGGTCTCCCTATCCACAACCAAAAGAAATTTAAAAAATTCTAATACAAAAAGGGTTTTAAGGAATAAACCAAACATTCGTTATCTCTATATGCCACAGTGGTTGAATAGCTACTATTTGGAATTGGGACTACAAGCCTGCAAGTTTCTTTGTTCAGGCAGACCCCTATATGGAGAGGCATTGATTTCCATGTGATTATCTCTATGTTGAAGCTATACAATCCACTTCAGGTTGTGGGTTTTGTTTTAAAAGTAACACTGATTTAAGATGCCATTCTCACTTGGGGCCCGATCCTGCCGGCCTACACCTGTTTTGTCCCACACCACTTTTATATTGTACACAGGTGTCCACAAACTCTACCTAGCTCCCTTAAGCTTAGCCCTATAGCTATCTCAAAGCAAGTTTCCTCCAAACAAGCAGTGGAACTAGTTCTCAATGAGCACTAGATCCATTACTAAGCCTGAAGCTTTTAAAAAGAAACCATTTTAGTTATCCAAGTGCTAAGGCAACATCGGGAAAAGGTCTTGCATTTAAAAGAGCCCTCCCAACTCCTTAGTCCATGCTCGGGTCTTCTCAAGTAGAATTCTCTGATTAAAAAAAGTCTCTAGGCTTATAAGCATAAGTAATTCCATGCTCAAAGTGGTGGGAGTTTTGTTCTGAAGTTGTAAATACTTGGAAAAAATAGAGGTTTATGGCAGAAGTGCAATCTCAACCTTAACTACAGAGTCCCTGGAGCAGTACTAAAATAGCTTTTTTTGAGATGGGGATAGTAGGGAAGAAGAAGAAGAAAAAACCCACCTCACATTTGGTGCAGAGGCATAACCTATTCTAATCTGCAACGAAATTCAGAGAGCTAATGGCTCAATACTGCACCACACATAAGGAGGTAACTGTAAAAGGGCATAAACAGAAATGCTATTTGGACTCATGTCCATATGATCTTTTCACGTGCTAACCACAAGTGTTTGAAGCGCCTGAGTATGCTCAGCTTTCTCCACCAAAGTGTCTTGTCCTACTGGCAGAGACTCAGCCAGCGCTCTCCAAACCCCACACTTTCACTCTCAAGTCAATGCCAATGTCATGCTGAGTCAAAGTGACATGTGGCCCTCAAGACTAAGGGGTTTCCAAACTTCAACTCTTTGACCACAGGAATGATAGTACACCACACTGCCTATGTCACTCACCCCCATTTCAAAGACAGAATAAATGGTGCTACAGCGAATAGGGTCATAGATCCATAACCATTAACTCTTAGTATTAAGCAATCTACAGAATTCCAAGATTTGAGTACTGAGGATTTTTTTTCTTTAAAATTCATATGCATATTGTGACAAGTAAAAATTTAAAATGAAAGAACAAACTTACTCTGTTTAGAACTAGAACCACATTGCGCTTTTTTAAAAAAATACCCAAAGCTCCATTGTATTCAATTAGTGTTTGGAGTGAATGAAAAATGGGGACCCAAATACGGAGAACAAAATCAGCAGAAACAAGACTGACAGAAGTTACTTTATATACAACATACTTTTTCATCGTCCATGTTAGGAAGTCAAGGGAATAAAGTAGCAAGAGCAGTCTTCATACACTTTACTTGATTAGTACTTTCGTTCCCTATGTTGTAGGTAGCTAAAACAAGACAATAGATCAAGATGTTCAGAATTTATTTTCTTGGGGCAAAAACATTGCAGCTCTTCTGGAATAGTGTGCAGCAGTTCTGGAGAACAAGGAAGTCCATTCTTCCCCCAAAATATTGTCAAGTAAAATGTAGTGAATTTATCCTTTTGAGTTTAGGCTGCTTGTATAACATCTCAGATTCTCCCTCCCTCTCTGCCTCCCACAACAAATGAAAGGTACAAAGCAATCCACAAAGTTTATATTCAAGCTGTCCTCACAAGAAAGGTTTTGCATACATTGCCATGAATGCTGATAACTAGCTCACAGTCAGCTTTTTATGCGCATGAAAGTCCCTTAATTTACTTCATTCCAGTCATCACAGGAGGGTGATTACAAGATTGATTAGGGATTTTCCCCCCTCCTGTCAGTTAGGTTAGCTGCAACTTTGTTAGATTAATAGTACACCTTTCTGATTTTGAAATACTAATGTAGTGGCATATCAATTGAAATGTCCCTGGATCAGACAAAATATATTACCTTCATTTCAGTCCACAAAAGATTTCTATCCAGGTCCCATTCTTCAGTTCTCCCTGACTACTCAGTGAGAAGGAAAATATCTTTAAAAAATTTGGGAGGTGGGGGAAGTGGAGGAGGGAAGAGGACAACCCAACCCATGATAAGGAGTGAGTTTAGTGACAGGAAAGAAAGGTTGCTTACCTTACAGTAACTGTGGTTCTTTGAGATGTTCTGTCCACATATATTTACCCAGGTGGATCCCATGTGCTCCATGCATGCAAGATCTGAATATTTTAACCACCAGTGTCTGTTGAGGCCACACACGTGCCCTGCATGCCCTTGTGCTTGCCCCACCCAAGAGCAAAAAGGGCAGAGCAATTGCAATCACCATTCAATGCCTTCAATGTACATAATCCAGAATAAACATACTCTGTAACAGCAGGGAAGAAGGGCAGGACGTGGGATTCATATGGAGAGAACATCTCAAAGACCAGTTACTGTAACTATTCTTTCTTTGGGTCTCTGCCCATGTGGGGTCCCACTCTTAGTGACTGGCTAGCAGGTAACCTCAAAAAGAGGTGGGGAGCTAGGAATATAACCTGAATAACAAATGTAGGACAGCTCAGTCAAAATGGACATCAGACCTAGAGGCTGACACTAGAGACTACTGATTAGTACAAGTATAAACGGAGCTCCAAATAACTCCCCTGCAAATTTCATCTGTAGGAACCTTATTGATGCATGCTCTGGAACTTGCTTGACCGCTAATAGAATGAGATTTAATCAGGGAAAGGGGAGCCACTTTGATTAATTCATAAGACCCTAATACAATCAGAGATCCATTCTGAAAGCCTTTGAGGAGATGGCGTGCCCTCTAATCTTATCGCCAAAGGCTACAAACAACCTGGGTGATTTAGGAAATAGTTTCAGTCTACGAAGGCAAGAAGACAATGCTCTGAGAACTGGGTATAGCGCTTAGCTTCCACAGGAAATGAACGAATTTTAGGAAAAAATGGATGTAGGTGAAAGTCTAAAATTACTTTTGGTATAAATTTTGCATGAGGTCTTAGATTTATTCTGTCCTGACAAGAACGAAGGGCCAGCCATTAAAACCTGAATCTCTCTCACACTCCATGCTGAAGTAATTGCCACTAAGGATATGTCTATACTGCAAAAAACAGGTGTGTTCTTAACTCAGGTGAGCTAACCCATGTTAGTTAACTCAGGTTAGAATAGCAGTTAAAACAGGAGCTCTGCTCTTAACTCAGGTTAGCAGCATGGATTAAAACCTACAGTGTGTCTGAACAGCAGCTGGAGCATGCCTCCCAGCACAGGTAAACAGACTGAGGCAAGCTTGTTAAAAACAGCAGTGTGGACATTGCAGCTTAGGCTCTCAAGCCCACCAAAATGCCTGGCCCACCCAAATGCTCAAGTGGCTAGCTCAAGTCTCTGCTGGAACCGCAACATCCACACTGCTATTTTTAGTGTGCTAGTTCAAGCTCTGCTAGCACAAATTTGTCTGCCCAAGCACATAGCAGCTGCACTGCAGACATATTGTAAGGGAGCCTGGGGTTGAATACAAGTTGCTAAGCTGCATTGAAAGCAGAGTTGCAGTGTCTTCACTACTATTTTAACACAATTTAGTTAACCCACATTAAGAACACACTTTTTTTTTTTTTGCAATGTAGACAGACCCGAAGAATAGAGCCTTAATTGAGAGAGAGCACAAAGAACATGACAATGGTTCAAAGGGAGGTTTCATCAGAAAGATAAGCACCACATTTAAATGTCATGTAGGGGGAAATCTCTATAACTGGAAGAACCAAATATATTAACCCGTAGCAGGTCAGTCTGATTGCCCGACCAGTAGGCCTGCTTGCTATAGTTTCACAGCAATTTTCAGTCTGTGGTGCATCATAGAGGGGGCTCTGCCATGTCATATATAGCAGGCCTCAATCTTTGCCATTTGTTGTCTCGTCTCGCTCTCAGGATTCTGTCACAACAGCAGGGGAGGGGAACCTAGGCCTCCCACACCACCATGTCCTGACCCAGGGGTCTAAAGAGGTGTTGCAGTGTCCAGATCACTCACTGCTTTACCAAGTTAAACTGCCCCAGGATTGCTTCCTATCAGGCTTGGCTCCTCCACTTGGGGTGTGGTCACAGTTTTACTAGTATCAGCTTCATCTGCCATGGGGACAACATCCCAGTCTTCAAGCCCTCTCAGGTTCTCAGCTCCAAAAGGTGGGGGAGTGACCTTACCAAGGCTACAATCACTCCCCACACTGCTCCAGGTAGCCATTTCACTGCCTGATGCAGCCTCTAACTCCTTCCCCATGCCCCTTGGCTACCAGTGCCCTTTTAAACCCCTCCAGCTGGAGCATGACCTGCAGCTGTTGAAGCGTGGGGCCTCCCTGGCCCAGTGTTGCTCCTTGCCTTCCTCTCCTTTAGTGTGGTCTGTAAACCTCATCATATCACCCTTTTAGAAGTTTAGCTATAGTAGGGTGTGACAGGACTGTGGAGAGAGGTGGCAAAGCCTGAAACTGGATAACAGCCTTCTTGAATTACTTTGGGGACCTGACGGATTAAATAGGGTTGACAGGTCTCTGGTTTTCAACTGGAAAGTCTGAATGAAAAGGGGACTTGGCAATGTGCAATCAAAAGTCCGGTTACCTGCAGTAAACGGTCTCTGCCAATGTGGGAGCGGGAAGAGCAGCAGCTGCTGCTGGACGGAGCCTGGAGGAGCCGCTCTCTGCTCAGCTGCTGATGGAGAGAACCCGGCTCTAGTCACTCCCAGAGACTGGTAGGTACTGGTACTGCCCGCCCAGAGGGGCGGGGAATCCTGTCTGGCCACCCCTCTGCCCCACCCGATTTCCACACCTAGTCTCTCGATCCAGGGACTAACCTCCCCACCCTGCTGTGCCTTGATTTTCCTGGCCACTCACTCCAGGGACTAACTGCCTCCACTCCTCTGTACCTCAATTATCCCCACCCTGGCCCCTCACTCCAGGGACAGACCCTCCCTTGACCCCACTGTATGCCTATTTCCCCAGCCCCTCACTCTGGGGATTAATCTCTGGTGTGCCCCAATGGCCCTTCACTCCAGGAACTGACTCCCCATCCTGCTGTGCCTCGATTGGGTAGGCAGGCGGGTTTGGCGTCACCTTCTCCCAGCCCAGCTCTGCAGGCAATAGGCGAGTCACAGGATGGGGTGGGGAAGAGCGAGCAATGGGAGGGGGGTGGAGAGGAGCAACCCAGGGCCTGGGAGAAGAGGTGAGTGCAGGGTCTGGTGGAAGAGGCAGGGCAAGGGTGTCTGGTTTTCAGCAATTAGAAAGTCGGCAGCCAAGTTGGGTATCTAAAGGAGGTGGGAAGGGATAAAGATCTTTGCAGATTAATCCAGAACTCTTAACCACAGAGTCAAAAGTTACTGCCTTTGGCTAGGTCCAGCGTGGGTGTTACTACTGAAGAGGCAGAATCTCTTTTTTTTGTAATTTGATCTCTTGAAAAATTTTGTAGGTTTCTGATGGTATAAATACCAAGAGGATGGCCTTTGTCTTGAAATCACCTGCAGTCTGGAATTTCTTCCTCCTGTGTGCCAGTATACAGAGAAAAAGACCGAAGAGTTCCTCTCAGATCTTTAATTGAGGCAGTGGCGTACCATGGGTCTCTGGCACCCAGGGGCCAATACCTACATTTGTGACCCCGCCCTGTTGGCAGCAGTGGCTGCAGCGCCCTGCGAGGGGCGGTGTCTTTGGGCCCATTTCCTGCTCTCCCCCACTTTTCCCTCACTGTGGGGGCGGCAGGTGTGGTGGGAACGGGAGTGGGAGAAAGCGGGAAACGGGCCCACAGACCTCCCCCCTGCTGGGGCACTACTGCTACCACCAAGGGGGGCGGGGGAACTGTGCAAATATAAGTATAAGGGGACTGCTCAGGGGGGTGTGACAGGCTCTGCCCTGGAGCTCTGCCTTTGGCTGCCTGGCCCCTGCACGGCCGGGATCCCCATGGCTCCCTCCTTGTACCCAGCACGGGGCAGAGGGGCCGGGAGGTGGAGAGGGCAGGTCGGCATGACCACCAGGGAGGGCAGTGGGGGCAGCTTCTCCAAGGAGGGCCCAGCCAGTGCCCCCCAGGCCAGCACCCTGGGGCATGGTCCCCCTGTCCAATCTCAGTACGCCATTGCATTGAATGTAGTACCTCCTCAGTCTTTGAGCTAAATAAATCATGCCCTTCAAAAAATAAGCCCTCAGTTGTCATCTGGACTTCTTTTGGGATATTTGATGCAATCAAAAGGCCCTATACATCGTAATACCAGTAGCATTGATCTTGAGGCTGTGTCAGCAGCATCAAGTGCAGTTTACAGACTTGTCTTGATGATTAACTATTATTCAGCAAACAGAGACTTAAGCTTCTCTTTAGATTCCATAGGAGTCTTATCCAAAAACTGGAAAACTATCCCATTGGAGATAATCATACTTAGTTATTAAATCCTGATAGTTAGCAATTCTGACTTGTAAGCTAGCCAAGGGTATATCTGTCTTCCAAAAAGATGTAACCTTTTTTGTTCATTATCTTTTGGGGTGGATTAATCTGCCTTGATTTTCAATAGCAACCGCAAATACAAACGATCCTGAAACAGGGTGTAAAAATACTCATACTACTTTGTAGTCATCCGTTGTAGATGGAACAACAGTTTCATCCAATGTGGATGAAAAAAATGCCAGAGGAGCTGAAGGATCTCACTGCTGGTCAAAATTATCATCCCCTTACATTGTATTTCTTGGTCTGCTGCACAAAGATTATCTTCGGGTAACTAAACCAATCTTTGAGGTTCCATGGGTGAAGGAAATTTACCTCTACACATGGGGTAACAGACATTATACGAGATAGAGTCCTGAGAACGAGGCGTCCATGATGGCCAGAATGGACATGACTGCATCCCACAATGATAGGGCATATAATGCCAAAGAGGAGATATCCATGGCGTTTATGATCTGTCTGAAGCTTGCCTCCCATGATGAGAAGAGGAATGAGATGCCATTCTCTTGTCTAAATCCTTTCCCTGGGAAGGTCCAGGTGAAAAAGAAGCAAACCTTGGAGAAGGATTCCTGCTAAATGCAGACATGGAGGACACAGAAGAATAATACCCCTCAGTAGGAGTTGTGGTTCCTTGGGGAGTAGTAGGAAGTTGAGAAAGACGTGATATCACATGGTAAGAAGAGATCTGTGCTGACAAAGGGTAGGATGCAATGAGATCTTTATGTCTGGTATCCTGGACTCCAGTATCGTATCAGGCTTGCAGACTGCAAAGATGATATACACCCAGCAGAGTGTTGCGAGTGATTGTCCAATCCACATGTGTTGTAAAGGTGGCTGGAACAGAGGGTGTCTTCACTGAGGAAAACAGTGCCATAGGAAGCAGTACTGAATGATACTCATGTCTAAGCCGGTGCCAAAGAATTTCTCATCTTTAGTCATTAGTGAACTAGCTGTGATATTGAAGTTGAGGAAACCAAAGGCTGAAATCCAGGGACCAGTTTTGACTTGCACACAACTGGTGCCGATTTGGCTGTACATAGTGCCAACTTAACAGCTGAAGTTTTACCAGAGTCTGGAAAATGATGGCATGTAAGCTTCTTTTTGAGGGTAGTGAAGAGGGAGACCAGTGGTAAGTTCCAGACTTTGAACAGTTCTCTCTTCTTGCATGGACAGCAGGGGCAGCTGACTGATCCAAAGAGAGCTGCACCCCTTTTATAGACCCTGTTCTTGGTAGAAGGTCTCTGTCTCCCAAGCGCATAGGGTGACCTTTCTAACGGTTGGAACTCTAAACGACTGCAGTTTGGAGGAGGGCTTAACAGAGTACTTCCTTGGAAGAATTTCTGAACCATTCATTGATCTCTCTATCCAAAAAATTGCTTTTCAGGCTTTTGAGTGCATTTGGAGGAGGACTTCACACTTTTCAGGGATATGATCCTTCCCTAAGCAAAGACAGACATTTAACAAACTCATCACATAAGGGCATAGTGGCCTCTTAGGACAGGCTGGGTTTAAATCCTGAGGACTCTGAGTCAGCCACAAGGCTGGTGTCTCGGTACCAAAGCACTTACTCAAACTATATGATTTGTTTCCTTTCTTTCTTTGTCCATTGGCTATAAAATAAATGAGGGAACAACCAACTACAACCAATTACACTAACAGCTATGTAACAATCTGCCACAGGGAAAGTAGATGAACACTGAGGTTATTCTGTCTCACTGCCACAAGCAGTAAGAAGGAAATGAGTGGTGGTTGGGGTCTACCATTATGCCTTCTGGGGGGAGCAAGGAAGGGGGAAATCACAAGGGCATGCAATAGCCATAACAGACACTGCTGGTTAAAAGATTCTGATCTCATGCATATGGGATGCATACACACCAATTGTGGGATCCACATGGACAGACTTTAGTAATCACTACTTCTTCCATTAAGTCTAGAAAAATAAGGTACTTTACTTTTGCTCGCTTATCTTACTTTAATCTAATAAACCAAGAAGCATTGTGTTCTCTTTCATCTTTTTTCCCACTGAATACATAGCTTTGTTTTCTACACGAGCCACCCCTGTAGCCATAATTCATGAGCAGTACAAGACCACTGGCAGTAGCAACGATAGAAGCAGTAGTGTGGACACTTCTGAGGCGTTTTACCAGTATGGCCTCAATCCTGCAGATATTTATGCACATGAACAACTTCACATGTGAGTATTTGCAAGATCAGGATCTAGGTCCTCTGATCTTAAACATCTGAGCTTTGTCTACACTACTGCCTCCACTATTTCTACCACCAATGATGAACTATAATTACTGCATTTGCTAGCGTAGGCACAGCCTACGGAAAGTAAGGTAATAGATGGTAATTTATATATACTTCCCCATCTCAATCTCAGTACTGCTAATCTGAACAATTTAAAGATGAAGGAAAAATAAGAAATTTTACAATTTAATAAGGATTCCTGAATTTTTTAAAATTTGAATGTAATTTGTTTGCTCCAACTAAGCAGGCATGAAATACATATATGGGTTTACTACCTGTCAAATCCTAGCCAACTGCAAACATGAAGAATGTTAACTTCAAAATGATTTTATGAACAAAGATTGTTCCAATGCTCTCCTGTTTGTCATATTTGTGAAAACTCAAATCTTTCTCTCAATCTAAACAGTCAGAATGTTTGATAATTGCCATAGCTTTTTCTTTCAGTTACAATTAAGATAGTAGTAATATTTTGTAAAGGGACATATGAAAACTGAAAGCAATTACTGACTATGATTGACATTTCCCCCTACCTTCCAATTAACAAAACGAGTTTCCAATTACACTATCCAAACCCCTTAAAAATACATTTATTAGCCACCATGGACAGTCATAGATTGTAATAGTCTGCTAAAGAAAACTTCAGATTGCCTTAAGAGGCTATAACTTTAGTAGGCCTTCTGATTTCCATTAAAGGAATGTAAACTATCGAATAACAGACTTGTCATTGTATGGATATTTACGCTAATGAACTAAGGATGTTCCCTGGAGAAAATTTCTAGGAATAAAGCCTGCACATCATTTGAGTGCTTACAAAACTAACACAAATACAATAACTTCCCTTCTCTGTTATCCTCTGCTATACTGACTTGCTTATTTTAAGAAGAGATATTGTGTTTCTTCCCAAATCCTCCTAAATTTGGGACCTGATTTACTTCTGTTGTTGCAGGTTTTTGTTTTTAAAGGGATAGCAACTAGTGGACTCCTCAAGACAGGCAACGATTCTATAACGTTAATTCATTATGCAACATTTTGTATTTGTCTGCAACTGGCCTTTTGTTTAAACAACACCATTAGGAAGATCTTTAATTACACTCTGGGTTTATCCATAGCATGTTGGTAGGGATTTAAACTATAGGACTATTGCATCAACCAAACATAAATGTCATTTTATGAAAAATTGCCATTCTGCTTCAATTCTACTTCTGTGTTATCTGGCATTTCCTCTGGGCCACTAGGGAGCTTCAAATCAAAGGTTAATACTGGCATTTATAGTTCTACATTTTTGTTTATATGAACATGTAACCACATAAAACCAAACCTGCCTCATTTCCTCAGTAGCAACAGCAGTTTCCAGCTAGCACTTTGCACTTGGAAGACAAATGTATTGTAAATGTACTCAAAATATGGTGATGATAATGAGTTAAATAACCTTTTGAGAACATGAATTCTCAATCTGCAGAAGTTAAATATGTTCAGTTTTAGTGTTCTTGACATTAGCGTATTATTCCTCTAAATTAAATAGACATTCTGAGAACTTATCCCTTCCGAGTTAGTCTCCCCTTCATCACTCAGTGTAAGAACATAAAAAAGTGGCAATTATTCTGCTCTGACTGTAAACCAATTCTATGTGATAGTGAAAGAAATCTTAATCCCTGGGTCTCCTGTGATAAGTCTTTCCCTAGACTGGTAAGAAAAGCAAAATTCATTTATGAATATATCTACATTATTATGCCTTTGGTATAATAAATTTAAAATGCATTTACAAATACACCTACAATTTCAATCCTGATGCAAGGCTTAATTTATTTACCGAATCATACCCTTTGTAAAGGGTTCCTCAATGCCTACTTGAATCATGGAGTGACAGTGGCACAGAGGAGAAAGAAAAGTAATATAACTGATGTTTTCTCTGGGCTGGATTGCTCGGTCTTTCGTTTCTACTTCTAACTTTTCTTTCTCTTCTCTTTCCCGCCCCTTGCTTGCACGTATTGTAGTGCATGCACTTAAAGTTCCACCTAGTTTGATAGGGAATATCATTATAATGGGGAATTCCATTATAATCAGGAAAATCTTTCAAGCTACTGAAACCTTAAAAGCACCCACTGCACATGGAGTTTCCTTGCTTAGGCATGTATGCTCTGAACAACAGGGGAAAGCAAGGAGCGATCACATAGTGATGGGTGAGTGGAGGAGGAGGGAAGCAAACCTGAGTACAGAAAGAAAGGGAATAAAAAAGTAAGAGGAGGAGAACTAGCCTTGAGAGAAACAAGCGCTGCTTACAAAAACATGTTAATCAACTTGTGCTCAGGAGCTAAGTAAGGTGTGGGCAGAGGGATTGTAGTGTCTCCTTCTTTCTGGAGCTCAGGCCCATAACTCTGCCTCCTCTCAGGCTTGTGGCTGGTGAAGTGACAGCTCTCCCTCCAGTTTCAATCTACTTTAACCATGACCGTACTGGTCTTTCTCTAGAAGTGTATTTTCTTTCCCTTACTTCTCTCTGTCCTCTACAGACACCCATATGAGATCTCCTTCACTTTGAAAATTTTGTCCATTACTATTTTTTCATGCACCTCAAAGTTAAAATCGGATTATATTAATTTCTCCTTACACAGATGATTTTATATTACAAAATGGGGAAGATGCCCAGTCTCCTCCCCACAAAGATGCAGGTCTCATACCTCTGGCTGGGAACCACTGTCGTAGACAATGCTTGCAATACCAAGCCATTCACTTTGATGCAACGGGGAGACAGCTGGCTGACTTCTTCAGAAAACAATGAAGACCTCTATAGGCCAACGGGGTCTACCCACACAACACATGCAGCCATGTTTGCATAACCAGTCTGTGTCATTCACCTGACCAGTTACAATGACTGTGTTGGAGTTGTGTCCCAGAGCAGCTTTTTTCAAAATACAACCATATGTTAAAAAAGTTTGCAGATCCACACCTAGCACTATGCAGAATTATGCTTGTATTGGTGCATTCTGGACAGATCTTTCATACTGCCTCACCAGGGATAGAGAGCGCAAGGAGGACATGCACAGAGTGAGGAACGCAGCCCAGTCAAACTGATTGCACAGGCACAGCAATGGGTTCTGTCTGCAAAGCAAAAACAAAAAATAAATAAATGAAAACCAGTGTTCTGAACTGGTTACCAGAAGACAATAATGTGCCAGCCTAGGCTGGTGCCCAGGGCAATACATGGTGGGCTACCACTATTATTGAGGACATGGGTGAAGACACAAACCATTTCTAAAGCAAACCATGTCACTAACTGCTTACAAACTTGATTAAAAGTTGCAGAATAGAAATAGCTGCTGTCACGCTGGCTGGATTGGGGCGGGGCATTTATTATATTATTTAACATCAATATGTCAAAATCATAGTAATCCATGTGAGCCATGCCGTGTCAGGTACTGTTAGAAAGGCTGTGATGTGCTAAGTAAGATGATAATGTGTATGTCCATGTGTTATCTGTGTAATGAAGTTATGGATATGGTTGACATATCTGTATTTCAAATTGGGCTGTGTCTGGGCAACACCTCAGACAGGATGGCTGCAGCGCTAGCCAGCTTAATGGCCCATTGAAGAAATTCACAGGGGCCCCAAGGGGAGAAGCCAGGGATACACCTGATGACTCACCAGACTTACTCGTGTGACTCTGGACTCCATCTTATTCCTGTAAAATTCCACAGGCTCCCTGAGATCCATTTTGTCTTTAGTCTCCAGCCTACCTCTGGATCAACTCATCTACAACTGAACTGAAGCTGTGAAAAAAAGGACTGAGAGGGACTGTACCAGAGGGACTGTATAAGCCTGCAAACTCCACAATTCTATTAGAAACCTGATATATGGACTTTCAAATCAATTGTGTTTGTCTGATTGCTTTAATCCTTTAACATTTCTCTTCTAGTTTATTTCTTTCTTTTTATAATAAACCTTTAGTTTTAGTTACTAAAGGATTGACTGACAACATGGTATTTGGGGTAAGAGCTAAACTAGTACAGTAGCTGATCCTTTGGGGTCAGGAGAAACCTTTTTGGTAAAGAGCATAGAGTTGTAAATAACCGATCTCTTTACTGGACCTAGTGGCTGATTGGGAGCCAGAGACTGAAATGCAGTAAAGGGGACTGAGTATAGTTATATTTTGGCTTCTTGATAACCAGCATGGGGAACCAGAAGCATCATTTGTGGCTGGTTGGGAAGTCTGACTTCAGTGCTGGGAGAATCTGCTCTCCTTTTACAGCCTGCCCTGACCTTGGCATTTTCAGGTGGCTACCCTAGGCACAGACGGGTCACAGCCACAGTGTCCAATTTCACTTCTAAAGAGCATGGATTTCCATGGTCTGTGTCTTGAAGTAGGGTTTCCAAGATGCAAAGCAAAAAGAAAACTACCTGACACAAAACTTATCTACTTGGATTCCCACACTTCCTTTCTGCCAATTTCTCTTCCATTCAGTAAGTTCTCATATACATTCGGCTATCTCTGTGTTGTTGGTTTCAATTCTTTTTCCTGTAATCATTGATACCACAACCCCACAACACATACAGCACTGTCCCAGTCACCATTTAACCCCTAGCTATCCTTTGGTCTAGTTTTCTTTCAGAGACATATAATACATTCTCCAGTAACAACCCATGTTATTCTCTTCCCTCTTGGATCTTTTGATTAATACTTGCTTTCTAATGGTTTATTTTCTAACATCTACCCATTTAACACTTGAATTCCTCTTCTTTTCCCTTCTTCAGAGTGAAACACTGGCCACCTGCGTATGTTGGAAGAAGCAGCTAAGTGGGACCTACTTAAAACATACACAGGCACTATCTGAACTTCTTAAAGCCTTAACAAAATGGGTAGGAGTTTCCAGGACTGGACCACGAGTAAGAAAAGAAGAAAGCAAGGGAGGCTTGAGACTGGTTGTTCAGGTGCCACTTGGCTGTCATATGTCAACATGAGATTTCACAACAAGCAACATGGGTTGTAATTTACAGTTATGTCATCTAATCTTTAGTTATTCTTTTTCCCCATTTCTTTTTTCTGTTTGTATTAAAAATCCACTTTTAAAAGCTTTGAAAATTCAACAAGCTATCAAATTCATTTTTTCTCTACAGTACTCAATCAAAACCCTGTCAGTTTTTGCCTGAGTTCAGGATATTATGAAATCTTAAGTTATGTTTATCTACCTTCACAGAAGATAGTAAACCACTAATGTTTTAAAAATGCTTTTAAACAACCTAATATGGCAATGAGGTCTGACTTCACAGAATCTTTTCATTTGTAGGCTAGTTTCTCCTCCCAGTAGCATTTTAAATGCAAGTATACTATTATTTAGACATTGCTTAGAGATTTTTTTTATCAAGAAAAAAACCCACCACATAATAAGCAAGATTCCTATTATGGTGTTTTTGTTTGTTTAGTGATACATGCACCATCCAGTAATGTACAGATAGGATTTTGAAGGAGTTTCAGTCATGAAAAAGTGGCAGTGTTCATGCCTATGAATTATCTCATCAGTGATCTCATGTCATTTGGGAATCTCCTTCTAGGCTATTTAAAATTGAAGTCAAAGAAAAAACTTTTTACTGCCTTTTCAACAGATAACTGGCAGCATTCTACATAATAAAATCTCAGCAGATTGTTCCCTCGCTTTTTCTTGTAAAAATAGGACTTGTCTGTGCCACAGTTCAAAAGAGAAGCACCACACAGGGGCCCAATACAGAAGTAGCAGGGATCCGATTTTAACTTTTAAAATAAGGACAGGGCAGTGGAGGTTGATGCCACAAGAACCTTTGTGGGCTGTCCCAACTGCAGTGTGGCTCACTAGTTTGCAATCCTTGCCAAAAAGCATGTTTCTGTGCTTTCATCAGTCTCCATGTGAGTGCTTCCAAATGTAATGAGCTAAGTACAAATATGCTTCACTACTCAATCTTGTGTCTTCCTGGGGGGAGGTGAGAAGATCACTATTTAGTAATTGTGTGGGATGTAGAAAGCAGCAGGCTCTGAAGGACTTCTAAAAGCAGACTGTAAAAGACTGTCCAACCGGGATCAGAGGAGGGCTCATTTGAAGCCTTTATTTCAGGATGTTTGTGGCTCTATTAAGATAAAAGTCACTGAATTTTGATTTTGGAACACATAGTTACCATCTCAAAAGTATGTTGACCTGTGGTAACATGTTGGTCCAAGCTGATCCCATGTCTATAAAGGACCCAGTTTTTAAAGGGGGAGAATGTCTAACTGTGTATCCAACACACCCCAGCATAAGTTGAGACCTCTGCTGAACTATTCATTTTATTGTTAGAACATTCTCTGAATCCACCCAAACACCCTTTGTCTCTTTTTATCTCTGTCACAGCTTGTCTGGCATCTATGTAAACTTCCCTGACACAGGGACTGACTTTGTTACTTGTCTGTACAGCGCTGAACACAATTCTGGCCTCTTTCTCATTTGATGGGCCATTTAGTGCCGGGGATGAACAGAATGTCAATGTTTGCTACTACACTATAATGGGATTCAGATAAGTGAAAACAATGCAAGTAACTTCCCAATAGTTTTCATTAAGTTTAAAACACCAAATACACCCATCCATTTAACAAACATTTTGATCTATACTACTACACAAGTGAATTGGCCTGGGGCTCTGGTATGAGTTGGCACCTGGTCTGCCAGCATCACAGCACTACCATGATATAATTAGTAAATAGCATAGACATGTAGAAACATGAGTGTGTTTGTATAATCTGAGGTTGTATATATGTAGAATCAATTTCCATATGTACCTTGGGGGGTGGAGTAGCTCAGTCAAACGTGTGGAAGTGTATTTACTTAGACATCATTTGGGTTTCAATCTCCTCTAGCAGCTGTAGTATACCTGCTGATACTGCATTTCTTCCCCCGGGGAGAATAAGGTTCACTTGTAGACTAAAAGGTATCCAAATAAAATCAGTGGTTAAAAGAATTCTACCACTGGAAAGGTTATTCCTCTGAGAACTGTGTGACCGCTATAAAATCTGGGTTTTAGAGCATTCTGGGGATGGAAGCAAATCAACACACCCAGGTTCAGTTTTGAGGTTCAAGTTCAATGATCTATCTCTCAGGGGTAATCACTCACTGCCAACCCCTTCCAACGCCCAGCAAGCTCTGGGATCCCCTTCTTCCCTTAACTGTCTTTCAGAGGAAAGGAAGCCAGGGACTGATCTTTTTCTGTTCCTTCCATCTGGGCCCTTCCAGGGATTGCTCTTCCCAGCACAGATTTCAGAAGCTTGCTCAATATGCGGTTTCTTCATCACACAATCAAATGGGTGGGAAGGAAAGAAGATGTGCCCCTCAAACAAAATAATCCATCAGGAGTGTAGAAACATGCTCCTGCTCCCTCTGCTGGTTCTCCTGCATTATCACTGAGAGATGCATCATGAGCTGTGGAAATATAGGGGTCCCTTACAAAGGTCACACTAGGCAAGATTCCTCAGACTCTAGCATTGGGTTGGAAAGGAACTACTAGCTAGTGCACTAAGATTATGGGGGTTTCCCTCCATCTCAGGTTAGCAGAGCCAGCTGGTAGCATTCCCCCCTGCACTACTGAAAAACAGCTGTCCAACCACAAGCATCCCATGGTAACTAATTGACATATATGCTAATGAACTTGAGATATGAGACCTAGTAACCTATGGGAGAAGGTCATCCCACTATTAGTAGGGTGAGGAAATACAGGTAAAGAAAAAGGGCTGAAAACCCTACTGAATATGCGTTAGGCATAGTGGGAGTCAGCATAACATATTATAAAAGCTATGCACCAGCCTGTGTGCCTTGAGAGATGCCAGGATGATGACCGCTGGTGGTGATGATGATGATGATTGAGGCTGATGACTAACACTTTGGATTTTTCTGCAAAGGAGGATGTGAGTATATGGATGCTCAGACATGGGACTTTTTGACTATCTTATATTATATGTCTACTTTGCTGTGTTGGAAGGGTTATGTGATTTTGCTAACTGTGCTAATAAAAATATTACAAGGCCAGAATTCCTTTCCTAAATATAATTGTCTCCTTTGTGTACACTGGGCTTCTCATAATAACAATAATACTTCTAGGTCTGGTCACAAGGCAGAACTCTGCCAAACCACAGAGTGCTAACTGGGAATGAATACATAATGGATAGATCAGGCAACAACATGCATTTCTTTACTGTCTTTTGGATAGCTACTAACTTAACCACCCAGCTCTAAAGAGGAATAAAACATAACTTCAGCTGCCAGAAATCCATTAAAGTCACTCCTAGCAGTTAAGTCTCATTTTTATTTTGCATGTATTGTTGGTTTTACCAACCGAATTGCATAACCCTAAGTTTCGGCCTAAACTACTTGATGGTGTCTATTTAATAGGTAGCCTAATTTAAAGTCTTCCACTGTCCTAAAACTTGTAATATAATCCTCCTCCTCTTTTACCAGTGAACAATAAAATACAGTTTTTTCCCCTCATTGTCCTTTAACACTAATTGCCATGAGTGTAACAGCATTAACAAATATTTCTTGCTTCCACTAATAACTAATTCTAGATGTTAAAAAAATCCACTAAAAACAACAGCAGCAATGGGGAACAAAGAAATCAAGTTTTCCTAACTTCAGCCAGTTACTACAGCTACCAATTATCCTAACCTTCTTAGCATAATTACTGATTGGGCTACTTACCCAATTATCCTATCCTTGTAACCATTGACTTTCACTACACTCTGCTATAGCTTTAGTATAGCTTAAATCTTTGTAACTGACACTGAAACATATAAAACACAGTAATAACTATGAGGTCAACCCGACAAACACAAATGCATGTATTTTTGTTCGCATGTGTTGTCTCACTGAAGTTAGTATTACTTATTGTGTTTGTGCTTTTACTCTTGGGCTGCTCCAGATCTGCAAAGTCCTAGTTATATACATGACAAGATTAAAACCATCCATTTTACTAGCAGAAAATCACTTCAACTATACAGCATTCAATAGTTATGTAATTATTACAAAAATATGACAGATGTATGATGTTATTAGGAACATTTTTGTTAACTAAACCACTATTACATCCCATAATTTAAAAATATGGAATAGAACTTATTGCTTTTAATTAGGTATAACTGCAGCCCCTTTAGACTTTAAATTTGGTAGGAATAAATATTACACATTTAAAATAGCTTCATGCTAGCATCATTTTAATTAGTCTCTGAAGCTAATCTATCCTTAGCCCACCCTCCCCCCATCCACACACACAGAGACCATCATTAGCATGTGTAGTGTGTGTTGAAGAGTTCTGATTTCAAACATGCCTTCCTGAGTGACAAAAGACATGTCTTTTTAACAACACACAAATATATATCTTAGTGAATTGAGCAGTATAACAGATACACTGAATTTTATCACTTTAAATCTCATTGATTAAAAGGCTTCTAATCCTTTATATTACAATATGCAGACAGTACTATTAAGCTGTTAATCTCTTTAAGAAGCTATTGAATTTTTCATCATAAGCATGTTAGTACATTTGGTAGTAGTGGCATGGACACTAAAATCAGAAACCATCACTTCTTAAAACTGGTGAGCTTCTCTGTCACCCTAAGCAACAGATAGTTAATAAAAAAATAAAAGGCAATATTGTACCTAACCAATTGTACATTCTGTGCACACTGCTTTGAAAACCGAGCTAGGCTTCTGCTTGACTTAAGTCTGCGGGACAAGAAGAGTAATGAAACATCAAACACATTTACAAAACAACAGAGAAACCCTAATTCAATTTATGCATATGTCTAACACATGTACTTAAAAACTGAACACTGTAAGAAAATCAAGAGGTCTGAATATTGGATAAGTCGTCATGAAAGTTACAATACAGTATTGATTAATAAGTGGCTGTCCTGGGCCATCGATTTATGGTATTTTAAGTCTTTCAGTACAGATACTGAAGCATGTCTCTGTGTGACAGCACTGAAAGTCAGGAGGCACGCAATGTAATTCACCTTCTCCATTTTCAAAGACATTTTTATTAGAGGTCATTCATGTACCTTGCTTAGGAGGACAAAGATCACTTCATATCTCAACTCCTTTTCCCATTTTCACGGGGTTGGAGGTGCCCACAATTCTTCACTACTTATCTAGTCCATGGTATAGCTCCACAGATCTTGGAATTGTAGTTCTTTTCTCTGCAAACTTCTTTTGACAGAGTCTTTCAATAATCTCCTGAGTCTACCAGGTCCTTTCTGGCGGTCCTCTTCCTCTCATGCTTTCTTTGCTGGTTGTTCTTCTCCCATTCTTATCACGTGTTCAGCGTAGCTCAAACATGCGTTCTACAGCCTATCTATCACTGAGACTACCAAATTCATCTTCCCATTAATTTCTTCCATGCACACTCTGTCTACCTTCCACTTACCAGCCATTTTGTTCAGTATATTATTTTCTACTTCCTGTATCTTTTCTTCCATCTCCATAAGACCTGCCATTTCCAAACCATGGAGTAAGCGGGGACAAACACACTCAGCATTGTGGCAGGACACTTAGTTCATCTCATCAGCCTCAGTGTTTCCCCATAGGGTGGTGGTGGGAGGCCTGGAGTAAATCAGTTTGACTCCAGAGGGGTTTTCCTCTTCACTCTGGTTTAATTTTTCCCTATTTACATGGTGGGCCTCAGGGTAGGCACAAGAAATTCCCTGAAGCAAAACAAAAAAAACCGCAAACTCACAACACAAAACAGAAATACTTTCCCCTACCCTCCCTCCAGGGCATTATTTTACTGTGCTGGCTCCTAGTTGCCAGCTCTTCCCCAAACAACTGTTAATTTCTTTCCCTGTGAGGAGGAGGACAAGACAGCCTTCCACCCAACAGCGGCCTTTCCTTCCTGGTGCCATTACCCCCAGCCTCTCTCATGTCAGAAGAGGAGTTTTTAAAGGTCACTGGCAGTGTTATCTGGCCTCAGGTGTCTTCAGTTAACCTGCGGAAATATTTTTCAGCTCATAGGGAACAGGGCTTTCACCATTTTAGGGCTAATATATCTGCCCTCCACCACTCTCTTATATCTATCAGGACTGACTTTGTCACAACATACACTTTTCCTTTCCATTTGTTTCTTCATGGTCAGTCCCACAATACTCCAGCTATCTTGTTCACTGCCATCCTCACACACAGGGCTCTTCTTTCCAGTTCTCCAGATTGCTCTCCAGGAGTACTAAGTGTACTTCCCAAGTACACAAAGGCCGTTCTGACTCAGCTTCTCTTCTGAAATTTCAAAAAGCTCTTCTTCCACCTTGTCTACTTGCATAACTTCCGTATTCTTTGGGTTTACCTTCAGGCCATGGTCTTCAGACACTTTGATACCATATTTACCAACTTCTCTTTGATGTCAGCCAAAAGGGGCAGACCATCAGCATACATGTAGGAGAACAAAGATGTATATTGCATTAAGATTATGGAATGATGAAGCTATCCTGCAACATGTTTTATCCAGTGGCCTAAGGCTAAAAGCAACACAAAAGTGTTTGTGGCTTTCAATAGGGTATAACACACTGCGGTCTGATCCACTGACTAATAAAACTTTATTTAAATATTTACCTATCTGAAGTTTATCAGAAGCACTGATCACGCTGCATAACATAGAAAGGTAGCTGAATATAAGATTTGTGAGTTTAGGGAGATACACCGAGAACAGATTTGACAAGTATAAGTACATTTATATGGTAAATGCTATGTTTCCTTCACACTACATACATTTAAGATTAAATGTTTATATTATTTATTCCAAACAGCTCCTGCCTTGTATTGTAGTAAATACACAAAAAATGCAAGGCAAGCTGATCTGGAAAGGGTGACAACACAGAATAGCAAAGTATCAAAGTAAAACCAAACAATTGTGAGACGTAATAATGCCAGATGGTTCAGTAGCGCTTACATTGTTCTTTCTGCTCACAAAGCACTTTACAAACATTAGTCCATCCTTTTGATACACCTGCAAGGAAGTTATTTCCATTTTAGAGCTAAGGAAACTGAACCAGAGCAGCTAAGTGACTTGCCCACAGCTAGAGAGAAAGTCAGTGAGAGACAGGACTTATGTCTTGTATCATGGTAGCACCTAGAGGGTCCAATGCGGATCAGGACCCAAATGTGCTGGGTGCCGTACATAGAATGTAAGGTCTTCTCTGTAGGGACCATCTTTACGATCACTTTTTTTAAAAATGACACACTTTCAGAATTTAGATATGGAGCAGATATTGTTTTCTGTTGGGCAGCAATGAATCTAGGGAGGAGTAAGTGTCATATTAACCCTGGTAAGTGTACTTCTGACCCCTCCTGGTCTTTTTTGAGTGCACCTCCCTTAGGCCTCAGGGCTCAAACTGTCACCTTTCTCTTGCAGTGGAATTATGTGATTCTCCCATTTTCAGACCAGGCCTGGGCTGCAGTCACCTGTGATCAACTAGGATTACCTCAGCAGACCTGACTTATCTTTAGTTCCTGCAGTTTTGTCTCCTCCAGGAGCAATGACAGTAGTAACTTGTGACCAGCCAGCCTTCTTAAAGCAAAGACAACGTGAGTGAGGTAATATCTTTTATTAGTCCGACTTCTATTGGAGAGACACAAGCTCTCGAGTTTACACAGAGCTCTTCTTCAGGTCTTAAAGCAAAGATTTATTTAGATCTAAGGCATTTAAGAGAAAACATCTAAAACCAATTAACTGGTCTATGTGCGTGCCTGCCTGCCTTAGGGCTTACCATTCCCTGGATCTGTGGGAAGGCCCAACTGTTTCACACTCCCTTTGCAGAGCTTCCATCTGTGTCAGCTGTTCTCCCTGGACAGCTCCTGGCCATGGACCTACCCTTTTCTCCTGAGAAACACTTTTTAACTGTTTATAGTGCTTTGATCTGTTAGTTCCAAGCATTGGCAGAACAGCCATGTGACTTGAGCCTGGGGCACTGGAAATATGCCATTGCCTAATTGTCCCCCAATGTCTGCTGGGAGGTTGCTTATCAATGAGGCCCTGTGTTGTGCCCACCAGTGCTACCCTCCATAGTGAAAGTTGCAGCTACGGATCTTAGTTGCTTCTTTCCACAGAGGAGCTTCTTCCTCTTACTGAGGGATGTAGCATAGCCAAGGAAGTGTAGGAAAAGCCAGGCACTGGATCTGTAATCTTCTTACAAAGAAGAGCACTCTATAATAGAGGAGAGATGACGTGGCAGACAGGGCTTGTTTGTTTGTTTTGTTTTAAAGGAATAGCTGGTTCGGCAGTATTCATGCTCATGGCCTCCAGCATTCTGCGCTTCTGCAATTGCAGAATATGCTAAAGATTTAGACAAAGAAACAAGCCAAGCTAAAAAAAAAAAAATCTTATTTTAAAATATTTATACTTCACCATCACAATATACCAATAATCCAGAACAATAACCTAGAAACACTTGTCACTTCCCTACCTCATCACAAAGCCTAGATGCTCCCTTTTTGTGGGTAGGGATGAAGGGAGCAAATATGGGCATAAAGCCCCAAATAGGGCAGAAATAGAAACATACAGCTTTTCCACGTGGCCAGAGCTTCACAAGATTTGCAATATTTGATTTGCTATCTGCAGCATGCCCTCTCCCAAGATCTCGTGGGTTTGTCATTAAAAAAAAAAAAATCTGTGTGGAAATCAATGCATTGACTTCAGCTCTGCATCTGCAACACTTAGGGTGAGAGGCTGTGCTGTACAGTTGCAGTAAGGAAAGTCAATGGGAGCATGACTCCTACAGTTGAGGTCACTCGGCATTCTTGAAGGAAACTGGCATCTTGTGCAGAAGCCACAAGATCTGCAAACTTTGTCTGTAAATCCTTGCTTTTAGAGGCTCAACACACATTTTTTTTCTTTCATAGAAATTGAATTAAATGCAGAAACATTAAATCAGGTACATAAGAGACTCAAGACATTTTTAAAAGTTAAAGTGGTTTGGCTACAAGGTACACACATAATTCTTTCCACTCAGGATTTCTTTGCTAAATATAAACCCTAATACTGCTTTTAATGTTTACCAGAACATATACAGAGGTTGAATTAATATTGCATTAGAAACTAACCTTTTGAATTGTCTGATTTGGGTGCTAGATTTGCATCATTTTTGTGTTGTTGAAAATAATAAGCACATGCATTAAAAACCCTTATGGGCAAAATTTCTAAAATGGATTTTGGGGCTGACTCAAACTAAGATGGCTAGTAACATTCTCACTTGTGAAAAAAATAGTGGCTGATGCCTTATGGAAAACTGTGACTAAAGTTACTTAATATAAAGAAAAAGAAAGTACAGTTACGATTGAGATATCATATCCACTAAAGCCAGGGATTTCAAAGTTAAGGTTCTTTTAGCAACTACACTTCCACCTCTTGCATGTGCACATTTTTTCATTACTTGGTAACATTACACAGGTCACCTTGACATACTGTTTAGAAAATGTATGTACATATAGATATGTTTTCCTTAAACTTAAACAGAATTAAGTGTTCTCTATAGGAGACAAAATGTGGAGATTTTCAGCCTGAAAGGATTACAGTTGGCAGTGAGTGGTGATGGAACGGGATTTTTGGATGCAAATGCTTTCTCAAGCTTAACTATTGTATTAACACAAGTAAATAATATGTCATATATTTTTTCATTTCTTTGCCCTCACCTATCACCTAAGGCTGTCTGCATGGAAAATGGATCTTTCTGTAACAGTTGTGCTGTTCTTGCTGTTTGTTCCCCACCTGGCCATTTCCTCTCCTTTATTTTAATATATATTTGGTGTGGTGTGGTAACCCCCCACCCGAGTCTCACCTATTGGCAGCAACCTCTTCCATCAGTGGGGCCTGAGGTAACTCTGGCCCCAATCTGGACAAGTCCTTTGTTCCTTCCCCTCAGCACTTCTCTTGCAGAGGATTTGGTGCAGCCTTGCTTCAGGCCTGAGGAGTGTCCCAAGCCCCACCAGGGCAGGCAGGTAGTCTCAGCCCCTGTCTGTGCCCCAGGGTTGTACCTGGCTGTGGCTCCTTTCTGCGAGCTGGGGCTAGGGGTGTTCTCCTTCTTTGCTCCTCTGGCTGCAGAAAGCACCATCTCCAGGTGGTGGTGGTTCTCCTGCAGCTACCACAAACCTTCTGACAGCTTCCTCCTGGTTTGTCCCCCTCCCCTTGGGAAGGCAGGGTTCAGAAGCCCTTCATTGGGTCCAGTTGTCTTCAACTGGCCTGTAGTAACCCTTCCCCTGCCTGCAGGGAAAAGGGCCTTTCGCATTCTAGTGCCCACATACCGGCCCTGGTACTCCCTTTGGTAGCCATGTGGCCTGACTTTACCACAATTTAGATAATTTTTGGGATGAGATCTGGCTGCTGAAACAGAGCACTCTTAATTTCTGTGTTCATCGTTTTCCACAGCTGCCTCACTGTTGAACAGTCTCATAGCATACGCATCAGGGTTCTTATTTCTTTGTTAAAATGCCAACAAATATCAAAGGACAAGGGCTTTATCTTGTGCAACCTCTGTAGCGTCCTATGCATTTTGAATAAAATCTTTTGTTGTATCAGGCACAACCTGAGATCCACAGAAGATTTTTTTAACATTAACATGCTCTGTCACTGGAGAGCAATTATATGAATTCAAAGAAATTTGGAGCCCAGTTCTAGATACATTTGGTTAAAAAAGTCTTAAGAAGGATAAAAAAATGCCAGACCTCCATTTCACCTAATCTTTTCTCTTTTTCCCTCCCCTTCCCAGGTTGCCTTCCACTCCTTATTCATAGATGTCTTCTATTTTATTAGTGTTACCCCCATCTTAACTATTGTATCTCTGTAGCTTGTCTAGTTTTGTACTGTGTGGTCTTTTACAATTGACTGATTCTCAGAAATTCTGTGAAGCATGCAGTGTTTGGAAACATATCCAAGCAGTAAATCATTTGCCTTTTTGTATTTTTCATTGTTTGTTGCTTTATGAAAATCAATTAATAAGTTATTTAAAAAAGATTAGGTAGTCAAATACTATGGTAACAGGTGACATATAAGTACTTAAGCTAGACAGAAAGAAATGCCTGGAATACTTGTATTTCCTTGACATCAGTTAAATCTGGTACAGGCCTGGATTTGGTAGAAAAACTGCACTAAGTGCCATTGGTTAATGATCTCATCCCAGCTCTGGATGATCAAGTATCCATGACATTTTCAGATTTGTCAAATACTGTTTAGCAGACGGTAATGGCAACATATTTGCAGTCTACAGGCTGGATTAGTAGAGTTCTTTTGGACATTTTTGTTTGAGAGATCCCAACACGGGCAATTTGTTCATATCTCTAAAGGCTTTCTGAAATAACATTTTATCACCCCTCCTATTAAACATGTATGATATTGTATGTCCTTAGGAAAACCAGGAAAGAGGCATGGGATACAGCACCCTCTGTCTACTGATAATACCCAGCTTTTATGTCCATCTCTTCTGTCAGAATTTAGTGTCTGAATGAGATTAAGGTGTGACTGGAGGCTGACTCCAGCTCCAGAGAAGACGGAGATAATGCTCAAAGGTTAGATGAAGCAACCAAAAGAATTAGCAGGGATTATCTCAATCCATTTGACTAAAGCAGTGTGTGCATTCCCTCCTCCCTCCTGCAATTGTTACTCAGCTTCATAACCTTAAAGTCTGTCAGAAGAATAACTGCTAAGTGTTCAGGTAGAAGCTGTTGCCAAGACACATTTTTATTACCAACACTTGGAAAGGAGGATGCAACTGCTTGTTTCAGATACAAGCCTTGCTGCCATCATCCAGATCCTTTTCACCTGAAAATTAGACTAATGAAATACAGTGGGGTGGGGAGCGCAGATTAAGACCAGTCAGACATTTTCTGATATAAGAAGCAAACGCCCACTTATTAAGTAACATGTCACATAAACAGCACATTACATCAGTGTACCAAGCCATGCGCCAGCTAGGCCTGATCTACACTTACCTTCAAATTCAATGGTAGTCAACAGGAGTTATGCACGCTACGCAGAATAGCTTGTGTAACTCCCTTTCGACTTCGTAACTCCTTTTCTTTGCGGTGTCTTCACTGCACGTGCAACTTGAGGGGGTGTTTTTAACCTGTCAACTTCCAGATTGATTGAGTGGATAGATCAATCTGATCACAGCGAATTTGCCGCCATCAGTGAAGATGCACCCTGAGTTTAAAAATAGAATTCAGGGTATAAGTTTTGATTCATAAAGCTCAAGGATTGCTGGCTCTCTGAAAGAGTCTCTCTCCTCCTTTTCATACTTTGGCAGCTGATGAAGCTGAGACCACTTGGTATTTAAAAAAGACAGTTGGAGGTGCTGACCAGTTCTCTGTGAGGGATCTTTGACCATGCCATTCACTTTGTTAGTGAAAATGACAGATAACGGTCTAAGTATTAGCCAATTAAATTTATTTTACTATTCAGTCGTAGGGATATATTCAAAGATATTGTTGGTTGTCATTTTTCTTTTTTGTACATATTCCAACCATAAATCTAGGAACTTTAAAAGTTTAAATAAAATGGCTTTAGCTGAGGTGTAATTAATAGGAACAGATTAGCTCAAACCTCCTGTTTTCATGCAAATTACAAAATAAGAGAAATACAAGAGACAAAGGCATAGGAATTTGTCAGATAAAACATTAAAAATTTTGCTAGCTCATGCGTATAGTCTTCATGTTACCTACTAACTTTTAATACCCTTTATTTTACTGCCCCTTCCCTATTTTACATCATCAGTTCAATTTTTGTAAATAATGATGACCCCACACAGTCACTTATAGCTTTGAGTACCATATTCAATCTGCTAAGAGAAAGAATGGCGTAGCCGAAAAAGTTATGATATTCATGGTAATCAAACATTGTTTAGTGTAGTTACTCTGAAGTTCTCACAGGATTCAACTGAAAGGGGTTAACTTAAGGTATAATGTTAACTTTAAGTTTAGTCAACTTCAAAAAATACATGAGAGGTATTTTCAGGTTCTATACTTGCCCCAACTCCTCCACTGTTGTGACTGTACAGTCACAGAAGACCATTAGGAATTATAATTACTCTTGGAACAAGGTTGTACCAAAGAAATCAACCTTTCTAAGGACCGCTACCTGAAAAAAAGTTTGTTTGCATAAATGTTTACTTTTCATCTAACATACTAAGAAATGATAACCTACTGTGTACAGAAAAAAGAAAGAGGTATTTGGAAGTCTCTAAACAGTAGGTGTATTTCATTACTCTTATTATTTGTATTACTGTTGTGTGTTGAAACCCCGATCAGGATTTATGTTCAGTTGTGCTAGATGCCATGCATACAGAAAGACCGTCCTTCGCCCCCAAGGACCTTCTCATCTTTTTTGAAAGGATGCAGTTTAGTGCTTTGTTGGCTGTGAATCTACAGTAAAAAAAAAAACCACTGCATGTACTGATTGAGTAATATTCTATTTTTCATTATACCAATTTAAATCCAGGGTAAGTCCTGACATATATTATCTGAATTAACATTTTTGCAAGTAATTTTTGCCCTTGGGGATCTTTAGCCAGGTGAAAAAAGAGGCAAGATTGCAATCAACTCAGTCCTGCCTGGCAACAGCAGACTTCTGCATTCTCCACCAAATTACCAGGATTAGTCTTCTTGAGTCTGACCCCAGTGTCTGTAAGAGTAGCAATATGCCTCATAATAATTCATTGGGCAAGAGTCATTTAAATTTTAACAATAAACAGAGAATTTCACTAATTCCTTCAGATTGGCTGTCCTAATGTTACATATACTGATGTAATTCTCGTCCAAATGCAAAAAACCCTCTCTTCCAAAAAAAAAAACTCCTTTCCTAATTGCCTTATTTTGGGCACCGGCTTCTCCCCTCCCCCATGGTAAGTAGCACACAGCCCTGTCCACTTCTAAATTATATGAGATAGTCATTTAAATGTTTGCTAAATTAAATTAACCAAGAGTCCTATATGGAATTTAGTATGATGACCAGTTTGACAATATTTCTTTCAATCCTAGATGCAGGTGTAAAATGTAAGAACAGGCAGTTCCTGCTGTATGTACCCTCATTCACTGCAGTAGAAATTTAAAAGAAAGGTAAACAATTCATGTAAACACATGAATTGGTTATTTGCTTGCATTCAGAAGTCAATCTTTTAAAGATTATAAATAGAATATAAAAATAATAAGTTTTGATATATAATTTGTATAAAAAGGAACCTCTGTTGGAGTTCTGGAGATAATTCTATATTAATTCCAAAAGTTCCTATGTAAAAGACAGCATATCCTCAGTTATGGGAAAAGGAAGGGCTACTCTTGGCCATATTAAGTTAATTAGATAAAGCGTAGTACATTCTACCCAGAGCAAGGAGCTGATTTTGCTACCCTACGTTATTGGGTACATGTAGAACAGAAAAATGAAGAGAACTACATGCAGAAAAAAATAAAAATGGGGTCAAGAATGGTATTTGATCCTTTGATGTTTATTAAGGCACATCACATAATTTGATATTAACATTTCTCTTACTCAAAAAGTAAAGTGGAAAAAAATGAGCTGCTTCAACATTTGTCTTTACTGTGCCCCTGCATCTCCACAACCTGCTGGGTAAGCTATTTGCTAGGGATGGGGATTTTCAAGGGAATTGTTCTCCCAAATCACAGAGCTTTGAAAATCCCAGCTTAAGTTATTTCCAGCCAATACCTTACAAAAAACCATCTTCAGGAACACATGCATATATGCACACACACACTCCATCCCTCCCCCAGATATACACGCACTGCCTACACTGTAAGCCATGAAATAGAGCCTACTCTGCAATTACAGGTCAGACGTGTTAAATTCAAGATATAACAAAAATAAGAAAGTGAAAAAGCATTAAAATATTTTCCACAGAAAGCAAGCTTGCACACTGTGGAGCACTGGACTTGCATTAGGCGTAGTTCCTAAAGTGAGTCACCCCTGCCTAACTGACTCACTTTTTGAAGTAATCTACCACGAGTACTCATAAATAATAACCCTTTCAAAATTATGCAAGGAGCTTGTAGCAACTCAGTATCTAGGTTACCTAACACTGTTTTCAAGAAGCTCTCATACCTCCCCTCTTTGCAAGAGGCCTTTGATAGTCAGCAGGGGCTAGAGCAGAGGTTCTCAAACTGGGGGCACACGAGAAGCTTTAGGCAAAAAACCACTTACTGTGCATATTTTACCTACAGCAATGAATAACTAGCAAAGCTGATTCCTCCAGACATATCAGGTCCTCAGATGGCACTTTGCATTTTGACGGATTTCTGTTAAGCTTGCATAGCATTATACAAAGTCATTGCCATCTGTAGATTAATTCGCTTGCTAGAACGGTGTGCATATTTAATTGTAAACATGCACCACAATTGCAGTTTTGCTTTTGCTCTTATTACAATGGATCCTTGGCTCATTCCTGCAGCAGGAAAAAAACTCAAGTGAAAAACAAAATGAGCTGAAACTGACTCAAGTGAAGCACCACTACCGGATATATCGGTATATGTACGTGTGTGGCACTGGGGGGTGGGGAGAGAGAAGGACATAAACTACTACAGACACAAAGAAGAGGGACACGATCACATACGTTTGAGAACCAGCGGGCTAGAGAAAAATCTTTTCTTTGTTCTATGAAATTCCATTAAGGTTTTGCTAAGAGATAAGTGTTAAATCACCAGTTCCCTTCTGTCAGTTGTGTTAATCAGCAAAGTTTGACTGCATGCCAAAATAACACAAACAAACAGTCTAATGAGTTGGGCCTGCACTACACCAAAGCAGCCAGCAGCAGCATGTGCTCTCCTGATCATCATATGGGGCAGAAGCTCCAGGAGTGGGAGAGAGAGAGAGAATGAAAGCTGCACTTCCCCCGCCTAGGCACATAGCCCCAGCTGTCCATCCTCAACTCTAGGATAATAACCTTTTATTCCCAGCTAACCTAGCTCATCCTGTATGGCAATACTGAAGGTTTAGGGTTCAAGCCTTATTGATGACGCAAGAAAAGGGGGCTGGTATAGTAGTACATCATACAATTTGTAGTGTGTACTGTCATGTGAATACTGCCTTCTTTTGAACAGATATACTATGCTCATTTTAAAAATAGACTACAGATTAAAAGTGAACTAGGGCCTGAAACATAAAAAAACATTTTAATGCTCTTCTTCCATTCATCTACTACGTATGTATACTACATTTTCTGAAACACATTAAGTCTTAAGATGTTTCTCTTCTCTTAACTGTTCACAACTGAAGTCCCAACTCAAAGATATTTTGGATTTACAACATTCTGATCACTATATTATATCTGACAAACCTGTTGTCCTTTTAAATATATTGACACCCTTTTCACACAATAATCACGTAAAATTAAAGATGCCATCCACAAAGTCCAGGGGATGATCCCCAATGCCAAAGTTTATCCAGCACCTTCTTTTGTGCCCTCATTACCCACACACTAATCACAAGCACCTATAATTGTTAAACATGCTCAGGACACAGAATGAATATATTGATCATCAGCAAATATTTGCTAGTGTCAAGTAAATAATATTAGTTATATAATTGTAACAGATTTCTACTTGGTTGTTTTGAGGAAAATTACTTATGTATTGCAGATTTTTCACACAGATCTTACAAACTAATTTTGGACATGATGCAACAAATGAGAGCAAAGAGATGGAGGAGAGAAAAGTTACAATACATTTAATTTATTATGTATACTAGATGAATTGAAATGGACTTTTTTTTAAAAGTGACCATTAATATAACAGGCATATGCCTAATGTACTGATATTGTAACAAACAGTTACTGGCTCTAGTTAACTCTTATACACACTACATAGGTTACTAAAAACTTTAATACAATCAGAGGTTGGGCTCTCCCAAACCAAAGCCTTCTACTCAGACTTGTCACACTAACATTTGAATAATCTTAGACCCCCTCCATTTGCTGAGTAGTCAGACACTCACTAAGCTCTCCCATCGGCATAATTAAACCACCCCCAGTGTGTGGCAGTAGCTATGTCAGCTGCAGAGCATCTTCCGCCAACATAGTGCTGTCCTCATCAGCACTTTAGTTGGTAAAACTTAAGTTGGTCAGGGGTGTTTTTTTTCACCAACAAAAATTTTTCTGACAAAAAGGCTAGTGTAGTCATAGCTTAATACATACCAAAAATTATAACGTCAGAGAATTGTAAGGGAGGTAAGACAGCAAGGTTCTGGTGACACAGCAGACTCTGGCGTCTAATGGAAGGAAGTCTTACAGATGCCATCCAATTCCCAGTTTGATTCTACTCTAAAATGTGAGGATGACATTATGTTGTTCCATGTTTGTGTCCCACTGTCTCCAGATCAGTTGCTCGCTTTAAGTGTGTTCCTACCCCTCCAGCCCACCTTTACATGCAGGCCTGCTAATGGATTCTGCATGCTGGGAGCAGATTGCACTTGGCTTTTTCCATCTTATCCATTACCAATAAAAAAAGATTCTGCATGCCAAACTATGCCCTCAACTTAGACCTGCACAACCCCCTTGCAGATGAATTGTGTTGCACCAATAGTTAACTGAGGGTGTAATTTGAAGACCACAGGGTAGCATTTGTACTCCCTAAACTGCTGGTGATGTTACATAAAAGTGGGAGTGGGAGTGATAACCAGTTGACTCAAGCTAGGACCCTAGATGCTCTAAATTACTAGAAAGAATTCTTTCCCAGGTATCTGTCTGCTGGGTCTTGCCTACAAGCTGAGGGTGTAACTGACTGCCATATTTGGGGTCAGGAAGAAATTTTCCCCTTTATCAGATTGGCTGAGACCCTGGGGGGTTTTCACCTTCCTCTATAGCATGGGGCACAAGTCACTTGCAGGTTTAAATTAGTGTAAATGGTGAATTCTTGGTAACTTTAAGTCTTTGAGGATTTCAATAACTCAGCCACAGGTTAGACAGATTAGATTAGATGATCACGTTGATCCCTTCTGCCCTTAAATTTAAAGAGTCTGAGGACAGCAAAACTGTACTTTTTTCTTTACATGAGGAGTGCTTTGCTGGTACGAGATACTGGCATAGCTACATAGGCAAAGAACTCGAAGTGTAAACCTGGCCTCAGTACCCAGGTTGAATTTGAAACACCAGAGGTAAAAATATCTTTTTAACTTGTGGAGCATTCAGTCTTCAGGTTCAACTCCCAATATCACTTTTAAAGTAGATGAACATTTAGGTGTTTATATTTGCAATTCATATTAAGTTCAGTTTACCTTTGCAACATATGGTAAATGTCATTGCAAACTAGTTAAAAAATACTCAAGTCTGAAAGTGAATCTTTCCTACTTCACATCTCCTGTAGTTGCAGGCACCCCAGCATCACTATACATGATATCAAAACTAAAGCAGTTGGAGCCGGTCTCTAGAGGAATCAGCAATGTACTTACTGCAAATTGAGCAACTTATACTTTAATAGAAATTATACTTCACAAAAGTGCACAACACAAAATTCCCCTTTATTTAGGGTATCTAACCCTCCATTCCTTTAGACAGTTTCAAGTTGGCTGCAACTGCTCTCACAGCAGAGCTGAAACTGACAACGTGTGATATTAAAGGACAAACGGAAACAAAGGATTTTATAAGCTGTTTAGGCATGGAATGCTTCCAGTACCTTTGTTCATATTGCACTCAAAGTCACTATATTCAAATAGCTGAGCATTCTTTGCATGATAAACACAGCTACTATTGATCACAATGTAGAAAATCATTTAGATACCCGGTAATGAAATACTCAATATTTGGGTCCTTAAAGTTTGCCATTTTATCTACTTTTCCCTAGTGATCATTCTTACAGCTCAGTGTTTTGTTTATTTTCAATGTTGATGGCATACATTTTTGCCTTGAGCTTACTTGTCTCAGTCGTATCTCCTTGCAGGAGATTCAGTAAAGTCATGATTAAAAATGGGTGGATTGTCACCTATTGGTAGAATCCTACTCTTATTTCCAGCTTTGGTCAGCTGATGAACAAGTAGTCTACACTAAAAAAAGTGTCAGTTGAAAAAAGGACACAAAAGCAATGTAATTCAGAATTAGGGGCCACCTCTTATTTAAATCTATTGTTCTCAGATATGGCAGGGTATAGTATCCAATGAACATATCTACAAGACAACACTTGTGACTGGTTCAGATGACTCAGGCACCACACAGTGTAGGACTCAGGGTATTTTAGTGTAGATGTTCAGGCTTGGGGCGGAGCCCAGGTTTTGCGTTGCCATAAGGGGGTCCCAGAGCATGAAGGTCTCAGTTGCAATTTTATAGCCCTATGAGCCTGAGTCAACTGACTAGATCAACTGCAGTTGGTGTTTTATTGCAGTGTATATATTCCCACTATTACATACTACCAACCCTGCACCTGTTGTTCTGACTTGAACCATTTCATATCTCCATTCTAGTCTTATTCAAATGCTTTTTATTGGATGCGCAGCACTTAAGAATGGATTTCTAGCATTAGTGGATATATAACTACATACCTCATAACTACACGAGTTTGAAAAGCTTATGCTATTTGTATAAAAGTGAAGTTTTATTAAACTTGCAGATACAGTGTTTAACATTCCCCTACAGCAAGCCAGAATCGTTGTAGCCATATCTTGGAAAAAAAAGCCAAAAAACTGGAGGAGACAAAAACTCCTCTACAACCATAAAACAGCACAAAATGTAACACTCTAAGAACAAGAAAGATAAGAAAAAAATAAAATTATACAACTTTATTCATTGCATTTTAGCTAAGAATATTTCTATTATACAAGTACAGTAGTAATTCAAAAAAATCACAAGATATTACAAAATAAAAAAGTACAAACTGCATTACTTAATAAATATGCCTAACAAATTAAAGTTAACAGGAGATTAAAGAAGATACCTCTCAGGTTGGAAACATTTATTGTTTGACCCAGCAAACCATACAAGTCTCCGTTTAAATACTTTTTACATAATATAGGAGAGTTCATTATATTCTTGATTAGAAAAAGAACATCAAAAGGAGTAAAATGTTGTGATAGCCTGCTGATGCAATGAAAGTGCCAAGGGCAAGAAAAGGGACACTAAAAAAACCCAAAAGCCCAAAGACTGAGGCGCAGCCAATTCTTGCCAACATTACAAACTGTTATCTTATCACAACATTCTACATTAAATTTCTATTTCTACAATTGAATGAAATATAAATGGAACAATGGGTGAGTCACCCAAGCAACCAGAAGCCAATTTACTCTAAACAGTAATTAAATACAGAAGAGTCTCAATTGCTCCCTGTACCATTCATGAATAGCTGCATTCCAACTGGCTTATAAGACTTGTTCTGTGCTTGAGGCAATCAAAACAACTTTTTGAAGTAGCTATTTGAAAGTTTGCTGCAGATTTATGCAAACCATGGTTTAGCTAAAGTATATTTAAGTTTCCCTTCTCTCAGGAAAAGTAGGTCCACCTACCACTTAAACTGGCTGACACCAATTTCATCTGGTAGAAATTTAAGTTGTCTGGGTCAAATCACAGCAAGCAAAAGCCTGCTCTATCATAAACCTTATTTACAAAATAAACCTCTTACAAACATTTTTGGCTGTACAGCTGAAAGCCAGATGCCAACATCAGATGTAGAAGATGGAGGTAACCATTTTAAAAAAATATGTGCAAAAAATACATTCTCATAGAAAAGAGAACTGGAAACCCACAAATATACAAGGAGAATCTGCTTCCAAATAATCCAGGGCTAACGTTATACAAGGACAAAAACTTTACAAATACCAGTTTGGATTTGTCCCCACCAGTTTAGTGTCACAGGGACGCTCCTCTGTCTGGGGGGGGGTCAATGCTGCTTTATGAAGGATTAAGGCATCACCACCAAGGCTGGTGCACAACTGTCTCTCTCGACCTGCAGCAGGGCTCTGAGCCCCTGGGCTAGGCAGCCTCAGGAGCAGGTGTTCTGCTCGATGTACATCTTGGACAGAGACACTGCCATGGATTTGGCCAGCTCCTCATCCCGCCTCCGCTGCACCTGAGTCTGTCTGCACCAGGCCTCGTACTCCGGGTTGGGACAGACACAGTCCAGCACAGCGTCGTAGTGCCCATTACTGAGCCAGCTCAGCCAGATGCTGGGCCGGGCCGGGTCCTCAGGGCCCAGGTAGTGGGTCATGGTGGAGACGGTGGGGCTCTCCGGCCTGCCGCCCGTGGTGAGATGAATGTTCACGTTCAGCATCTGCCCCATGGCCAGGAGCTCGGGGTAGCCGGCCCAGGCGCCGTCCTGGGCGGCGCCTATGAGGAACTCGCCCACGTCGCCCTCGATGATGGGGCTGAAGTGGTGCAGGTGGTCGGCGATGTAGTGCACGGTCTGCTCGCGCAGCTCGCCGTGCAGCCGCTGGTCCCCGTACACGGCCTTGCAGACGGCGCGGTAGAGGCAGTTCCCGTCGGGGATGATGTGGAAGCGGAACCGGCCCTTGTGCCGCAGGTATTTGTCCTGCTTCTCCAGCTCGGCCAGGTAGAGGGCCAGCTTCTCGCTCCGCTCCGGCCCCCTCCTCGGGCTGGCGCCTTCCTCCTCCTCCCCGGGCGGGCAGCAGGGCAGGGGCCGGGCCCGGCCGCCGCTCTCCTCGCCGCCGCAGCTGGCGGCCGGAGCCGGCGGGGCGCTGGCCGCCGCCTGCAGCGCCTGGCAGTGCTCGCTAAGGCGCAGGCTGTGGTTGCTGGGCTCCTCCGGGCGGTGCGGCGCTGCGGCGGCCCCCGCCTCGCCGCCGGCCTGTCTCATGCTCTCCAGGATGCCCTCCAGCCAGGCGCGGCCGGGCGGGGACGCCGGGGCCAGCTCCTCGGGGGGCTGCACGATGCGGATGGGCACGATCCTCTCCAGCGGCCTCCGGCGGCTCACGGTGATCTGCGCGCTGGAGCTGTACTGCGGGGCCGCCGCCGGCCTGCTGCCCGGGCCCGCCGGGGGCCCGCCGGGCAACCGCTCCAGGCAGGAGAAGGCGGTCATGGCGGCGGCGCTGCCCGCGGGCAGCGGGCTCTCCTTCGCGGGGCTCTCGGCGGCCGGGCTCTGGCCCGCGGCGCTCGCGGCTTCCGCAGGCGGCGGGGGAGCCGCCGCCAAGGAGACTTTGAAGACGCCCGGCCCGGCCGGCGCCGCCCCGGCTCCAGCTGCCGGGTAGTGGGTGATCACGGAGCTGTAGAGGTGCATCCTCGGCCCCCCCGCGGGCGGCCCTTTATAAGCGGCGCCGCTGCCGGGGCGGGGAGCGGCCGCGCTCGAGCGGCCGGAGAGGCTGAGCCGCCCGGGTAAAAATAAACAGGGGCATCACCCCGCGGGCGGGCGGCAATTCCTGCTGCGCCACAGCCGTGCGCGCGCGGCGCCGCGCGGCCCTTCTGGAAGCTGCTGCGGGAGGCCAAGGACGGGCGGGGCCGCCTGGGCCTTGTTTACCTCACTCCCTCAGCACGTTGGAATGTGCGGGGCGGGGCCTGGCGGCGTCCCCTCTGTGACGTCACCGAACGCAGCCCGCCCGCCGCGAGCTGGGCCGCTGCTGCTGCTGCTGCCCGTGCGCTGTGCAGAAGGCATGGGCCGTCACCGGCGGTGGGGCCGCGCAACCAGGGCCGTGTGTGTCAGGGTCCCCATAGGCGTCCCAGCAGCCTCGACCCCTGCCAGCTGCTATTGCACTAGCCCCGTTTCCTGTGTCAAAAAGCACGTTCCGCCCTTCCCCTGTTAGTGGTAAAAACTGGCCCGGGTCCTGGCGAAATGCCAGTGCTGCCTCTCCTAGCTTGGAATTTGGTTCTGGTGGCCGAGGCACTACCCAGATCTCAGTGGCGGTTACGTTCGTTAAAGTATCTGCCAGAAAGCTAAGCAAAGGGACATTTAAAAAGGGAAGAGGGAGGTGGACCTAGGGGTGGCCAAAGCATCCATGGTAGGCCTCTGGAGGCAGAGGTTGAAGTGTCTGATGCATCTGAGGAGCTGGGCTTTTGGTGATATTAAGTAGGTAGTTATCAGGCAAGCTGCATACAGTGTCCTATGTTCTCAGGTATCAGTCTGGAAAATGCTGCAGAAACTACTGGAAAATTTCTCTCATGGCAGTTTATCGGTGGCTGCTTTTTTATTTTAAATCACTGTTAGATTTTCAACAATTAGAACCAATACTACATTTTTAACTATAGGCTGAATCCTGCTAACAATGCCGCATTATACCACCATATTGAAAGGGAACACCAGCTAGTATGGATTGCATGCCCTGTAATTATAATGTTGCCCCTCTTGGCCCAAGTGATTAGCCAATATTCAATAGATTGCAGATTGTTTTCATTAGGAGGAGAAACTGATGACAGAATAAGGTATTTCTTTGGTGTACTCTTGCTTGTTTACAAAGAAAATACACAAAACCTTGTTTCACTGAACACAGGAGGAACAAACAGGAGTCAGTTTCTTGCTCCCACTTCCAAACCTACCTTTCCAGCCAGCACTTTGCTCAAAGGAAACCCCCAGCTGGGGCTGTGTCAGGAGTGGGGCCACAGTCCAAGGGCTGCAATTGGGGCCAAGGCTGGGTGCGGGGCTGAGGCTGGTAGCAGGGCTACAGAGGTGGCCAGGCGCTGTGGCTGTGGGTGGGCCTATGGTTCTCTGGTTGTCTCCTAATTTTTCCAAGTTCTTTGCTGGCCTTTGGGTTCTGACACTCACAGCAGCTACCTAAATCCAATCAATTCCTGCTACTACTAAACAAAGGACATTTGATTCTTTTCTCAATTAGGCTGAATGAAAGGCAGTCAGCATTACAGGTTTCAGATGACCAGAATTTGGAGCAGTCTCAGTTTCAAGGGCAACTGTACCACTGCCCCCCACCCCACCCTTTGTGGTCTGCTCCAGGTTGCCCCTTTATCTCTTAGGCCTCTAGCCATAATTCTCTAGGCATGGTTCCTCTTCCTTCTGACCAAGATTCAGGCTGCCACCTCCTGCAGTTCATTCTGATTATCCCCAGCAGGTTTGACTACAGTCTAGGACCTGGGCTTTGCTTTCTCGAAAAGGTTATGAACAGTGTATGTCAGCAATTACAAGTAACCAAACAACTTTTTTAAAGCAGAGGATAACAGCCATACAGAGAAAACAAACAATAAAAAATCTAAATGCTTGTTACACTTACCAAAGTGTTCACCTTTTAGGGAGTCTCTGATAGGTTCCAGAGTCTTTCAATCCCTTCTTAAGGTGTTTGCCATCTTCATTGACAGGTCATGTCAGTTTTTAGTCAAAGATGAGGACATCCAGCCAGTTCAGACTCAGCCTTTATACACCAAACCTTATCTTTCTTCTCTAAGGCTTCTGGGATCCTGTCTGAACCAGTTTATGCAGTTCTCCATAGGGATGATACTTCTCTGGAGTTGCGTATTCATTCCAAGATTAGCAGTAATCACTCCCCAAATTTTAGTTCTGGGTCACACAGATAGATAAGTCTTACAAGGGGGATACAATAAGCTCATAAAGACACATATAACATTCATAAAGTGAATACAGTAGTCCCCAAAGATACTGTATGTGGTTGCAATATCTGTCAATCTTTTGAGCTCTGAGCCACATGAACTCTCCAAAACCCAAAACAAAACAACAAAAAACATCCTTCCCTCATTCACTCTTCAGATGAAACCTTCTGTTATCTTTATTTCCATCCCTTGTGTGTGTCTCTCTCCGAACCCTTTCCTCATTCTTGCATATGAGATTTTCCTCTGCATCATTGTCACTAGGGACAACTGTCCCATCTTAGCCTCACCCGGGTATCCATTCTCTATTCCTATCCTAGCCCCACTCCAGACCTCCTGCTTAGTCTTGCTCCACTCAGACATTTATTACTATCCTCAAGGCTCTAACCCATTATTTTCCCATCTCCTCTGCTGCTCTGGAGCTCCTTTTTCAAATCTTAGAAGCTTACCTTGATCCAAATCTCTATCACTTTGTCCCTTTACCTCCCTGTTTTCAGTAAAAACTTGGCTGTACCCTATGACGTTACTTCTGTTTCTGCCTTCTCTTTTGTGGGCCTGTCTCCTCTTAATTCTAGGTCCTTCCTGTTCTTCCTACATTTTTTCCTTCAAAGCCCAATTAGGACTTGTCTACACAGAGAGGGGCCTTCATTTAATTTATTTTTAACTGACACAGTTAAACTGGTGCAAGAATCTGTGTGGACAATTTCAGTTTAAACCAGGCATATTTCAGTTTATTTTAAATAAGTTAAAGATTTATTTAAGATAAACCAAAATAAACCACACTCTTCACCTGAAATAAGAGTGCCCATAGGTGACTGTCCCTGGTTTAACTAATGTGTTTAAATAAAGCTATAATCTCTCTCTTCTCTCCCTGCTCCCCATGTGTAGCTGTCATTTATTGTCCTTTGGCTTCTCCTGACAGTTTGTAGGCCATGAACAGAACCTTGCTCCCGCACCTTCTACCAAGAGGCACCCCATCCTAATACATTACCCTTTAAAATATTAATTCAAATCTGTCTGTACTTGGTATAATTTTGAGATTGTTTGTAAATGTCTGTACTATGTCCACTG
>ML675603.1:31178935-31256838 GCA_007922155.1 Mesoclemmys tuberculata
TAGTGCGTGGCAAAGGTGTGCACAGAAGACCAAGTGGCAGCCTTGCAGATGTCCTCCGGGGGAACCCTCTCCAGGAAGGCCGCCGACGCGGCCTGGGCCCTTGTTGAGTGCGCTGTCACTGGTCCGTGAAGCTGGACACCTGCACTTTCGTAGCACAGCCGGATACAGGCGGTGATCCACTTGGCGATGCCCTGTGATGACACTGGGGAGCCTCTCATCCTCTCTGCCACCGCGACGAAGAGCTGTGTGGTCTTGCGGAGCGGCTTTGTTCTATCGAGGTAGAACGCCAGTGCCCTCCTCACGTCGAGGGTGTGTAGCCTCCTCTCGTCCTCGGACACATGTGGTTTGGGGAAAAAACACAGGGAGGAAAATATCTTGGTTACAATGGAACCTAGAGACTACCTTAGATAGAAAAGCTGGGTGAGGCCTAAGCTGTACCTTATCCCGAAAGAACACCGTATAGGGGCGTTCCGAGGTCAGGGCTCTCAGCTCAGAGACCCTCCTGGCGGAAGTGATGGCCACCAGGAAGGCCACCTTCCAGGACAAGATCAGCAGGGGGCAAGTGGCCAAGGGCTCAAAGGGGGGCCCCGTCAGTCTGTCAAGGACTAGGTTCAGGTCCCAGAGAGGCAACGGGTCACGGACCTGCGGATACAGCCTCTCGATTCCCCTGAGAAACCTCACCGACATGGGGTGAGAGAATAGGGACCTCCCCTCCACCGGCTGGTGGAAAGCCGAGATGGCTGCCAAGTGGACCCTTAGGGAAGCCAACGCCAACCCCTGTTGTTTGAGTTGCAGCAGGTAGTCCAGGACCGCCTGCACGGAAGACGTACCGGGGGTTATGCCCCGCGATTCCGACCAGCAGGTGAACCTCTGCCACTTGGCCTTGTATGCGCTCTGGGTGGAGGGCCTCCTGCTTCCCAGGAGCACATGTTGGACCTGCTCCGAGCAGGTTCTCTCCTTCTCCGTTAGCCAGAGAGTCTCCAGGCTGTCAGGTGTAGGGAGTCCAGGTTGGGGTGCAGCAGGCGACCGTTGTCCTGGGAGAGAAGGTCCGGTTTCTTCGGAAGCTCGATCGGGGGAGCGACCGACAGGTCCTGGAGCAGGCAAAACCAGTACTGTCTCGGCCACGCTGGGGCGATCAGGATGATGTCCGCTCTGTCCCTCTTGATCTTCAAGAGGACCCTGGGCAGGAGTGGGAGGGGGGGAAACGCGTACAGGAGGCCCCCCGTCCATTCGATCAGGAACGCGTCGGAGACAGAGCCCGGCTCGTGACCCCTGAGCGAGCAAAACCTCGGGCACTTTGTGTTCCAGGCTGACGCGAACAGATCCAGGTGGGGAACACCCCACTCGCGGAAGATCATGGCGACCACCTCTGGGTGAAGAGACCAATCGTGTTGGGGAAGAAACGACCTGCTGAGGCGGTCTGCCTCGTCGTTCCTGGCCCCCGGGAGGTGAGAGGCGGTTAAACAGAAGTTGCGTCTCACCGCCAGGTCCCAAAGTCGAAGCGCCTCCTGGCACAGTAGGGAGGAGTGCGCTCCCCCTTGCTTGTTGATGTAGTACATTGCAGTGGTATTGTCTGTCAACACCTGTACCATTCTCCCGAATAAAGCGTGGCGAAACACTTTGCAAGCCAGTCTGACTGCCCTCAGTTCCTTTACATTGATATGGAGGGCAGTCTCCCTCCGGGACCAGAGGCCCTGTGTGGTCAGACCACCAGTGATATGGGCTCCCCACCCCAGGTCTGAGGCCTCCGTGATCAGAGTGATCGAGGGGGTGGGTGCCCTGAAGGGAATTCCCTTCAACACGATTCTGGGGTCCAGCCACCAGTTCAGTGACCCCAGCACCGCAGGGGGGACTGTTACCACCCTGTTCAGGGCATGCCTGCTGGGCATGTACACTTTCTTTAACCAGCTCTGGAGGGGCCTGAGTCTGAGGCGGGCCAGCCCCACTACATAAGTGCAGGAGGCCATGTGGCCTAACAGCCTTAGGCACTGCCTGGCTGTTGTCGTGGGGCACCTCTGGAGTTGCGATATTATCGCAGCCATGGCCTCGAACCTCGAGCGTGGGAGGGAGGCTTTGGCCCGCACCGAGTCCAGGTGGGCCCCTATGAACTCTATGTTCTGTACTGGATATAAAGTTGACTTCTGCTCGTTTATGAGCAGCCCCAGGGTCTGGCAGGTGGTCTCGACGAGGGAGACCGCCTCGCGCACCTGCGACTTGGTCTTGCCCCTTATCAGCCAATCGTCCAGGTATGGGAAGATTTGGACCCCCCGCGCCTCAGGGAGGCCGCCACCACTGCCATACACTTCATGAACACCCTGGGGGATGAGGCCAGGCCAAAGGGGAGGACCGTAAATTGGTAGTGGCCACCAGCTACCGTAAACCTTAGGAATTTCCTGTGGGCGGGAAGGATGGAGATGTGAAAGTACGCATCCTTCAGGTCGAGGGCGGCGAACCAGTCCCCTGGGTTCAGTATTGGGATGATGGACGCTAGGGAGACCATGCGGAATTTGAGCTTTTTTATGAACCTGTTGAATTTGCACAGGTCCAGTATGGGTCTGAGGCCTCCTTTCGCCTTGGGGATGAGGAAATACCTTGAGTAGAATCCCCTCCCCACCTCGAGTGGTGGAACCACTTCTATGGCACCTTTGAGAAGGAGGGTGTGAACCTCCTGGCGGAGTACATGCTCGTGAGATGGGTCCCTGAAAAGGGACGGGGTGGGGGGGTTGGGGGGAGGTAGCCAGCAGCTGGAGGGCATAGCCCCAGCGGATGGTGCTGAGGACCCATTGGTCCGAAGTTATCTCCCGCCACAGGCTGATGTACGGTCTTAGCCTGTCCCGGAAAGGCGGGGGGTGGCCCAAGGAACGTAAGGGGATGCCACCCTCGGACGCAATGTCAGAATTGTCTTTTGCCCTTGGGGCCCCGGGAGGGACCTTTGAAGGAAGACGAGGGGGTCGCAGGTTGGTCGCGCCGTCCTGCGCCCCTGTTCCTGTCCCGACCCCTGGGAGGGGGGTAGGGCCTAGGTGGCGGCCTAGTCTGCTGCTGGTGCCGCTGCGGCGGTTGGTGCGGCTGTTGGCGTGCTTGCAGTCTTGCCGCCTGGGGTGTGTAAAGGCCCAAGGAGCGTAGCGTCGTCCTTGAGTCTTTTAGGGCGTGCAGCTTCTCGTCCGTCCTCTCCGAGAAGAGGGCGGCTCCATTAAACGGCAGGTCTTGAATGGAGTGCTGCACCTCCTGTGACAGATCAGTAGATTGCAGCCACACTGCCCGCCGCATAGCGACAGCGGAGGCCATAGCCCTGCTGGCCGTGTCCGCAGCGTCATACGCAGTTTGTAAGGCTGCACTGGCTACTGTCACCCCTTCCTCCAGGACCATGGCAAAGTCGGCGGCCTGGTCTGGAGGCAGGGACTCCCGAGAACCTTTTCAAGGAGTCCCACAGGTTTAGATTATATCTGCCCAGGAGAGCCTGATGGTTGGCTACCCTGAGCTGGAGCGCCCCTGTGGAGTAGACCTTCCTGCCGAAAAGGTCTAGTCTCCTTCCCTCTTTGTTTTTAGGGGAGGCGCTCTGTGCACCCTGCCTGTCTTTCTGGTTGGCAGCCTCTACCACCAAGGTGCCCGCGGCAGGGTGCGCATATAAGTATTCGTGCCCCTTGGCTGGCACATAATACTTCTTCTCGGCGCCCTTAGACATGGGGGTGACCGAGGCAGGGGTCTGCCAAACTGCTTTGGCTAGGCGTAGGACCCTTTCGTGAATGGGGAGGGCTACTCTAGAAGGGCCTTGGGTCCCCACCCGGCCGAAGAGGGGGTCCACCTCTTCCTCTAGAACCTTGACCTGTAAGTCTAGGTTCGTGGCCACCCGTTTCAGGAGTTCTTGGTGGGCCTTAAAGTCAATGAGTGGGGCCCCTTGGTCCCTTATGGCCGCCTCGTCTGGAGACGACGAGTAAGAGGGGTGGCGGGGTCCTGTGGAGGGGCCCTCCCCAGGGTCCTCCTCCTGGGAGGAAAAGGATTGGTCACCCTCCTGCACCGAGGGTGCCTGTTGGGAATGGGTGACCGAGGCAGGGGCCGGCATAGTTCCCTGCCCCATCTGAGCCGCCCATTGGGCCCACATTGGCCACTGCCAGGGCCCCTGGGTCCAGCTCAGAGGCAGCGTCGGTGCCGAGGGCAACACCGGCGCTGCTGCAGGCGGTGTCGGTGTCGGCGCCGCGGGAAGACGTACCTGCGGCACCGGGGTCTGCGGTACCGGGGGTTGCGGTGCTGGCTGCGTCGGTGCCGGTTGCGGTACCGGCGAGGGTTCTTGCTCCTGGCGGTGGGTCCGGGATCCCGAGCCAGGGGTGCGGGGAAGGCGCCAGCGGCGCCGGGAGGAGACGCTCCGTGTCTCACTAGAAGAGGAGTCGGAGGAGCGACGTCGTCTGCCTCGTCTGTGGGACGATCCTGAGGATGAAGATGGAGATCTGCGCCGGGGCGGGGAGGCCTTCCGCGGCCTCTTCCTCGGTGCCGGGGAACGGTGCCGAGCGCGCTGGCTCGGTGCCGGGCTGGAGCTGGAACCAGAGCTGGAGCGGCGACAGGAGCGGCGTCGGGAGTCCTCTGACAACGAAGCGGGAGAGGAGCCTCCGGGCTCGGTCCCTCAGCGTCGGGCGATGGTGATGGTGGGCGGCTGGACGTCCGGTGCCGATGCCGCCCACCCTTCGGGGACACCCAGCATGGGTTTGCCCCGGAAAACAGGCTCTGGGCCCCTCATGCGAGGGGGTGCTGGAGGCGTGGGCAAGGTCATCAAGACTCGTGCCGCCTCGAACGCCTCCGGTGTCGAAGGAGCCTGTAAGGTAGGTCCCTCGCTCACGCGAGTTGGGGAGACCTCCTTGGCTGGTGTCGGACCCGGTGCCGGGGTCGGGGGCCGGTCCAGGGAACGCACCTCTGCGCTCGACCCCAGCCGCTCCTGCGGTGCGGGGAGCTCTCCACCAGCGGGCGGCGCTTCTTCTTCTTCTTCGGCACCGTGCTCCAGTGCCGGGGGCGCGCTCCGCACCGAGGACACACTCGGTGCCGTGGTGGACCGCGTGGGCTCAGACGCCGGGCTGAGCGCGGTCTCCATTAGGAACGCCTTCAGCCTCACTTCTCAGTCCTTTTGAGTCCGAGGCTTGAAGGACTTGCATATTTTACATCGGTGTCGCCGATGTTGTTCCCCCAGACATCGTAGGCAACGGTCGTGGGGGTTGCTAGCTGGGAAAGCCTTCCCGTAGCTAGCGCATGGCTTGAAGCCGGACGCGCCGGGCATGGCTGCGGGCGTCTGAGCCCGAAGGCTCCCTAACTAAACTACAAAAACCTCTCTAACTGAAAGCTAACTTAGTTCGAGGCAAACTTCTAGCTAAATACTCACTTTTAAGGCGAAACAAAAACCTGAGAAGAGCAGGGTTAGTTCTCGACCGACCGTCACGGGTGGAAAGAAGGAACTGAAGAGGGGAGGGGCCGGCAGCGACGGTTGTGCCGCCGCATGGCGGTGACACTACGGGGTCGCTGGACCGGCCCCTGCAGGGACTGCTAGTAAAAGTTCTCCGATTGGCCGTGCACGAGGGCGTGCACACACCTAAGTGGAATGCATATGAGCAACCACTCAAAGGAGAATTTTAAATACAGAAAATAAGACAGATTATTACAATATTTTCCATGTTTTGTCCACAGTCTTTATAAATGTTAAACTAGCGTGCCTGCCTCTGAAAAGTGCATGATTATTACAATGATCAATGGTATACTATCCAACCACTCATTTCTTATTATTCAGATTATGCTCATTTGCATACTACACCAAACTAAGCAAATGTTTGAGTGATTGCATTATATAGTAATACTGTATATGTACAAAATATATAGTCCCTTAATATTTCCTTTTATTGCAATATTATAGACATGAGCTATTTCTATGAATAAAGACAATATTATTCCACTATACCTTTTCTTTAGAATTTGGAATTTCTTTGCCCAACTTCGGTTAATTTGTTCAACTTCCTTTTCAAGACTGAAATAAAAAAACCCCACAAACTGTTAAAATATTTATAGGGTTAATTGAACAACTTAAAAATTCTGGTCAGTACCTTTGTACGTTTTTCTTCTCTTGACCTTCAGATTTCCTCAGCTTCTCAATTTCAGCAAGTAACGCTCTTTTTTCAGCTTCCTTCTCAAATGCAAAATACATTACAGAAAGTTAAGTAATGTATTTATTTTCTCAGCTTAATGTGAAACCTCCCACCCGCCCCAAAGTTTTGCTATTAGTAACAATACTCCTATTTTTGGCTGTTAGGATAGGGAAACTAGATGTGTTAAGGAATTAATAGCAGAGTACAAAACCTTTTAATTCTAGTTGTTGTTTCAAAGTCAACCTAGGCCTGGAGTGACTGAGAATCATTACAATTTCACAGCTGTTTGGGGGCAATATAATAAAGATGGCAGCACAGACAAGTAAAGCTTAACTTTTGTCATGTGTATCATATTTGTCTAAAGCTGATCCTATTGATATCAATTGCAAAATTCCTACTGCCTTGAATAGAAACAGGATCAAGACTTCTGCTTATAAATTCTTCTGGGCAAAGACCTTGTCTTTTGATAGACAATGTATGGTCTAGTGATTAGAACACGGAACTGAATTTGTAATTCTCAGCTCTGTTATTGATTCTTTGTATGACCTTGGATCTTAGCCCCTCTGTGCCTCATTTTTTCCATCATTATAGAACAAATATAATAATACTTCTCTCACAGGAGATTAATGAATGTGTGTAAAGTGCTGCAAAATCCTTGGATGAAAGTCACTATAGAAATGCAAATTATTATTTTTACTATAGTAACTAAAAGGTATAACAAGCAATGGTTCTGAATAGTACATGGACTGGTATCAAAGGACAAGAAACGTACATAAAATACTTATAGAGAATTTGTTGGATTTTAATAATAAAAACACCACCTTAAAACTAGGACTCTTCTTCTGTTGCTGCCTGAGATATGCCTTTTGTGATTCTCTTTTCTCATGAGGCACTATAATTTCACTTCCACTTTCCACTGTCTCTTTCAGCTTCTTTGTATCTTTTTCTTGCAACGGTTGAATCTGACAATCAAAGAATCAGTGGTGATTGTGCACACTAGAAAAACCAGTTTTACTGTCATTGTCATTTTAATCCACAGGAGTTAGGAAAATAGTATTGTAGCATGGTAATTACTTCAGCTACTATATTTCAAATACCCAAATTAAACCACCTTAAAGGTTCCACTCTCCCACACCCTTGGCAAAATTTTCTATATATTAGTACACCTGTAAAATTAAACATTATACTAACAGCGTAAATCTGGCAAAACATATTGTTTTAAAAAAAATCCTAAGGGGCCAAATTCATCCCTGTTACTTCTTTATTGAAGTCTACAGATCTACACTAGAAATGAATCTGGTCCACTGACTGTATTATCTGTCCTATTTCAATTGAACTTTCAGCTTTGCTAAAGCATATTATATTGAACACTGTTCCTCTCCACTTTAAGCCATCCATTTGTTTTGTCAGCTGTTGACACATTCCACTTTCTCTGGGGGACACCTGCTTGTCCCTATGTGGCCAGTTGACCGATAGGTGCAAACAGTTAAAGAATAGCTGGAGGTGAAGATACATTGCAATATCAGACCTTTTTAAATAAAGACAAGCAGTTTAATCCACTTACTGTGAAAACTGCAAATTAAATTCATTATAAAAATTATAACATTATAAAGACGACAGCATACCAGTCACATGCCCTAATTCTCCCCCCACATTGACTTGACACTGATGTAACTCCCTTAATTTCAATGGAGCTACACTGGGGTGAGTGAGGAATTTGTGAAAGGAGAATCAGGCCTAATGTAACTATAAACACATTGGGCCATATCTTGGGCCCTGCTAGAGTGCTGCAAGGCAGTTATAAAGCCACTAGATTTGCCCCTCATCTCGAGGATTTCTCCTATACAGATGAATCCTCATTTGGAGTAAAACCATTATAAAATGTCCTACAGCAATACCCTTCCCAGCAGAGCAACTGGAGGGTACAGCTGGATAAAAAGGGTCACAGCCAGAGAATTTCTACATCCTGACAATCCCCAGTTACCAGAAGGAGCTGTAGCATGCCAGCTTCTTAGGGCACTCATAAAGAACTGAATTATATATAGGTTAGCACATCCACAACAAAAGGCAAGGACATAGGTAAAGCTCACATGGAGTGTCGAAGGAGACTACTTTCTAGGAAACCCTGATGTTATAAATTACTTGAATTTCACAGAGTTGTCTTTTAAACTGATCAAGTCACTCCTTCCCCATATTTTCACAGCTACCTACCCCAGATGGTCATGTATCCCTTTGGGTGTTTTTATGTCCTCTCTCCTGACTAGAACTGGCAGACATGGAATTTTCGGTTCACAGGAAATTTCACTCTTTTGGAATTTGGTTTTGTTCTGAATCAAAATTAATTTTAAAATTTAAAAAAAAATTTTCCTGTGAACTTGAAAAATACCTTTTGGAAATAACGATACATGGTATTTCCAAAAGGAAGTCTGCGCCCTCGCTACACCTTAACACTTGCTGAGTCAAACTGACATTCTTGTCAGTTACATGGTTGCTTGCCTGGGAGTCTGGAAGCCCTGGACTCCTTGCCCCAAGGCAGTCCACAAAGCAGGGTTGCCCTGGAACTACAAACTTTGGGAGCTTGCCCCAGGACTTCCAGGGTTCTAGCTCCATGGGATGAAGAATGTGAATCAGAGGTGTCAAACATGTGGCCCGCAGGCCAGATACGGCCCACCAACCTTTTTGCTCTGGCCCCTGGCAGCAGCGCATGCTGCTGCGAGATCTTGCGGCAGCATGTGCTGCCACTGGAGAGTACAATGACATGAGATCTCGTGGTGGAGAGTACAACTTTGCGAGATCTCGTGGAGGCACGTGCTGCCACCGGAGAGTACACCGCCGCGAGAGTACAACACTGAGAGATCTTAGAGCAGCCATGCTGCCCCTGGATCTGTGTACCCTGGCAGCAGCACATGCAGCTCTGTGTGCACGAGACACAGCGCTCCAAAAGTGCCTAGTATTTTGATTAATGGTATGTATGGCCCACTTGAAATATATTTAATTCAAATCTGGCCCACCATAGGAAATGAGTTTGACACCCCTGAATAAGTCTTTAGATTCCCAGATTAACTTGGGCTCTCAGTGCTTCCAGACTCCCTTTTGCAGGGTTGGGAGCTGAGCCCATGTTAAAGTCAAGGCCCCCATGGCTTTCAGACTCCCAGTTGCATGGCATGGATTCTGGAATCTTTGGTGTGACTGCAGATTGGGGTCTCTGCCACAGATCCTGGAAGACCTAGCAGACTGATGAACTGATAGGGTTTCATCATTACCTAGCTTTTGATTCATCAAAAATTAATCAAACCCAAAAATGTTATTGCAAAACATTTTGGGTTCAACAAATTCCTATTTTCCAGCTAAACTCTGTTTCATCGGAAAATTTCTGTTCATCTCTACTCCTGACGTTACTTATCTACTTAAATTTTTACCTTCAAGTCTCTGCATCATAGCCACTTTCCTTTTGGCCAAAGATGATTGCAATAAATCTCTTTGAAACACTGAAAACATAGTAAACTGGTCAAGGGTATGAGTTTTGAGTGGTATGTGAAACCCTTTCTCCTTTCCAGAGATGACTAAAGAACTCTGGAAGGAAACTTGGACAACCCAGTTGGGCCAAAAAGGTGATGATTTTATTGTTGGTTCTCAAGCGTATAAACTGCTGCTTGGAAAATTCAAACTCTGTTTACCAACATTTGACTTTAAATATATCTGAGAGAAATAAGAAAGATTTTACCCACATTACAGACAAGACTGACAATTATTCTAAGAAGCACCGACACTTAATGCAATCATTTGCAATATTATTGCCTTCTCATTTTAGTAATAAATAAATAAATTTACCATTTATAATTATTTATTATTGTCAGTCACATCACTCATTCCAGAAAGACAAGCTAAATGTTATGCACCGCTTAGTCAGGCTGAAACTAATAGTACAAGTTTCTGGTCCCCTACTCTTCGATTCAACTAAACATTGGCTAGAGGTTTTGAAGCTTTTAGTGACCATCTTGCCATTAACTTCTTCATTCTACTCAGTTTAATGGCTGAAAAGTTCTGAGGTGCCTTCAAGGTGTTGTGTTTTTTTGGGTTTTTTTTATTAATGCTCAGGGAAGGATTATTGATGGCACATCCCTTAACACTAAGTCATCTGAATATTCTTTACTGGGAACTCTCAACAACCACACTTGGTACACATGCCTGGTTTTTGGACAACCCTAGACACATGTCCATCTTATGAGAACATGGTACTTGTTCTCAAGTGGGTCAGGCCCTTGCTTGAGGGCACTGGACCCATGCAATACTGGTTTATATGAACATTGCAAGGACCATCGGTTTTATGAGAAATCCTTTCTCTGTATCAACAGGGAAGTATTGACAACATACACCCTTCTATACACTTGTCTATTTATACGAACCTTTATATAGTTAGAATTGTAAGGGCTTGTTGCTTCACATGTATAGAACTGTTTGCAGAAATACCAAGTTTTATTAAAAAATGTTTATTTTGACAGCTGCTTTCCATTTGTGCTTACTAAGTATTTAGCAAAGGACGTCATTCATAGCTATTAGTTTAGTATGGTTACAATATCTCAGTACTGTAGACAATATATGGAGACACTGAACCTTCCTCTAAAGCTTGCTAATAAAGTGTATCTTCTCTTGGAAGTACTGTCCACTGACAGGGATCATAAGATTTAACTCCAGTGAGGGAATTTGACTGATCAGGAACCACAAAAAACTCCTGATCTCCCCTAATAGGATGATATAAGAAGACTGCAAATAAACCTCTTAGCTACTATCACACTCCTGTTTCACGAAATACATTTCTTATATTTCAGGTAAATAGTCACAAAACACACAACCTTTAGCAACTGAAGTATGAGCAAAGATATTGTAAGATTCAGTAACTGAAGTTTTAGACAGACATTACTCTTGTTCTCTTCACTGCAGCAATAAACCTAGTTTATAGGTGTTAGATATAACCTGCAAGAAGGCTGGAAGAGGAAAAGACAGGAAAGAGCACGCTGCAATCAGAGTTTTCTTGCAACACAAAATAAACTATTATTAATAATAATAATTTGATTTATTGTGGCACAGAGGAGCACTAGACATGCACCAGCACTCCATTGTGCTAGGCATTGTACAAATACATTGTAAGAAGAGCTTACAAAACTTGGCAGTTTGCTCCTAAAGAAAGGAAGGCTTTAAACATGACTTGCATGGTCTACACTAGTTGCAATGTCCTGTTTAAAACTGTGTTGGTTAAAAAGAATCAGCTTTTAAAGCATGACCAATGTTCAGTCTAGAGGATCTCTCAAACCCTTCAAAAGATTCAAAGCCTTCACTGCTGCCTGAACAGCCACCAGGGCTAGAAGATAGTTGGCAGTGTCTTCAGCCACATCCTGTACATCAGAGAGCATAATCCTTTTTCATGACAATCTTGAAGAGCATTATGATCATTCTGGCCAACATTTTGAAACCTGGCTTCCTAATATTTAAAAACTTAAATATGGATTTAAGAACCTAGCACAGTCATGGAGTGTAAGCCACAAGTGACCCCCAGATCATTTAGTCTGACCTCCCACACATCACAGGGCACCAACACCACCCAGTTCCCACACACTACCCCAACAACTAAAATGAAACCAAAGTTTTACAGCCACACTATTATTTACAGCCCACACTATTATGTGCTACAAACAGAGAACAGGAGGAAATGAGGTGCACCAATGTCTGAGGCCACCACAAATGGTAGGGAAATGATTAAGTGAGATATACCCAAATAATTCTGGCAAAAGGCTCACATCCTACCATAATAAGAGAGGCCAGATCTTCAGACATGTTGTGTACCTACAGCTTCCACTTACTTCCAATACGATAGGTATCAGAAATGGCTTTGTGATGATTCAGGTGAGATCACACATAGAATACCACATTCATTTCCTGTCTGTCCAGCAAGATCTGACAGACATGAAGGAATCCAGCAAATCCAACAAAAAACTTATTAAGGGGGTAGTGAGGGAAGTAATTTATCAGGAAGGATTAAAAGCTACAAATGACATGATTATAGGGCTATAGGATACTAGTGTACCATACTTGAAGAGTATAAACATGAAGGCGGTTGGGCAATTATCCAGAGCAGTATTACGGTATAACTAGGAGTTAATGGGATGAAAATAAGAAAAGGAAATTTTTGTTTGAATATAAGGAAATTTTATTGAGTGAGAGGCATTAGGCTGTGACCTAGTCTCCCAAGGAAATAGGAGGAAATGCTATTTATGAGAACATTTATTCTGTTCTGTCCAGGTTCTTGTGCCACATTCATCACCATGTTTTCTGAGTATTAATTCTGTCCTAAATGGACAAAATATTAGAAAATATCCTGTAGGGAAAATTGCATTAGCAGGGAGGTAGGAAGAATGATCTAATAGGTCTTTCTATCTCTGATTTATGCTTCCATAATAATGCTATTCTTTCCACATATATCTCCTAGTAATATTCACTTCCAGTCAGGGTAGTACATGATTTTCAGTAAAAGTAATTAGCCTAGAAGGTATCACTGTAACACAGGAATCCTATTATTTTCAGTATCTTCCTCAATAACAAAGCAGATTTTCTTGTGTAAATATAATCCCTATGTATAAACATAAATCTTTAGAAAACCTCTGAAATGAATGCAGGTGTCCAGTGCTCTATCTACAGAATAAATTACCCATCTAAATCAGTGTTACAATATAAACACTGAACAAAATGTGAGCTAACATTGTGTTAGTTTAATATTAATTCTAGTCTGTTTTCTCTAAGTTTATTGACTGTACTACAGTGTATACTCTCCACCCACCTCAAAAACAAGCCAAACAGAAAAGCCCAGATACTGTTCTTTACTGTTTTATTCACGAAAGGGCAGACTGCATCTTGAATGCACTGGCCTGGAGACAGTGCAGAGCCTCTGATCTATAATGCCAGTGAGAAGGGTTCAGGCCCATTGACCTACCTTCCTCTTGGCCCATGGGCTTGTTCAGTGAAGTGCAGAGACTGTAACTGTGCCTGACCTTGTGTGGAGAGTATGGGGCTGGAGAATCCTTGAATCCTCCCTTCTCCTACACACTCACATAAGGGCCACTTACAATACAACTCTAAGTGGGTCAATTTTTAATTCAGTACATTCAATCTTGAGGCTCTTACTCTGTTCTGAATCATGATAGCCAGACTGAAGGTCTACAGAAATTCATTAATATGTAATATTAAGGTGTACTGCCTGAGAACTAATGGAAATGTGGTGGAATGACAACTACTATGTATATAACTCTAGAACAGCCCAGTGTGGGGCTGAGGTGGGCTAGACAGAAAATTGTGGGGCTGCACTATACATCTTGTGGGCACACATACTCATTTATTTTTAACAATGAGCACTTCATTATGTGTTTTAGCTGAGTTATCCTACAGAGGAGAATAAAAATATGTACTGAGATAGGTTTTAAGCTTCATCTATGGCAGCTCATTGGCACAACATTTATTCACAGAAAATCAATAGGAGAAAAAATAAGACAATAGATAAATAAACTAATGATAACAACAAACAAATGCAAACATCTGGAAAAATTACTGGTTAAATAACACTAATAGCTAATTATTTTAAATCTGAGAATTTACTCTATTATATTTTTTAAATTATCCGTTTGCACATGGCAAAGTAGGATATTTGGAGATTTAGAGCCGTAACACAACAACTCAGAATGTGGTCACTCTGGAGTAGGGGACTTAGAGCTAGAGGGGGTTAACTGAGCACATATGATGTAGGAGGCACTGCCCAGGCACTTTCCACTCTGTCCTGTGTCCTTAGCAGCAGCTGGAGGAGGCAGTGGGTGGGAAGGGGGATGGATGCTGGGTCTGTGCAGCACTTGATCCCCAGCCAGTTTGCAAACCTTACCTTCGACAACCTGGGCTGGAGCATGTACAGCTGCAGCAGGCACGTGGCAGGGAGCAGCATGCTGGGATGTGAACCAGGCAGGGAGGAAGCAAGGGCACCATTTCAGATTTGGAGGGGAAGCAACTTTAACCATGATTCTAGGGGCTAGTTAGGCACCTGAAAACTCTAGTTTTTTGGCAGATAAAGACTTAGAAATTAGCTGACAGGAGCACTGTTCCTAATTCCTAAATAAAGAAAGAAATATACATATATATACACAAACAACAATTAAAGCCAAGTTTTAAGTTGATATGTAAATTTAGAACAATCCGGAGATAATACAGCAAGACATTCCCAATCCCAAACCTTGAGGTATCAGTTTTGAAGCCTTAACACAGTTATCAGAAACACAAGTTTGATACTTTGTACACTATCTTTAGTAGAGATGAATAAAAATAAATAAAATCTGATTAAAATCTGCTTACTTTCTCTAACAGACACACACTGTGTTACTGCCATTATCTTCTCTATTTTAGTCGATTGTTTTTCATTCCACTAAAACTGTATTTACCTAATTTTAACATGTCATTAAGGGTTTTTTCCCCCTCTTTTATTAAGAATGGGAATTTATTTTTCTAACTATTTTGTTATTTATGTTTACTGATCACAATCATGTAAGTGACTCATTAACATTTGACTCCATCATTACTATTAGTATCAGACTTGGAACCGCATTTATTTTCAGATGAATTTTAAGTTATTTTACAGATATAATTAAAAATACAATTTGAAAATAAACGACCTTCATCTGCATAGTGTCTAAAGTTATGTGTTTAGCTAATTTTTTTTTTAAACTGTCACTGGTAAGATAAGTACAAGCTCAATTTACATTCTAGAAGGATACTACAGTATTATTTGACTGTACCACTTTAAATAATGTATGGAAAAGCACAATATGGTACAAAAATTAATGATAATTAACAAAAATAATAATGATAATTACTCCAGCCAGGACAGATTAGGCATTTTAAAACTCACTATTCAAAGAATTAAATGTAAACATAACAGAAAAATAAAATTATGAAATGCACAGACCAGTCAAAAAACTAATATAACAGTACTGTAATCCTTAACCAACTATGAAAGAATAAAATTACAGAGAATATATGTGCATTGCACATTTTGACAGGAAGTACCAAGAATTAACAACAATAATAATAATACAAGTGTGTGTGTTGGGGGGAGTGTGTGAGGGAGATTCTGTGTGTGTGTGATGAGTGTGAGTGAGTGTGTGCTGGGGGAGTATGTGAGGGAGACTGTGTGCTGTGTGAGAGAGAGTGAGTGTGGTTGTGTTGGTGGAGCGTGTGTGAGAGGGAGTGTGTGTTGCAGGAGTGTTTGTATGCTGGGGGAGTGTGCGCGCTGGGAGAGTGTGTGTGCGAGAGAGTATGTGTGAGTTGGGGAGTGTGTATGGGGAGACTGCATGTGAGAGTGTGCTGGGGGAGTGTGTCTGTGAGAATGTGTGTGTGAGAGGGAGTGTGATTAGGAGACTGCGTTTGTGTGACAGTGTGTGAGTTGGGGGAGAGTGTAAGGGAGACTGTGTGCGTGTGTGAAAGGAAGTGTGTCTGGGAGAGAGTGTGTGAGCATGTATGAAAGAGAGAGAGAGAGAGAGAGAGTGTTGTGTGTTGGGGGAGTGTGTGTGTGTGCCTGTGTCTTTAAGCCGAGCACTCAGGAGCCTAAACCTGAACCCTTGTTCAGTACAGCAGCAACCACAACTCCTACTTGTGAGCCAGAGGCACCAGCATAGGTCCTCCTCTACCCCCCAGCACTGCCATGGTCTAGAAATAAAGCAAATAGTATATAAGATGGTGGAACAGCATTACATTTGTCAACAACACACAACCAAGGATAAAGGAAGGTAGAGCAGAAACATGGAGAGATAAAGCACTAACAGCACAATTAGAACAGAGAGAACAAAGGGCTCCTTGGTGGAGGCTCTTGCAGGCCACCAAACCTGGGCAAAGAGCATCCAGTGAAAATAGACCTGATGGTAGTAGGAGTGATTGTAACAATGAGCTCTTTCAACTACATTTGACATAGGCTGGATGTTCACACACACAGTAGCAATGACTCCATACACAAAAATTGAACACAAAAATTAAGAGGAAAATTCCCAACAAACTTAATGTTAGTGATCTGTGAGGAAATACTAAATGAACTGAGAGAAAATGACACACTTCGGAGGACCAGTGATGACAACGGAATATTTGATATTATATGGGTTAAAGGGAAACGGAAATGGCCACTTTAAAAGGTTCTAATTTTAACAGGATGAAAAATGAGATCTTAAAGTGCAGTTCTGCTCACCAACGTCACTTTCCCTGAAAATGGAAATTACAGTGAGCAAGCTGAAAGACTTGATTTTTAAAGTATTATTTTAAAACATTTCAAGCCCCCCTACAATTGGCCATCTTTATCTTTTTGCAGCCTGAAGCCTGGCTCCTGCTCATACACGCCAGGACTACACTGGAAAAGTTTGCTGGTGTAGCTATACCAATATACTGACAAATCCTCCTGGTGTAGATGCAGCTTACACTGGCAAAAGAGTGCAGTTCTGCAATGGAAATATGCTGCATTGACAGTAGGGCTTTTGTCAATATAGAAATGTCATACACACAAAGTTCACACCCCTAAACAATCTTACTACAACAGTAAAGCTTCTCATGTAGAATTTGCCTTAGACTTGTACATTATCACGAGGAAGCAGGTCCAGAAAAGGCTGGAAGCTGGGTCAGTCTGGGGAATAAAGGGAGAAATGTTCCCATCCCAAAAACATGGTATGGGAGAGGGGAAAGGAAGAGAATGTGCAGGTCAGTTTATAAGGCCTATTACTATGAACCTAGACCTATGTGCTGAGTTCTCTGCTGTCTCTTACAATTGTCTGCAGAGCAAAGTATCCTCCACTGTGATCACCTCCCAGCAGCCCTTTGATATGTCTCTAAGAGGGAGGAGAGAGTACCTATAAATCTCCATGCCCAGTGCAGGAAATTTACCCATTCCAGCTTGGAAAGAGAAGTTCTAGGCAGAAGAACTCACAGACCAAACTATACATGATGGTTTTGAACACACCACTGAAAAGGGCTAGATACTGCATTCATAGCACATGCAAAATTCCCACTGACTTCAACCTTCAGTGATTTCAGTGGTAGTTTTGAGTTCACAAGGAATTCAATATCAGAGTCAAAGTTTTTTCAAGATGGCAGCAATGATTCCTTGGGAAAATATGAAAGAATACTCTCAGAAATAGATGGCCAGACTTTGGACCTGTTTTTTGCATTGGTATTGGAAATTAGGTGTTGGATTTTAAACCTGTGTCATAGATGACCATTACCTCTAGTACTTAGGGTCTCATCTCCCATGTCAGGATGAGAGACTTCTTTTAATGGTCCATCCCTGGAAATTAATGGTACCAGAAAGGTTCCAGAGAGCTCTAAGGAAAAATCTTGTGGCTCCAACACAACACATTCTTGATGACTTGGTATGACATTATAATAATCTTTTGTTCTCCACCACAGATGAGGTGGTCCTTTGGCATCATCTTCATTCTCACAGATTGCCATGGGTTTACAGATGACAAATGAAGTGAAAGGAAAGATGGCTAGAGCACTGGGGGGTGGAAATTTTGTGCTGTGATTGATTGGTTGCAGCATAAAGATTTTTAAACTTCTGCTGTGGCTGTGGGAAGTGAGGGCAAAGAAAAAGTTTTTCCTCCACCATAGCATCTGCAAAATCTCAGTTAGCAAATTTGCTTTGGGTGGTCAACAGCCTGGTAAATCCAGATTGTCTTGGCTTCCTGGTAGCTGGTCTGAGGCCCTCCTATGGATAGGAAACTGCTTGTTATTTGTGGACAAGATTGATTAGGTTAGAGATGGGTTGTCTGCTTCCATGGTGATAGAGAAAGGTGTTTATGGAGCAAGGGCCTCATCTCCTCTGCTTCAGTTTCAGCAAGAGATGCTCACTGAAGTTATGGAAGGGTTGAGAGAACTTTGTCCCAGAACTTGTGTTTTGAATCCATCTCTTTGCTGGCTGGTGAAGGCTAGTGAGGAAGTACTTGATTGTGGAGATTGTCAACACCTCTCTTGGAGATGGTAGACTGCCTACTGCTTTGAAGGAAGCATTAGTACAGCATTTGCTCAAGAAATCATTGCCTGAGAATGGCAATCTAGTTAATTACCAGCCAGTATGAAATCTTCCCTTCCTGGGTAAGATAATGGAGAAGTTGAAATGAGACAACTCTTACAGTATCTAGATGCCTTTGATCTCCTTGCACATTGTCAGTCTGAGTATAGACTTGGCTTTGTCACAGAGATTGCACTAGATGATGATATTCTTCTGGCAATGGATGAAAATCAGATGTCCATTACTAACAGTCATCTTCAATATAGTTGACTGTAAAGTATTGCTTTTTAATCTGTGGACCTTGATGGGAGTGGACAGGGCTGCTTGTCAGTAGCTTCGTTCTTTCCTCTTGGAAAAATATCAATGGCTAATTGCTCTTCTTCCGAAGGATCTCTCAAGTGCGGGATCCCATAGAGAGCCAGTCTGTCTCCTCTCCTGTTCAACATGTATGTGAGGTTTTAGGAGGGTTAGTAAGGAAGCAAGGGATTTGATGTTTTTAGTATTCTGATGACATCTCATTGTGTGTGTCTACCTGATCCTACTTGGACAATGTATTTAACTGAGCATTTAACTGAGTCTGAATCATGGATGAAAGCAAGCTGGATGAAGCTTAACCCAGAGAAGACTGAGGTGATGATGGTGGATTGGGAATAAAAGCCAGAGGAAATGGCAGAGTTATAGGAGTCCCTTGGATTGTCAGCATTTAGTTAGTTGGATTTGCAATTTATGGGTAATTTTAGACCTCCCAATCTGTTGTTTTATGATCATACCACAGCAATAATATAATCTGCTTTTTGCCATCTGCACCTGGCTAGGACATTGGTGTCAGTTACAGGGCAAGTTGCATATCTGACCCCTCTCTGGTCTCACTGAATCCATCAAGCATTAGGCCTCACTCTTAGTCAGGTTTCAGTACCCTATGGATCAGCGTTGGTTACCTTAGCAGGTCTGACTGATTTTGGCACCTGCTGTTGTTCCCTTTGGGAGCTTATGTCCAGTGGCACAGATAGTGAACAGACAGCCTTCTCAGTCCAAAGAATTGTTTACACTTAAAAGTAGGAACAAAGCAAAAAAGGATTTTAAATACAAACATTCTATATGCATATCTACCTTATCTTAAGGCTTACCATCCCCCCCATGTTGGAAGCTAAGGCGGCCCAACTTTTTCAGACCATCTGGTGTGCACGTGTGCAGCCCTTCCTTTTGGATGTGGACCATGTCATTATTCATGCTTTTGTTATCTCAAGATTAGACTATTGCATAATGCGCTACATGGGACTATACTTTAAAACTCTTTGAAGACTGAAGTTGCTACAGAATGCAGTGGCTTGGTTACTGTGTGAGGCATCATGCCAGGTACATGACTCCAGTGCTTCAGGATCTTCACTGGTTTCCCATTGGTCTCTCTGCACAGTTTATTCTGTTAGTTATGACCAATAAAGCCCTAAAGGGACTGGGACCAGCCAACCTGAGGGGTCAACTCTCTGCCTGTGTCATATTGCCACAATTGTGGTCAGTACCAGTGCTTAAACTGGATCCCTCTTGTTATAGAAGAGTAGCAGCAGACAACAGGGCATTCTCTGTGGACTCCAGGACATTGGATCTTGCTTCCCCTTTGTCTGAAATAGTCCAGATTTGGTGACCTTCTGAGCATGCTGCAAAAAACATCTCTTTGATGAGATATTTTGAGAGGGCTGAGGGTAAGTGTCTCAGAACAAAAGGGTGGAAGGGAGCTTTTGTAAGTGGCAGGCTTGCTGAGTACCTGTTGAAATGATTCCTTTAATGCTGATGGAGTTTTACTGTATGAATAATGGTGTAGTTGGGTACCAAGAGCCTTGGATAGGTGTCTTCTTATTACTATTGACATCTAAACCAAAATAATAATTAAATACATACTTGAATAAAGGCATTCTGTCACTACAACTCACTCCTGACCTGATATACCTCCCTGTTTGTAATGTTTTATTTGAGAAATAATTAAAAATAGTGAACACCAAACTCAGCAATATACTATATTTTATGTATTAATACAAACAAATCCTGATTTGAAACATTTTATAAATTTCAGTTAGCTGGCAGTGTTTCTATCCTTCCTTCCAGACCTGCTTCAGCTTCAGTTTATCTCATCATGTGTGCTGTTCCCACCAAATGCCATGGATTTCCAAATATAAGTCTGATTAATCAGTTATGCCAAATAACTGTTGTAAGAAACACAGCTTCAAAATGTTAAGGTGGTTAATACATTGATTTAGACATTAACTTCTAAATGCTTGCTATGTGCTATTATTTGAAGTTTTAGGAAGATCAAGGATCACAGCAAACTTTAGTCAAACAAAACTTTTATCTATCTTAAATTCAGTATAGTTTTAGAAACGATGAAACAAAACATAAATCTTTTGTTCACTAAGAGGCATCTAGTTTTTTTCTTGCTGGTGTTGAACAAAATTCTCTGAAAAAGTTAAGGAATACCACAAATGTAAGTAGTTTGTTTTGCTGAAACAAAAATACATTTTTTCTATAAACAAAACAACACTTTTAATAATTTATAATCCAAAAGGCCAAACAAGTTAGCCTGAGTCTCACTATATAGATTCATTATGTGCTCTTTGGTAAAGAGCAGGAATTAGTGAGATGTACAGAAGATGGTCCAAAAACATCATCTTTAAACATAGTTACATTCAGATGTCTTCTGTTCGACTACGTTCTTTGCTATCTCTCTACAGTAGGATTAGTAATTTGAACTATTTAACCTAACGGTTCCCAACCTGGGGGGCAGGACCCCCTTGGGGGGATGCCAAAGTTTCCAGGGGATCCATGAGGTTTCAGTAATAGTGAGGTCATTTAGCCCCCCGAGCACAGCAGCCTTGAGCTCCATGCCAGCTGGAGCAAAGGAGAAACCCCCCCTCAAGCTCCACACCGGCCTGTGCAGCCCCCCAAGCACCATGCCAGCTGGAGTGGAGGAGCAGCCTCAAGCTCCGTGTCAGCCGAAGTGGAGGAGCACACCTCCCCAAGGAAGCAGCAGCCCCGAGCTCCACTCCTGCCAAAGCAGAGGAGCAGCCTCCCCAGTCCTGCACTGGCCAGGCTCTTGGCTGGACAGAAGCAGCCCTGCTTTGGTGGGGGCCTGGAGCAGCCCCAGCCAACCTGCCAGAGCCCGCCTTCATTACCCTCAGTCCACGAGGAATTGGAAGAGGCTAGGACACACAGGGCTTGTAGAGCCGGCTGCACCAGCTTCCTACCCAGGTCAGAGTAATTTATTATTATTATTATAATTATTTGTGTTTATAGGGGTTATATGTGTTTATGGCCAATGAGGAGGTGGGAGGCTGCATGTTTTACCTCGTGTTAACTAGTGGGGATTTCACACAAAAAGGTTGGGAACCACTGAGCAGTTTGGAGTCATACTTGCCAACCATCCCTATTTAGGAGGGACAGTCAATTTTTAGAAAAATATTAGCCATGTATCACTAAAAAAACCCTCTTAGATTAATGTATTAATAGGGCTAAAAGATGTGAGTATTCCTTTATCACCAGGTCCCTCTACTTATAGCATTGAAATGTTGGCAAGTATGATGAGGAGTTTACTACAGTGGGCAGCCTGGAAATAAGAACATAAGAATGGCCATGCTGGGTCAGACCAATGGTCCATCTAGCCCAACTTCCTGTTTTCAAACAGTGGCTTCAGAGGGAATGAACAGAACAGATAATCATTAAGTGATCATCAATGTTGCCCATTCCCAGTTTCTGGCAAATGGAAGGTAGGGACACTTTAGAGCATGGTTTTCATCCTTGCTGATCCTGGCTAATATCTATTGATGGGCCTATCCTCCATGAACTTATCTAGTTCTTTTTTTAACCCTGTTATATTCTTGGTCTTCACAACATCCTCTGGCAAAGAGTTCCACAGGTTGTCTGTGTGTAGTGTGAAGAAATACTTCCTTTTTTGTTTTAAACCTGCTTCCCATTAATTTCATTTGGTGACCCCTAGTTCTTGTGTTATGAGGGTACAAGATTTATGTAAGGAGATATCATATTTTCCCTTTCTACAATCACCCAGCTATAATTATGCAGGAATGTGTCTGTCTCATGGAAAGAGGAAGAAAAACTAAGGGAGCCAGCCAATGATCTTGACTGAGATCACCAGTTCATTTCACACAGACTACTAGTAAGTAATTGGATAATAATTACTTTCATTAACTATGCTGATATGAACCAGATTAAAACTGGTGACCCAAAAAGTGGATAGTGTCGTATCCCTAAAGCCATACAGTCCCTCAGTGAGGACTGGTAAAGGGCTGATGATTTAATAATTTCACAGTAATCTTTTATTACATTTTAGTTTTACTGATAAAGCAGGCTTGAATCTTATTTTTTAACAGTGGTTGCGAATCAGGTGCATAAAGTGCATGAGGATTTTTTTACTGGATAAATATTGGCATTGATTCAACAAAAAGAGGGAGAAAGATATGCTGAGTATAACAGCCTGAACATCAAGAAGATTAGAAAAGAATTTAGTTTTCTTAAATCACATGCTCGCTACACCCTCGTGTAAGCAGGTGGAGTCATCATCCCACTCCAAATAAAACTACAAACTCAAACAGTCTTCCCCTCCCACCCACCGCCCAAAAAAAATTCTTTGCAAGGACTGCAAAATTTAAGGGTTCTGGCAGCCATCACATTTCCTTCTTGACAATGGACCGGTATTTTCAAGATATTTAGATGCATAAGGATGCAAATAGTGGGATTTTCAAAAGCTCGTAGATGCCTAATTTTTACATGCTTTTGAAAATCCCACTTTCTGCATTTTTAGGCACCTGAAAAACTTGAATAATCTGGCCCTATATTCTTAGCCAGCCTCTTGCCCCCCAAACAAATCCTCACCTCATCAGTATTTTCATTTTCGATCAACAAATCCTAATATTTACCTCAAGAGAGCCAACAGTTACTTAATATTTTAACATATGCTTTAAGTACAAATAGGTGCATTGTAGTAAGATTAGTTAAAATGTTGTATCTGTTGATTTACAGATTTATCTTAAATTGATAGATTTATTTTTACAAAATGGATATTGTTACTGTCTGAATATTGGGGACAAATGCTACGCATACAAATTTGAAAATGTCATAGTATCATAAAATTTAAGGCAAAAAGGGACCACCAGATCATCTAGTCTGATATCCTGTATATCACAGGTCACCAACACCACCTAGCATTCAAACACAAAACTCAAGAACTGAAATTAGATCTAGGTATTACAGCCCTCAGGAGACTAAACTACTACGTGCCACAGGTAGAGAATAGGGGAGACAAATGTAGTGAATAATGTTGTATATTAGTATAAATAAAATTTGGAGTATAGCCATAATACTAAAAAAGAAATCTCATTATTTAGTTTCTTTCAGTTACTTCTAAAGTGTCTATTTACACAGCAATTTACTGTGTGGCAAACCAGGGTGTGAATCTACAGCACACCAGCTTGCCCACATAGTAATATCCCATGTGGACACTGCTACAGTGCACTAAAGATACATTTACATGTAGCACAGCAGGCCCGAGTCAGCTGACCCAGGCTCTGAGATGCAATTCTGCAGGTTTTTATTGCAGTACAGACATACCCTAAAAGTCGTGGAGTGTGGCTTGGCTTACAGCTACTTGCCACACAGAAACTTGCTGCATAGACAAGCTCTCCAAGTGCTAGACAGGGTTTCCCTGAGGTTGACAGGCCCAAATTCTGTCAGAACAGTTAGGTAATGCAGCACTTTTACATCTTGCTTGGCTCTTACAGGAAGGATTATGTCTGATTTAGTTGAACTTGGTGAAGTAAAAGGAGAGCTCCTCACGTGTGGAGGGACTTGTTTCTGAGGTCTGCTGAAAACATTGAAAGTCAGCTTATTCACTGTTTGCAATAGCTATTCTGAGCTTAACATATCAAATGCTATTGTGGTTTAGTAGGGGTTGAGGTTTTTTTGGCCTTCTTTATTGCTGTGGCATGGCACACATTTTAAGATGGACCTAGTGCTATTATTGGTCTTGAACTGTGTGGGTTTTATGCCAGACTAGGTGTCCTAGTCTTCTGCCTTTGTGCCTCATTTGATGTCATTAATGCATGAACCATTGTTATTTGTGGAAGAAGCCAGTGTTGGGGGGCTAGCATGTTAATTTTTCAGTATTTATAACTATCCATGAAGTACAGCATTTTAAAAAATTATACCAAATGGAAATGTGCCGCCCAATCAGATTGTTGTATTTAGGGCTGCCACATTTCAGCTGGACAGCAAGTGGGCTATGCTTACTTGCTAGTCCCGCCTACAAAACCTCACTTCCTGTGCCCCACCATGATCCTTCCATAAGAATAACATGACAAAGAATAGTGTGAGTCCATACTCCATTACAAAAGGGCAGTGAGTAGAAGAGAGGACTGAGTCAATTAGACATATTATGTAGATCCATATAGCTGGAAAGCAGAAAGTAACTAAGAGAGGGGAGTTAAACAAAATGGTATTAGTTTAGATATCAGTGAAGTGTAGGGAAAGAAACCAGTAGAGGTAGAAAAAGTCTGATAACGCAAATAAATTACAGGTAGAGTGTATATAGTGCATTTAATAGTATCAGATACTACAATTGAACTATATGCTCCATCTAGGAAGTAAAATGAACTTACCTTTTTCTGTGGATCAGCTACCTTCTTTTCCACTTTTGTTTCAATGTCTTTTTGTTCTTTGATCTGTTAAAATGAATGCCAAGAAAGCTGAGCAAAAGTACATGCACAAACATTTGTAAAATGTAATACAGACAGGATGACGGAGATATTATTAATTTAATATTACACTTCTTTGAACAATGACATTATTTAAAAATTCTTACATTTCCAGAGATATTGCAAAAAGTGTACAAAAACATACATCTTCCTTAAGTAATTACTAATTCTTTAAAAAATAAAATGCAGCTTTATCCAAATTCAAAGCAAAATGTACTGGTACTTTGATCTATTACACTGAAATTTGTTTTAATAGTTTACTGCCTGCAAATAGGATTACATGGTAGACTTAATTATAGCACACAATTTTTCTTGGCAAGCTCCGCTTGAAGTAAATTCTGACTAGTCAAAAGATTTCAAAACAGCATCAGCTATTTGACTTATTCTGAACAATAGCTAAAGTCAATAGTTTCAGTATTGTTGCATAGCGTTTTTTATAAATTTGTATTACTAAAATAAGATGAAAATAAATGTATTTTTTAAATGATGGACCAAACTAGAATACTGGCATAATTGTCAAATTGGAGGTAAGTAAAGGATGTTTAGATTAGCAATTTCCACTTGATATTATTTTGAAAACTTTGCAATTGATTCAGTTTTGTATACCAGCTTCTTTTCAGTGTTAAATTTGTCAGTATTTACAACAGTAGGAAAAGTTAATTTATACCATATTTCTCAACTTTTTCTTATAATAAAAAAGCCAAAAGATGTAAAATGTATAAATGACTATAGTTATTTATGTAATAATCTTCATGTAGTTGTTTTACACAAATTTTAGTAGAGTTAACAGCAGAAATTATTTGAAAGTATTAAAGCTTTAAAGAACTTATGTCCAGTCTTATGTCATTCATTTCTCCAGGACTGAGCTTTGGTTACTAATGATATTTACATTCAATATTCAAAACTTCCCCTCTCCCAAGGGCACTATATACCTTGAGGATTTATCTATTCCTTGGTCTGCCTCTCCAGCCCACTTTCCTCTCAGGCACTCACATTGTTGACATCTCCCTTCTACCCAAAGACTGGATCAACAGGACATGAAACTTTTGGCTAATGGGAGGTTCTATCTCTGCCCTTTCCCTTCCCCATTCCCAAAGATCAGCATCTGCTTTTCTAGGTGTTCCCATCCCAAGGAGAAAGAGTGGGAGAATGGTAATCAAACTTCACATCTCCTACTTGGCAGAGCTGAACACTTGTTTAATCCAAAAGTCTGCATCTTCATGCAACTATCTTTGTACAGGTAAGTGCCTCTCCCGCCCCACGCCCTCCCCCCCCCAAAAAAAATTCCATCTTTGATGTTATATCATGCTACTGAAATGCCCTACAATATTACTTATAGGTTTTTGTAAAGGTGTGGACCATCACTATGCACCCCCTTACAGCTGGGTTTGCAGATGCACCCCACCTTCAACTTCTCCCAGCTGGGGCAGTAATATGTTTGCTTTAACAGCTGGGTCAAGGAGAAGCCAACACACACTAACCAAAAACATGCTTTTTAATAAGGTTTAAAGACAGGAGTAATTCAGGACCCTGGTTCAGAGCTCCCCAACTTAAAATCCACAAAACCAACTGTCTGAGTCAGGTTAGACTAGACTCCTAGAGTCAGGGAGAAACCACTAGCCATTGCAGCTTGCCTGCTTTCTACTTCCTTCTTTCCTCCTCAGCTTGAACTTCCTGTTCCTTTCATGTTTAAACAGTCCTACCCTAGGGTGGGACAGAGCCTCCTCATTACACCCCAGTCTGTCCTGGCCTCAGCTGCAGCCTGTCCCTTAAAGCAGTAATGCACTCCTTCACCTTTATATTTAATATTGGTTTGGTAGTATCCTATGAAAAAAATGGTTAAAAAGCTACACTTGATGAATAATATTAGAGGGTTCCACAGGTGCTCAAGATTTGACAGGATGCCTTCAACACATCTCAGAGGCAACCATATGTATTCTCTGAATCTTTACTTTGGACACTAATAGATCTCAGTTCAGAGCTGGGCACATAGTCACAGAGAGATGCATTCCATCAGTTTGGTACCAGATGTTTTATAACTCAATGGGGAGTGGAAGAAAGCGACTGAGTTTAACTAAAAAGCCTGTCCTCCAAGGCTGGAGGCCTATATACTGATTTCTTTTGTACCATATATACTAATACATCTGCAAAAAAGGCAGGGTGCTCCTTAGTTTCTGCAATCACTCCAAAAAGACATGCAGAGAAGAGTTTCTGGGTCAGTGGAGGGGCTACCTTTGGGGTAGTACTAGTCTAAAACTACACTTAGTTAAGGACCAGCATTGATTGCTATTAAAAAGAGAATTTACTTTAAAGCTTGTTTTCCTGACTATGTATTCAAGATTTTCCTCTTGTGTACTGTCTGCATACAGTAAGGGCCAGATCTGGTCTTTGCATAAGGGGATGGAAGGGAGGAGACACAAGGAGCTTTTCGCCTCACCCCTTTTGCACTTCTGAGCAGGGGCCTGGTGTAAGTGGAGTCTTTATGCAGTCCTGAAGTGGGGAGAGGGTGAAGAAGGGATGGGGCCTTGCCTCTCCATCTCTGATATCAGGCAGCAGAGCTGGCCAGTTGGAGACAGGCACATGCTGCACCCTCCTAAAGGAAGGCTCACAGCAGGTGCAAGCTAGGGAGCTCTAGGAAGTATACTATCGCCTTGCCTGGGGTGGGATGGTCCTACATTGCCCCTATGTCAGGGCTGTCCCATAAAGTCACAATATGGTCCTAAATGTGTATGTGCAAGTAGCTCCACTCATGCTGCACGGTCTTCTAGGTTTTTCATGAATTCTAAGCCTGCAGCTTTTTATATTAGAATTTACAATACATTTTAATTTTCACTTTCACTCTTGCTGTGCCTTGTCTTAAGTAACAATAAATTGAAGAAAGGGGCACAGCCTTTGAAACACATACCACTATAAAAGAATAGAGAGATCATGCAGACAATCCTTTTAGTGTGGTTCTGCTCTGAGGAATGTCTCAGTAGAAGAGACATCGTATGGCTCCATGTTTATTGTCCCTCAATTATATCTGTATCTCATGAGCTCAGTTTACAAGTAAAAATGTCTCTTTTAGCTTCCAGCCCAGCAATCTCAGTCTGGAATCTAAATCATTCTGGGTTCTTTCCATCTCATACAGCATCTTCTATGTAAAGGTTCAATGGGGACAAATCAGACCTTAATGACACCTGTTCATTGACACCTCAATGACACCCAATGCCTTCAAATTATGTCCTTGGTGAAAACTGTGCAAACCCATTGGCTGAGATTTTCACAGCCAACTAGAAATCTGCACAGGCAGATGTTTATGATAACACAGATCCCTCTGAAAGGTCGAAGCCTATATATAGGATTTGAACTTTAGGCAACCAAGTTTAAAAATATTGACTGTGTGCGCTCAAAATCCCTGACTCCAAGAGAATCATATTTTTCAGGTTAAAAGAAAAAATATAAAATGTTTTCAAGACTAATGTGTTTGTTAAAAACCAGGTCTATAGATTAACTTATTCTTAGTTTTCAGCCTTTTCAAACTGGTTTCAAAGAAGGCCTCCTTTATAATCCTGAAATTCTGTTTTTCATCCATTTCTAAAGACCCAAACATATATTACTCAGCCAGGCAAAAGTCCCATTGAAGTCCAAGACTGAGTAAGGACTGCAGGATTTGGCCCTATGTCAAGACAGCCCAACACATACGGTGCTAAAATTAACAAAACAAAATAAGTAAAACAGCTATGACTTGGCACAAAGTTTGACAAGCTGCAAAAAAGCAAATGTTTAAGTAACTGAAGTGGTACTGATTTTCTATTCACAACCTTTTCTCTTTTAAACAGTATCATATTCTTTTCCAGCACATTTAGATTGCAAGTCAAGCTGTGTTTTATTTTTTATTATAATAAACTCAGTCAGTATACTGTAACAAAGACATACTAGTGGTAACCAGTGTGAAAACCAGTGAGAAACCAAGTTAGAAAAAAGGTCAAATGATAAAATAAACAATCAGCCATCTGGAAAGTTCTTGAAACATGTAAAAAGAAAATAAAAGGCAGTGTTCTTATGAGACTAACACAGAATACAAAAATATTTAAGATAGGACTCTATCATTGTCTTTGACATTTTGTAGTCAGTAGTAGGAAATCTTTCCACATAATGTTAAATGCTTTCCAAATTCTTCTGTGCCAAATAATATTTAAGTTCTTTTTAAAAATGTTTATAAAAGCATTTTATATGTACTTTTCTTCCATTAGATACAGTAAACTTTAGGCTTTTTGCTGAACTGATTCTCCAAAAACCTCTTTTAAAAAATCTTTTTTCATTTTCCTAAAAAATAATCAATCAATACATCTAAACTGTATATGAAACTTAGAACAAACTGAATACTTAAATAAAACAAAAAGTTTCTATATATATGAAAACAACCATTTTTATGAAGTTTGAAACAAATGGCAGTACATAAAATAATTTAAGCACGAGAATCTTACCATACTTTTAGTTAATGACCTCTCCTTTTCAAGTTCCATTTTTATTTTTTCTTGAGCTTCAATTAACTAAACATAAAAGCAAATGAAGTAATGTTGCATTTTAGATTACAGGCAAGTGGAATTGTTCCAAAATCCTTTCTAAATATAGTTTTGTGAAGAAAATACAATATATATGTAATATAAAGGGTTATAGACAGACATCTTGGCACACACTTTGATACCTAGAAACAAGCGTGACTGTGCATTAGGAATGCTACACACAAAATGTGCAATTCACACACCAAACATTCGCATTTTAATTTTGTGTTGAACACACACTGAATGTGCACACAAAATACACAAGAGCAGCTCTCTAGAGAGTTGCAGGTTAAAATGAAGGGCTCTCTGAAAAACAGCTTTCTGAGACAAATCCTATGGCCCAAATAAGAGCTACATAAAGTCCTGAACGCAGAACTAATGACACTCCATAGCTTTGGTGGAGGGAGTCTGCCTCGGAAACCTGTGAAGCATAAAGAATGAGTATAGCAAGCCCCTAGCATGGAGGGAAGTATTGGGAATGGGAACTACACTGATCCAATAATCAAGCCACATCCCTATAATGGGGGTGTCTGGAGATCATCCACAAGGGCTGATGTAATCAAGTTGCAGTGGCAGTTTTGTAGTAGTTCCACTGTAGTTTGGTGGCTTTCTGAGGAGGGCAGAGAAGATATTCTTCTTTTCTCTGACCCTTAAAGCCATCTTCATCATATAACCTGTTTACTTAGGCTTTTTAATGGGGCATGTAAGACATCAATTGTCAAGGAGGACTAAATCCATTCATATAAGAATTTTTAAAAAATCAACCCAATTTTTAAGCTATCCAAGTGCAAAAATTCTAGTATCAAGCCAAAAAATGTTTTTCAGTGGGGTACCCAGTGGAAAACATTCCTGACAGTGAGATGCATTAGACCGTGGAACAGTCTCCAAAGAAACGTCAGAAAACCCAAGGATTTGGATTTTGCCAACTAAACTAGATAAACGGTAGGTTGAAAACTCTTTGGGGCAGGGGATTGATTAATCTATATATAATTTGTATGGAACCTAGCACATTGGGACCCCAAACTTGTTCAGGGTCTTTGGGAAGTACCACAATATAAATAATACACTAGAAAACATACAGCTGGAACAATCCTCCTTTGGCAGGTTGATGTACTAGATGGACCAATAGGAGTATTCCATAGGATACATCTGTAACTTCCATTTCTATTTTTATCTACAGGTTTAGCTAGAGGATCTCAAAAAAACATGAACAAATTTAGCCTTCCAACCAACCTTAGGTTGGTATTATCTGCACTTTACAGAGGGGAAATGAGATGTGAGAAATGACATCTTTAAGTTTGCAAGGGAAGTCTATGGAGGAGATGGGAATAAAACTCAGATCTTCTGACTTTCATTCCTGTGCCTCAAGCACAAAAGAATTCTTCTCCCCTGGGGTAGTGAAAAAAACTTGTTAATATAAAGATTTTTATCTTCTAAAAGGTCATCATTTCCCAGAGACTTTACCACAAAAATGAAATACCTTAATGAAAAAGGTAACACCTTGCTAAACTGAAGTTCTTCAAAAAGAAGCTTACATCATATTGAGAAATGTTTCATGGATAGAGTCCACTTTCTACAGAGAGAAGTTTTTTTTTAATCTCTTTTTCATTTTTAGAAAGGGACTAATGGACTGTAGAAAAGAAAACCATTTGAGGTCCGTCTAGATGTAGCAATCCAGTCAGCATGATATCTAGGCATGTTATCTAGATAGATATCAATTTCTCCCCATCTCTCAATGAGGCGATTTTGTTTTTATTTTTTTAGAAGAACTTCCCTGTGCCAACAAGCCTTAATTTGCATTTACTATTTCTTGTTCAATTACTGCCTTGCACTAATAGCTCATAAATAATATTGAAGACAAACGAATAACATTATCTAACCAGAGGCTATCAAGACTAAGACTTTTCTTTCCCAAAACTGCAGATACTTCCATATTTGATCCTTGTTACTCTTCCTCAAAAAACATACTTGTGCCCTTCATTTTAATGACAGTACTTCAACCAACTCCAATATAGTTTGCTGAGGTTCCGCAGTGAGAAAGTGTCTATCTTAACAGTGTTCAAATACAGCAAAAATGATGCTGACATGACAGCTGAAGACAATTTTAATCACCATCTTCTGCATAGGCTAGAATACCAGCTCATTATTACTCATCATTGAGTTACACAAACATAAAACAAGACCTGGAACAACTGAAATTATATAGACTATTTTTCAGCTTTCTAACATTATTTGGAATTCACTTTGCAAATAACCCAAGCCCACTGCTTTTCTGCTTAGAGAGACATCCATCACTGTCAAAACAGTACAGTACCTTTTGAATAGTTTTTTCATCTTTTTCCATTTTAAATTTCATACCTCGAACTTCCTTATCTGAAAACAAATAGGGAGAAAGGCAGACCATGAAATTACATGCCTACATCAATGTATTTATATTGTGTGCTTCAGGAGACTCTAAGCCTAGTGGAATGCAGAGTGGATGAAAGTCCTGGCAGAACTCTGACCTTCACAACCGCCCTTGACATTCACAGCCTTCTTCCTGCTGTTCAGCCGGCTGGTCAGATAGAGATTAAGAAGTAAGTTCAAGAGCCAAGTGTGGCTGAGTGCCCACAGCTTTTCATTAATACTAGTTCTGGACAACCTTGCTGTTAGTCACAGGCAATACAAAGTGCTTTAGCAGGTGGTTCTTTATTGCTCAAACAAAACTATGAAAAGATGAGAAGCACCATTAAATCAGATGATAAACAGCAATAAATAATATTATTTAGGTCATATTCATCTTTCTTCTATAAAAGGTACTACTGTGTCTAATCTATTTGAATGTACAAAAGTCAGAAGCCAGATTTTCCACACAAATTCTGTTCTAATGCCATAGATTTCTAGCTTTCATAAGAGCTTTCCAACTCTGACAACATACCAGAGGTAATTTGAAAGTAGACTGAACTTATTAATTATTCTTATTACCTTAATAATGTGTGTGTGTGTTTATATATATAATTTTACACACACTCTCAATTTCAGAATAAGACAAAATGAATTCCTTTTAAAAAAAATGTCAAAGTAAATGTTCTGAAAACTGTTGGTAACTTGAAAAAGAAAGTGATTTTTGAAGACTTCTAAACAAAACATAAAATTCATATTTTCCCCCAAAATGTATGTTAATACATATGCATAAGCACAGAAACCTATTTTATATACTGTGTACATTTTACCTCCTCATCTTAAGGCAACACATTAAAACTAACAGTATATTTCATAATTTACAAATATAAATATTAACATAACACCTTTTTTTTTGGATTTTAGTAATTTTGCTGACTACAAAGTAACAATGTTATATTTTATTAACTCCAGCAACATTGTTAACCAACATTTGAAGTCTCAACTTCCATATGAACAACAAATATTCCTTTATCATGAGTTAAAAAAATATAAATATATGCCTTCAAATCGGAGTAAATATATAAAAATTTAGGATAATTAAAAAGTACAAAACAAGCAGATAGAAAATCCAAGAATAACTTACCACATTTTTGGACCATACTAGTATTTGCATTTTGATTTTAACATTTAGTTTATATCGTATTTAAATGTCATCTTGATTTAACAACACATGAAAATTTTACCTAATTTATAATTTTCTTTTTCACTGCGTTTCAGGGACTCGTCAAGATGGAAAACCTTATCAAGTAATCTAGAAACCTCTTCTCTGAATTCTTCAATTTCTTTTTCGAGCATTTTTTTTTCATTGTCATCATCTTCGTCCAAGATAATCTGAAAGATTGAGAGCCCTCGTATTTCTAAGTAAAGAATCAAGGATTTAAATATGCTGCACAAATATAATAATTATACAACACAGCTATCATATAATTTACTGAATTATATTACACTGTTATAATATGAATAGAAAAACGTTAAGAGACTAAATGGGATCTTGCTGGAAGAAAGACTGCAGTACATTATATACAAAGACCATAACACATGGGGACATTTTATTGACAGGAATAATGCATATCATACTGTTTGTGTGCCCCTATCATTCAGGTCAATTTATTATGGAGCTGTGTCCAGGAAGGCAGCTGGGGCCTATCCACCCACACTTCCCTCTGTGTTTATGAAGTGCCGTCTGTAACTAGGCAGGCAGGAGAGATTGTGGACAGGCAACACCAGGGGGTTGCAAAGTGCATGGCTAAGGAGGGGGGCTTGTTGCCTTTGTGCCATTTCTCAGTGACAGTGCTGCCAGTGTCACGAGGAGCACATCACATGTCAAAGTGGTGAAGTTTTCAGGCTGGAAGCCGCATGGAGTCCATCAGGCCTTCTGATACCAACACAGTTGGTTTTCTACTTGGTGTCGGAGCCACCCAGAGGCAATTCATATTCTGAACATTAACATGGCTTTGCATGCCTGTCACACATAGACCGTGCAGGGGTTTAATGCTATTGAAGACTCTGGTTTCAATCTCTATGCAAACAGTGATTACCTTGTAAGAAGGTTCCAGGATAACATACAACAAAAGACTTTAAAGTTATAGTTTTAGTAAAGCAAACTCATTTACATTTTTATTATGCGTGTCCTTTGTTTAAATCTTGCCACATCCATTATGGAAAAGACTTCTTATGCAACTGAAGCTTATTGGGACAGCTACTCTTTTTTTCTCGTCTGTCTCAAAGCTATTGAAAACATTTGCATATATTGTCTTATGGCTGTCCAGATTTTACTGCCACATATTTCTTTTAAAATTACAGAAAAGCTTTCGGAAGCTGGAACAAAACTTTATCAGGCTATGAAGTTGAATTCCAAAAGCCTTAAAAATATTAAAAACAAAGCACAGGTTATTAATTATTTTGCTTATTAAAGGAAATTTAAGATATTTGTTCCACTTATTAAAAATAAGCATGTGAAAGTAGGGCCTCCTTTTCTAGGCTACCTAATGATAAAAATGTGGTACCTAGAATTTCAGAAGTAAACTTCTGAGTTTTTTAGAAAATATGTAAACCTGAACTCAAAACCAAAATATATTGATGGCTAACATTCATTCCTGCACAACTATTTCAAAAGTTTGACCTGGAGTTCTGGCCACATGACTCCCAATGATTTCACTCCCAATTAATCATGTGGATAAAATTCCACAGAGTGGTTTAGAAATCAACCCTATTATTAATTTGTAGCTCCCCTTTTTTATTAAGAAGTAGCAATTTCTAGAAAGGTCAAACGTTGTTTAATAAAATTATGTTAAGTTAGTAATACAGATTTTCATATTATATATTCTCAATAACATCTAACAAAAGAGAATTTTAGTTACTCTTATTAATTAAGTGCTAGACCAGGATTAATTTTTATAAGAACTCTTTCCAGAATTTTGGGAATCCTGTAGGAAGTCTCTAACAAGCTGCAGAGGGGTTGTGAATAAAACAGCCAATAAAATATTTGAGTGATTATTTATCATTTTTCTCTAACATTGTCCAACTCTAATCCATTACAGAACAAATTTTCAATTTCAAAAGACTTTTAAAATAAGTGTTTAAGAACTTGATAGGCTTTAGCATTAGTTGCTTTGCCCTAGCAGAATTTGATCATCAACAGCTGATAGCATGAGGAGCAGCCATGATCATAAATAAAACTACAACTGTTTTAATTAGTCATGTGAATCAAAGTGTAAAATTTTAAGTGGTGTTTTAAAATCTAAATGTAGTCCTTTGATCGCTTATTGTTTTAATGCAACAATTCAGAAAAACATAGCAGGCCTATTTTACTTACAGATCTATTTATGGTTTGTGCTTTGCATGTATAACCTTTAGCTCTAGCTCCACCATCTGTTATAAACAAGAACTGCAAATAATTAACTATTCAATCTCCTGCTGCAATGAGGACACTCATTAGCAAAATGAACAAAGCGACAGTTCTCTGTAGCTACAGTCATCTGTTACACTTTGAGTGGCAGGTTTTGTGGTAGTGCTTTCTCTACCATCTGCCCACAGCAGTAGTTTTGGCTTGCTTAAACCAAAGGGACTTTCAACTGAATCATGTAAGCAAAAAGGGGGTAGAAAGTGACTGGCAATCATAAGGTTTTAAAATCTCTGACTTTATATAATAATTGCTGATTTGTTACTTTCAATCTACAATTTACCAATAATAATTTTTAAAAATCAAAATTGTTTTTATTTAGTTTTAATTAATGCAAAAATATACAGTTACTAAAGATATGCACTTTGATTAAATTTATAATAGGACACTAGGTAAATATGAATACATTATTTTGAAATATGACAAATTTAAGGCCAGATTCTACCATCCTTACTGCATGCTGAATAGTGCCTTAGACATTAGAACATACGAATGGACACACTAGGTCAGACTAATGGCCCATATAGTCCAGTACCCCATTTTCTGACAGTTGCCAATGCCAGAAGCTTCAGAAAGAATGAACAGAACAGGGCAATTAACATGAATCCATTCCATTGTCCACTCCAAGAGAATTTGGTTGCCTCCCTGACGATCTTGGCTAATAGCCATTGATGGACCTATTTTCCATGAATTTATCTAATTCTTTTTTTAATCCAGTCATACTTTTGGCCTTCACAACATCCCTTAGCAATGAGATTCACTGGTTGACTGTGCGTTGTGTGAGATACTTCCTTTTGTTTGTTTAAAACCTACTGCCTAATTTCATTGAGTGACCCCTGGTTCTTGTGTTATGTGAAGGGGTAAATAACACTTCCTTATTCACTTTCTCATGCCATTCATGATTTTATAGACCTCTATCATATGCCCCCTTAGTCATCTCTTTTCCAAAATGAAGTCTTTTTAAGCTCCCCTCATGCAGAAGCTGTTCCATATCCTTAATCATTGTTGCCTTCTCTGTACTTTTCCCATTTCTAATTTATATTTTTTGAAATGGGGTGACCAGAACTACACACAGCATTCAAGGTGGGGGCGTTTGGATTTATATAGTGGCATTATATTTTCTGTCTTATTATCTATTCCTTTCCTCATGGTTCCTAACATTGTTAGCTTTTCTGACTGCTGCTGCACTTTGAGCATATATTTTCAGAGAACTATCCACCATGACTCTAAAATGCCTTTCTTGAGTTGTAGCAGCTAACTTAGACCCCATCATTGTGTATATATACAGTTGGGATTAGGTTTTCTAATATGCATTTATCAATATTGAATTTCGTCTGCCATTCTGTTACTCAGTTTTGTGAGATCCCTTTGTAACTCTTCACAGTCTGCTTTGGACGGAACTATTTTGGATAATTTTTTATCATCTGCAAATTTTGCCATCTCTCTGTGTACCCCTACTTACCTCTCTCCATTCTGAAAACTAACTTTTTATTCCTATCCTTTGTTTCCTGTCTTTTCAGCAGTTACTGCTCCATGAGAGGACCTTCCCTCTTATTCCATGACTGCTTACTTTGCTTCAGAGCCTTTGGTGAGAGACCTTGTCAAAGGCTTTCTGAAAGTCCATGTACACTACAAGTCCACGTTGTTTACCCCCTCAACGAATTCTGCTCTATTGATGAGACATGATTTCCCTTTACAAAAGCTATGTTGTCTCTTCCTTAACAAATTGTGTTCATCTATGTGTCTGATAATTCTGTTCTTTACTATAGTTTCAACCAATTTTCCTGGTACTGAAGTTAGGCTTATTGGCCTGTAATTGTCAGGATCACCTCTGGAGCCTTTAAAAACAAACAAACAAACCAGTGACATGTTAACCATCCTCCATTCATCTGGTACAGAAGCTGATTTTAGTGATGGGTTACATACCATATTTAGTAGTTCTGCAATTTCCTATCTGAATTTCTTTGAACACTTGGGTAAATACGATTGGATTCCGGTGACTTATTACTGTTTAATTTATTTTTTTTGTTCCAAAACCTCTAGTCTGAGTAGTCCCACTCATTTCGGAAAGTGTAAGTATGGAAGAATATAGTCCTTTATATATCCAGCTGCAGGAATCTGTATTTCTCATATCTATGTATCAGGGTGTTTATTAAAAAACATTTAAAAAATAAACAAACAGCACTTTTAGGACTAGTTATAATAATTTTATAAACATATCACAATTAAATTTTATGTATAATATCAATAAACCAATGAGTACAAAAGACTAAAGTATTCGTACATAATTTGGTTAAAAGAATGAAAGATTTCTCAATTTTTTATTGATATTGTGTTTGTTCTAAAAAAAATCATTCTTAGAAAGTTACCATCCAGATTATTATGCAGCTTTTTCTTTTTTAAGATATATTTTAAGTACTTGTGTCTGCATTTCTTACACCACAAGAGGGGGCAATTGTACAAGAAGTATCTGATGTACTGTCCTGTCTCAGGGTGGGGACCAGATTAAATAACCTATGGAGGTCCTTTCCAGTCCTACATTTCTATGAAAAGCAAACTTTCATTTACTATACTTTAGTTAGTAGGTATTAGAAGGGAAAGATACCCTTTTCATTTATTTTTAAAATATTTTTCAACCATATGATGTTCCAGGGATATATTTACCATTTTAATTCTTTTACAGTGAATAAATTTACGTATTTCATAGATTCATAGAGTTTAAGGCCAGAAAGGACCATCAGATCATTTAGTTTAACCTCTTGTGTATCCCAGGCCATTAAATTCTACAGTTACTCCTGTATTGAGCCCAATAACTTGTGTTTGGCTAAAACATATCTTCCAGAAAGGAATCCAATCTTGATTTGAAGACATCAGGAAAGGAGAACACAATCAATCAATTTCCTTGGTAGTTACTTTCATTGTTAAAAATGTGTGCCTTATTTCCGACTGGAATTTGTCTGGTTTCTGCTTTCAGCCATGATTCTTGCTATGCCTTTCTCTGCTAGATTAAAGAGCCCTTTACTACCTGGCTCTTTGATAAACTAAACAAACTGAGCACTTTAAGGGTATGTTTACACAGCAATTAAAAAACGCAGCTGGCCCCTGTCAGCTGACCCAGGCTCATGGGGCTTGGGATAAAGGGTGTTTAAATGCGGTGCACACATTCAGGCTCGGGCTGTAGCCTGAGCTCCAACATCTACACTGCAATTGAACAGCCCCTTAGCCAAAGCCTCACGGCATGGGTTAATTGCAATGTAGATATACCAAAAGACTATGACTGTAAGGCATTTATGTCAGCACTCAAATAATTTTTGTGGCTCTTTTCTACATCCTCTCCCATTTTTCCAACATTGCTTTTAAAATGTGGACATTGGAATGTAGTATTCTAGCATCTGTCTCACCAATGCCTTACACCAGGGTGGCCAAACCGTGGCTCATGAGCCACATGCAGCTCTTTTACAGTTCAAGTGCAACTCCCAGAGTCCTCTGCTTCCCCCCCCTTCCCCACCCATTCTCTGCTTACCAGATTGGGGTGGGGAGCTCAGAACTTCTGTCCTGTGGCAGGGTGGTGGGACTAGAGGATTCTGCCTAGCGGGAAGGGGGTATCTCAGGAGCATCAGTAAGTTTGACCACCCCTGGCTTACACCAAAGCAAAATCACCTCCCTACTTCTACTCACTATTCACTGTTTATACATTCGAGGATCACATTAGCTCATTTTGCCACAGCTTTGTACTGGGAGCTCAGATGGAGTTGCTTCTCCAGTATGACCCCCTAAATCTTCAGTCACTGCTTTCCAGGATATAGTCCTCTGTTCTGTAGGTATGGCCTGCATTCCTTATTCCTAGATGTGTAACTTCGCATTTGTCTGTATTAAAACACTTTTGTTTGAATGTGCTCAGCTTACCAAGTGATCCAGATCACTATGTATGATTGCTCAGTTCTCATTATTTGTCACTCTGCCAATCTTTGTGTCATCTATACATTTTATCAGCAGTAATTTTATATGTACTTTCAGACCATGATGAAAATGTTGAATAGCATCTGGCTTAGCACCAAACCCCAGCAGAAATACTTTGATTTGATGTTGATTTCCCACTGACAACTAATTTGAGATCTGTCAACCAGTCTCTAATCCATTTAATATGTGCTTTATTGATATTGTATAATGCCAATTTTATAATCAGAATGTCATGCTGTACAAGGTCAAACAAAAGTCTATTATGCCTACTCAGTTACTTTTAACACCAAACTTGTAATCTCCTCAAAGAATAAAATCAGGCTTGTTTGACAAGACTTATTTTCCATAAAACTATGTTGAGAGGTAGTCATTATATTCTTATCCTTTAATTATTTATTAAATGAATCCCATATCTACTTACCTATTACTTTGCTCAGAGAAGATGTCATGCTAATTTGCCTGTAGTTAGCTAGGTGACCTCACTTGTCCCTTTTGAATATTTGCACAACATTAGCACTTTTCTAGTCTTCTAGAACAGCAGTTCTCAACCAAGGGTATGCATATCCCTGGGGATACGCAGAAATCTACCAGTGGTACAACAGCTCATCTAGATATTTGCCTAGTTTTACAACAGGCTACATAAAAAGTACTAGTGAAGTCAGTACAAACTAAAATTTCATACAATCACTTGTTTATACTGCTCTATATACTATACACTGAAATGTAAGTACCGTATTTATATTCCAATTGATTTATTTTATAATTATATGGTAAAAATGAGAAAGTAAGCAATTTTTCAGTAAGTGTGTGATGTGGCACTTTTATATTTTTAAGTCTGTAGTTTTTAAGTGAAGTGAAATTTGGGGGTACTCAAGACAAATCAGACTCCTGAAAGGGATACAGTAGTCTAGAAAGGTTAAGAGCCACTATTCTAGAATTTCCCCAGTATTCCAAAATTTATTAAAAATTAACATAAATGGGCTAGAGACCTCCTCGGCCATCTCTTTTAGGACTTCTCGGTACCAGTTACTTGGGCCTGCTGATTTAAAAGGGTCTAACCCGAGCAGATGTTGTTTAAGATCTTCCTTGGTTAATATTGGCCTGGTAAGTACTTAATCACTCTCTTATGATACAAGCACATCATCCTGTTTCTTTCCAAATATAGAACAGATATTGATTTTTCTTTAGTGTTTCCCTTATTGATTTTCTAGACGTCACAACATCTAATATATGTTAACCAATATCTACTTATCCTTTTTCCATTTAATATATTTTTTTTCATTTCTATCTGCTGCCTTTACTTCACCACTGAACCAGGATCAGCTTTTAGCTAAAATTGTCCTCTTTCTTGATTGATGAACTATGGCTTTTTGGCCATCTAATACATTTCTCTTAAAGAACTCAAAATTTTCATTTATCCTTTTGTCTAAATTTTTCCTCCCAGTCAATTTCACTCATGTTTCCTCAGCTTTGGGAAATTAGCCCTTTCACTGCACTAAACATATATAACAGGTTGGGACTGTCCTTTGTTTGCCCATATAGAATGCAATCAGGTCATGACTTCTGGTCTCATCTTGTAACTCATCCTATTCTCCAGTTTCATTTGGTGGTCTGTAACAGATCTCCACCAGTACCTCTTCCTGGACTTTATCAGCACATTGAGACATATGCATTCAAGATTCTGTGGTTCTGAATTATCAATAACTCTAAAACAAACAAGAGTGGCTTTAATGGAATGTGCTCCTTCCACACATACATTTTTTACCCAGTCTACCCCTCAACAGGCGATAAACCAGTGATTTTAACATTCTAGTCATGCAAATCATCCCACCAGATTTCAGTAATGACAATTATATCAAATTTCTTCTCATCCGTGATAATTTTCCAATTCCTTTTGCTTATTACTCAGACTCCATTGATACATAAGCAGCTGAAACATTTTTTCTCTTCAAATCCATTGCCACTTCTATTCAATTTGTTTGTGACGTGTGTTTGAGTTTGTACCACACTGGCCTTCTTAGCGCTCTCCTGGTACATTGCTAGTATAATGTCTTCCTGGATGCTCCAGCTAGCCTCCAGCTGAAATTATTAGCTCCCCATTATAGTGCAGGCCATCCTGGCTTACCCCTTGCCATCAGACATGGCACTGCAGGTGAGCACTGCCTCGATTTCTCCTCATCCAGGATATTAACATGTCCAAGCAGGCGTTCAGGTAGTAAATAGCATACTCTTCTAAGGGTCTCATTTATTTAACAAAAAGAAACAACAGAACATAAGCAAACCTCCACCCTCAGCATCTTAGCTAGGAGACAGATTCATTCTTAGGTTATCTGTTCCCACTTCACCTCTGTCCAGGCCCTTTACCTGCAGGGTAACTCAAGTCTCTGCATAAGTAGCATAACATAAGTAACCACTTCACACTAGATTAACATTAGTCTTGATTATAACCCTAATGTTATTCTCACGTAAGATGTGCGTGTAAAAATTATCTTAGAGATAGGATGTACATTCCAGTGTGTGTATTATGAAGCTTCACAGTTTATAGGTAGTGCTTTTGTCTGAGTGTCTGATTCTATATGACCATCCCTAGGTGAATCTAGGTTTCCTAGAGCCTCAAGGAATATGTCTACACTGTGAATGGAGACATGCGGCACAAATGTCTACAATGCAATTTTATAGCCCTGCAGCCTGAGCCTGACAACTGACCGGGGCACTGAGACTCAGTACCTTTGGTTTTTTTATTGCACTGTAGACATACCCAAAGAAGTGCACTCAGGAAATGGGACCAGTGAATAAAGTGTGCTGATGTTAACTGTTGGTGCTATATAAATAGCATTGCTTTTTTTCCCTTTGTTAGTGCAAGTTGTTCCTCAGTGCCTCCTTAATGCAGGCTCTTCTTCACCAAATACAGTATTTTGAAGGTCAAATTCTTAAAGTTTTCATGTACCAAAGCTGTAAATAAAATAAACTGATCTGTAAGGTTCTCTCTCCCCCTTCAAGTCCCTTCTCAAGACCCACTTGTGCCACAATTCCTATATGGTCTTTTCTTTTGTGGAATAATGAAGTTTACTCAATCTTATTTCTTAAATTTCTAATCACTTGTGATAACTCAAGTTCTTGCCTCAATGACTATTAAACATTATTTAAATACTCAATTAATATGAGGCAAAACTCTCCCCTTTCATGGGTTATTCTCTTTCATGTAGTTTAAATAAGGAAACTGTTCTTACGTGATCAACTTCAGTGCCACTTTTATCAATTTTTAATTAAATCTGGAAAATCAGGTTAGTGGTATTTTTATTTTCTCTATTAGTTTCAGAGGCTAGTTCTGACCAGAGGCCTTCTTTCAGAAATTATTACTACATGTTTTATATGACAAATTCACTCAAGGGCCTCACTGATCTAGGCATTGCACAAAACCATACAAATATATTGTCCCTGCCCTGAAAATGACGTTCTACCTGCCAATTGTCCTTTGAACAGGAGGAATATTTAAAGAAAAACAATTCCAGGAGGTCCAATACATCTTCAAAAACAACTTCCAGTTGAAACAACTTTGGTCTTTTTCCACTTTGTGTTTTAATTTGATGTTTGCACAGGCTGTTACAATATTCATTTGTCATTTTCTACTTCAGGGGATGGCTACACTTAATATGCTACAGCAGTGCAGCTGCCCTGCTGCAGTGCTTCAGTATTAGGCACTACCTGTGCTGATGAGGGTGCTTCTCCTGTCAGCATAGGTAATCCAATTCCCTGAGAGGTAGTAGCTAAATCAACAGAAGAATTCTTCCATCAATTTAGCAGGGGTTAGGTTGGTATAGTTACGTTTCTCAGGAGGTGTGGACTTTTCACATCCCTGAGAGACATAGCTATATAGACGCATGTATTTAGCATAGACCAGGCCTAAGACTTGGCCTAAATCTCCCAAAACATGGTGGGTTAGGGTGTAAAAGTACTACACAAGTTCGATTCCTCGCTAGAGACTTGATCCTGCGGTCCTTATTCATGTTAATAATCCCATAAATTTAAATGGTACTATCCCAAAAACTGTAGGATCAGATCCTTAATGAGAACCAGCCATACATTGCCTTCCGAATGACATCATTCAGAAACTCCATTAGACTTGTTGCCACTTACCCATCAACAAAGAGGTAACGTGTCCAATTTATCAATCACTCTTTGTAGGTAGTCCATAGATCACTAACACATTCATCCTTAATGGTGCCAATAAATCCTTGATCTATGGATTACTATAAGCGCAAACTGTCAGGAGTCCTTTAATCATTATTACAATATCTCATCAGTGCACACATGGGAACTTCAATAAGAAAATCCACAACTATTAGTAAGTCTTACTAAAAATATTCAGTTGTTTTGGATGAAGAGCGAATACTAGACAAGTGCAAGAAAAGTCCAGAATAGGGTTTCTAGCAACTTTCCTATATCCTTATAATGAGACTAGAAAGTGCTACTACAGTAATTAAACATGTTCAAAGAATAAATTCATGACTTTTAAAAAAAAAAAAAAAACTTACCATTTTTGTACCTTCACTTTCCTGATATTCTTGTATTTCTGCTTCTAATTTTAGAATTTTAGACTCTTTCTCCTGGAGCGTGTTCATCAAAGCCTGCCAGTTCACTGCTAATGAAGAACCTGCATCTTCATACATGCAGTAATCTTTCTGTTGCAAGAGAAGATTTTTCTAGTGAGACATGCTAGTTATATAAATCACAGAGCACTTTTTCTTCCAGGATGCTTTTGTTGTAACTTAACAACACCATTATTAAACATTAAGTTCTGTAATGCTTTTGAATATGATTAGCTTTTCAATAAAACAACATTTAACTGCATTTCATGTACTGAAACAAAACAGTATTTACAGAATAATCATACAAGAAAATGCATATGAAGTACCATATTCATGGCAAAACATACAGCAAAAAATGAACAGAAAAGATGGATGTAACCCTGGCAGATCAGGTGCAAGCTCATGCCATGACCACAGGGCCTCAATAGACATTCACGAATGCATAGTTGGAAACCAGTCTTGCTTGCCTGTGTTTTATTATTGTTAAAATGGATAGAAAGTTATAATGTGTTTAGACTTTAAGGAATGCTTATAGGATGCTGCATCAATCTTACTTATAATAACTGAATCTCATGTTATAAGGTAATGCTTAGGTGTTTGCTCTGTACCTATAAAAATGTTTTCTAAGACTGTAAGCTCTCACAATCAGGGGAGAAGCATTACCAAGCATGAAATGCTAGTTTACTACAAGTGGCGTTATCTCCTCCCCAACAAAAGAAGACCGATAGAGATCAGACAAGCTGTTGTGGAACATCAGTGGACAAAAGACTCAGTTGATTGCTTCCCCTGCACTTCTAAAGATGGTACATGCACAAGCCCTTGCCCCATCATAGCCTGAACGTTAGGGAAAGGTAATAAAAATCCCTGTTAAGAAAAAATTGTTATCCCGATGCTGCTTGAACTCTGACAGGTAAAGATTCCTAAGCATGAGCAAAGGGGTCCCAGTGGTTTAGTTTGGGTTAGACCTAAAGGACACATAAAGCATGCATATTACAGCAGCTATCATCTTCTGGAACATAAGATTGTATCTCATTTGCACATGTATGCTTACCTACTTTAACCTTGTAAATAACTCATTTATTTTTCCTAGTTAATAAAACTTGAGTTAATATTACAGGATTGGCTACTAGCATTGTCTTTGGTTTGTGATCCGAGGTACAGTTGACCTTAGGTAAGCAACTAGTCCTTTGGGACTGGGAACAACCTGTATATTATTGTGTTTTCTGGCAAAAGGGACCATATATCACAAAGGCAGATTTGCTTAGGAGGCAAGATAGACTGGCGTGCCCAAGGGAACTGTCTGTGACTATATATTAAGATGGTTACAGTGCTTTAAGAGTTCGCACTTATTAATTGGTTGGTGAAATCTATTTATAGAACATACAACCAGTTTGGGGTTTATGCCCTGTTCCTTGACAGTCTGCCCTGAGGTTGGTATTCACTCTCATAAGCCACTCCAGACAATCTGATAACAGTCACACTGTACATCCTATATATTTTCATATATATCTAACAAGAAAAAATTATAGTTAATGGAAAATACTGCATATGCACAATACAGGAAGTTAACATTGGTGAAAGAATTTTAACATTTGCATTTCTTGACATTCTGTTTAATTTTGCACTATTATCATTGCATTAACAAACTTCTCACTGAAGCTGGGAGGGGAAGATAGGGGTGGATCACTCCAACTACCCTGTTCCATACACTGGCCACTGTTGTAGATGGGCTGCAGGGCTAAATGGACCATTTGTCTGACCCAATATAGTAGTTCGTACGTTCTTAAATTTCTGCATTGAATTTAAGGAGAGGAAAGGGCAAAAAGCGTCTCCATTAATATGCTTTAATTTGCTTTGTAAACTTAAAGTAGACTTTAATAACAACAAAATAATATTCATTATAAAATGTGGTTCACCTGTAGTTCTACAAACTATAGCACTTCACACTCTATTATAGGGAAAGGAATATAGCAGTCTATTTTTGTTTCTTGAAGAAATTTAAAATGTAGTTATTTTTCAAAAAAGTTTCATCCTGTTGTACATATTAGATAATTTGTTCTAAAGGGAGGTATATTTTAATGCAATATATGGCCCAAGTGTAGGGAATAGTGCCTGAAGTCCAGTAATTTAGAATGCATTTTATTTTTAAAATCGATACAAAACTTTGTATGTTTCCAGGTTTTCTTGGGGAACATATACTCCTGTTCAATTTCTTTGGGTCCGGAGAAAATATTTTTAAAAAGTAAGGCTCAGCGCTGCACATCTCCCTCTGGAAGCTATAGATGAGAGGACAAAGCCAAGCTGCAGAAAAAGTTACCAACTCCAGGCGTTTTTTTTGAAGGAGAGAGGGGAAACAGATTTAATACAAAGAGCCAACACACCTGTGAACAATGTTTAACTCTGTACCTTAACTTGCTCCTTTTAATGCTCCTGCATTCCCCCAAGGCCTGGGTTTCATTTCATCTTGGAATATTTTATTCCAAAATGTTAAATTCTAATTGAGATGCACAATTGAGTCCCTAGGCCCTGTTCCCTACAGAATAGCTTCTGATATGTCAATATTAATCTTGACATAATTTTCAGTCATTGATAACTTCATTAATATTCTACCAATTTTTTGTTTTCTAATTGGATTATTGATATGCTCTTCAATTAGGAGTATTAAAGATTCAAACAGCAAAATTCAGCCATTTAAAACTTAAGTACTGGCATGGGAAAAAACATTTTTCTTATCCTCCAAAGCACGTGAAAAGGATCTTGCCCAAACCTTAAAAAAAAAAAAGATTAATCTTTGAGCCAAGAACGAGCAGAAGAGACTTCAAACCAGAAAATATTTTTTTCAGAAAGTTCTGATATGTGAAGATGGGTTTATTATTAAAATTGCTCTGCAACCTTTACTACAGAATTTACTACCAAACAAACATTATAGTATTTTAAGCATAAGTGCTTGATTAATACATTAATCCTGAATTTTCTGTTTTTAATTGTGAACGCTGAATCTCACAAAGATAAACAATAAGCTTAGATGAAAGTAGATCTGATCAGTTAATCATGAAGAGACATGACACATCTTCACATCTCAGTAATTAAGAGGAAAATGCAAATTAATACAATGTTTTGCAAACTTGAATGGCAGTATCCAGACTATGTACATTGTACAAGTCCTAAAGATTTTCAGCTTTGAATTGATTTTAGGTGTGTAATCAAGCAATCATAGACTAATGAAAAGCAAGAAGAAATAATATGAGTCTGGGGAAATGTCAGCTAATCAAAAAAGGGACAGCTAAAAGAGGAGAGAAATGTAGAAAGCTTCATGTCTGATAACTTCCCACAGCTTTGAACTTTGTCTAGAACACTCAGAAATATAATTTCTTTTGCTTTAAAGTTTAAATATAAAAAGAACTATGACTATAATTACTACACAATAATGTTAAACACTTTCATCAGATCTGGACATATAGAAACAACTTTTTTTCTTTGAAAACAAGATCAGCAAATGAAACATGCCCAGACATCAAAGATATAAAAAGATTTAAAAGCACTGATGCTCTGGCAATTCTCCAGAAATAACATAGTTGTGCCAATTAAACTTGCTCTGAAGTTGTGGGGTGAAAAATGATTTCAGGCACTTACTAGAAATTTTAAAAGAAATCAGCAAAGCTTCTGACTCTGCTATTTCTTGTACCCCATGTAATACTGTTTTGACATGCTGGATTGTCACATGACAACATGAGGGAAAATTACATTATTTCCCAATAGATGGTAGTTAATTGTAACTTACTGCTCTTTGACATAGAATTCCAAAGGGGAAATCTATGAAGAAAAACTCTGATTTGCATCAACATCTTACAGAGCCACCAGTTTGAAAGCACAACTGATCCATGAGTTGTTTCATCAAAGATTCTTGTGGCCACCATCTCTTTGAATTATATTTTCAGAGTGCAACTACTGGTACCTCATGGTAATGATTGCTTTCCATTTGTTTTTAAAATATTGTTTTTAAAATATTTTAACACATAGCTAAATATGTTCAAATACAGATTTTAGACAGAAAACTAAGTTGGCATTGTTATGGGCATTCACTCTCAGAAGGAATAATTCCCAAAGAATAGCCACTAGTATGTTTCACTAGAGGCTTTTTAAAAATGAAGATTTTTCTTCAAAACTCTGTGTTCACATAGTCCATAAAATATAATGCTTTTAAAGAGGATGCCTCTTTCCAAACACCTCTAGAAAGAAAGGTTGGAATTGCTGACAGCTGTCATCTTGAAATCGCCGTTAGGGAGGATTTTGTGGCTCTTCCAGAAACTTGAAATACTTTGTAGTTGACTCTGCAGCAGTTTCATTTTTCAATGATGGCACTTCATGTTATTGTCCAGAAATGGTGCAGGAGAGACACAAGAAGACAAATGGTCTCTCTCTACTCTACTTTCAATATCCAGGCTGTTGCTAAATTTTGTGACTTCTATCTCTACAAAACCTATCTTTTTCCCGCTGCTAAAAATTTTACTTTTCTCCTTTCTGGATCCATGATTCTTCCCTTGCTTCCCATTAGGCTATCCAACTCACTAAGGCAAACATTTTCCTCTTCTGCCTCTTGGATCTGTCCCGAGTTCATGTCTCCTTTCACATCATATTCCAATGCTTCATTCTCAGCATCTTGGATCTCCACTTCTCTTTATGACTGTTCTTTCCTCTTCCTCACCTTCCTCTGTCCCACCCTCTGTAAACGCCACTAGCTAAAAACTGACCTTATTTCATTCACAACTACACAGTTTTCCATGTTCCTCTATATGCCTGGAAGAGTCTTCATCCTCTTATAACCATATATTCTTCTTCTGCTCCTTTAAATAATATCTCCCCAAAATTTGCCTTTTCCAGCTTGCTTTCCATTACTAATGTTTGCTATGATGCTCTCTGGTGCTATGTTGTATACTTGCTGCTATACACCTGCACTTGTCTATGCTATTTTGTGCATAAATATGTACTAAGTAATATACCAGATAAACAATTATAGTTAAAAATATCATCCTGTGTCCCACCCACAGCAGTAATAAAGCAATCATAAAAAAAGAAGTTGAAAATACTGACACTTTTCTGTAAAGGTGCAAAAATCACATTTAAAGTTTTTTCTTTATCTGTAAATCAAAGTTCAGTGACTTCCTGGCAGGAATTACTCTTACTTGTAAAACTACATCTAGAAATCCCCTGAAATGAGATTGTGTGTGATATCTCAGGTCTTTAACCACAATCTCTAGAGGGCAATATAATGTCATTTAGGTGACTTAAGGTCAGTCAGCACTTTGTGTGCAGTGATGGTTTGAGAGTGGAATTACAAAATGCACCAAAAGAGAAAAGATGGGTGAGGAATTATCTTTTATCGGACCAACTTCTGTTGGTGAAAGAGACAAGCTTTCAAGTTACATAGAGTCCTCTTCAGGTCTGGGAAAGGTACTCAGAGTGTCATAGTTAAATATAAGATGGAACACATAGTTTAGCATAAGTAGTTAATACATATTGTAAGAGACCACTCAAGGTGAAGTGGCCCGTTACACTTCTGCAGTAACATGATAAAAAAATATAACCTCACTCACCTTGTCTCACTAATATTTTGGGACCAACACACCTACAACGGTGCAAAATGCACAAAAAGTTTTCCTTTTATCTGCTGCACCACATACAATATTTTCCTTAAGAGTGCTGGTCGTACAAATGGATTTATCTTTTCATTCATATGAGCTGATCTGTGGTTACAACTCCCATTTAATAGGCTGCAAAAATGGAAGAATCTGAACCTTCTTTATTGGAAGATGCAATATTCTAAAGACTAAAATAATTTCAATTATTTCTTTTTAAGAAATAACATGTTATATCACTCTTCAGATCAATGTTATACTGACAAAGTAGTTATAGTTAAAACCTACCTCATAATCTACTCTCAGAACAGCAAGTGCATCACATAACTGCTGTTGGTAGCTTTGTCGAATTTTGGCTTCTTTCTGCAATTCAAATTTATAATTGATTACTGAAATAATATAATTATATTGGACCTTAAGAAAGTCCAGATTATTACAAAAACATTAGTTCTTATTGTTTTTTCATTAAAGAAAATCAAAATGTTGTCCAAACCCTGAAGACAAAAAAAGTTAACAAGCCAGTGTTGCTATGACTTTTTTGTCCCTTTGTTGTTTATATCACTGGTGGATAAGGCTCTCTCATTTCTACATTTGGCTGAATAACGCAGTGTACTGTATACACCTTCTAATAAAAATGGGTTCTTAAGTACTTTCGACACATGCATGCTGTGGAAAAGAAACAATCAACAATTAAATCTGTCCAGAGAAAGTACTCGAAATGCAAACACTACATTTAAAAATATGTTCATATGTACAAGGACTGCACATCTGAAAATACTTTTAAAAAGGGAACTCCAGAAACTTCTCAGTTTTTAAAGTTTTTTTTATTTATTGTTAATAATGATATCTTGAAAACTTGAAACTACCCCCACCCTTTACTGTTGTCTTCCCACTCACAAGCATTCACTGGAAACTTACTGTCAGGTTCTCCATGAGCATTAGCACATTTGCAATTATTTTGGTTTGTTAACAAAATGAATATTAAAGCATTTATTTTGGAAGATAATACGTACATAAAGAACTTATAAACATGTTAGATTACATTTTAGACCTATCAATTTCAATGTTCTTTTAATTTAAAGTCCTCACTATTACAGTACATTTGTGTTACTAAATGTTAATATGTTATTGTAGACATTTTTACAGACGTTTACATGTAGATGCTTTCTACCTGACTACCCATTACTTTTTTAACTGCAAGTCTTTGGAAATCCACATCATCATTCACTTTATACTTTAGTATTAGCACATCCCTTTATTTATTCATATTAATCAACATCTTTGTGGATTAATTTTATCTTATACTTTTACATATCAATAATCTGCCCAAATATAGAGAGGAGATGAGTGAGAAACAGACATTTTTAACTCAGATACTCTGTACCTGTTTATGAAAAGCTTCTATGTCTCTCAGTCTGTCATTTATCTGTCTATAGAGATTCGAAGCCTGCTCTTGTATTTTTTCCTCATACTGTGATTGAAGGACATTTTTATAGATCATAAAATCTTGCTGGATGGAGTCAGTGAACTAAAAATGTAAAGACTGATATTATATATACACATTATACAGGACATTCGTTCTATAATCTTTGCTGCTGATACAAAACAATCTCGTCAGAAAGTATTAGTGCTTTATGGATTCTATTCACTTAAGACACTGAATGAATGGCAATTTTGTTGACTGAAATACCTTAGCATTCTTCTAAACAGAGGATTACAAAATACTCTATCTGAAAATTTATTGACAAAAATCAAACAACTTAGTTACATAAAGCAAAATGAAATTATCTCTGTAGGGTGGAACAAAAAATTATAAAAAGTTATGAAAACATAAATTACGTATTGTATTCTCAATGTCACCAACGACAATCTTTGAAACATGCTCCATTGTGAATATGATCATTGCATCATGTGATTATTTACTGTGGGATCATAAAAAGCCAAGATCGGCATAACAATGCTGTAAGCACCCTATGATGTTGAAGACTCAGGTTCATAATACTGCAATTATATGGCTGCCACTTTGGTTAGAATTAGGCATGCTCTAAGAATGCCTATTGTATTGGGCCCTACAGGCAACATAGGTGGTGCAATGCTTATCTTCATCTGATTGAGGATCACACTGAGTGTTAGAAATAATAGGCATCTGTGCGTGTGTCCTGGAGCAGACACTTAGGTGCCTGGGACTTTTACAAAAGAAAAAGTTAGGGATTTAGGCACTTCCACAGTCAGAAAGCAGCTGAGCAGGGATTTTGAGGATCTCAGTGGCACTTAAATTCTGGACTTAGGCATCCAACATGGGAGTGAGACACACAAGTCCGTTTGTGGATCTGGGCCCTAGTGATAATCATACATCCTACTTACACTAGTATAACTGCAGATAATATATTATTATTAACATTTATTTTGTCATTGTGTCTAAAAGTCACAGCCAAGCTGGGTTCCACAGTGACAGGCACAACATACTAATCCCGTCTCAAAGAGCTTCCAGTCTAAAAGTCCAGTTATAATAGGGGGATGAGACTAATAAGAAGGCCACAATAGGTGATAGGGGAGACAGAGTAACAACCATAATAAAATGTATGCAATTTTTAGCCATTCTATAGCTGTGGTCAAAACTTGCCACTGCCTAGCCACATTATGTTACCGTTTTCTGTATATTGTATGGCAGAGGTGAGTTTTGAGGAGGGTTTTGGGGGAGGATAGGAAGGGTAAGATTAAATTGTCAAAGGCTTTGAAAGTCAGCACAAGAAATTTGCATTATGGATCCAATGAAAAGTATTAAAGGGGGATGGGAATGATAGAGTCAGAGCAATGAGCCTTGTTCTTAGTGATTGCATTTTGAATGGACTTGAGGAGGCTGCAGGCTTAAAGGCCAGAGAGGAGGAGATTGCAGTAGTCAAAGTGCTAGATGATCTAGGTCCTGGAAAACAATTTGGGCAGTGTGGACAGAAAGAAAAAGCCAGATGTTGTGGAGGAAGAAGCTGTAAGATTTAGAAGCAGCCTAGATGTGTGGGGTGGGATGAAAGTTCACTGTCAATGGTGGGGCAGAGGGATAGGAAGAAGATTAAGAAGAGCTACTGAGACTATGTGGAGGATGGAAGTGGGCAGCCAGCTCCAAGCTGGGAAGGGGGTCCCACTTTGTTCCTGGCTCAATCCTGGGTACTGCAGTGGCCATTTCAGCCCCTCCAGGTCCCACTTTCACCTCTATCCCTTCACACATGCACGTGTTTACATAGAAGAGGAGCCCCCACAATATTTTCACTGCAGAAGCACTAGCCCCAGATCTCCCCCCCAATTTCTGTTTTGATGTCTGGGTCAAAAAAAAAAAAAAAAAGGGGCTGAGTCAAAGCAAAAGCCAATAAATTAAGGGCCTGAGAAACAGGGACTTGGTGCTTGTCTAATGTGATAGAGAAAGGAGTGGGAGGAGAGGGCTCTGGAGAAAGATCAGGAGCTCAGTTTTGGCCATGTTATGTTTCTTTCGACAGCGGAACACACAATAGGAGATAGATGTCAGAAAGACAGGCTGAGATTTCAGTTGGATGGAAGGAGATAAATCCAAAGTAGGGGGTTGGATTTGTGAGTCATCAGCATGAAGATGGTAGTCAAAACCTAGTTGGCAGCTAAAAGCTGAGTGAAAGAGGAGGGGGGCCAAGAATGGAACCCTAAAGGCCTCGCACAGAAAGAGAGGAAAGGATGCAGTTCCATTGTACAAGACTGAAGGAATGATCCAAAAATTAGGAGCATTAAGAGAGGACAGTCACAAAAGCCCAATGACAGTTAGCAATTAATTTGAACCTTCTCTTAAAACGTACAAACACTCAGGAATCAAATAATTTGTATTTAGAACAGTGTAATAGAACTTCTATGCTACTTGATAATTGCCCTGTTTTGTTCATTCCCTCTGAAGCACCCGGCACCCGCCTCTGTCAAAAGAGAGGATACTGGGCAACATAGATCATTGGTGTGACCCAATGTGGCCATTCTTACATTCTTATTTATGTTTTTACCTTTTAAGCACTGTAAGCAGGCATTATTGTGATAATTCAGTTAATTGACTAAAGACAACTACTACTTAATAAGAAAAGTTAAAATTCTGAATGACAGAAGAATCCAGTCAAGAATCAGGAGAATAAGAGGGTTACAACTAAAAGGTGTGACAGTGTTATTGGTGTTATAAAAGCACTATCACATGCTATGCACCTAAGTGTTCATGTAAGACAGAAGTTGTTTATTTCAATTAGAAACAGGAATAGACTTGATCAAAATAAGAGCAAAGCACTGTCTGATAATTATATAAATTAATTTTAAAACTTATCAAGCTATTTGGTGCAATATATTTGATGCATTAATGACCATAACAGGCATATGCATTGTATTATAAAGTATGTCCTTCCTTTAGTTTTAAATCTGTAGCAATTTAAAAGAGTGATAAATGTGAAAAATAAATAGGGATATCTCCACACTATTTTGTAATATTGGTTTCTTAGACATGTGCTTGTTTTAATCCAGTTTTAAAAGCTTTTAATCACATCTTTTATTTTTAAGCCTCTCCATGTTTATACCAAAAACACAGTAGCACACTAAAAGAAGAACTTACTTAGAACCAATCTTTCTTTACCCAGCTGATCTGAATATCACATAACTGTTTTAAACACATCATTTTAAAGTAAGGATATTGCATTATTTTACACAAGCTACTTTCCAGTATATATTATACATACATAGCCTGATAGTGATGATATTAATATCACAGTTGAAATTAATGAAGATGGGCCTGTTTATTCAAGTGCTAAACTTCTCTTCTAGAATCCTGGGCATTAATGTAAAGGTTTAAGTCTTAAAGTCTTCACTTATGTGCATATTCTGCTCATCATGTTTAAACTTTTTCCTTTCTTTATGTGCTTGATCAGTCTTTGCATGGGTATAATACGTATTCTGACCAGGGCAACCAAACTATCTAGCATTTTATTTAGCTATTCCTATTTAATATAAATGTGAGTTATTGGCATATTTTAATGGGAGAACTGAGATTTATGTATGCATAAATGAAATAGTCATATCAGGACGGAAAAAAAGTTAGATTAGATCGCCACCCCACAATAGCATAAAGGGTAAAGATGACTTTTACAGAGGATCTCTCTTACAGCATGGTGAAGAATATCCTGAGACATATATCCAAGAGTCTCTCTTACCTGTACTAGGGCTTGTGTAGTAGTAGTCATCTCCTTTAGTTCTCCTGTTTCTTTGATATCTGTTTGAGTGGCATGATCTGTGATAAAATAGCCTACTTTTAAGTCATCTGAAATGGAAGGCCTACAAAAAAACCCCAGAAAAAACATTTTTTCATTTAAGAAAGATTACTATGTTAAGTAGTCAGTTAAGGTTATTTACCTTTAAGAACTGAAATTCAAAACAGTAGTGATCACCTTAAGGATATATTTCTTATTGTTTGACTTATCTATCGAAGATAAAAATTGGGAATCATTTGAGAGAGTGCAGTAAGAAGTGTACTTATAATCTGTTTCTTCCCTTGTAATGTTTGTTTCATAAAGGGAAGTGTTTCTGATCAGATATGCAGACAAACTTAAACTTCAGAACATACTTAACATTATTGTAAACACCATAGGAAGAGAATACAGTGGAAAGAACGTATTTTGTGTCCCTTTGTCTAGACACAACACTAATAATCTTTCATATAGTTCAGGAGATCATACTTAATTTTAGAATTGAGTGGGAACTAGACTTTCTGTTTCCTGGAAAATTTCATGTGTTCAATTTTTTTTCTGTTTTGAGACAGAACACAAATACATTTTGAAATTTTCCACAAAACAATATTATGAAAAAAATTTAGGTCAATCAAAGTATTTTGTTTAAATGTTTTATTCCAATTTTGGCATTTTAACTCTTGATTAGAATATTTTAAAAAATCTCAGAGTTGTTTTGAAACAAAAAATCTAAATATTTTGTTCTGATAATGTCAAAACATGTTTCAACTTTAATGGAAAAACAGGCTAGGACAAATCCTGTTGTCCACATCCCAGGAAAGCCAGAAACAGTTTGGACAAGTGAAACATAATTGCTGCCTTGTTCACAACCTGCTGACACTTAAAAAAAATCTTGAATACATTGACTGATTTGTATGTCCAACCTAAAAAACTGACATTTTCCTTGTAAAATGTCACTGAACTACAAAAGTAGATGATATTTGCTTGCCTCCACGACTTTGCTAAACTCCTCCTCTGACTCCACTTATCCAGTTGAGCCTCCAATAACTCTTCAAGAAGAGTGCACGTGGTTAATTATGCTAAGAAAAAAATAATTATATTCTTGAGGGACAACCAAACTGGACGTCTAGGTTACCCGTGGACAAATCACTTAAAAATGTTAAGGGGCGGGGGAGGGAAGGGTTGCTAGCCAGAAGACAATTAATCTATCAGTTTAAACTCTAGAAAGAGGACCAAGTTTACTCATGATTATACAGTTCCTAAAAGAAAGTAGCTTGAATTGAGTCTTTTCTCTCTCCTTCATAAAGAATAATACAACAACATTCTTCCAGAAAGTGTTCCAAATGAGATCCTCTTTATAATACTATGATTACAAATGTCATTCGGTCAAGCACTTTGACTAACCAACCATAATGTGGCAAGATCACATTCAGTACCATTAACGTGTTCAGACAGACAGAAACTCTAGGTCTAATCCCATTTTTGTCACTGACATTATTTGGCCTCTGATAACTCATATAATCTTTGTCTCATATTCCCCATGGTACTGAGAGCCAAGAACTATAGTTTTAACCCTGATTTTGCACTGACTCACTGTCTATCCCAAAACAAGTCACCTAAACCTCCCATATCTCATTTTGCACAACTGTAAAACTGAGATATTTACCACTTTCTGTTATGGTTGGATTTAAGAATTCATTTGTTAATATTTGTAATGCTTTTGGAAATAATCAAATTTCAAACTAAGTGAATGGAGTTAAGAACCTATTTCATGTTTAACAAAAACACTTTAAAAACTAAACTTTTGTTCACTTATGTTATTACAAGGTGTGTGCTGAAGAAAGAGATATTACTAGGATAAATCTGTTGCTACATGACTGTATTACAGCCTTTAAAATGGTATGAAATCTTATTTCAGTTATACACTGACTATTCAAATTCAACTCCTCTTTATTTGACATGAAAAGACACTTCACAGTTACAAGAATTCACATTAACTCTTAGTACGTATTGATGACCCTAAAACACTGGACAGGATTTTCAAAAGTGCCTATGTTACATAGGTGCACAAATAACTCTGACTTTCAATAGGATTTGAGTGCTTCAGCCACATAGGTAGCTTTGAAAATCCCACTCTCTCTCTCTCTCTAACTATGCCGTTGTTTTAAAAAACAACTACTCATTGTCATCTTAATAAAATTTTATGATCAGAAGAAATGCCAAGTTTGGACTTGTACGCTCAAGGTAGAAATGTAATAAGTCCTTTGCCTGAGAGACTGTTGAAGAAATTTCTGTTCTTCAACAATTTCCATGAGAGATAATGGGAAACAGTTATATATGGTCAAGTAGTCCACAGGAGTCGGGAACATCTCAGAAGACAGAAGCTGAGAAGCAAAAGCTAGGACTCAAAGTCTACAGCAAAACCCTGTATAAAATATCCAATTTTGTGATGTAACAATGTTTTTAATTTTAAATTGGTTATTAGGTTTAGCGGCCTATTCTTTAACTGGAACGGTGTTTAAGATGGTCAATGGAGATTAGAGAAAAGGTTATATTCAAATTACCTAATTCAGGAAGACAGAGCCTCAGAACAGGCTTGAAAGCATTCAGATCAAACCATTTTGTGTTCTTATATTTTGCTTACAGGCACAGAACATAATCACCTTGAAATATTATAGTCATGCAAAAATGAATTATGTAAATAACTGAGTTTATTTACCCCCTTTTTCCTTTCTGGCACTTTTCTTATAATTCCAATAAACCTAGGTACACAGACAGATTCTCAGTGACATATCAGTGAGAATCCTGTGGCATCTTAAAGACTAACAAATTTATTAAATGGAAATTTCAGTTTGGTAGGTATATACACACATGCAAGGATGGGTGCGTTACATCACAGTGAGAAGGGCAAGTGCTAACAAAGTAAACTCAATCAGGGTGGATGAGGCCATTCACAAAAGTTGATGAGAAGGTGTGAATGTCAAAAGAGGAACGTTATTTTTGTAGTGGGCTAGCCACTCGCAATCTCTATTCAGACTTAGTCTGACAGTGACATATGCATCCCCATGTCTAGAATTCAGAGTAATAGATTTGTCACTAGCACTGGTCCACATATAAACAAGGAGTACAAGTACATAAAACTGTTTTATATTTGAAGGACTGCACCAAACACAAACTCCATCAGCTGAATGCCCCACTGGCATCTTAATGGAATCCTAAATCAGTACTGAATCAGAGAAAAGAGTACCATGTACATTTCTCTAATGTGCAACATTGCTCAGATGGTCAAATGCATACTACAGGACTTTTGTCTCCTTGAAACATAAACTATTAATTTAGCCACTACTGGAGACAGGACTTGATGAGATGGTCCCAGAATGGCAATACTCAGCTTCCTCCTGTATCATTGAACAACACTTCCTATCACACGTTCTCTAACTGTCTCTAAGCCAGATCCTACTTATCTTTCGATTTCTGAAAGAATCATAACACAAGAAGGGGAGAGGGGAAATGTTCATTTTCTTTGAGGAGAGAAGACATGGTATCTACATCACACGCAGAAATTCTTTCGTCATACCAAAATAATGCTACATTGAGGAACATTGTACAACAGGTGTCAAGCAATAGTAGGGACAACATCTTGCAATTTTTAAATCTTATACAAACACAAATAAAGCATTATGAAACAAAGTTATAATAGTAAGGCCATGTGCTGCCAAGGACTGATTTAAAAGCTAGTTTTTGATCACGTAATAACAGTAAATGGGGCTGATTTAATATAAGGCAGCTATCTCCAGCTGTCTTTTAGAAGAATGGGGCCATGAAGGTGAATTCATATTGCTTAAAAATAGCTAGTTGGTATTTTAAATTTGATAAGGACTTCTCACAACCACAGAGAGCAGATGTACGATTCTCTGGCTTGAAACTCCAACTAATCAAGTTAGCTCATTCCCTGAGGGGGCTCTTCAGAAAGGCCTTTGGAAAGAAGAGCCATAAAAAAACCAAACCATGCCTGTGTTATTAAAAACCTGCATGGCTAATGCTCAGAGTTTCACAATTGTTTTTAAGCACAGACAGCAAAAATATTGCTAGTCTCAGGTGCCCTAGGCCCTCTACTCAACAGATGGGAGGAATAAGGCTTGGTCCACCAAGGCACCAATTCCTCCACCCAAAGGCACCGGCTCCTGTCCCTCCCCCCACAATGAAGAACTGGTTGCTCTCATTCTGCCTCCCTAGCCTTAGATGGTCCCCAAGTGTTTCCACACCAACTCCCCGCCTACCTCAGCTCAGCTGCCCTCAGCTCCTCCCCTCGAGCCACCCCCATAGCCCCCCCATCTCGGCTCCTCCTCCTCCCTTGGCTCCTCCCCCACCCACTTCGCTCCTCCCCCTCCATTAGCTCCTCCCCCTGCAGCTTCCCCGCCTACCAGGTGACCCCGCTCCTTCCCCTCCCTAACGCCCTTTGGCTCCTCCCTCTCCAGTCCCCCCCGCTTCGCCCCCCCACCTTCTCAGCTGCTTCCCTCCAGCTCCCCCGCCTACCTCAGCGCCCCGCAACCCGCTCCCCGGGGTCCTTTCTCTGCGCAGCCCCCGCGGTGCCAGCCCCGCCCCCGCCGGGGCCCCGCTCCGGCCCAATCTCTTACCGGCAGTCGGCCTCCAGCGCCTCTAGGCAGCAAGGCAGCGCCAGCAGCTCTAGGCTCTGCCGGGACAGGTTGAGCTTCCGTCCCGCCGACAGGCTGCTGCTGCTCATGGCCGGCCTGGCGCAGGATCCTGTCCTGCCGCTTCTCCGCTAGGGGGTCGGGGAGCGCCAAGCGTCCGACTCCATGGCAACTAGCGCCCCGCCCCGCCCCCCGGACCACGATTGATTGGAGGACGGAGAAGTGACGCCGCTTCCGGTAACAATGCGCGGGAGGGGGGACTCCTGAAGAAACCAAGTTCAGACGCTGCGTGGCCGTCACGTGATGCCGTCCCCGGCGAACCCTCTCCTAGGTATCGCCCTCCCACCCCATAGGTACTCGCCCCTCCCCCCGGGACAACCCCGCCCCAAGCCCCTCCGTCCAACCTCAGCGACGTCAGCCAACCGCCTCCCAACTCCTCCTTCCCCCACTGGGCCCCCACCTGCCGCCCCTCTCCGAGAAACACCCCGCCCCTCCGGCGTGCCCCAACCCCGGACAACTAACTACCGCGCCCTCCAGCATCGCCCCCTCCCTGCCTCCCGGTGAGACCCGCCCGCCGCCCCAAACCCAGCCGCTTCCGTGCCTCGCCCGGCAAACCGCCAGCCTGCCCACACGAGCCCCGTCTCTCCAGAGACGGGCACAAACACGTCCCGTTCGACTGCTCCTCCCCCGCAACACCCCACCCTTCCAGCCAACCAGCTCCCCAACCCTGACCCTCCTTACCGTCTAATCACCTGCGCAACGGCCACCCATCTCCCCCTGCGGTCTGCTTTCCCCTTCTTCTGCCTCCCGCTTCCAGGGAAACCTACAGCGGCACGTGCTCAGCTGCCCGTTAAACACAAGCTCTTACCGTTTGAGCGAAAGGACAATTGCTGTTAGCCGTGGTAAGGCTGGGGTTTATGTTATAAAACAGGCATTTGGATGTTATCCTCACAAATATTGGAGAAGGTTTGACATGCCACATCCTAGGGGCAATGGTATCTGTTAACCAGTGTGTATATCTTATTTCCAGTCGGGCAAAGACATTTATCCTCTAGTAGTTCGAGTTCATAGGAGTTCAAATCCATCAGTTTGGCATTAATGCCAATGACAGTGGCTGCACATTGATTATACTGCAAATCTTACAGGACAGTAGATATATATGTTATGTAATATTATTATGCAGTAAGAGTAGCATCTGACATTATTTGTTGTATAGTGCTCAGAAGTGTGCTAGGCTTTTCCCAGAAGAGATGCCTGTTCCAAATAACTTGCAATGTTAATAGTAGGCATGACAGACTTGTGAAGTTATGACTTATAACAGGAAGAAAGGGGCCAGGAAGAACATAGTAACCATGTTAAGCTTGGTTTTAGGCATATACATGTTTTGATTATTAAAATATATTGCAAACATTGCTTGTGGGCAGCATTGCAGAAATGGGTTTTTAGGAGTGATTTCAATGAGGTGATGTTGGAGGCTTAATAGACAAATTTTAGAAGGTTGTTCCAAGAATAAGGGTTACCATGAAAGAAGGTCAGAAGGGATAAGGATAAATGGGTATCAAAACTGGCATAATTAGCAGAGGGAAATATTAAGGGAGACCAGATCAGAGAGATAGATAGAGGCTGCACTATGTTGGATCTTGAAAATAAGGATGGAAGTTTAAACTTGAGGCACAGTCCAGTGGCAACCAATGAAGCATCTTAAAGAGTGTTGTTGTGGTTACAAGGATGAATGTGAGAGATTATTTTGGTAGCAGTAAATTTAAAGCCAATCGTGCTGTCCTCCAGTTTTTTTGGAAAAATTGAAATGAGGAGATGCAGTGGTTTAGGTGGGATATTTTTAAAGAATAATTTAGCCATCAGAAGGAAATATAGAAGGAGAAGCAAAAAGGTTTGGTATCTGTCTAAGTGTTGGAGGAAGAGGAGTAAAAATGCTCCCTCCCTCCCCCCCCCAGATTATGAGTTTAGATGATGCGGAGGATGAAGGTGTTATCAACCATGCAGGATAATTTAGGTAGTGGTATGCACATTTGCATTGTACTGTAAGAACTATTTAATTTTATATTCCAGATTTTAAACTGTTGATAGGTGGAGGGGCATTTGGTCTAGTGTTAAGTACTCTCTAGACTTCCTTGCAGTTCCCCACTTGACAGAAATACACTAGATCATATTAGTTAATTGGAAAACCTGTGAAGTTGTCCATCTGTATAATCTTATATTTATAGTGCCTTTCATTCCTAATAATACCAGAATAGTTTGCATCTAAAAGTCACTTTAACGTCCCTTGAATACACACCATCTCTGAGGTGAAAAGCAGCAGCTGCTTAACAGTATCACAACACCACACAACTTTTTAAGGGAAGGAATTGAAGAACCACTTAACTATAGGCTTGGAAATATTAGATTTTTTATCAATAAATGTTGGTAAATGTCAATTTCACTGTGCATACACAAATTGACAAAAAATATTTCCATCTATAATAATCAACATTTACAGATAGGCAAAGAAAGAAAAATACTGCTTTGAGAAATTATTACAGTTTGATTTAAGGATATTTATTTTTGTATATTTTGATGTGATTTTGACAGTGTTTTAATGGCTAAAAAGTTTAACTTTCTGAATCTCAACATTTATTGCCATTAAATAAATACGGTCTGACACCTTCCACAATTTACCACAACTGAAAATTTTAATCAATAAAATGTGAACAAAACATTTAAACATAAATATAGAAATATGTCAAAATGATAAAAACATAAAAATTTAATTCTGCCAAGCAGACTTATGTAATGGAAACCATAGGGACTTTTTATGTAGGCAGAACGTTATTACTCAAAAAAACTAAAATTGTCAGAATTAACAACCCTGACCTCACAAACAACATATCATAGAATCTTTATTGACCAGAAGTAGTCAGAGTCTTGGTTTTCTTTGTTCTGAATAAGTCACTATTTGTAATATTTTGAGTGGAAAATGTGCATGTGGCCATCGCTTTAGGATTCATTTTCAAATCTTCATGCACCTAGGTTTTCAATCTTGAGAATAATTATTGATTGGATTGTCATATGTAATCTGTAGACCATATTTCATTTTAAAAATACATATGTGGAAAGAGATACAAAAAACCAAATTAAATATAAAACATAAGACATGCTTTCTTCATCTTAGGTATGATGAGACAAAGCTGTGACTTCATTATGGTGGTGGAATTATTCTAAATATAATTGGTAATGAATTATAAGGAATTTAGGAAGGAGATTTTACACTACACAACATGAATCACTAGCTAGCATCTTCGTACAATGCTGTTTAGTTCCACTTCCATTCAGGAGTGAATGGGAAGTTACACTGTTAAGTGATATACATACTGAGGAATAGTTTGAACTGGTTTGTTATAACTCACAGCTGTTCAGTCTTAGAAATCTTTGAGAACAGGAGGTTGATAGTGGAAACTGAGTAAAAATCAGAAATTGTTGCTTTGTTTAAAAAGGGCATCAATGAAACTTTTTCTATGGGACATCCTCCACCAATAAAATTCTACATAGCAGTGTATTTTGTTCTAGGGAGAGCTGCCTACTCTTCTTCAAGAGCAGGGATAAAATGTAATGATGGAGGCCTTGCTGTAATGAGTAGTAGGGTGGGGCAAAAGAGCACTAAAAAAAAAGGAAATTCACATAATTGTGCTTCTGATATGTGGGGTTTTGAGGGGTTTGGTTTTAAATCACAGCTTTCTTAATCCTATATTTAGTGTGGTTAAACAGTTCATTAGGGAATTTAGTGTACTAATAAGAAATGTGTAATGTAATTTCTTTTTTGAATATATGTCAATATGGATTCTACTGTAGGTGTGCATGCATCTCATGCACATGAGCTCAGAACGTTTGGAATACCAGCATCGGACAATGCTGTGCATAAAGGGTAGAGTTCAGTTCCTCCCTCAGTTCCTGCTTGCCACCTGTGACCAGACTGTGTCTGACCTGTTCCTGAATTTCAGATCTCAGTTTTGGTGAAGAAACCATTGTTTATTCTTTGCATAAAATACTTTGATTAGGTTTTTGGGCATCGCCCCATCCCCCAAAAAAACCAGCGGGGTGAGACTGTTTGGCCAACTGCTAACTATGGGGAACTTGAACCCCCCCTTGTGTAAATCCTGTACTTCTTTTGATGTCTTAATGCCCTGAATAGATGGAGACTGCAGATGCCTTTTCTACTTCAGAGAGGGTCGCATCCTCAACTAGTGTTCCTTCTGCCACTCATTCTCTACTTGCACTAAAAATCCCAAGGTAGCATCCAGTCTAAGAGCAGAGACACTCTTCCTTCCAGAACTGAAAAAGCTGTCTTCATCAAGTGCCCCAACTACTAAGCACTGCATCTCTGATTTGAGCAGGGAAAAGAAGCCAATAAGGCACCTAAACTATTGGGACTGGAACCAACTGTCATGCTGGCTGGATTGGGGCGGAGGGAGGGGGCATTTATTGTATTATTTGACATCAGTATGTCAAAATCATAGTAATCCATGTGAGCTATACCATGTCAGATACAGTTAGAAAGGCTGTAATGTGCTGAGTAAGAGGATAATGTTTATGTACATGTGTTATATGTGTAATGGAAGTTATGGATACGGTTGATATAACTTTACTTCAAATTGGGCTGTTTCTAGGCCACTTCTCAGACAGGATGGCTATAACAGAGCTTTTTATCCTGTTGAGTATCACAGAATAACTAGATGAAAGAACTTATTAGACCTTTCCCACCAGAGGTGAAGCCTTTGATTTGAAGCTCCCTAGTGGCCCAGAGGAAATGCCAGATAACACAGAAGTAGAATTGAAGCAGAATGGCAATTTTTCATAAAATGACATTTATGTTTGGTTGATGCAATAGTCCTATAGTTTAAATCCCTACCAACATGCTATGGATAAACCCACAGTGTAATTAAAGATCTTCCTAATGGTGTTGTTTAAACAAAAGGCCACTTGCAGACAAATACAAAATGTTGCATAATGAATTAATGTTATAGAATCGTTGCCTGTCTTGAGGAGTCCACTAGTTGCTATCCCTTTAAAAACAAAAACCTGCAACAACAGAAGTAAATCAGGTCCCAAATTTAGGAAGATTTGGAAAGAAACACAATACCTGACAAGTCACCAGGACTTGCTCATGTGACTCTGGACTCCATCTGGTTCCTGTGAAATTCCACAAGCAGCATGGCAAGGGCCAGAGGATATAAAAGGCAGGGGTCCCAGAATCCATTTTGTCTTCAGCTGTGTTTCAGCCACCTATCTACCTCTGGATCAATTAATCTACAACTGAAGTGAAGCTGTGAAACAAAGACTGAGATCCATCCAGGTTATGGATGTATAACAGAGTAACTATACAAGCCTGCAAACTCTACAGTTCTTCTAGAAACCTGATATATATGGACTTTCAAATCATTTGTTTATATCTGATTGCTTTAATCCTTAACATTTCTCTTATAGTTTGTTTCTTTTTATAATAAAACTGTAGTTTTAGTTACTAAAGGATTGGCTGGCAGAGTGGTATTTTGGGTAAGATCTAAACTTATATTGATCTGGTACTGTGGCTGACCCTTTGGGGTCAGAAGAACCATTTTGGTAGAGAGCACAGAGTTTAAATAACTGGTCTCTTTACTCAACCTAGTGGCTGATTGGGAGCCGGAGACTGAAATGCAGTAAAGGGAGCTGTGTGTATTTGTATACTGGCTTCTTGATAACCAGTGTGGGGAATCAGAAGCACTGTTTGTGGCTGGTTGGGAAACCTGACTTCAGTGTCACCCACAAGTGCTGAGAGAATCTGCTCTCCTTTTACAGCCTGTCCTGACTTTGGCATTATCAGGTGGCTACCCTGGGCATGGAAGGGTCACACCAACATCCCTTATGCTGATCAAACCAACCTCAGCACAAAGAGAGAAGGGCACTTCCATACCGAGCACAAACACAGCATGGAGCAGTCAATGCAACCGTTCTGCAAAGAGGACTCGGAGAGAAGCCCTCAAAGTCCTCAGCATTGACAATGGATAGTGCCAAGGCACAAGCAGCAAAAAAGGCTCAAGAGATGGCTCCATCAGTGCAGCAAAAGAATCTGGATATCTATGAGAAGATATTGCGCGGCATGTTGAAGAAGGGGCACAAGAGGGGCTGCGTTAAAATCAAAGAGCTGAGGCAGGTGTATCAGAAAACTAAGGAGGCTAACAATCGTTTTGGCTCATGACCAAAGATATGCTGCTTTTACAAGGAGCTCCATGTGATTCTTGGCAGTGACCCCACCACTGTCTCACCATGCAGTGTAGGTACCTCAGGGGAATCAGAGTCCAGGATGAATGATGATGAGTATCTGGACAAGGAGGAGGAGAACAGGGGGCTGGTGAGTGGGGTATCCATTCTCCCTGAAAGCCAGGAGCTGTGTGCTATCCTAGAGCAGCCCAGCCAGACGCAGGAAAGCTTGACAGACAGAGATGCCGGGGAAGGCACATCTGGTGAGCATGTACTGCGAATCTCATTTCTGGGGTTACATCTTGTTACAGCAAAAAAAATACCGTGTGTGGTGATGGAGATAGGCTTCCTTGTTGTTGGTCCACTTAAGCAGAGAGTTGCCCCCAAAAAAGACTATTTATGTGCACAGGGATGGTCCGAGGATCCTCCATGAATATCTCCAGGAAACTTTCATGTAGGTACTCTGCAATTCTTTTCAGAAGGTTTCTGGGGAGGGCAGCCTTATTTCTTCCACCACGATAGGACACTTTCCCTTGTCACTCTGTTATTAATTGTGCAGGCTTCATCATGGAACACAGCATACCAGCATAAGGGCCAGGCTTGTACCCAGATGCTTGCAGCAAATCCTCCCTTTCCACCTGTGTTACCCTCAGGAGACTGATATCACACATGGTCACCTAGGGAAGCTGGCACAAGTTTACAGTACCCACCCAATATAGTCAGTGCAAATTATTCCTCTGCCATGGATGGTTTCTTGGTCCCTACACTGCAAGTTCTTAGACATGACGTTGTTATGAGTGTTAAGGATCTGCGAACAGGTGCCCATATCTTTTCTCCAGGGACACTTCATCCCTACCCCAGCTTCCAAAACCCCTCTTCCAAAACCAATCTTTGGGAGAGTAAGGGGAGCCAAACAATCCTGCTGCTTGGGGGAAGTGTGGACTTGTGCAGCATGTGCTACAGAGACTTTCATAAAATGAATGCACCAGCCCCTTACTCACCAGAGCTGGAACACCACTCCAACCCATGCAATTGGTATAGATTGGTATGTGGGTCTAGCATTCACTTGGGAATATAAAGGGGGAGTTACTTTTATATTGTAAGATTGCTTTTTGTTCATGGGACCAGCTAACAATGGAAACCTTGTGCTTTGTTTGCCTTTTAATGGACAGCGTGGCCTTCAGTGCAGCCTCCACTCCTGCTGAGCAGCTGTCACAGATTAGAAGGCAAAAAGAAAAAAACTCGGGACGACATGTTCAATGAGATAATGAACACCTCTTTGGTTGCTGACACACAGCTAGAGGCCTGGAAGATTTCATTATCAGAAAAACTGAACATGGACATGGAAAGCAGCTCAGGAGCATAAGCATGTAATGCAGGATGAGATGCTGCATATAATGAGGGATCAGTCAGACATGTTGAGCTTCAGGAAGAACAGCTGCAGGACAGACTCCCTCTGCAGCCCCTTCAAGACTCAACAAATGCACTCTTTCCTAGCCCCCGCCCCTCAAGCATTCTAGGAGGGTGTTGAGCAGGGTGCAGTTCGTGCTCCATTCAATGCCAGTTGAGGGGAGCAGGAAGAGGCACTAGCCTCTTTAAGAACTGGGAATGTGAGTTCTTTGCTGTTTGTACAGACAAACTTTGTTCTGTATCCACTAACATCCCCATTAGAATGCATGCAAACCGCTCTTTACTCCGTCTCATTACAAAAACAGGTTTTCAATGCTTCCCTGAGGCGCAGCACTCTGCAGTTGGCTCTCAGTGTTGCGTTGGTATCTGGCTGCTCAAAATTTGTGGCCAGCCTATCTGCCTCCATGACCCAACCCAATGGGAACTTTCCTCCTTTGTCTCACAGACATTATGGAACATGCAGCAGACAGAGATATCTATTTGCATGTTGCTTTCACTCAGGTCTAATCTAGTGAGCAAACTGTGCCAGCACACCTTTAAATGTCCAAAGGCACATTCCACGACAATTCTGTATTTGCTGAGCCTATTATTGAAATGCTCCTTCTCGCTGTTCAGGTGCATGGCTTCATTAGCCAGGGGAGCAAGGGGTGGACAGGGTCTCCAAGGATCACTATTGGCATTTCAACATCACCAATACTTTTTTAGTTGGGAAAGAAAGTACCTGCTTGCATCTTTTTTAACAGGCCTGAGTTCCTAAAGATGCGCATGTCATGCAACTTTCCAGACCACCTGACACTGACATTGGTGAAGTCTCCTCTGTGATCCACAAGGGCCTGCAACACCATTGAAAAGTATCCTTTTTGGTTTATGTACTTTGTGGCAAGGTGGTCCCATGCTAAGATAGGGATATGCTTGCCATCTATTACCCGTCCACAATTTGGGAACCCCATTGTGGCAAACCCTCCCACTATGCCCTGCACATTTCCCAAAGCCACTACCTTTCTTAGCAGAAGCCTATTTATGGCCCTGCACATTGTAAATCCCATGGTGGATTTACCGACTCCAAATTGATTCCCAACTGACTGGTGGCAGTCTGGCGTTGCTAGCTTCCATAGAGCGATGGCCACTTGTTTCTCCACTGTCAGAGTAGGTCACAAGCGAGTATTCATGCATTTCACAGCTGGCGACAGCTCTGCACAAAGTTCCGTGAAAGTGGCCTTTTGCATACGAAAGTTCTGCAGCCCCTGCTCAACATCCCACACCTTCATAATGATGTGATCCCACCAGTCAGTGCTTGTTTCCCAGGACCAGAAGCGGCACTCCTCTGACTGCAGCTGGTGCATGACAGCCTGCAGCAAATGGGAATTGTTTCATTTTATGGCTTGTAGCAGGGTGGCTTGAGTAACATTGCAATTTTCCACATTGCAGCTTCTGTCTCAAAATACTGCAGGATAAGTCATGAGATATTTATGATGCTCACAATGATAGTGCAGAGCTGAGCGGGCACCATGCCTTTCCAGCAATGGCGCATGCACAGCATAAACTGAAGGGTTTCAAAAAATGGTGCGAAAAAGTGTTCATCTGTTTGTTTGAGACAAGAAAGGAGGGGAGAAGGAGGAAGTTTTATCATGGGAGGATGACAACCTTCCCAAAAGCACCTGCAGCTAGTTGCACTGTGGGATAACTACCCATGGTGCACTGCTTTGATTATCGATGCAAGCGCAGCTGATGAGGACGCAATCCCCCGACACAATGAGCGTGGTGTGATTACGCTCCTCTGACTTCTTAAATTTGGCGCATGAAGGTTGAATGAAATTAAATAGACTTCGCTCCGCAGTGTAGACATACCCTGACTTACAGTCTTAGATTTTAAAAAGTAATAGAGGCTTCTATAATCAGCAAGCTCTATTTGTCCTTTAGGATTAACCCAGACTAAGCAGTAAGATCTCTTGCTTTTACCTAAGAAACTCCTTGCCCCTCCAGGAACCCAGCACACAGAGATTCTTAATTCCTTTTGTTTGGGGTTTTCATTCCCCTCCTGCCCATGTGCTCTCAGCTGCAAACTCAGCTGATGGGAGGAATCCATTTGCATGACTCTTCTTCCTGGGGAGTACAACAGAACAACTATGAGAAGTTTTAGTCCTTTTGTTGACAATTCTTCAATCCAGATATAGGGAGTTTTCAGTTGTAAGATCCAACCATAGCCTATCTGGTATTGATGAATCTCCTTTTTCAGGAGTAGGATAACTATTTCTGTTGAAGAGCAGCTCTTCACACTAATTAATGTCCCGCTCCTGTGTGGTGATTCATACAGAGGCTCACAACACCACACCCACTCAAATATTATGTTTTAGCTGTACAGATACAAGTAAGATTAATGCATGTAGCAGCTCACAAGCATCCAGTAGAGTCCGAACAATAAACATTTTCTTATAATTCTAATATCTGTTCTATCTATATTAACCCTCAAGTGAGCCAGACAGATTTCAGCTATGTATCTGTCAGTGTTCAGTTAGACGTGGAGACCTTGACATGAGCTGGCATCTGATCTGCCAGCATCACCGGCTCCATCAACATCAACACCAGAACCACCTCCATTGTTACTGTCTTTCTTAGACATTTATTTCTTTCCCCTGATTCGAATAAGGAACCATTGGCCAGGAGACAAGAACAATACCGCAGGGATATTTCAGGAGCTGGTACCAAACTCCACTGTAGGACAGGCCATGGATGAGCCTCCCATGATCTGGCCATTACAAATATAACCTGTGGCCATGACTATACTGCCCTTAAGGGGCTCATCTTCCCACAGATCCTGAGCCCCTTCCCATGTCTTGCCAAAAAGGAGGAAATCTCTCACCACGAACATCACTGGCTAGAGACCCATCACCAGAACCAAAGGAACCTCCTGTGGAGATGACAGAGATGGCTTGGGAGACATTCCAACTACCCTCCCTGCCTAAAGAATCCTCCTTTTCCTCAGGTGAAGCAGACATTGCAGCCTTGGCAATGGCTGTAGGTGACTTCCAAGCTTCCCAGGAGCTGCTCTCAATGTAGCAGACAAACTGGGCATTGAAACAACAGTGATCTATGAAGATACCCATATATTGTCAACATCCCAGTTCCTCTGCACCAACAAGAATTGTTCTTCCAGGTAATGATGGCATTCTTGACCCAGTGAAGGGTCTGTGGGGAACTTTGCCTCGCTCCCTACAATTTTGAAACTAGTAGAAAAGCACTCTCAGGTCCACCAAAGGGCTTCAAGCTCTTGTACTTGCATCCAACTCTGGGGTCACCCGTTTCTGCAATCCAAAGAACACCAGATCCACCAAGGGGACTCTGGAAGACAGGGATCCCAAGAAGCTGGATGTCTTTGGGCAAAATGCCTATTCTCTGGCATCTCTCCAGTTCTGCACTGTGAACTATCAAGTGCTGTTTGCAAAGTACAATTTCCTGATTTGCGTGAGGGTGACTCCCTTCATCTTTCAGCTTCTGCAGGACTATTGGGAAGAACTGAGAGATACAAGCAAGGAAATGCAGAGGGTAGCCAAAACAGCACTAAAAGTGGCAATGGATAAGTCAGATAGGGCCACTGAGTTATAGCCATGGCAGTCACAATGTGATGGACTGAGTGAGGGAAGTCCAGTCAACAGTCAAGGACTTACCCTTCGAGGGTATGGATCTTCTTAGTGTCCAGATGGACGAGGTTTTCTATTCCCTCAAGGATTCCAAAGCAGTGCTTAGATCCTTGAGCATTTATACTTCAGCACTGTACTGTAAATCTTTCTAGTATCAGCCACCACAGAGGCAGAAAGCACTGTCCTACTTTCACATTTGCAATTAGAGTATCCATGCAGAAAGTGACCATGTTATATTCAGAGGCACCCATGATCCCCATCCTCCATTGCACACCAACCTTCCTTCCTGTGGCAGCAGGTTTGATGGGACAGTTGAGAGCCACACCAAAACTGTGCTGGATTTGATCTTTAGGAAATCGCCTCATCCCTTTCCATCAAGACATTACGATGAACAAATTGGTACTAGACTTTGTTGCTCATGGTTACCTGATTCAATTCCTTTGTTTGCCCTGTACCTGCCTCTTCTGTCCCATCCCTTTTCAGGGACCCTTCTCAAGGGAGTCTTCTAGAAAAGCAAGTGACTTCATTACTTTGTCTAGGAGCCATAGAAGAAGTTCTTCAGGAATAGAAACATCTCCCATATTTTCTCATTCCAAAGATGAAAGATAGTCTCGCCCTATCCTCAACCTGAGGAAACTGAACAAATATACCCCCTCAGATTCAGGACAGCAACACTTACCTCCATTATTCCATTCCTTCAAGCTCAGGACTAGTTTGTAATTCTCAACTTACAGGATGCATACTTCCGCCTCACCATCCAACTGAACTACAGGAAATACCTGAGCTTTACACTGGGATCAAAGCATTATCAGTACAAGATAATGCCGTCTAAATTCTCCATGGCACTGAGAGTCTTTACAAAATGTTAGGCATGGTGGCAGCACAACTAAAGAAAGGCATTTATGTTTATCCATATTTAGATTATTGTCTGATCAGTGGCAGATCACATCAGGAGGCTCTGAAAATTGCAATATAGACAATTGGGTTCTGGGACCCCGATGCTCATGACAGCTCAGAATCTAGGCTCTAGTCCTTGCCTGAATGTCTGCTTTGCAATTTTATAGCCCACAATGTGAGCCCGGCAAACTTGAGTCAGCTGACATGGGGCGGCCACGAGTGTTTTATTGCATTGTTGACATAATCCTAATTCTTTAATTTCATATTTATCTTTCACAAGGCATCTTAAATTTGACTAAGGAAATATATGTGTTTGTAAAGAAAAGTCCTGACCACCAAGTAGAAGGAAGGCCTTGAAAATAATGAGTTATAAGGCCAGAAGGAATGAAGTAGGGAAGATATTTGGTTCAAAGAATAATTAATGAATTAAAGGAAGGTTTCTAAAAAGGAGGCTTATGACCAATATGGGTGATTGCAGATGGTTTTAAATAAGACAAAGAGAATCTGTGTTAAAATGAGCCAGTATGGTCCTTCCCATCACACATACCAATGTAATATCAAAAATTGGGGCTTATGTGAAGCCAGGTGCAAAAAAAAAACCTGTTGGTCAGCAAGAAGGAGGGGAAGACATAGGGAGGAAAGGCCTTGGGAAGAAAGGAGACTGTAAGTCTTACCTGGATTAAGACTGGCAATAAGGGTGAATTGTCTCAAATTGTTTTTTAGCTGGAATCAGTAACTGGCAATGATATCATTCATTTATTAAAGGGTATAAAAATTAAAGTCTTAAAGGTTTCATTGCTAATATTTGTCTAACGGTGCTGGAGCCGACCAGTATAGGCCTAAACTTCCTTGGATTTAGCCCATTTGTAAGGATCTTGATCAAATGCTTACAAATGTTTTGTTACTGTTGGATGCAGTAAACTGCTTATTATGTAGACTTTTGAGGCATGTTTACCGTAAACCATTTGGCCTTTGGATTTAATAAAGAAATGTATGGTTAAATTAGTGTTGTGGTAAGACCCTGCATAAATAATAATAATTCCAACATCCTAACAAGTCTCAATAGTGCCCTCTTCCTGTTCGCCTGGCTGGGCCTCTTGGTGAAGTATGAAAAATCATCTCTCTCACCTCATCCCAGATGATACAGTTCATAGGAGCAAGGATATATTCACCAGAGCAAAGACTTACTTACTTCAAGACAGATTCCTCACTACCCGGTTATGACTGAATATGGTGATCTCTCACCAGGCTATAACAGGACAGATTTGCGGTCTGTTATTAGGCCATATGTGCGCATTTATATGTGTGACTCTTCTTGCCAGACTTTGCCTGATACCTCTACAACTCTGGTTCAGGTTGGTTTACATTCCTGCAAAGCATCAGATAAGCAAGACAACTTTAATTCCATTCCATGTACTTGCAACACTGACCTGGTGGCTGCATCACAACAGAAAGGGATGCCATTTATGGCCTCTTCATCATCCAGAGCACTAGCCATGGATGTGTCTGGGATGGGCTGGGGAACCCACCTGGTTCATCCTCAAATACAAAGGACATGGTCCCTGGAGGAAATGAAACTACACATAAGGGTCTTAGAGCTCAGAGCTATCAGAGTGGTGTGCATTGAGATCCTCCTGATCCTATGACACTCTGTAGTATAGATACTGACAGACAATAGGTCTGGAATGCACTACATAAACAAGGTGCCTACTCTTTTCCCCCACTCCCAACCTCTCTGCAAGGAAGTGATCATGCTATGGAACTAGTGTTCCCTGCAAGGCATAACCCTGTTAGCCCTACACCTCCCAGGAGCTAATGATGACTTGATGGACTTCCTAAGCAGACAATCTGGCACTAACCATGAGCAGTCTTTGCTGAAAACCACCACCAAGTTATAGGCAGTATGGATCCCATGACCCAAACTCCATTCCCTGCTTTGGGAATCCTCATTTGCCATGGGCTTTGAATTGCAAGGGAACTGAGGGAGGATTGGAACCACTCCACCCTTAATGCTTTTGAATGGGAGCATAAGGAGGCTCAGGGTGAAGCATGGTCACGACAGACATCGCTGCTTCCAAGCTCACGCCATGAGATGCATGTGTACCTATAGTGGGATCCACACTGCCTACAAAATCTTGAAGAACCACAGTTACTATAGGGTAAATAATTGTTCTTTTCAAATCTATGAGGATTTTCATCCATCTACTCATACTGAGGATAGAGACCTTCAGCACTTTGCTTAAGATGCCTTTCCTAATGTCTCATGCATTCTCACTTGTGATTACAGGATAGTCTTTATTATTCTAACTACTATGTTTGGATTAAATAAACTGATGTTTAGCACCTAATTACTGACTACAGCCATAGTAATCTGGTCTGTTTAGAACTTGTTTTGCTGTCTGGCCTGGGGAAAATTCAGGTCAGATTTGCTATTGAATTTCTTAATGACAGTAGTCGTGCATCATTTTTTCCTGTTTTTATTGGTCAGGTTACATGGATTTGGATTGGAATTACTAACAGATCCTGAATGATAGTATAAATGGCACAATGAAAAAGCATATTATTGTACATGTTGAGAATTGAAGTTGGTTGTATCCTCCCAAAATGATACTATTCCCTGGTGTATTTTATTTTGGCGCTTCAAGGGAAATGCAATAAAACTTTTTTATTCCTGGAGTAATTACAATGAGAACCATTTGGTGTCTGACTTGTTATCTCACAACTAAGAGCTATAGTTGTGATTCAAGCCAAGTCAGAAAAAGAGCATTATTCTTCCTGTCTATACAGAGTTGAGGTCCTAATCATGAAGTCTTTGCACACCTCAATACTCTGTAGAAATTTCAGTGAGTTTGGGGTGTATAAGGACTGCAGGATTTGTGAAACTTTATTAATGTGTGTTTTGCACAGACCTAATCATTCTAATTTTACATCCAAAAAGTCATTTAAATAGATGTCCTATTTATGAAGAAATTATTCTTCATAGTCTATTTTTATTGAAAGAAACAAAACTTGCAGTAAAATGAAGCCCATGAAATCTGGAATGCACATAGATTTTGGTCTGAGTCAGAGAATACAGTTTGGGCCCAGTGCTACAATGTGCTGAGACCCTCAGTTTCCTCCAAAGCCAATGGGACTTTGAGGTTCTGGGCACCCATGAGAATGAACTCACTTGAGTGCACTCTGCAGATCTTCTTTGCTGGTTTTGAGTATTACTTTCTTTATCACTCTAAATATATTTCTGTCATATTAATGGAATACCTGTTTTCTTCTTTGGTTAATTTAGGATTTACTTATTCCTACGGGGTTGCATGGTGGACTTCAGCCCAAAGGAAAAAGCCTTACATTTAGATGGTACTACATTCAAACCTCATATGTTATCTATTTATATTGGAAAAATACCCTTTTTTCCCCAATGTCAAATCAGACTACATTTTCTATAGATTCATCATTCAAAATTACTCTGGATTAATAATTGCTTAAACTCATCAATGAAGTAAAAAAACACAGAGTTTAGGTTTCATAAAACTTTGTTTGAATAAGAATAATAGTGTGAACTAGTGAATACACTTGAATTTTATAGTCCTTATCCAAGCATTTTGTGCTTAGCAAGTTTTTTCTTAATCACTTTTTATGTTTCAGTTGTATTATTGAATAAATATGGGATGCTCTCTAGTTACCAGAATATTACTTCTAAAGTCTCATTGATATTAATCAACAACATTGTTGACAACACAGCTTCATATTGATTGGACAAGATTCAAATTTCATTTTATGAGAGCTTTACATTAGTGTAAATCCAGTGACTTCAGTACAGTTCCTCCTGACTTGCACCACTATGAGATCAGAATTGAGCCCATTGGGTTTAAAGCCTCTTATAGTTCTAAATAATTTCTGGAAGCATTACCATTTTAAAAATCAATGCTCTTTTAAATTAAGTTATTTTGTTACAAAAACTAGGATAAATTGACAGAATAAGACATTACTAGGGCTAAGTGTCATCCTTCCTCCCACGCCTCCAATGGCTCTCGCTACACTATCTTATCTTTAGACAGTGGAGTCAAGTACAGCTATGCTCTGACTCTATAATGACATAGTTAGGTCTTTCCTGTCTAGGTGGAAACAAATCAAGTTATAATTACAATGAGACTGTGTGCCTTCCCTGACCTTTAATGATTCCAGGGCATAATTTATGAATTTTGTTATATGGTAACACTGTTTGGTCCTATCCTCACAGGCAAGACTAAACTATGGATTAGCATAGTAGTTGTGATTGCTATACTACTTTATGCTTATGAATCTGAAACCATGAACTGTAAGGATGTGCCTCTCTGCTGCAATCATCTCTCTGTGGGGTGATAATGTCTTTTATTTTGGTTTTTAGTTAATGGAGAAAAACATGGGACTGTGTTATTAAAGATCCAGGATAATGGTGGACAAGACCTTCTCTTGAAGTCATTCACTTTCAGCTTTCAAAGTATTTATGCTTAAATATCTTTCCTGAAAATATTGCAAGGCAGTTTATCAAAATACTGTGTTCCCAGTTGTGTATATCACTTCAAAGCATGCAGATTTGCTCCCTTTTTTTTCTCGTGCAGTAACTTTTTATACTAGTAAATTCTATCAAGATTCTGTAGTGATTGGATTTAATCTGTGTAATTGTGTGTACTGATTTCTTGCCTCTGGTATTTCCCTCTTCCCTCACAATCTCTGTATCTGTCAAAAAGCTGATCATCTGCAGGTATATGACCAACAATAATTCTGGCTTGAACATACCACTTTCAGCCAACAAACGTAAAAGGCTACCTTAACTCTGATAATATATTAAATGAAGAAATTACTCATCTGGTGCAGTAAAAATGGTTCTTCGAGATGTGTCTCCCTGTGGGTGCTCCACTGTAGGTGTGTCTGTGTCCCTGCGCTGCTGATTGCAGAACTTTGGTAGCAGTGTCCATACGCTGTCTCTCCTTGTGCTGCACCACGAGGCTAGCCAGAGCACATAAGCGAACACTCCTCATTCCTCCTCTATTGCAGCTTCATGAGAACTCTGAAATAGAGGGGAGGACGGTGCGTTGAGGAACACCCATGGGGGACACATCTCAAAGACCCATCATTTCACTGCACAAGGTGAGTAACTTCTTCAAGTAGTCCCTATGGGTGCTCCACTGTCGGTGATTCCTGCACAGTACCCCTTTTGTAGAGCTGAGACTTTGGAATCAAATCAGTTACAGATGACATTACCATGGAACTGAAGATGGTATCAGAGGCAGAGTCCCCAGCGATCATATAATGTTGTGCGAAAGTGTGGACTGATGCCCATATTGCCACTCTGCAGATCAGATAGGGACATCCTTCAAGAAGGCAATGGATGAGGAGATCGACCTTGTGGAATGTGTATGGATTGAGTCTCGGACAGGTCATGTTACAAATTTGATAGCATTGTCTGATGCGATTTGAGAGTCTTTGGGCAGATATTGCTGAGCCTTTCGATCTTTCTGTCACAGAAAGGAAGAATCCAGGTGACTTCCTGAAGGCCTTTGTCCTATCAGACTAGAGGGCCAGGGCTCTCCTAACATCTAGGGTATGTAGGATGTCTTCTCTATTGTCTTGTTGAGGCTTAGGATAGAAGGTAGGAAGCTGAACCGATTGATTCATGTGAAATGGGGAGTTTACTTTAGGAATGAATTTTGGATGAGGCTTAAGTGTAACCTTGTCTAGAAAACATACTGGGTAAGGGGCACATGCCATCAGAGCTGCTATCTCCCCTATTCTTCTAGCTGAGGTAATTGCTATAAGGAAGGCCATGGGTTTGAAGGAGGGCCTAGTTACCCCTTTCAGTACCAGGTTTGGGTCCCACATGGGTGTAGGAAGTCGAGGTTCAGATAAGAGGTTTATTATACCATTAAGGAACCTTTTAATGATTGGGTGCAACAGCACTGAATGTTCCTCTATGGGTTAATGAAAGGCTGTGATAGCTGCTAGGTGGACCCAAAGAGAGTTTAGGGATAACCCCAATATTTTAAGGTCAGATTATATTCCAAAATATGTGGAAGAGTTGCTAATGTTGGAGAGATTTGTTGAGACATGCACCAAATCTGAAATCTGGACCATTTCTGCAGGTAAGTACATCGTGTAGAGGACTTTCTACTGTGTAACAGAACCTCTTGTACTTCCTCTGAGCATGAACTTTCTAGGTGCTGGAGCCATACTTTAAGATGAAGAATCCTCAAATTGGGATGTAGGGTACATCCTTTTGCCTGTGAGAGGAGGTAAGGAAAGGTTGGGAGAGAGATCGCCGAGCACGCAGCGAGCTGTGTCAGGTAAGG
>ML675603.1:31326838-31345868 GCA_007922155.1 Mesoclemmys tuberculata
GCAACACATCTCGAAGAACAACAGTTACTGGTAAGTAACTATGTTTTGTTGCCACTAAAATACCAACATTTCCACACTACAATATTTAAAATGTTATTTTGTTGGAAGTATAAGGAAATACTGCTGCATCTTAAATATCAAAGTGAAATGTACCAGTGTAAAGAAAGTGAATGGCATGTAATATGGAGAAAAAATTCAAAAAGATTCACACACAAATTTTTTAGTGACAGACTTAATAGATACGCTTTTAATGTAGTTTTGAAAAATGTACCTCCATGATATGTATAATGAATATACTAGATGCTGTGTATGTGTAATCACTTGGGCTATAATGTAATTGAAAAAAATAATTAAAAAGTAAATATTTACTAAATTGCCACCTGTCTATTATCTGGCACAGGAACTCAGAGTTAACGCAAGAATACTGATTTATTTTAAGCCTATTAAATATATTACATGAAACTGTTGGCTGTGCATCCCAATTAAGTGAATATGCCTAGTAATCATACCCATATTAACTGATGCTGTTTGGTTTTTTTTCATTGAAGGAAACTACTATTTTTTCATGTTTCCAGTGCTCATAAGATTACACTGTATATTATATAAAAATTAATGATGCATATCAGAGAGGTAATTTTAAAACTGCATGAAAAGGCTATCATTATTTTTGTCAGTAACAAATTTAAGTATACACCATTTCAAGAATTCTTCCTATGTACACATGCCATTTACTTCAGCACATTGGTCATCTGATCCACACTCATTTACACAAAGGGTTGATGAGTGTTTTTTTGTTAAAAACTCTTTTGTATCATGCTACAGTGGGCTCCTATATTATTAATATTTTTCTCCTTTTTCTATTTCTTTTCTTTCCTCTTTCTACTGTTCTTCTTTTCCAGTTTTCTTCCTTTACTCTTGTCTCTCTTGAGTCATCTTAGATCATTATCCTCCACTACTTTTTTTTTCTTTCCTTCAAGGATCATATTCTTCCTCTTTTTTTCCTCTTCCTTTCCTTTGATTTTTACTCCTTCCCAGTCCTCCCTTTGCATCTTTCTCTCAATCAGCCTTCTCCTTTGTCCTACGCATCTTATCAAAGTTTCTCTTTCCTACACTTTCCCACCTCTACAATTGCAAAAGTTAGTACGCTCCATACTGTGTCTTCTATTAAACTTATTAGCTGGTGCTGCCATGTAGAGAAGTGTAGAGAGTTGCCTAGCGTGAAGTGTGGGTAGTTCTCCTCCTACACACATCTGATATTATCATCAGTTAAAGAGGCACAATAAACCAAACCTGACTAAACATGTTTAGGAAGACATCTTGCTTTGCATTTCATTGCTCCAGTGAGTGATGATCTTATATCTGTCTTTACTATTTATATGGCCCACCCATTACCGTAACATATGAGCCATATAAGAAAAACAGTACTATCATCACTATATACGATATGAGATCTAATCTGATGAGAAATTTAGTGTATTCTCTTGATAATATCTGTGAGCAGTCGAGCTTTATTTTTAGAAGTTCAGCCTGCTTAAGGTATAGGTGATTGTGTGGTTTTGTACATATTTAATCACTGTAACACCATAAACACAGATTCATTTTGACAGCTATTCTGTTTACAGAGAGGTGCATAACCAGAATACAGAAAAATTCTAGTTTTGACTCAGTTTTTCTGATATTTTATGGAAACACTGTGTGTAATGTCTTTTATTTCTGTGAAAATGTGACTACTAGAGTTTGGCAGGAAATTTTTTTTCATCACATTAATATTTTCAAGAGTTCAAAATATTTTCCCACTTCATATCCAAATGAAAAGTTGAAATCTTGAAAATACACATGAAACAGAAAATCAATTATTTTTATTGGTATAAGAGGACAGATAAAAAAGCCTTTTATTTCAGTAATTTCAGAACTTTTCATTTTGGTTTTGACTTTTTAAAAAACTTTTTTCAGTTTAGTTAGCTTAAGCTTCAAATCAAAAAGTTAGTTTTGAACCAGAAAAATAGATTTTTTTGTTTTGACAGTTTAATAACTTCTTTCTTGACATTTTTTAAGTCAAACCTGACTTGTTTTATGATAGTTTCAGTTTTGACAAACCAGCACTTTTGAAGACAGATTCATTACAAAATTTCTGACCAGCTGTAGTGACTACTTGAAGAGCATCCAGAGCTTGAATTTGCTACTAACCCTTATGCTATTTTTTATAAATTATATTTTTCTTTATTATTCTCATATTTCTATCACATATAAATGCAAAATATGGGAGCCCTCTTGTGGCCAAAATAATACCTATAAATTTTATAAATGTTGATCAGACTGTGTGGGCTAGTGGATAAAGCACTTGCCAAATATTTAGAATATATTGTGTGTAAACCCTTTTAAATTTATACTTTTTATTCAACTTTCTTTCAGATTTTTCCATCAATCAAATACAAAAATTAATTCTTACCAGTTTTAATTTTTAATGTATTTTTAAGTAACTTTAAATGCTCATGAAAGTTGCCCATTTGAGATTATAGGAGATTGAAGTCCTCTGTTCATTTACAGACATGAGTAGAGGACAGCAAGGCAAACTCACACCTTTCACCTTTCTGCTAAGATTGCCATGAAAGGTGCCAGTTAGCATCAATTGTGATGGTGGTTTTTATGAAGTGGACACTTGTATGCTAAGAATTGTACTAACAACTTATTTTATATAGGCTATCAAATAGCTATTGGATAGAATTGTCTTTCAGTCACTACTGACTTGGGGCTAGAATCCAACTGTTGATTTTGGAACAGAAGACTGTATGGGTTAGATTCACAAAGGGACTCAGGCCCCTAGAAAATCACTGGGAGTCACAAAGCCTCAGTTAGGCACTCAAGCTTGCCATACAATGAATGGAGGGAGGGAGGCAGGCACCTAAACTGGGATGCACAAAAATCAACTTGCTAGATGGAGAGCCATCTAAACTACCCCATGGGAGATTCCAAGCAGAAGGATGTGCCCTCAGCCACACCAGTCTCATGGAGTTCAGTGTCTGTCTCTGCTTGGAATTGTCACCTGTGAACCCTCTCCCGAAGTCAGGTGCTGCTGGGGGCAGGGAAGAGGGGGGTAAGGTATAGGTATAGCCTAGCAGTCAGGGTACTCAGCTGCAACATGGGAGACCCCTGGTTCCAGTTCCCCTCTGCCTGTAGTAGAAGAAGGATTTCAGCAAGGATTCTCAGTTGAATGCTCTAACCACTGAGTTCCTTCATTCTCTCCTGGAGAAGCTGTTCCACTGTGGATAAATAATTAGAGTCATTAGGGGGCTAGAACCTGGGTCTTCTACATCCTGGGTGAGTGCTGTACCCACCCAGTTACAGAGTCAGTCTCATATTTGTGCTTCCTCTCTCTCTCTGGCCCAATAACTCTCTCTAAATATTTATACACAGTAGAACAGCTTCAACAGGAGACATTGAGAGAGCCCCACATCAGAATATCCCATGGCCTAGTGGTTAGGGCACTCACCTGAGAAATAACAGATCCCTGTCATAGTCCCGTCTCCCCTTCAGAGAGGGGACTTAACCAGGAATCTCCCACATCCTAGGTGAGTGCACTAATGACTGGGCTAAAAGTTATGAGGGAGATCCTTCCCCCCCCAAATTCCCAACCATTTTGTGTGCAGGGCCCAAGCCAATAAGCGTGACTAAAGTACAGATACTGGATTGAGCCCCACAGGTGAGTTGAGCAGAAGAATGCTATCTTCCCCTGGTTCTTGCATCAGACTTGGCCTTAGCTGTCTGTCTGGATACCTAGACAGGTGCAGCAGTGTGCATGTCTAGAGGGAGAAACGTAGGCACCTACGGAACTGTTACTGCAAAAACTTTGGTGCCTGCAAAGTTTGGCAGCAGCTGAGCAGGTGTTTGTGAATATCATTGGTGCCTGATTCTGGGATTTAGCTGCCTAAAGTGGCAAGTGCCTAAGCCCCTTTGTAAATCTAGCCCTATATTCCATTTCCAATCACCTAAGAAATACAGTGCAAAAAAAAAAAATCTAAGCCAAAAGATTTCACGTGTAAAAAAAAAAAAAGACAAATTAAGCTACTGGGTTATTTTAATTATCTAAACCAGTGGTTCTCAAACTATGGGGCAGGCCTCCCAAGGGAGGTGTAGGAATGTGTCAAGGAAGACACGAGCTGTGTGCTTTTTTTTTTCCTGACTGTCAGCCCTGGGTGGTTGGGGCTCATGCAGAAGGGCCGTGCACCCCTAGGAGGTGGGGATAAAAGGGACAGCCAGAGACCCACCCCATGGGCTCAGATTCTCTTCCCCCCCCACCTCCAGTCCCTCACTGGGAGGCAGCCCAGGTTCAGGCTCTCCTTCCCCATCACCCAATCCCTCACCTGGAGGTAGTCTGGGCTCATGCTACCAGCCCCAGGGTGGCAGCAGCAGTGCAGAAGTAAGGGTGGCAATGGGGATCTAAGCCTGCTATGAAAAGTGATATTGACAAATACCACTGTTCACATTGCCTCCCTTACTTCTGTGCTTCTGCTGACGCAGTGATGCCTTCAAAGCTGGGCACCCGACTAATAGCAGTTGCTCTCCACTTTGCCCTCAGAGCTGGGTGGCGGTATATGTACTTGTTGGGGAGAAAGGTTCAAATGACTACAGACACAAAGAAGTTGGGCCCAATCATATAATTTGAAATATGAAAACAAAACAAAAACCAGTTACTTATATATTCAGAAAAGGTTAAATAGTTAAATGAGACAAGACACAATTTATGGCTAACTTGAACCTCCTCACTCTGCCATAATTCAGAGTTTTATAAATCATAGAAAAGAGTGAGCAAGTTAGCACTGCTTGTGTCTTGTTTAATTGCTCATTTAACACTATTGTTCTTATAGATATACCATGTCTTCATAATGGATGAGAAAATATTTACATTTCTCCTTCTGCTAATAATGGCAATTATCTGTCCAGTCAAATTCCAGAACTGGTCAGATATGATGGACCGTTTCTGACTGAATTTGATTCCTGATATGGGGGAAATAAAATATTTTAGCAGCTATGAGATTCTGCCTGAAGACTCCACAATTCTAAAAGAAAGCCAGTAAAAACTGGTAATTCTAAATTAATCTGTGACCAAAAGCTTCCAGTGGTGCCACCCTTTATCTACTTTGGAATTGTTACTTTTAATAATGCTCTGTGGAAATAGACATCAGTTCCCCAAATTAGCAAAGCAGGTGCTACCTTATTAGCAAGCTCAGTAAACACATCTGAAAAGACCACAGACTCCTTAAAGATGCCAAGTTTATAGTGTAATTAACAGTCATTCTAACTACCTTGAATTATCGTTCTGATGCTTGGTCTAATTGAATATATCTACACTGCAAGATAAGCCCGTGGTTAGTAGAACTTCAGTTACCAGACCCTGTTTTTGTTAACCTAGGGCTTGAGTAGCTATACTTATTTGTAACCACAGCTTAGGAATTATTAAACTCTGGGTTCCAACTATGTGGGCCTGAGTCCAACCCCTCCTCCCCCACAATACAGAGGGAAGGGATTCTATTCCCATTATTTCTTAATACAGAATTAAAACAGAGGTTGGAGGCCCATTCTAGATCTCAGAAAACTCAACAACTTCGTGCAAGTCCAAAAATTCAAGATGGCCACCTTAGCCATGATAATTCCAGTGTTGGAACAGGGGGACTGGTTCACAGCCTTGGATCTACAAGATGCATATTTCCACATCACAGTACATCCATCTCACGGATGATTCCTTCCTTTCACAGTTGGAAAAGAACATTACCAATACAGAGTATTACCATTTGGCCTCGCCACAGCACCATGTGTCTTCTCCAAAACTCTTGCAGTAGTAGAGACACACCAATGCAAACAAGAAATAATAATATTCCCATATCTCAACTGCCTGTCCCACTCAATCAGAAGCAATAGACAATACGCAGAGGACCATCAACCTCTTTCGAAATCTGCGGTTGCAGATAAATAAAAAGAAGTCAACCTTAACCCCAGTTCAAAAACTGGAATTCATGGGAGCCCACCTCGACTCTATAAAGGTCAAAGGGTCACTACCGCTACAGAGATTTCAAATATTGACAAATCTTACCTTACTAGTAACAGACAGTTCATATATAATAACATATACCTGCCTACAGCTATTAGGACATATGATGGCCACCACTTTCATGGTAAAACACGCACATCTGCACATATATTGCCTGTGAGGATTGCCTTCAGTCCACATGGCAAAACAAACACAGCCTCAACAGATGCCTCATAATACCCGACAAAGTCAAGTCACCACTACACGGGTGGACAAATCCAGTAAATGTATGTTCAATAATGCCTTTCCAGCAATGAAAACCATCAGTAATGATTACGACGGATGCTTCACTAATTGGTCGGAGCACTCACATACAACATCACACCATTCAAGGACAGTGGTCTCCCTCAGAAACATGACTATACATCAGCCTGCTCGAATTAAGGGCAGTCGGCAACGCATGCCTATATTTCCTTCCACAGGTAATGAACAAAACAGTATGTTTAGTAACCGACAACATTGCCTGTATGTTCTACATAAATCAACAGAGTGGAACCTAATCCCATTCCCTGTGTATGGAAGCCATGAGAATGTGGAATTGGTATATAAGTCACAATATAACCATCGCAGCCTCATACCTCCCAGGCTGTCAGAACACAACAGACACACTGAGCAGACAGTTCTTTCAGGATCATCAATAGGAAATAGATGATACAGTCCTGAAATCATAGAATCATAGAAAATTAGGGATGGAAGGAACATCAGGAGGTTATCTAGTCCAACCCCCTGCTCAAAGCAGGGCCACCCCCAACTAAATCATCCCAGCCAGGGCTTTGTCAATCCAGGCCTTAAAAACCTCTAAGAATGAAGATTCTACCACCTCTCTAGGTAACCCATTCCAGTGCTTCACCACACTCCTAGTGAAATCAATATTCCAGCAATGGGGATTCCCATCAATAGACCTATTCGCTGCAGCAAAAAATCAGAAATGCCCACAATTTTGTTTGAGGGCAGGAATGGAACGCAATTCCGTGGGGGATGCCTTTCTCCTCAAACTGGAAACATGATTATAAGCATTCCCACCAATCCCATTGCTATCAAGAGTAATACACAAGATAGGACATGACAGGGCCAGGGTAATACTGATAGCTCCAACATGGCCCAGACAAACCTGGTGTTCTTACCTGATGAGAATGTCGGTCTGTGCCTCACGACAGCTCCTCCTTTGGAGGGATCTCCTCTTGCAGAAGGACAATCAGATTTTCCATCCTGCTCTGGACAGACTTCACCTGAAGGCTTGGTTCCTACATAATTCCATCACAATGAAGTAAACTGCTCAGAACAAGTGAAACAGGTATTACTTCATAGCAGGAAACTAGCCACATATAAAATTTACCTTCAGAAATGGAAAAGATTCCGCACATGGTACCAAAACAAACACAATAACGCACTTTCCGCACCCCTTCCACTAGTTGTGGACTACATACTTGAACTAAAAACCCCTGGATTCTCCATGAGCTCCATCAGGCTACATCTTGCAGCCATTAATGTATTCCATCACAAAATTGAAGGGATGTCATTATTTACACATCCCATTACCAAACATTTCCTCACTGGTTTGCAGAACATATACTGGAAGTCCACAATCCCACACCAACATGGGACTTAAACTTGGTATTAAAAACTCTCCCTGGACCCCCATTGGAAATGTTGGCTGTATACTCACTATTACACCTATCAATGAAAGTAGTATTTTTAGTCGCTGTCACCTTGGCAAGACGGGTAGGTGAAATAGGAGCCCTTATAGCCCACCCTCCATACACCATATTCTTTAGGGATAAAATCACATTGAGATCTCACCCTAAATGTTTACCAAAAGTAACACTGTCCTTTCATATAAATAAATTAATCCATCTCCCTATGTTCTATTCCAACATAGACAATGTCTGTCTATGGCACACATTAGATGTCAGAAGAGCAATGGCATTCTATCTAGACAGAACCAAACTTTTCTGTAAATCTGCTAGACTATTCATCTCTATGACAGAACAATTTATGGGCTCCACAATGTCTACACAAAGGCCCGGTCTACACTTACCTTTGCAATTCGGCGGCAGTCGACGGGAGATACGCAAGTGACGTAAATCACTTCCATATCTCCCATCGACTTACCGGCGTCTCTTCTGCACGGCGTCACACTGCGCTTCGCCACTTACCAAGGTGGTTTTACTGCATCGCTTCCTGGATCGACTGAGCGCGTCTACACAGACCGCTCAGTCGATCCAGAGCAATCGATGTAACAGTGGTGAATTTGCTGCCATCACTGTGGACCCAGCCAAAGACTCTCCAAATGGATATCTAACTGCATCTACCTATGCTATGAGCAAAACAAAATAAAACCACTGTTGGGGAATCAGAACCCATTCTAATAGGTCAATGGCGGCTTCCTGAACAATGTGCCACTTACAGACATTTGTAAAGCTGCATCCTGGGCTTCTGAACATGCATTCATGAAATATCATGCAATCATGCAGAGCTCAGGTACTGACACAATGTTTACATCAGTTACTCGAATCACTCCAAAGTTGCTCCCCCATCCACAACGGGGCACTGCTATACAGTCCCCTGAAGTGGAGCACCCACAGGGACAGCACTCGAAGAAGAGAATGTTACTTCACCGCGTGCAGTAACTGAGTTCTTAGAGATGTGTATCCCTGTGGGTGCTCTGTTGCCCCCATTCTACTTTGGAGTTCATTTAGGGACTCTGTGGTAGAGAGGGAACTGAGGTGGGGGTCCGGTCACTTGCGCAGTGATTGAAGCACCAGCAGCTCTGTGGGACAACCACTGTGTATGTGTGACCCGGACAGGCACTGCTGCTAAAAATGTCCAATTGACAGCTCCAGGACACACTGACACGTGAAGTGGAGCACCCACAGGGACACACATCTCAAAGAACCTCAGTTACTGCACAGGGTGAATAACATTCTGTTTTCTAGGAAGGGACACAAATCACAGAGAAGGCCATTTGGTTGAACTGCAACCAGCCCACTTGACCTCCATCAGCTTCGGGCAAGCAATCAATTTGACTTTCCTATATAGAGTAGCATTCCAGTTGTAAACTTCGCAGCCATGTCTCCTCCATTTGGGGACAGGCTATCTCACTTTATAGCACTTGGGAAACAATAATCATGGACAAGTGGAGCCTTAGCACTTTAGGATAGGGTTATGCCATCCAATTCCTGTCCATTCCCACTTCCCATCCTCTTACCGTATCCCTTTTCTGGGGCTCCTCTCATGAGCTATGGCTTTTACAGCAGATCCAGACTGTGTGCTTCAGGAGCCAGAGAAGAGGTTCTCCTTCAGCATTGGGAAAAGGGATTCTACTTATTAATTCCTGGTCCCCTAGCCAATGGAGGGATGAGACCTATTCTGAACTCCATGGTTTCAACAGATGCATCAAATATATGAGATTCCATATGGTAACCTTAGCTACAATTATCCTCTTGTTAGAGTACAGTGATGGGTTAGCTGCCCTCAATATTCAGAATACCTACTTCTGTGTGGCAATTTTCCTAAGCCATGGGAATTTCCTGAGATTCATAGTCACAGGTCAACATTATCAATACACAGTTCTCCCCTTTGGCCTGTCATTAGCCCAGGTCATACCAAATGCATGGTGGTAGTGGCAGCCTATCTCAGGATATTGGGAATTCACATCTTTCCTCACCTGGATGATTGGTTACTGAGGGGCAAGTCCAAAGAACAAATCCTCCATGACACCCAGTTCATGCTACATCTCTTCAAGTGACTGGGGCTGATTTTGAACAAAGAAAAGTCAGCATTCATTCCAATACAAGAAGTCAAATTCATTCATTCATTCAACTGGTCCCAGTTCAGACCCCGGGGGGACACTAGTATTTACCTCTCTTCATTTTGAAAACTGACTTTCTATTTTCATCCCTTATTTCCTGTCTTTTCAGCAGTTACTGATCCATGAGAGGACCTTTCCTCTTATCCCACAACTACTTACTTTGTTTAAGAGCCTTTAGTGAGGGATCTTGTCAAAGGCTTTCTGAAAGACCAAGTGCCCTATCCACTGGATCAATCTTGTCCACGTGTTCAAAGATTCCTAATAGATGGGTGAAGCATGATTTCTCAATACAAAAGCTGTGTTAACTCTTCCCCAACAAATAGTTCATATATGGATCTGATAACTCTGTTCTTTACTATAGTTTCAACCACTTTGCCTTGTACTGAAGTTAGGCTTACTGGCCTGTAATTGCTGGGATTACCTCTGGAGCCTTTATTAGAAATTGGAGTCATTAACTATCATCCAGTCATCTGGTACATAAGCTAATTTAAATTAGAGGTTACATACCACATATCAATACTATCATATTTGAGATCCTTCTGAACTCTTGGGTGAATACTGTCTGGTCCTGGTTACTTATTACTGTTTAATTTATCAGTTTGTTCCAAAACCGCCTCTGTTGACACCTTACTCTGGGACAGATCCTCAGATTTTTCACCAAAAAAGAATAGCTCAGGTGTGGGAATCTTCCTCACATTCTCTGCAGTAAAGACCAATGCAAATAATTCATTTACTTCCCTGCAATTACCTTATCTTCCTTGAATACTCCTTTAACCCCTTGATTATCCAGTATCCTCACTGATTGTTTGGTGGGCTTCTTGCTTTAAATATACTTTTAAAAATTTTGCTGTTAGCTTTTTAGTCTTTTGCTAGTTGCTCTTCAAATTCTATATTGGCCTGCCTAATTATACTTTTGCCCTTGACTTGCTGGAGTTTATGCTCCTTTCTATTTTCCTCAGTAGGATTTGGCTTCCAATTTTTAAAGGATGCCTTTTTGCCTCTAACAATCTTTCATTCTGTTGTTTAGCCATGGTGGCATTTTTTGATTCTCTTACTTATTTTTTTAAAATTTGGTGTACACATCTATTATGATGCTTTTAAAAGGTTTCCATGCAGCTTGCAGGCATTTCACTCTTGTGACTGTTCTTTTTAAATTCCATTTAGTTAGAGTTCTCATTTTTGTGTCATTCTCCCTTCTGAAGTTAAATGCTACTATGTTGGGTTTCTCTAGTATTTCCCCCTCCCCCCTCCCCCCCAAGGATGTTAAATTTAATTTTATGATTGCTATTACTGAGTGGTACAGCTATATTCACCTCGTGGACCAGATCCTGTGCTCCACTTAGGATTAAATCATGCAAAGGTGTTCCCTTTGCCTGTCCTCCACCAACCAGGACTGTGGTTACCAATGCCTCCACAATAGTTTGGGGAGCACATCTAGGGGACGTTGAAAGTTCAGGGTTTGTGGACAGAACAAGAAACTTCCCTTCATATCAGCATCCTGGAGCTTCAAGCTATTCACAATGCATACCAGACCTTTTGGGCTCAGATCAAGGGCACAGTGGTTCACATATTTACCAACAATACCACTGCAATATACTATGTGAACAAGAAGGGAGGAACCCATTCCAACCAGCTATGTTAGGAAGCAATAAAGTTTTGGCACTTTTACATCAAGGAAGACATCATTCCTACAGTCACAAACTTACTAGGGGCTCAGAATCAGGTGACTGATCACCTCAGTGAGAATTTCTCACAGAAACACAGGAGCAGTGTTCTGTGGAATGGGACATTCCAACAATCAACTTGTTTGTGACAGAAGACAAGAAATGCAGTCAATTCTGCTCTTCCGTGGGTCTCAGTCCAAGCTCTTTAACCAAGGCCCTCCATTTGAATTGAGAATCAGCACGGATGTATGCTTTCCCCCCAATCCTACTCATACCTGAAGTTATTTTCAAACTGAAGATGGATCATACAGAACTGACACTCGTTGCAACCAAGGCAATGTTGGTTCTCTGACCTTCTCAGTCTAACTGTTCAGTCTCCCAGAGCTCTTCACCCTCCTTCTCAACTTAATGCCACAGATTTGGCATCCAGCACTGAGCAGTTTGCATTTCATGATGTATATGAGGAAGGAACGATGATGTTCTGAATCAGTTCATCAAGTCCTACTAAACAGGAGAAAACCCTCTACTAGGACTACCTATTTGGCCAAGTGGAAGCATTTTTCGGTTTGGTCACTGAGGAATTCAGCTGAGGCTAGCCTGCATTCAGGACATTTTGGATTATCTCGTATATCTTAAGTCCTCAGGTCTGTGTCTCACCTCACTGAAGGTCCACTTAGTGGTGATCTCTGCATTCAATCCTCCTATACAAGGAAAGTTATTTTTTTTAACTCCATGTACTTGGATTTCTGAAATGTGTTGTCTCTTTCTCTGTGTGAAAAATATGATTCTCTTGGGGACCATATCACTGTACTGGCTGCCCTCATGACACCTCCGTTTGAAACCCTTGCAACTTGCTCTCTGTCCCTTTTTTACTAAAAGTCACGTTTCCTATTGCCATAACATCTACAAGAAGAATAAGGAACTGCAGAGCCTAATGGCAGGGTTTCCATAGATGTAGTTTTTCAAGCACAAAGTGGAACTAAGTCCACATCCAAACAAATTTTCTAAAGTGGCTTCACAGTTTCATCTTAACCAAACAATATAATTACCTGTATTATTTTCTAAACCATATTCACATGCAGATGAACAGCGCCTTCATACATTGGATGCGAGATGGTGCTTGGCATTCTGTCTAGAAAGGGCTAAACCATTTTGTTCATCGTGATGGCTTTTTGTCTCCTTTGTGGATTGGGTGAAGAGTCTGGCAATGTGCACACAGACAATTTCTGGTTGGATTACTACTGCATTATAACCACATATGGAATAGCTGAGACCACACATCCACAGAGTCTAGTGGCTCATTTGATGGGGGCCCAGTGGCTTTGGTCACAATCCTCAGTGATGTTTCTGTACTGGACGTTTGCAGGGCTGCTACCTGATCTTCAGTGCATATTTTTACCAAACGCTATGCTATTTTGACTGTCTAGATCAGATGCAAGCATTGTGAGTCACCTGTGTGGAATACATGTCTGCAGCTACATTACTTACCTGTAGTGTATCTATTGTTTTTGGAGATGTGGCTGCAGAGGTGTATTCCATGGCCAACCCTCCATCCCCTCTGTTGCCTGATCTAGTGATTGTATATTGATAATATTACTGATTTAATTTTCCCAGTTAGCACTCTGAAATTTGGTAGGTTCTTGTCCCAAGATCAGGCCCTGTATTATCAGAATTACTGTTCAGTTGGGATCCCTGAAGTACACAGTGCACTTAGGAAATCACACTATATTTATAATTGTTTGTTTATAATACAGTTAGCAAATTCACAAACGCTCAAATCCAGCATGGCAGGTACAGATAATACAGAATGAGCTGAGGACCCGTATACTTAACACCATCCATTGCAAAACAACCTGAAGTGTTAGTTATCTTCCTCATCTTCCCCCTCACCATCATCAGTGGTCATCATCCTAGCATCTCCCCAGGCACATAAGCATGTATACAGCTCTTATATGTGTTGTATTGATACCACTATGCCTAATACATATTCATAGGAGTTTTGGTCCCTTTTTCTTATTTATAATTCCTCACCCTACCAATGTTGGGGTGCCCTTCTCCCAAAGGTTATTAATCCTTTTACCTCAAGCTTATTAGCACATACATCAATTAGTTATCATTGCATTCTTGCAGCCAGACATCTGCTGATGTCCTTAATTAAAAATATCCCAAACTGGTATAAACTAGCATTCTGTGATTGCCTATCAGCAGTTTGCAACACCTGTGATTATTACAGAACAATAAAGTTTTGTGCCATCTTGTGACTTATGGTCACTGTTAGTTTACTTATTTGTGCTGACTTATTGAGCAACTACTCCTACTAAGGCTATAAGGCCTCATACTTACGCTAACTGCTTGAGCTATTCTTATAGGTCTAGTCTATAGGTCTCATGCATTTCTGCCATCAGTTCCTTACCCCCTTTTCCTTTACTTACTGTATAACTATCATTATTGCATGGCTATATACCCACTGCATGGGCTACACTCTGCATCAGAGTCTTCAGTTTTGGATTTCAGTGGGAAGGAGCTGAGGTGAGGTTGGGGTGCTGCTGCTCTTAAATAGCCTTGTGAGGGGCTATAAGAGACCAAAGGACACATGTGCTATTCCAGTGGGTGCTGCTAGGCATAGTTCTCTGGATCCAGTGCACTGGGCATGCGCACACCTGAGTGGAATATCACATTGTGAAAAACAAGTTATGTAGAAATAAATTACCATTTTTTCCCACTGATAAGATAACATTACAGTAGATTTATAAATGGCTGAAGGGTTATATTTTAAAGCTGTGGATATGTTCTATTCCTCAAGGATTTTTCAACTCCACAGGGTTTGGTATTATTAGTATCAGTACACTTAGTATATATATCTAGCAATATGCACAACTGGTTGCTGAATATTTATTGGCTATTTGTTCTCATTCTCTCCATTATGTGTGTTTGCTTTATTGTTAAGCCTGAAGCTTGAAAAAGGAACACTCATGAGAATTGTTTCTTGCTGGTCAGTAAAAAGATGTATTTGTCATAGCATGTGAGAGGGGTTAGCAGAATGTCACATCCTATTATTTCAGTTCTTTCAGCAAGGACAGCAAACATGATGAGTCACATAGTAATTTAGTAAGATATGGATTCCTATTCTTTTTTATTATAGCCTTGTTATATTAAAAAAACAGTACAATATTTTAAAAATAGATGATGCACAGAAGTTTTTCTTTACGTTTTTTTCCATTTTTAAATTGATCTTTTCTTTCTCTGTTATTTTCATTTACAGAAAAAACTTTCATTAAACAATAGGACATATCTAGTACTAGTGTTGGTTTTTATCTTATGAGGGGGCAGGGTGTTCAGAGCTTGTCTCCATGGCGAATTAGTGCACAGTATGTTAATACATTGTAGCTTCACACACTGGATTGGCACATGCTCATTCTCCGTGGAGACAAGTCCTTAGTTATAGCCTTTTTTGCTTGTTTGTTTGTTGTATATGTTAAGGTTCTTAAGACTTGTCAAAGAGAGCTACTATATTCACAAATGTACTTATCTGCATCATTCAAATTCATTAAAATACCTTAACATATAATATCACAGAATTGTTCACACAGTGTCATGTGTAATCTAACAGGAAATGGAAAGTTTCTAATGCAAAATGTACAGATAGGGGGTTATATAGTTGTTTGGAAGAAGAGGGTTGAGGGAGAGGCAAATATTAGAGGAACTGTGTGAACAGGCAAAAATGTCGATGGATATGAGGTTAGAGAGAGAGGGGGACAGGGATAGGTAAATTCACTGAGACTTCGGAAATTCAGAAATACAGTTCTGAATTTGATAGAGATAGAGGAAATCATTGAAGATGAGTAAGTATGGGGGGAGAGATTGTTCGGTTTCCTGGAACAAGATGGGAGTTTAACCACAGTATTTTTGAATTCCTGAAAAGTAGGTAATAGGGATTTAACTTAAGACCCAAAGGGCTATATTCTTCAAGGTGCTAAGTGCCTCCCAACTTAAATGGGAGCATCTCATAGGATCAGACCCTAATCTTAACAGTCCTCTGAAATATGAGGCCACTCAACTTTAACTAATTAATGGCCATAAAAGATGACCCATGTCAGAACTAAGGTATTCAATCTTTTAATCTTTTTAAATTTGCAACTTATTGCTGTGAGTAGCAATCAGTTTCTTGTGTCAGAGAATGTTACTTTCAAATTTTCCTAATTAAAATTTGTATTTTGAAAATCAATACAAATATTTTAACTAATTCATACATTGTAATTATTTGCAATGACATATTACATTAGTATGCTCTATAAAACATCTATATATATTTACATTTTGAATTTAACATAGAGACTCTTTTTTTTCCAGCTTGCATGCAATTAAGGATGAGATGTTTCTTAGACATGCCTTGTACCGTCAGACAGCAGTATTTAACCGTGCATCCCTCAGTCAAACTGTATGTAAAGACAACCACACAATTGATTGTTTTTTTTTAATGTTTTGTTTTTATTGGAAGATAACTGGACCTTCTAATACTGCAAAGCCCAGTAACAGACTTATATTATGAAGCCAAACAAATCCAAAATCAATAATTAGGAAGATACGAAAATGAATCATGGCAGAGGATGTGAGGGAGATTCCTACACCTGATCCATTCTTTTTAGGTGACAGATATGAGGAATTGTGCCAGACTGAGGTGTCAGTAGAGGAGGTTTTGGAACAAATTAATAAATTAAACAGTAGTGAGACACCAGGACCTGATACTATTCACTGAAGAGTTCTGAAGGAATTCAAATATGAAATTTCAGAACTAGTAACCGTGGTATGTAACATATTGCTTAAATCAGCCTCTGTACCAGATGACTGGAGGATAGCTAATGTAACGCTGATTTTTAAAAAATTGTCCAGGAGTGATCCTAGCACTTACTGGCCAATAAGGCTATCTTCCGTACCAGGCAAATTGGTTGAAACTATAGTAAATAACAGAGATATCAGAAACATAGGTGAACACGATTTGTTGGGGAAGAATAATTTGTAAAGGGAAATCATGCCTTATCAATCTATTAGAAATCTTTGAAGGGGTCAATAAATATGTGGACAAGGGTGATACTGTGAATATAGTGTACTTGGAGTTTCAGGAAGCCTTTGACAAGGTCCTTCATTAAAGGCTCTTAAGCAAAGTAAGCAGTCATAAGCTAAGAGGGAATGTCCTCTCATGGATCAATAACTTCTGAGAAGACAGGAAACAGGATAGAAATAGTCAGTTTTCAGAATGGAGAGAGGTAAATAGCGGTGGCCCCCATCCTCTTTGTGCTGCTCTGGCAGTATAAAGGGGGTGGTCTAATGACCTGGTACTTCAGCTTGGTTACATCTATAGTCTGCTATAGCTCTCTTCTCCACTGGACTTTCCCAATGGAACTAGTAGTCTTAACACTCATATAACAGTACTTGGCACTGTAAGCTTGAAAATCCTTTAGCTAGTGAATAAATTCAAAGAATATATCAAGGAATGCCTCTATTGGATCCAGACTAATCTTAACTGCAGATGCCCATCCTAACAGATGGGGAAGTGCTTCTACAGTCACAATCAGCTCAAATGAAATGGATGAAGCCAGAAAATGTCTGTATCGTCCACTAAGTTATAGCTCAAACTTAATGGTAGTAAAATCAACCATCGGGAGGTCAGTTAGGCAATGATATAGCAGTTACATATATGTACATGCAAGGAAGAACTTCCATCAGTGGAAGTACTCACATGCTTAAATTTAAACACATGCTTTAGTGCTTTGCAGAATAGGGATGGAATTATTCACATTCTTAATTGCTTTGCTGAATCAGAACCTTAATGCATACATGCATTGTCCTGAACACCCAGGAAGAAAGACAAGGAGCAAGGGATGTGGATAATTAGGCCAAAACCTTATTTATTTAGTTCATCTGGGAATTATTCGACAATAGGTCATACACTGAAGCTCATCATTCTTTCCTTAATCATTTCAACCTGTTTGAAGGCTTCCATTAGCCCTCCACACTTGGTCTCACCCCACTGCTGGGACTCTACTGCCCTCCATACATATGAGGGTTAAGGTGTTGGGTAAAGGGGGCTGTCTCCTTATTGTACCAGACATTAGTAGCCCGTACTCTGTTCCCCAGCTTCTTCAGGAGATGCCTTTTCCTAAATCCGTTTCCAATTCTAGTTTATCAGGGAACCAAATCCCCTATAGAGCGAGTACCTGCACTGGTCACCAGGAGGTTCCACCAGTTAGCTAGGCTGCCTTCTCCCCACCCATACCCACCTTTTCTGATACCTATAAAATGCTTTGCAGAATAGGGATGGAATTACAAGCTTAGGTGCTTTGTTGGATCAGAACCTTAATGCGGACATGAAGAGTAGGAGAGTTGCAGTTGCTCTGAAAACAAAATGTTCAACTTCTTGACCTTGATGCAATTAAAAATGTATTCATAACATTGCATGTACATTGGTTTTTTGCACAGATACATATTTTTATTGCTTAAGGTCATACATGAAGTCCAGCTGTGAACATATTCAATTCTACATGTAAACGAGGTGTTTTAAACTATATTTGAACTGCCTGTTGTGTGTCATTGTATGCAACCTCCCCATTTACTCAGATGAACAAAACGTTGCATGCTATTTCCGTATTTTATTATTGATGCTTATTTGTTTGTCAGCATACATGATCTTAAGTTATATTTTCTTGAAATATGCTTAACATGTTGATGTTTTACAGCTTGCTGTTCCTCTCTATATTGAAACTGGTGCACGCCAAACAAATGAACGAAGGGGTAGTTTATATTTTCCTTTTTCACCATTGGTATGTAACTTAATTTTTCACTAAATGTAGATGTTTTAAATTTTTCTGTGAATAATACAAGTGTAGTAGAATTTTCTGACAGTTTTGAAAAGCAGAATTATTATATAGCAAGAAATCAAAAAATCTATGATTTTCACAAAGAAAAATTGTTCTAGTGATTTTTAACAGCTTATATCTGACAATTGTTCATTGCAGATATTTGAAGGTTCATTATACTTATATACATTTTAACATGTAGTTGTGAATGTTGTAATTCACTTTACATTAATTTTTACTTTTGCAGAATTTGGTAAATATTTCAATTCTTAGGGTTAAACAGCAATTGTACCTGAGGGTTACGGTTGTACATTTCATTTGTCATCATTTGATGACATCTATAAGACAGATTCAGATTTAAAGACAAGCATTTATTTTAAAAAATAACCAGTTTCTAGGTTTTTATGGTTGCAAATATAATTTGAATATGAACTGATATAACATTGTCTTAGACCAGTATTCCCCAAAGTGTGGGGCACGACCCCTCAGGGGGAACGGAGAAACATTTGGAGTGGAGTCCTGAGGAAGGTACTGGGCTCAAGAAGCCAGAAAGACGGGAGGGGGGAAGTAGCCCAGGGGAAAAGCCTGCAGCTGCGAGTAAGGTGCCAGCAGCCCA
>ML675603.1:31345878-31368378 GCA_007922155.1 Mesoclemmys tuberculata
AGTAAGGTGCCAGCAGCACAGAGCTGCTACTCAGAGGGCCCCTGTGCTGAGACCCGGAGGAGCGGGTGGGCCTGCGTCCCTACCCCCCTCCCTGAGAAAACGGGGTAACCAGTGACTCCCTGGCCCACTATGAGAGGCAAAAGTGCAAGACCAACTAGGGAGAAGCTGGCTGTTTGCCACAGTTCGTTGACTAAAGTTTTAGATGACTACATTTTAGACATTTAAAATGTCAGATGATAAACGGTCTATATTGAATAATGGTTTATGATAGAAGATCTATAGAATATAGATAATAGATATAGATGATAATGCCAACATAGCACTGAATACCATTTAACAATAACATTTGTAACTCCTTTTTTTAAAAAAGAGAAAATGTAATAATGCGTAATTCGCTGTTAAGGTTGCTATATGTAATTCAAGCGAAGACATATCAAGGTTACAAAAATAGTTCTGCTTTCCATCTTAACATTCAGTTAATATAGACAGAAAATTTAAGAAGAATGATTTACAATGGCAGACACCCAAACAACATTAGCAATAACAACAAAGTCTTAATGAACCTTATCTCTTTATCATGTAGCTTTTTCTCAGAACTGTACATGAACATTTAAATGACTTAGTGTAAAGGTATGTCAAATATCAACCTTTTCTTACTGAGAAAAATAATTCACTATACCTGAATTAGACAAGTTTCATTAGAGAATAAGGTACTGAAAAGACTAAACATAACCCTTAAAACAGATAATAAAATTTTCTCTCTTACCTTAAAAAAACTGATCATGTTATAAAAACCATCACACTTGATATTATAGAAAAATATACACAAAATACTACATTTTTTATTTATAATGTTAAAAAGGTATGTAGGAGACCATTCCCATTCTAAAAAAATAAAGAGGAGTATTAACATTATTTCCATGGAAGTTGAATCCGGCCAAAAAATGGTAACACAAAAACTGAGACAGAGTTATGGTTGTTTAAACACTGCTGTTTGAGAATATTTCAGTATTTGCAAGATCTTTTTGTTATTATAGAGCCTAGAATCTGTAGTCATGGAGCAGGACCCCTTTGTGCTAGGTGCTGTACATATACAAAACTAAAAGCTTACAAACTAAGTATAAGACAAGAGACAGCAGATGGATCCAGACAAACAGGAGAATACAAGGAAACAATGAGACATGGCTGGCATCAGAATTGTTTACGTAACTTCCAATTTCCACTTTTTATAGTGTTTGATGGTTTTAATGGTATGTCTTTGATTGAATTTCACACAACAATCTTAAATGTAACTTAACAAGTTTCTTGTTATTTAGTCATCCAATAATTTTTAATCAAGCTTAATGAGAAAATGTTCCATATTAGCCCCAGATACATTCCCAGTCTACTACAGAGATGGATGAAAAAGATCTTAGTATTGTTAAATTTTCAACTGGAACAGAAATGTGCAGTTTATATGAAGATGGTAAGTATGAATTTTTTTAGGAAAAATAATATACTTTGTAACTTTATTATATATGTATTTCTCAGAATTAAGTGGCGTATTTTCTATAATGTCTGTGGGAAAACAGTGTGATAGGAATCCTGTACCTTTAATTCCATTCACACTGCCCTGAAAGTGTCTGCCTAAATGACTAGGTAGAGCTTTATAAGAACTTCAGTTAAACTATTGCTGTTTGTTGTCAAACAGGAAATAATATATTTTAAATGCAATGCAGCAGTTTGACAAGAAGCAAAATGCTATTAATTACTTCTCTTTTAAAAGTTAGGAGTATTATGCATTCATTTTGTTTGGTATGCAGTTTGTCAACTGTTCAACCAGGTCTCATGGACTCTGATCCAACAAAGTACTTAAGCACATGCAACTTTAAGCATGTAAATGGTCCCTTGACTTCAATGAATTATCCACATGCTTACAGTTAAGCACATGCGTTAAGTATTTTGCTGGATCAAGGCTTTAGTGTGCATACTTTCCATTAATAGTAGTAACACTGAAAGTAGCTACAGTTCCTGCCTTTTGTAAGTGTAGGTATGTCATTCTGGATGCTTGAATTCTATTTAAATATTCTCTGTCATAGGTTATATTGACAAGCTGCAAAATCTGTTAAAACTTTTACATTTGGCATTGTTCTGCTGTTTTATCTCGCTTCTTTACCTCTCCTCCAGTTCTTTCTCATATTTGCACAAGTGCACGCAAAACCTACATCCAGTTTTGGAAGTGATGCTTGTCAAGTCAGGAATATAGAAGTAGTATTTCAAAATGGAGTCCTCCAAATCAGTAATGTTGGCTGTTAGCTTTGAGAACTTCATTGCTTCAGAGAATCTGCAAAATACCCACATGTATTTGCCCAGGGTTGTCAAAGATTTCTAATCCTGTCATTAGGATCTTTAATCTGCCTTGCTGTTTGGCCTTAGCTCCCACGTTATTTACCAAAATGATGATAGTAGTGGCAGTCATTGAGAAAGAGACAATTATTCTAGTGTACTTTGATGGCTGGTTACTCTGAGCTCTGCTGTTCATTGAGCCTATGTACTAGGGGCTAAACAGTCAAATAGCTAACTTCTTTCCGCATGGCTTCTGACCTAGATAAGCACGATTTTCAGTGTCACTATCTGTAAGTCTTTTCCCAAAAAGAGACGGTAAAAGACAGTGCCAGACTCAAAGAAAATAAAAATTACCACATTCAAGATTACTTGGATCTGCTGCATTTAGAAGTCTCCTGTCACTGCGACTCCTTGAATCAGTCTGACCCAGGTCTCTGCTTTTATTCCTATTGAGAAAAGTGGGTTCATCATCCTGATGTTTTAAGATCAAAGGTGGTTATTCCAAAAGGAGTCAATTCTTATCCCTGAGCAGAAGATGATAAACCTTTGAGGGAGTCATTTTACAGTGGGTAGGTAGTCTGTGTCCCTTAGTTATATGGGATGCTATGTATGAATGCTCTTAATACATAGATGATGTGTGGTTGGAGCAAATTGTTGATGAAGTATACATTTACTGATTCAATAAACACAGAAATCTCACTCATGGTCATAGGCTATCTGACAAATACGTACATCTCTCTGAAGCTGACAAAGCAGGAAATTGATCAACTAGCTTGAATCAAATAACATTATTGGTCTCTTTATTTGTTACTAAATACCAGTGTTTTGGGGTAACTCTGCCAATATTTTAAGATATTGTTGGTCTGAAAGCGGGGATTTCCATACTGTCGGGAAATCAAAATTGTTGGCCCATGTATCACATTAAGAATTAAATGTTCAAAACAACGTGCATGTATATGGTACATAAGACTATCACTTGTTCATGAAGTTGTGCTTGCATGCACTTAACATATTCAACAGCTGATGTTTAAATGCAGAGAAACAATTATGAACTTAAATAAAACATAACTAAATAGACCTTAAAGCAAGGGCATAGACAACTTTTTTATTTGAGGGAGCTAGAGTTAAAAATAATAGCTGTTGAATTTTGTGTTTCACTATCTAATTGCTGTAGCAGGGAGAGTCTCCTGATAACTCAGTTTGTTCTAATCAGCCCAGAAGGGGTACAGTGGTTTGATGGTCTCAGCTGCTGATGGTCTCTTTCCCAGTTGGCTCTTGGTAGCTGAGACCAGGTTGTAGGTATTTCCTGCAACAGACCCTGACTCCTTTCTTCTCTGTCTGGGCAGTGGCTCAGCAAGCAGGGTCTCCTGTTCTTGTGAAGGGGCATTTGGTGGGCCTGAGTGAGGGTCACCTGTCTCTGCTTCTCCCAGTCTTTCTATAGCCAATCCATCTGTTTCCCTCCTTCTCCACAAAGACGACTGATTCTCTCCCAGCATTGTGGGAGTTTCTGAGAGTGAGGCTGTGTTCAATATGTGCACTAGCTGGTTTTCTGTTAGTCTGTATTTGTTTTGTTTCTTGCTATGTCTTTGTTTTAAGGGTGCTGTGTATTCCCCTTTTTTTCCTTGGGGTGGGGTAGGGGTCCACTTCAGATGTGTTTAGCAGTTTGATCCCAAGCATGGGGGTCAGTGTGTGCCTTCTCCTATGTTGTGGAGGATGTGGCTGTGCTAATATAAATCTGCCTCTCCAATGAGTAAATCTATTGTGATTTTCCTAGCCCAAGTGCCATTTGTGAATCATTTGGTACAGGAGAGATTTTGGGTCAAGGAAACTTTTGTTCCAGTTTTTCCCTTGTTTATTCCTAATACTAAAATATTTTTTTCCAATGCCTCCTCCACTCCCCACTTCATTCACAATGATACCTTAGAATCTGATCTCTCTCATTATGGAAAGGTAGTTTCTGCTCTTAGGATGATTCTGTTCTTCCCACTGGCTCTTTAATACCAAATTGTTACAAGATTTGAATTTCACCCAGATATTCACTGTGGCTTGGAACGGTTGGTGCCAGCAGAAGCCCCTTTATGATGTTGGGAAAGTCCAGAGCAAACTGTTTTGCCAGCAGCATACCCAGGCTACCACATGTCCTTACATCAGGCAATGTATGGCCTGGAATGACATATCTTGGACCTTCATGGCAACCTTGAGTGGGGAAGCTGATGCATATTCACGAAACTTTAACTAAAAAGTACTAACTCCTGAGATGCTTGTTGGAAGAGAAGGTGAAGGGAGCCCTGTTTCAGGCCTGTTTCATCCAGCTACATGACCTTGGCACTCCTACAAGGTTATTTTTGTGTTGGAGAAACAGACTATGGATTGTCAGCAGATCTTGTCTCCAGCTGCCAAATCGTTGTTTGACAACTCAGCTTGCTGAAATCTGGAAAGCAGCTCTTCCCTTTTACAGTACTCTGCATTTGCCTGAAGCCTGTGATGTGCTGGAATGGCAGAGCTGCACCAGGGTTTACTCCATCTAACCAGTGAGACACAATGGTGCTTGGATGCCCCACTGTCATTACAGGAGCTCTCTGCTGCAGTCCAGAAGCTCTCTACCGCCAAGCCCCCTGTATCAGTGGGCTGCCATCTGAATTCTACAAACATTTCTGGCATCTTATTGGACCTGACGTATTTCTAGTGATGCTGGAGTGTATCCGGGAGAAAGAGACACCTCATAGCTGCCACTGGGCAGTGATTACCCTGCTGCACAAAAAAGGAGACTGCTGTGATTTACAGAATTGCAAACCTATTTTCTTTCTCTGCTTCAATTATGAGATTTTATCCAGGGCCTTAGCCAACCAGCTGAAGAACTGTTTGGACGCTCTGATTCATCCTGATCAAACATATTGTATTTCTAACTAATGTAGTTTTGATAATTTGTTCCTAATTTGTGGTATTTTTACAGTTAGCAAACTTTTTAATCTGCATGCGGGGTTTATTTCAATGGATCAGGAGAAGGCCTTTGATAGAGTTAACCATAGTTGTCTTTTAGAAACATGAGGCGCTTTTGGGATTGGGCCAGTGCATTTCATGTATTTTTTATAGTACCATAATATTTTTAGTGTCTTAAAGATTAATGGAGGTATTAGCTGCTGCTTTCTGTCTGCAGGGGCATACATTAGGGTGCCCTCTCTCTGGGATGGTATATGCCCTAAGTCTGGAGCCATTCCTGTACCTCATAAGAAGCTGTTTGACTGGCTTGCCTTGGCCAGGAGCACCAGATGCTTTCCCGTTTATCTTTTAGCCTATGAGGATGACATCTCAGTTTTCATCATGTCTGAAGGTGAAGTACAGGCACTTTGTGTCTGTTTACAAGAATATGAAGCATCCTTTTCCTGAATTAACTAGGCTAAGAGTAATTTGACTTTACTGGGCCCTTTGCAGTGCCACATTCTCCTTGCTGCCTCAACAATTACAGTGGGGCACCTCTGGGATTAATGCGTTTGGCTGGGGGGTTGTATCTGAACAATTAATGTAAAAAAACTGGGAGGGGACTGAAGAGAAGAAGTTGCAGGGCTGACTGCAGGGATGGTAGTGGATCCTTCCTGGACTTCCTTTTAAGGGATGGGTTTTGATTGCTAGCAACCTTGTGGTCTCCATGATATGGCACCAACTGGTGTGTCTGGATCCTCCCCCAGGCCTCCAGGACCAGATTCAGCACATTAACACCCCCTCTCTTTTATTTTTTTTTAAACAGTTAGCACTGGTTGCGCACTGCTTTGCTGTTCTTGCCTCTAAATGAGGGTGGCCAGGGACTTATTGATCTGGTCAATAGGTGGCTTTTTGCATCTGGTCTGTTCAGCTGCTGCTGTACTCTGACCCCCAGCTGCCTGGAAGCCTCTTGCCCTCTCTGTCCTCCACAATGTTGGACAATGGGCTTTGACCTTCACATATTCTTGTTGGCATCTATTTGATTACAGAATGTAGATATGCCTCCATTCTATAATGGCCTTTTTAGTGCCTGCTGACTTCTCCGCAGTACACACAGCCTGACCAGGCTTTTTTAGCCTGTGGTCTTAGAAGAGTCAGTGTTCTTCAACTCACTTTTTCCTTCTGAAACTCCTTCCTCCAGGAGCCTGCTTTCTGCCTTTATTCGGGTTAGACTGACCAAGCTGCACCACCTGATTGTTCCTTGTTTGTCATACTGGAAATAAGCACCAGTCCTTGCTTCTCAGATCAGAATGTGGTCTGTGTTTTTTGGCTAAGGGTCTCACTGAATGCCAGGCAGCATTTCCTAAATGGGCTGCTCAGCATTTTCAGAAAGTTTTTGCAGGAACTGTCCTTCAAGTAGGGAACTCTCTGTTCCCTCCCTTTCCGTAGATGAGATCTTTGTGCACTCAGGCAGATTGTTGTCCTGGAAGGGTCTGGTAAATGTTTGTTTGTTTTGTAGCCATGACCAAATAGCAGCTCTGTGGTATGTGTGTCAAGATGTGGCTTTTAAGAACCCCCTCATCCTAAGTGCTCTGGTGACTTGAGATGTATGCGCAGTACCCTCTCTGTTCAGCCTCATACATGGTGTTTCATTTTTTCCTTCACTTCTGTGGTATAGCAAGGGCAGAGGGCACTGGGAAAGTTCTAGAAGGGCGCTATGTAAGTGCTAGAATGATCCAGGCTTTATTCCCTGTAGACTAGCCAAAGGGTAATTAGGGTCAGCTGACAACAATTAAGGCCCCACTCAGGTGCCTGATAAAAACCCTCTACTCCTGAGAGGCAGGGTGGGAGTTGAAGGAGTAGGTGTGTGGTGAGCAGAGGAGTTTGTGAAGAAGAACAGAACGGAGTACGGTGATGTATGGAGTCGTGGAGAAGAACAGAACGGAGTACAGCGGTGTGTGGGAGAGAGGTGGAGTCCTGAGGAAGGTACTGGGCTAAGAAGGCAAAAAGACAGAGAGGGGAAAGTAGCCCAGGGGAAAAGCCTGTAGCTGCAAGTAAGGTGCCAGCAGCACATAGCTGCTACTCAGAGGGCCCCTGGGCGGGGACCCGGAGGAGCGGACGGGCCCGGGTCCCTACCCCCCTCCCTGGGAAGACAGGGTAACTGGCGACGCCCTGGCCCAGTAAGAGAAGCAAAAGTGCAAGACCCACTAGGGAGAAGCCGGCTGTTTGCCACATTCCCCCATTTGATTTCTCTTTTTGCTTTTTTTTTTTTTTTTTTTTAAAGCAGTTTTTCAGCAGACTCGGACTGGTTTTCTCCTGTCTGTTCTGGGAGCGAGATACAGTGCTCACATTCAGCTGGTTTCCTGCCTGGCTAACTTTTTGCTGGGTCAGACAAACACTAGCCATTCTGAAATCTCACTAGAATTGAGTGGCCAGGGTAGAGGGCATGTGATGTGCTAGGGCTGTTCCGCACATGTATTATGGCTCAGATGCAGATTGATTTACACCTTTTATAGATTGACTAGTAACTCAGACACTTTTGGGTTGATTTAGTGTGTTAACAATATTAGGATTTAACTTAGTACTGACGATACGTTTTAGTGATCCACGTGTAATGTTCGCTTAAGGAGTGTTTCATTTTATTTCATTCATATCTTTCGATCTATATATTGTAATTTTATAACATTTTAGTAGTTTTTAATGTGCTTTTATGTGAATAAAGGTGTTTTTCATGTCCTCTCTCTCGGTGCATGAGGATTTCTGATGCCCTCTCTCTTAGTATCAGGTGTAGCAATCAGATAGCAACAGGAGAAACCACAAATTATGTATATTCATTGGTATGGGTACCTTTGAATTAGGCATGCCGGGATGCTATTGAAAATAATACTGTCCGAAGAGATACTCTTGCAACTGCTTACAAAATCTCTAAATTAATTTTAAGATTACCCAAATGAGATGCTATATTTCAGTACATAAGATACTCTGTTAACATAAGATGTTAAGTACATCACCAGGTATCTGTGCCTTCTGTCCAACAAAGTGGACTCTCTGAGGAGCATTGGCTACAATTTCTGAGAACCACCTTTATACTGTATGCAATTTGGGAGGTTGTGAAGGATGCAAAAAAAGAACCTGAAATCAGAGTTTGAATTGGTGGCACAGCAGCTCAAACAGAAAAGTTTAACTTCCTCTTTGGTATTGAACTCTGACGAAAACTCCTAAACGTGGTAGACAATCTGACCAAAACTCTGCAAGGGTTGGACTTTTCAGCAACAGAAGGACAGCTTCATATGAAAATGATGACTAATTCACTTTAGTCCATCAGTTCAGATGCAAGTGATAACTTATTTTGGGAGCAAATCCACCAGAAAAAGTTTAAAGTTGGAAAAAGTCAGAATGCCTGAGCTTCCAAGGAAGAGAAAAATTGCCAAGAAAATGTAAATAGGAACAGGTGAAGCTAGCTATCCAGATTCAGCAAAGGAATTTTATAAGTACATCTGCTTTAAATTAATTGATTTTACAATGTCTAGTATTCAATCAAAACTTGAACAACCTATACAATTATTCAAAATCTTGAAACTCTTATAACATGTCAAACATGACAGAAATGCAAGTTCAAGACGTGCTTCAGGGGTATGGTTCTGATGTCTGCCATGATCGGCTAGATTATTCAGCTTCATCTGTTGCAAATCAGCTATCATCTTTCAGAAGAATTGTTGAAGTCAGTTCAGAAATATCTCAGTTTGTCGAGCCAAACCAAGCATCAGCTATTTTCAGAAGTGGTGAAGTTGATAAAAATGATTGTGCTAGTACCAGCTACAAATGGTGTAAGTAAGAGTAGTTTCAGTGCTCTATGTAGTGTTAAAACATGGCTTTGATCTACAGTGGAAGAGTCACAACTTAACTGGTGTATGATTTTACCTGTTTGCAAGGAGAAAAATGATGACTTACAGCTTTCAAATGTTGCAGAGAATTCATTTCAAGAAACCCAGGGTAAAGATCATTGTCTGGAACTTTTTCAGGTTTGTAAGTCATTCTTTTTATTCATGTTTTTAAGAAGTAATGTTTATTGAGTAGTTTTGTACCATGGCTAAATTTTCCACTTTTGATACAGTGAGACGATTGACAACCTGTTCAAGCCACAGTGTTTCCTTTATTTATTAATGCAGTGCCTGTTTTTTGTTTTGGTTTTTTTTGGCGGGGGGGGACAAGGAAGGAGGACTTACGTACCCACGAGTCCCCAGTTGTCTCTGCCCATGTAAAGTAAATATCCAGCTAAGCATACAGTAGTATTTGCAACATAATAAATCGCTGCCTTGCTTTACTTGCATATGAAAGGAATTTTGCTTTAAAATCAATGCTTTGTATTGCCTTGCTTTCATAGATTAATAGGTTTTTAAGGGCAGAAGGGACAATTATTATCATCTAGTGTGACTTCCTAGATTATTGATAAATATGGGCGTTAACCTTGGTGTTCTAGATAAATTCCTATGCAGGTAATTAGGCCTTCTGTCTACCTAAATTCCTCTTTTTGTTTCAATTAGATACAGTATTTTTCACTTTTGTCCACTCTTTTGTTCTGTTGCTATACACTGTTATAGCTGTTAAGTTCCACTGCACTCTGGATGTGGCTGTATTTAAATTTTGGATGAAGTTATCCATTTATTTGTAGCTCACTGTACAGTATGATGAAAAAGGCACCATAAAACAGCTTGTATAGCAAATGACAAATTAAGCAATATAATAGGTTCAGAATTTCAGAACTATTAAATCATGTTTCAGCTGTAAAGCATCAGACATAAGGCACTGACTTTAAATGTCCCAAAGGCCAGCTATCAACTAGAAATATCCTGTCTGAAATGGCATATTACTGTGATGAAAATGAATTGATACATCAAAATAAACGTGTCACACCCAGGTGTCATTGAGAAACTCCAACTATGTCCAAAGATTAGGATTTATCCACACAGAGACTAAGTGGGTGACAAGCTGGAGTGTAAAGTTAGACCATACTAAGTCACGTGTGTACTAAACATTTTGGAGTGTGCTGTAGAACTTTTAGTGTGTGGTAGCACAGTCCAACTCAGTGCAGGCCAGGCTAGTGCACAGTAGATTTACACCCCAGCTTGCCACACCTGAGAAGTCTCTGTTTGGACAAGCCGTTAAATGTCCTTTTATCATAGACAATTGGAAACATTCCCATAGGGCACGCAAAGTTGTTATGAAATATAGTATGAAGTGTCTTCACTTTTCTTTAAAATTATGCCTTAGAGTGTTCCACATATTTTCTGCAAAGGGGATGGTTCACCAAAACAACTGATTTTCAGTAAATAAGGGACTTCAAGGAAAAGAATCATTCTTATAAAATCACATATTTACTCCTGTTTGTTCCCTAACTCAGCCTACTCCATCTGTGAAAATGTGCTTGGTGGTCTGATCCTGTACCCAGTGAAGTCAATGCCAAAGATCCCATTGACTTCAATAATGGAGGATCCAGCCCTTGTTCTGTATCCCTTCCCATTTCTTGCCAAACCATAGTTAACTCTTGCCTTTCAGCACCATGGACACTCTGCACTGTTGACACATTCTTTCAGCAAAGTACACTTTCCTAGTCAGAAATGTACTTAGTAATCACATATCTTCTGAAGCCAGCTCTAAGCAGAATTTATGGTCATTCAACATCATTCATAGTTAGTAGTGGCCTTTTCTTCATCTTCCAGGGAGCTATGTCTTGTTTAACTCAGAAGACTCAGTTCTCCTAGTACCACTTTATTTGTTTAGAAGAAATCTTTTTCTTCCAGCAAAAATCTAAAACAAATTTTAAAAAGTTAATGATTTTCTAATACATTTGACATAAGTGTAAGGATCAGAAGGAGCATTACATTCAGGTGAGGCTGGGTGAACAATTTAAACCCTTTTTCGGTGTGAATTATCTGTAAATAGACTTATTATGCATGCGTGAACTATTTAGAATTGCTCAAATGTTTTGTGCAAATATATTTCAACCGATAGCTTGTTTACTATTACTTTGACTAGCTGAGTTGTATGGCTGGACAACTAATTCACATGGTGGTGTTTCTACTTCCTGACTGGATTATTGGAACTTTTATAAACAGTAGTAGTAAAATCAGAGATTGCAAGATGGCTGTGCTAACTCTTCCAGCACGAACCTTATGTGAGCCTACATTCACATGAATATTTCTGAGATTTTCACTTTCTGCAAATATTCTTTCAGATAAATCACTGAGAAGAATGTTTGTAAAAAGTAAATTAAAGGGGTTGCTATTCAAACAAATCTTAGCAAAAAAATGTTGTTTAAACATTTGGGACTGCTCATATCCAAAAGCCCTTTCATATAGATTGGGCATGATTGTTTTGTTTTTAACTTCAGCCTCTTTCCTTTTAAAATTGAACACAGGAAATACAACACAGAGAGTGTGTGTGTGTAAAGGTTTCAGTGGTTAACAAAGATCATATTATATAAATGTTATAACTTTAATAAATTAAGACAATATTTTATAATGGAACATCCTAAAACTCCAAGACTCTTTACACAAAGGGCCCGATGCTGCAATCTTACTTATATTGAATGCTATTTACTTGTGCAAGCAGTTCCATTTTTAGTACTGCTCAGCATGACCAAGGTCCATAGGGCTTAATTCAAAGATTTTAATCAGTGTAAAAGTTCCCATAGACTTCAATGAGTTTAAACCCATAAAGAATAAATTAGGATTTATCTGTACTATAGAGCTTCTGCCATTAGATCTGTGCCAGCAAAGCCTCCTAGTGGAGATGCAGCATAAGTTGGCAAAGAGTTCTCCCGGAATAGCTACACCACCTCCCTTAGCTATGCCAGCAAAAGCATTCTTTTGTTGCTATAGTTGCATCCACAAGGGATTGTGCAAGCATAGTTAGGTCGGCAAAAGGGGTGTGATTTTTTTCACACTCCTGGCCAACATACCTAGGATGCCAAAACTCTGCAGTGTAGACCAAGCCTCACTTCTCCTCTTCATTGAGGATGATCCATGAAGATAATTGTAAAGTTATTGTGACCAGTTCCACTACATTTTACTTGGTTTCATAACTAGCACTTCAGTTATATCAATATCTTGACTTTTCTCAAGTCAAAATATTTGGATATTTGATGGAAGAAGCAGTACTATTTTAATCTAATGGTAAGATGTTAATTATTTATTCTGAACAGTAATATGATTTCAGCCAAAAGAGACAGATGTATTAGTAGAATTTTTTTTATTTCAAAAGTGGTAAATATACAGTAGGTTATAGAAATTATATTTAAAGGGAATAGATAATTAAATAAGCCTGTGGTATATGAAGTAGTTAATATAGTCAAAGGATGAATGTGTACCTTCCAATGTTTTTTTTTAAAATTGGCCTAAATAGGTGTAATACATTTTATAAATAAAATTTTGCAACGATATTTATTCTGTTTCTATGTAACAGTGATAAATTGGGACAACTAGGAACATCTAAGCCTTCCATTGTATGACACACACTGCAGCTGATTTTATGTACTCTAGAAGACTTTTCTCACAGTCCAGTATTTGAGTACTATTGACTTTGTAATCTCTAGACACATTCTTAATGAGTAGAAAAGACACGAATCTCAGAGATAAAAATGCAAAGTAACAGTGACTCTTTACGTGGGTTGTCAGTAAGGGAAAGCTCAAACATAAATATCTGATGCACAGAGGTAACACGAATTATTCTGAAAGATTGCTTTCTTTGTTTCTGTTTCAAATTACTCTGTCAATCCGGGAAGAGGAGGTTAAGAGGTCAATCTAAAAGTGCTTGAAAGGGCATTGTCCAAGAATTTTTTCATAAATTTAAAATCCATATTTCACTAATTATTTATATTAATATCTTAGATCCACAAACCAAACAAAGGTTCTTATCAAATTAAGAAACTTCTATTACAGTCATTGGGAAAACTCCCATTAATTTTAATAAGAGCAGGATCAAGCAGTTACATGTTGAATTAAAACCAGGTATAGTGGTTTGCTCTGTTGAAGATCTCCAATAAGTGTCACATTCTTGGAACTATTTGATTTTAAAAACACTATAAAATGTACATCATAAAGGGTGTTTTTGTTTTGTTTTGTTTTGTTTTTGTTTTGGGTTTCTTTTGTTTTGGAATTGGTTTTGTTTACCCTGGGGAAAAAACACAGAAAATTACATGGACTTTGAAAACAGGTGTAAGGAAAGAGTGCCAGTTTTGGAGCCTATCCTTTTATACTTGTTAATGTCCCTTTAATATAGTAATAATTGCCCAAGAAGTGTAGGCAGGTTTAGTGTTTTTATACATAACTAAAAATACTGGGTTAAAACTCCCATTGTCCTCAGAGGATGCATGAATGTACTTTGAGTAACATTACTCCCATATACAGAAAGGGTCAGATCCTGAGAGGTGCTTTAGCACCTTGAGAAATTTTTTCTTAGTGCTGTCAACTTCCATTGAAATAAATGGGCTTGATCTGTCACCTACTGCAATCATTGACAACTCTCACATTGACTTCAACAGGTATAAGATAGGATCCATTGGCATTTGAAGATGCTGAGCACCTTCAGGAGTCTGCTCTTACTGATTTATGAACAAATTCGTATAAACCATATGTTTACTGATTTTGTGTTTCTTCCTCCCAGTTCCTTCTTCTGGCAGTATTCAGTGCATAGTGGTGAACTTTGGAGTTCGGGAGGTGTGCAGTGACATTCCAACTGTGCAGACAGTCTGAGCTGAATCCATTGATAAACATGAATCAGGCTGCCCACCTCTCAGAATTTAGTCAAGTCCAGAAATATCAATATATTAATGTACAGACAGCCCCATGTTCTCATGGACATCAGCTCAGAGATTACCATATCTTTGGGTAATATGTGTCCCGGCTTTAGAACCATTGTCACATCTAGTAAGTGCCATATGTGTATTCCTTATATAACTCAACAATTTCATCCATAGATCTCATACTGCCTTTAAAAAAAAAAAGTAAATGAATATCAATACCTATTTCACAGATAGGGAAAGAGATTTAGTGATTTACCTATGGCCACAGGAAATCAGAGGCAGAGCCAGACTCTCCATCCTTTGCTCTATCCATGGCACTGCAATGGCTCCTTTTACCAAGATGCAGTGCTTATGGATCTTGGTATTCAACACACTATCACAGAAAATGCAGTCTGCATAAAACAAATGACTTTTTCATTATGGAATGATTCACTGGGAACGATTGAATAAAAACTATTACAATAATGTTTTCAGTGAATGCCTTGATATCATCCATATCACGCTGCAACTGGACAAAGTAGTACAGATGCTACAGCAATGGGAACCTCAGATAAATGTAAATTTCTGAAAAAACAAAGCCTGTACATACAATTTTTAAAATAAGTCTGTAGGATCTAGCTTAAATAAAAGAAACTATTTCCTTTCCATAAGATTGGGCGGGGACATTTTTTTCATATCCAGTACTATAGATAGGATACTTGACTTATTTTGTTCAGCTCTTTTAATTATATGACAAAGGAACAATATGACTAAAATCTACTGTGTCTGAAAACAGAAATTATCATGATCAAAAAAGGTAGCAAAAGCTGCCTTGCATTACCCTACCATTGGCATTAAGTGTTGTTTCTGACTGAGGACTATCTGTCCCAGAAGGGAAACCCTTCCTTTTCAATAGGCTCTCAGTCTAACTTGGACATAGCAAGAGTAGAGGGGAGTAGTAGTTTTAAAACGGACTCACAGTAATGGGCAGCACGCTATGTAGGTTTGCGTATTAAATATATACAAATTGTAACAAAAGTTTATTATCTACAGATCACAAATCTAATGTCATGTAATGAACCTGACTACGTCTTTGAGTAGGCACTCTATTTGATTACACGTCTACAGCCAAAGGAAATCATGATGGCACTCCAGTTGAATAACAGCAGGGATCCCTTTGGCCCCTTATGCTCAAAATGTCCAATTCTTGTTTGAGAGCACAGTGTTGCTACTTGTATGGTGCAGAAAAGAACACTATGTTTGTCTTTTTCCTGTGTTTAGAAGACTTGACCTAACTAGGTGCTGAACATCCTCCATTCCCATTTCCTTTAATTAGCACTGAAGGCACCCAGCATCCCAGATCAGCCCCTAGTCAAGCATACAGGAATAATTAAATGCCACAATACTACAAAAGACTCAGTTTGAAGATTGTGGGCCAGGTTCTCCACTGCGTCTAAATAGTGCTGGACGCAGCAGTGAGTTGGAGCTATCAAGAAGATGGTTTTAGCTCCCTGAGTCACTGATCATGCCCCCTAGGTACGGGGTAGAGCAGCCTATGGGATGCTGTGAATGGCATCAGCCAACAGTGGTCTTCTAGGACCAGCTGGCTGTTGCCAAAGCGCATCACACTCCAGCCACTCCCCCTGCCCTGCTCCAACATGTCCCCTGTTTCGAGGAAGTAGGTGTAGTAGCCAATTTTGCTGATTCTTCTACTCTTGCAGACTCTCCCCAAGGGAAACCCTAGCAGGGGATGTGAGGGAGGTTTCCTCTTCCTTTGCTCCCTATGGGTGAAATCCTGGCCCTAGTGAAGTCAGTGGGAGATTGCCATAACAAATCTCTCCCTCCCTCTCTCTCAGTGGAAAAAACATGAATTTGTATTGTTTGGAAATATTTTTAGATGTTCTGTGTAGCAGGACACACAAAAACAGGGAAACAATAGATTTACCATAAATTGTTTGATGTTCTGTTTTATGATGTAATATGTTTTCTCTGTAATAATGCAAATATAAATTAGACACAGCTTAATTTGTAAACATTCTGAAAAAATTACGGCTAAATGTCAGTAGGACGTGTCACTCTTGACATCACCGAGACTGAAAGATTTATGGAACTGTTGCTGCTGATTTTACTCGCGAAAAGGACAAAGTTGGACAGTTGGCTTGTTTATTCACTAAATAGTCTCCTGTGCCTCTTCCCATATAAACCATGGGAATGTGGAACTCAGACCAATATTGACAGTACCTCATTGAAACATTATAGTGATAACTTTATCAGTGGCATGTGACACAATATGGCATCAGACCATAGCGTGCTGTCTTCATATAGGTCTACAAACATTTTACATAAACTGTTTTCTTACTTGCAAGGATCTCTGAAGTGCTGTTAGCACATGTATTTGTTTTACTGAATTTAACTTCTATACTTTTCAAATCGTTTTAATTCATGGGGTGCCAAGAACAAGGATAAATTACAAAATCACATTTAATGTTAGTGACTCTTTAAATGGAATTTTTCATTCAAACTTTGTCATTAAAATAGAAAGGCCTTTTGGTTGTGACCATACAAGCATAATAAATTGTATATGTTTGTGATACTGAATGAATCTTGCCCATATGCTGCACTGCAAGGCTACATGAATGAAGCATTTACCAAATCAGGCCCACCACATTAAACAGAAAAACAATCTTTATTCATGGTAACTTATCAGTTTCAATTAATCAACCTTAACAATAGAAATTCTGATGTGTTCAAGAGAGTTGAAAGCAATAGGTCATCTCCAGGGCAGCCATGATGTGTCTTTGTGCCTATGGCTTCACACAAAGCAACATCTCCAATAAATGTACATATACAAATTCATATGTGTGCATATATACATATAAACACCTAGCCACACCAAGGCCTATATCATATAAGTATGTGTGTATGTATGGTGCTTGTTTATCTTTTTGTCCTACAAAATGTAATTGTTTTCTAGTATTTTTAAGCTCTGTAAGTTTAAACAAAGGAAAAGAAATTTCCATTGGATGACCATCCTTTCAGTTTCTCTGCTGCTATGTGAATAGCATTGTGAAAACCTTTCCAATGGTATTGAAAAGGGGTAACCACTGGTTTGATTTGGTTACACGGTTTCGTAAAGAGCTCCCTCCCACTGCCTTAGGGTCTGTGAAAGGTCTGTGACCTGTTTAGAACTGCCAAGTGAAATGTCATGTCGCCCCTCCCAAATGGGAGTATCTGCATTCATTTGATCAGTATAAAAAATGATTGGGGATGGCGAGATCAGTGCTTTTGAATTGCAATTTATACCAGTTTACAAAAATGCACATTGTTGGAAAAGAAAACATGGAAGTGTTTCTTTCTAAATTGCATTACCTGTGAAATGTCATTAGTCTTTTTAGGATATTTACATCCTATTTTTTACAATCTAAGAGAGAGACTTAAAATGACGAAATTCAGTATTGGATTGAGATATTAATGAAAATTGTCCTAATTATTGTCTTTTATTTAGATTTGGTATCAAATATTTGGGGGAGGATCTTTCCTGATGCTTTTTCAAATTCTGTTTATAGTTTTGTAGCCACTGTCGCAACTACCATTTGATGATATTGCATGATGCATACATTTTCCTCACTTTAGTGAAATGATACAATGATAATACTTTCCAGTGTTTTGGTTTATGTAATGTTCAGTATAAGAACAGTCTGCCTTTTCATGTTGAGTGCATTGCCCATCGATTGCTTGTCCATAGATGTATTCGTTAACTACTCAGTTTGTTTCATTTAACAAGCTTCTTCCCCGGGCACCACCCATAATTTACCCCCAAAAGGTAACACAAGATAGGCTGTACATATTTTAAATGTATAATGTTAAATTTAGCTGTAGCTTTTTGTTTACATTGAAGTTATATCTAGTAGTTATCCAGTTCATGAAGGGAGGGTATAAAGTATAACTGTTGCATTGGTGATTTCAGGAAAATGTGTACATCATACGTTCTCTCTATGAAGAAATATACACCTGAATAGTCTGTTCACATAGCATCTTGTGAGCGGATGGGGTTATTCAGTAGTGTCTGCAGTTGTGCTGAAAGCAGGTACTTGTCTGTTATCAAGTGGCTTTCAGGAGGATGTTAGTCTGGCAGAAATCACTGCATTTTTCCAAAGAACTAGAAATCTGCTGTTCTCATCAGGTGAAAAGGGACGTTTATACCTTTGGGTTTCCTGTATAGGGTTCTGTGTGTGCCCCTAGAGTTTCTCCTGCTTTCCAGAAACAGAACTTTCCTAATGGGATAGGTGGCAGCATTTTTAAAAACTTATAATAAGCTCTTAATTGATGAGATGACACAAGACTTTCTTCCTTTTTATTTACGCATGATCAACATATTGGATTTAAAATGGTGATTTTGCACAGAAATTTTATTGCATCACATTTTTAATTTATGTTAGGATTTGGGATGAGAATGCCAGCTCTTTAGTCTGTAGTTCTCTGTGGGAGATACCTATATGTGTGTGTATATGTGTACACACACGTATGCTGTATACCCCCTCTTCCCACTCTCAATAACTCAGAATGTAAATCTGCCTCCGACATCAACGCCTGGACTCAGAAAATCACTGCTCAGCGTGCTCGCTAAGCACTTCCCCTTATAGATGCACAACCCAGAAGTGAAGCAATGTCTACATAATAACCCCCCAGTGCTGACCACCATCCAACACTAGCAGCTCTTTTAAAAAATAAAAAAATCATAATTTATTCATTTGAAATGGAAGGAGGGGAGCGAGTCAATATGTAGAATAAAATGAACACAAATCCGAAACAAAACAGGAAAAGCAGAGGTTTTGTGTGTCAGAATCCAGTTTTACAAGTTCATCTGCTCTGTGTGGGCTATTGTAGAAGGGCTGGCAGACAGCTGACTGCTACTGGAGCGTGGTAAACCAAAGCTACCCCGTGAAAGAGACTTGGACCGTGAAGATGACCCAGTGTTTTAAAACGAATGAATGAATGGCAAAAGTTACAGCTGAGCGCCAGGTTCGTATTGACAGTGGGCAGTGAGGTCTGTGTTGACACTGAACTGCGCCGCTGTATCAGCTAGTAAAAGTGTCCGGACTAACCCGGGGCAGGCCAGGCTGGCTGGCACTTCCCCGGGGCAGTGGCTCGCCCTGGTCCAGAGTATACGCGTTTCCCTGCTCGTCCCGGGAAAGCCCCGTCCCGATGTCACCGAGGGGTACCGGGAAGGCACGGAGCAGGCTCGCCAGGACATTCATTCTGTTTAGGAAGTGATCGGAAATAATGCAACAAGCCGAGCAAGCTTGAGCCGCAGCATGAGTAACTTTGTTCTGCCAAGTTCCGGCGTGATGTGTGCCCCGTGCTTCATGTCTTCTCTCTCGTTTCTCCTGTAGCTCCTGGGGACGAAGAATTGGACGGGGCTCCTCCTTTTCCTTCCCCTCCGTCCACGTTAACCTGGCCGTAAGAGCAGAGCCGGAGCCCCGAGTCTTCCTGCGGCCCCGGCGATGCCTCGCTCGGAAAGGCGGAAAGCGTCGGTCCCCGAGACTGGTGCGTGCCTGAGGTTATGGCAGGAGCACAAAGGCGCAACTCGCCCTGCGCACTTCCCCTTCCACAGGTGCTGATCGGAGTGGGGCTCGGACGCGGTCACTTCAGTGCCCGTCTGGTTCCGTGTTTGGACCAGGCACGGCCCGCTAGGGCCTCTCCTCTGTATTTAAGGGCAACGCTTTCTTCTGCACTTCGGCAGATCCCCCGCCAGCCTTGCTTCCAGCCCCCAGGTTGTACCGCGTGGACCTTGCGTGCCTGGCTGTAGCCGGTAGTTTGATGTAGGCTAGTCCCTAGGCCGAGCAAGGATGAGCGGCTGGCAGTGCTTGGCTGGCAAGTTTTGGAGCCATACGTTTTGTTGCTACAGAGCCCGATTTTGAAGCCTCTAGTTACGCCAGTAGCTCCCATTGACGTTAATAAAAGTCAGAGCGAAGAAAGACTGCATGATGTTGTCCTTAGTTGCTACCTAGACCACTAGCAGGGGTGAGTTCAGTGGCGCTGATGGTTTATGGACTATAGAGTCATACCTTTGTTTTTCTTATTCATTGACACCTCTCTTTCCCAAGGGTCTTCAATTAGACGGGTGAAAACATGTCCGTGGTTGTCATGAACGCGCAGTTTGAGACATTATCAATTATCAGCCAGTGGTCTAAGCATATTCGTGGGTGTACCACAGATGTGCGTTTAAGGTGTTTAGATAAACATATAATATTGTGGTTTAAAATCCTGGCCAATAAATATAAAAGCTCGAATTTCTTAAAGTGTGACTTGATCAGTTGTGAAAAGCTGTCCCTCATAAATTTCTTTTGATGGCTACCAAAGCAAACTAAGAAATGCGTGCTGGTGTCATTGATAATGGATACAGTATACCGGACATAATTTTCATCTCCATTGAGCTGTTTTGCAGTTTGATTCAAGTTCTCCTAAATGAACAACGTTAAGATGTTCATCAATTATGCTGGACAAAAATTGATAATACTTCGCGAAAGTATTCATTCGGTCCTAGGAAATACGTTCCTTTTCGCTCTCCTGTAAAGCTGAAATGTTTAAACCTGGGTCGGTATTTAATAGATGAGGGAAAGGCTTAAAAGGTTTAATTGGGAAAAGCAGCATTCTTTGCAACACATGTCCATATAGTCGCACACTGCAGTCCACCATTATTCGAGCTTCATCTACTATGCACTATATACCACCGTCTCCAAAGGATTGTTGCCCTAGAAACGTGTTTTAAATCTCCTGCTATATATCAACACCTTGTTTTAGCAGTCCTTGGCTGAATTACAGTTACACAGTTTGGCGCTTCTTTCAAATTTCCTCCCATCACTTTGGGCAAAGAAAGGAATTTTTCTCCTTTAGAAATGAATTGGCTTAATTAGTAAGTAGATTAATGGCAATTGCTGGTGAGTTGGTTTCCAGCAGAGTTTCACCAGAGAGGGTTAATCGGAGTCAGGTCTGGAATCTTTCCCAGAACTGGCTGCCAGCCATTTCCGTCAACCAATCAACCCCATAAACAAATGCCCTACCAAGTGAAATAGGGTTTATATTCTTACTGTCATCCTTCTATAGTAATTTTCCCAAACAGCGGCAGCTTCTCAGTGTGGCTGAAACTGATAGCTTTGAATTTGGATTTGTTAATGCGCAGATATGAAGAATGCTTTAAATGTTCCATGTGAGACAGGAATGTATTTGTTGGTCAAATCAGAATTCAATAAACAAGAAAACTGGCTCCACCAGTAAAGGATCCTTAGCTGTAACAGTCTTTTCTAAACTGAGCATAACGTCAGGCACTCGCAGTAACTTAAGTTCTCGAATATTGCAAAACACTCCCAAAACCCATTGCCACAAAATACGGTAGGAGCAAGAAAAACCTTAAGCACAGATCTGCACGTTTTGAGGTCTTTACACTTATTTTTCCATACTGATAAAAATGCATTCATAGTTTAACACGCAGCTGCATTAGGCTTGCAAAAAAAAATCCCTGCTGAGAAATGCATATAATAGGAAAAACAGATCGGCTGGACAGCAATGTAATTAATGCCAGAAAGGGCTGAGGCCGGTTTCATAGTTTGTCTTTTGAGTATATCAAGACGAGACCTGGTGAAAAATGACGCATGCTTTAGCATTTCAGAAAGCTGGCAACTGGCAGAGCCCCCCTCCCCTCCCCTTTTAACTTTATGCTGCTGAACAAAGGGGTCGGCAGAACTAGCTAGGTTGTAATGAGTTCTATGTCCCTAGCACATTAAGTGCATCATGGAAACATATTGTATCGAAATAGTTCGGAGGAGAATACTGGGGATGAAAGAGAATGGGTGCTTTGATCAGCTCCCTGGGGTCCTGAGTGCGCACAGACCGACTTGCAAGGAGTTATTCAGCTCCAGCGAGACACACTTACAACACCATTCAAAGAAATTTGCATATCTGTAATTTATCACATTTGTCCCGAACATTTTTGCAAGGTAAATAAGAGTTGTCTGAATAAAAAATATCAATCATCAGCGAGAGAGGAGAGGGGAACTGTTTAAGGCAGGCCGCAGAAGTCTGCGCGATGCGAAATAAAACTTTTTACCCGTAACGTTCCCGAAGCTTTATTTCAATGAGTCCGTCTGACAGCAGGTTAAATGCGACTAGGACTAGTGGCAACAGCTTCCATCAAAGGCTGCCCTGCCCCGCAGAGCCGAGCGCTTGGCTTGGCCTTTGCTGAGGAGCCCAACGGGTAACATTTACTTGCAGACCCGTGGAAAGATTATTTGGGGGGCCGTTACTGTGCAAAGCCACGCTCACACCTGGTCGGGAGCAAGCGCTCGGCTCTCGGAGGCCACGGGCGGACCGTTTAAAGCCTCCGCCTGGCTCATCTGAGCCTCTCTGGTTACGCAGGCAAACATTTGAAGCCCGAGAGGATGAAAAGATGCCGGGGCTGGGCAATCGGCAAACTC
>ML675603.1:31373378-31426466 GCA_007922155.1 Mesoclemmys tuberculata
GTAAAAAGAAGCTGTCAGTCTCTTTGAAGATTGCGTTTAAAGGGACTTGCCAAGTCAAGACAGGAGAGTGACAAGATAGAGACCCTGGTGTTTTACATGCGAAGCCCGGCTCTTCCGCTTGATCTGCATCATACTAAAGGATGTGTTGAAGCATTGAATCACAAAAAAGTGGCACGCCAGAGAAAAGGTGCCACATAACAATGATGGTAGTGTTTTAATTGTGGAGTACCACATTACCAAATCCAATTGAAACGGAGGGGTCTATACAACAGAAGAAAACGGTACAACACTTCCATAACTTATAATTAAGCTGAAGTCCGACCAACATTTGACTTTGTAATGAGTGTAATGAGATTACATGCCTGATGGAAGCATTTGTGCAAAAGCGACTTTCTGTGTTTAATGAGGTCCTAATACAGGACAAAATCGAATTATAGTTTGATTCTTTTTCTCTCTCAAAGAGCACAGTTAAGTTCAATTACGTTGGTGCAAACTTCTCCCTCCCGCTGCACAGGGGGGGCGAGGGGAGGTCTGCACGCTGAGGCCAATACAGATTTTTTAATGGTAAAAAAAATGAGAAAATGAAACCCCCCGAAGCCCCAGCGCTGCGGTGTTTGTGTGGGTAAGTAGCTCCTCTAATTGCTATTGGAAGAGGTCCATGCCATCCGCGCTAGCACAAGGGGAACTAAATGTGTCTAACTAGGTTAATGCAATTAGCAGGCATGCAACATATTGCTCCCAGTTTGTGAGATCTAAAAACCAGAGCCCAGTATATGAGGAGTAATAATTATACCTTGGCTCGCCAGTGCCGTTCCCATCCGCCTGGGCATCTCGTTTGGGCAGGTCTGCTCGGGACGCCGTTTGCAGGGCTGGGGTGGGCATCTGGGGCTCTCCCGGGAGCAGTGCAGTGACGTCGGCGGCCCAGCCTGAGGAGCGGCGGGTACCACGGGAAAATCAGCACCTGCGGCGCTGGCCAGCAGCAGCACCAGGCCCGCAGCCCACGCTCCCCCGCCCCGACTCCTCACCCCCCCCCCCGCCCCAGCCAGGTTCCAGCTCTGGCCTGCAGCCCCCTTCCCCTCCCCCCGGCCGCACATTAACGCTTTCGGCGCTGGCCCGAGGCTCTCGCGGCTGCTCTCCTCGCCCAGGTAGCGGGGCCGAGGGGCGAGCTCTGCGTCCGCCGGGGCCCGTCCCAGCGCAGCTGGGGGCAGGCTGCCAGGCCAGGGTTGCAGCCCTGCGCGGGCTTTGCCTCAGTGGGCGCGTGGCCTGAGTAAGGCGTGCAAGGCCCGGCCCTGTGCTGCCAGCCCCGGGCAGCCCCTCGCCCGGCTGGCGGCGTCCGTCCCCCTGCAGCCAGCCCTGGGCCGCGGGCACCCCCTTGCCATCCTCGGGACTTGCGGGAGCGCCTGACCCCCGCACCGCTCGGTGCTGGGACGTGCGGGCCCGGCCTTCGTGTGCGGGGTCACTGCTGGGGCTGGCCGTGGTGCCCTGCGCTCCCCCCAGCCCTGGGCGCCGGCCCGGCTACCGCGGGGAGACCCTCGGGCCGGTTCCCTGGTTTCTTGGGGCTTCGTTCGGTAAAGAGGGGCCAAAATTCACGGCACGGGGACCAGCAGCGTGTGGCCTCGCCTTCACCTATGTGCCGCCTGGTCGTTAAAGCAGCGGTTCCCCGCGTTAGCGGCCCTTATGTCAGAGGGGCGCTGTGGCTGCTCTTTAACTCGCGTGAGCAAAGTGATGTGTGAAACCGGGGCTGCGAGAGCAGCGTCGTTCGTCGTGGTGGAAAGCAGCGGCAGATCAGGGCCATTGTAAAGCAGCATAAGGGACTGGAAGCGCTCACGGAAATGAACAAAGCCGTGAATTTACAACACGTAAGGAGGGGACGTGTGAAGGGGGTGGAGTGAAAAGGAAAATGATGCCCTCCCGCAGTATAAGATCAGCCCTCCGAAACGCTTCTCGTGCTGAGCGCCAGTCAGGCTGGGGCAGAGGCAGTGGTACAGGTACGATATTGGGCAGTTATTGTTTAAACCAAGTAACCGGTCTGGACCTGCTCCTGAGCGGTCAATCCCCCTTTTCGGGAAACGCCCCCTTCAAACACCACCCCGCTTATTTGGCTTCTTCAGTGTCACTTTTCTATGATTTAGCTGAAACGTCCAACCGTCTATGATTGTTAGTACGATTTGAGGTTGATATTACACAGTCGGATAGTTTCGGCGTCCATGCCCCCCGAAATAAACTGCCTTAGAAGGTTTAATCAGGGTTTATTATTAACAAACATAGAAATAGTCCACATGTGGTAATAAATTATTTTCATATTCTGGAAGTGTTTCCCGAACAGTTTTATCGAAAGGTGCTGGTGGAATAAAACTATTGCATATTTCATAATCAGGATAAATTATATAAATTATACATAAAAACAGACAATTCCACCTCATTAACGCTACTTGATAATAAATAGATAAATAAAAACATTGATTGCCATTAGATTTTCGATTTTAAATTACGTTTAAAATAGAGGTCTTTACATACAAATATACACTAACGTAACGTTTACAGTTACAGTCAATATATTCACGCTTCATGACACAAAATCAAACGGAGGTTCGTTTTCTATGTTGTTCAGAGAAGATTTGTTGTTTAGTTTTCTGGGGTCTTCAGGGGTCCACACTTTAGCTGTTCTAATAATGTTTTGTTCCTTAAGTTGCTTTTCATCAGTCCATGACAAAGAGTGTCCAGCAAGAGGAGGCAGTCCATAATCAGGGTCGCTTGGCGAAGGTGACCCTGGAAAAAGAGATCAGAAGGAAAATAAACATTTTGCCATGCACCCGTGGGAACAGTCCGCGTACCCCGCTCTCTTTGCGCTCGGTCGTTTCAGTGACGCAGGTGACCCTGCTAAATGTATAAGCATCTACCCTGTTGCACGCAAAGGAAGAGTAACACCAGCTCTGCTGGCTTTGCAAATGCCAGGTTCCTCCCTCTTCTACAGCTCAGCCTAGCTGTGGCTGGTATCTCGCCTCAGACACGGTGCCAGGTGCCCTTCTCTACCCAGGCCGCGGTCTGGCGCCGGGAGAGAAGCGGTGGCAACAGGCAAGGTGCACATTCCTTCAGACCAATGGGCACTGTGGGAGCGAGTGCGCGTGAGCCTGTCTTTGTGTGTGTGCGCGCGCGTGTGACCCCGTCCCATCCAGGGAAGCCAGGAGCGCCTGGCCGTGCGTCTTTGCGTCTGCCCGCGGCCGCGCGTGAGGCGCTGGGGTCTGTCCGGCCGCGGCGGGGCTGCGCACTTACGTGTGCCCCGGTGGCAGATGATGACTTTCTTGGGCTGGCTGGGGCTCTCGCTGCTGGCGCTCCGCAGGGGCAGGTCCGACTGCACCAGCTCGCTCAGGAAGTTGATGTAGCCAATGGCCAGGCGCAGGGTGTCCACCTTGGAGAGCCGCTTCTCGTAGGGCAGGGTGGGGATGTGGGAGCGCAGCCCCTCGAAGGCGTCGTTGATGGACTGCATCCGCCGCCGCTCCCGCACGTTGGCCGCCTGCCGCAGCTGCTGCAGCTCGGCCTCGGAGCGCACCCGCCGGCGCCGCTTGGCGGAGCCCAGCGCCTTGAGCCTCCCCCCGGGAGACAGCAGCTCGGAGGCGGCCGCCCCGCAGCACTCGTAGGGGAAGCAGGGCGAGGCGGGGGAGGAAGAGGCGGAGAAGGCGGCCGCCGCCTCGCAGCAGTAGCCCCCCTCGCCCTGCGCCCCGTCCCGGTAATAGTCCTGGAGCTGGCGGCTCAGGAAGTCCACGTCCGGCTCCAGGAACTCGTCCGCCTCCAGGGGGTCGCGGGAGGACTGGTCCGTGAAGAAATCCTCCTCGTCGAAGTAGGGGGGCGAGGAGAAGGAGTCCAGCCCCGCAGGGAAATGCTCCAGCAGCACCGTCTCCATGCTGCGCCCTGGCCCGGGCACGCGAGGGACCGGGCGGGGGGACACCCCGCCGCCGGGAGCCTCCTGCCGCTGCGGCCCCGCTCCCTGCAAACGCTGCCCCCAGCTCCTGCTGCTGGCGCTGCCCCGGCGCCTCCGGCTCGCTCGCTGGGGAGGCGGGCTGGGGACTTGCTGGAGCTGAGGGCTGGCACGCGAGGACTCTTATAACTACATCCACAGGCGCGTGCCATTAACCAGCCGCGCCAGCCAATGGGAGCGAGCCGCAGGGGGAGCGAGGCGGGCGAGGGGGCTGGGTGGGGGTGCGCACACCTAGACAGCTCCTGAGCGCGGAGCGGAGGGGCGGGGCCTGGGCCGGGCGGGGCGGGCGCTGCCCACTGCCCCTCCCCCCCCCCGCTGCCGCTGCGGCTCTACCTGGCCCTGCTCCGGCACCTGCAGGTGTTCGCCCTCGCCCCCGCTGGCCGCAGAGCCGGGCTGAGCGGGGCAAGGCGCGGAGGCGCGGGCCGCTCGGAGGGATTGTATTTGTGCACGATCGCTGTGGCTGCGGGCAGGACTCCCTGGGTGGCCCTCCCGGTCTCCAGGCCACTTGCCTGGAATTGTAACGCAGCCCTCAACCGAAACGGCACGGCTGGGTTTTCGCCACGCTGTAGCCCCCGCCCCCGCCCCGATCTTCGAGATCGTGACCCCGCAAATGGCTTGGATGAGGCCTTGTAGCGTGACCCAGTTCTCTTACGGGGATGGGTACCTGCCACAGGTAGCACCAGGCGTAGCCACGCTGCTCAGATGGAGAGTTCGCTACTTAGATCCGCCTGGACGGTGCAAAAGCTTCTTTCTACTCCCCTTCTTTCGAATGCCCTTAAAAATTAATGAAAGCAACATATTTCCATGCCTTCCATGATCAAATACGAACATTTCATTCTAGATTTTGAATAATATCTGCTTCATTGGAGACCTGGACAGCAAATGCCATCCTTTATCTTTATTTCTTTACCAAACACTTTCGAAATGGAGCATTAACTTATACAGATCACATCTGCAAAATCTACAGCCACGAAGTATGCTTTCCACAGAGGTGTATTTCATTCCTTGATACTTGGTGTCTTTGTCAAGTCACTTAAATATTTTTCCACCATGTCTTTAAGCAGTAACACGATTTGTTCAGAGAGACTGTGAGTTGAGCAGCTTTAAGAGTTATTTTAGAAGCAGGCATAAGATTGATGGATTGCTCGAGTGATATTTTATTAGTTTTAGTGGCGTTTGAAATTAAGACACTTTAACATCAGAATAAATTACATCAACTTCTTGCGTTTGGGTGTTTATCGATTTTAAACATATCGGATTTTACCTCCCCCCCTCATTACTCTAATTCAGAAGGCACTCATTTTGCAGCGGTTCTGTTAATAATTTTCTAGCTGACTCTAATTGATTAAGGAGTTAAAAATCCTCACTGGGGTAAAATGGATTACACATCAGATTAGGGAAAGATTATCTCTGTCATTAACGCTGCAATATTTTGCTCAGCCAGAGTCTGTCGAGGTTTATCGAAATTCACTTTCCAATGTATCACTGAGCATTTGCACAGATCAGAACAAAAATGGAAACATATCCCTCTTGTATCTGCAAAGCAAGACAGGAGAAGTAATAAATGACCAGACTTCAAAGCACTTAACAAAATTTTGACACCATAAGAATAAAATGTGACGTCCTGGTGATCAAAGGCTTTTACAAGAGTTATTTCTTGGGAAGTCGTGTTTTTGGACTAACCACATTAATGTGTACAAGAATTTAATGTGTCCATGACTTAGTTCGGTAGATTTTGTTCAGAATCACGAACAGGAATGAACAGTGAAATAACCAGTGGGCAGCTGGAAAATGACCCTCATTTGTTATGCTGGGGGCAGCCAGTGCGCTGGAGGAAGACCATTTCTAAGGAACTGGAAAGATTTGGGTCTGTTTTTTCAATCTTAGTATAAAGAACCCCTTCAAAGGGTTCCTCTTGCCAGAGTAAAGGCGTAAGGACTTGAAGCTATTCGGGAGACTTTTTCGCCCCTAGAGTTGTTTTTCTCCCGTATGAAATGTAAAAACATATAAAGCTGTCCATTATATTCGCAACAACTCAGATTGGCTTTACGAAGATAGGCAATACGTAGTCTGAGAGAGGAATTCATATTCATGCAATCGCGGTTAGAAGGGAGTTTCCCATTAGTGACTGTTCCTCCTACTGGCTTTCAGGAGGAAGAGGGAAGAAGCCCATGGACTGCAGGATTAGGACCGTGATGAGCAAAACAAGGCTGTGCGCGCTGGCATGGCCGACTCGGCGGCAAACAAACGCTGCGTTCGCAGGATCGTGCCTTCTGCAGCACACTTGCATGTGACCTTGCCCTGCAGAATATGACCTCGAATTAACTGCTCGGGAAGAGACGCCGCCCTGAACCCAGCTTGGCCCATTACATTGAGAAACACCCTCCGCATCTGTAAACAAGTGACCCCAGCGAATGCAGCGGCTCTCCCGGGATCGAAGAGATAAAAGCAGCGGGATCTTCATCAATCAACGCCAGCCCCCTGGTCAATACGTTTCTCCAGCAGCCGCCCAGCCGCCCTAAGGTTCACGCAGTGATCAGCAGCAGCGTCTCTGCCCAGCCAGCAGCTTCCCCCCCGTTCCCATGACCTGGCTGGGTCTCTGTTTGGAACAGCCGGGGAGCTAGGCCGGCTGTCTGGTGGGCAGGCCGCATGGTCTGAGACAGACACCCGCGGGACGGGGCAGAGGCTGTGCGGGGTCAGTGGCGCAGAGGGGCCAAACCCAGCCTGCATGAAACTCCAGGGCCTCTTCCTCCCGCAGGGCTTGTTGGAAAGCCATGTCATGAAGTGGTACGGTCTCAGCCTCCGTGTTCCGACCGCGCCCCAGTGCGCGAGGCACAGGGTGGGAAACACAGATGCAATCTCAGTGGGGCCTAAGTCCCATGGGTGCCAGTGGGGCCGGGCTTGCACCCTCCCTCTGCGCCCCGAAGAGGATGGCAGACACCGCTCTGCTTTGCGCCTTCAGCGCTCCCCGAACGCGCGGCGCGGAGACCTGCCCAACAATTCCTGCCTGAGGGACGATGTTAAATCTTAGCTGAGCACGGCCCCAGGCTCACTAGAAGCCCTCCCCCCCAGTGCTCGAAGAGCAGGCAGAGCTCCCCCACCTCTCTGAGCAGCATTGGAAATACTCGTGTAGCTGAAGTTTCCCTACTTAAAAAGACAGTGTCCTCCTTTGCTTGCCCTCCGGTGGAGCTAACTGAACTCCGACCGAAGAAATATACAAGCTCAGGCTCCAACGCGATTAAACGAAGGGCGATGAAGTTCTCTCTTCTTTAATTCCCACGACTGCAGTGTCTCGCCGACACCAAAAGAAGCACAGCCTTGTTCCCAGATCGCCCAAGTTTCTTGCCATGGTTTCGCTTATCTCCAGCGGGTCCATTGGGAGGCAGCCTTCTTGAGTACTTTGAGAAGCACCTTTCCCCTTGATATCTGGAATATTGCGGGACCTGTTCAGCATCGAAACTCTCACTCGTTTCGTCCTGTGGCACTCGACAGGCTAAAATAGTACCCGATGCCATTTAGAAGTATTGATGAATTTGTTGAGACATAGGGAATCTGGTGCAGTAAGAGCCATTGAGCCCGTGAGATAAAGCTGCAGCAATTGTTCCCAATCTTTGAAGTACGGGGAACTCTGTAACAATCAAGAGCACCAAGGCTCTCTCGGATGTTACCTATTTGTGCCCAGATTGAATATGCTGATGCATTGCAGAGAGACGTGATGCTGGGATAAATGAGAGGCGTCTGACTTTTTCGCTACTGCACCTTGTTTTATTATAACGCTCTGCTTTGGTGCCAAGTGGATTTGCTTTGACAGCCAGGTATTGGAAAGAAATTCTAGAGGGTTTCACCTGTCCTAAATAAATACATTTATTCAATGTTCTCAAAAAAAAATTCAAGATCGCCAGTTGGGTGCCCCTGTAGAAGACACGGAAGAAAAATATCATATTTATGGTCTACAAGAGGATGTAAAAAGACACAGTGACAGCCTCCTGCAAAGTGAATTCCAAGCAGTATCAAATGCAGGCCTATAACAGGAAGTCCGTGTGCTGATTAGCTCAGCATAATTATTTACTGGTTCTACCAGTTGCATGAAAGGGAGATCGCTTTATAATCACACCTTCATCCGCGTTGCTTTATACTATTCAATGACCTCTCGCCTTCCCATTTACAACGGTTGGCTACTAATCTTGGTAATGGAAAGACTCCTGGCGGTGTAATTATTCATAAGAAACTGCGTCCTGTCATTCCAAGGTTCACCTGATGGAAAGCCAAAGGTTTAGTGCGATATCCTTCACTTGTGCAACTAGGAAAGTTGTTTGAACTCCTGAAAAGTAAACATAATAAATTATTACAATCAGCCCTGTGCTTCGTGGCCTCATTCAGGAATAAAGGAAGTGCAATCTCAATGAGCAAGGACCAGAAGAAGAGCCCTGCTGATTGCTGGGATACGTTTTTTCGTGTTCACTGTACAATGCAGTTGGCCTTACAAACATTGGCTTGACAAGCTAGAGGAGTCGGAAGGGGGCAAACCAGGATCAAAGGACAGACAGGTGACCCAGAGTCACCTTTGCTAACTCTCCGCGCCAGGTCCTGAACTCGGCAGTTGGGCTGGACTCAGGGTCAGTCCCTGTAGCCCGACCTGAAAATCAGCAAGTCAGAGCAAATCGGGGCGCCCCGAAGAAACCTCTGCCGCCCGCTCGCAGTGTTGTCCTTCGCCACTGCTTTCTCACCCCTCCCCGGTCGCCTCTCCTTGATAGGCAGCAGGTCACAGGTGTGAGCGTCGCGCGGCGGCTGAGCACCAGCTCTTCAGCCGGGGGAGCTGAGATGCTGAGAAGCATCTTGGTTGGCCAGACTGATTCTGCCCCATGGCTGAGACCCCGCTGGACTCCCGGCCTGTGCACCCTGTGCAGCTGGGCTTGGACCAGCAGATGAAACGGCCTCGTCTTCGTATTAGCCCTTCTGGGGTGGGAGCTGCACCTTCGGCAGGTTTGTGTCCGTTGCTGCTGAAGCTTCCACCGATTCCTCCGCCGTGCTAAAGCTCGTGTGCGCGCCACAGCCGTGCGCTCCAAGAGGTGCTGGGCGCGCAGCAGAGGCTGACGGCACTGGAAGGGAGCGCGGCTGCTGGGGCTGCAGAAGAGCTGGGATGACGGGGTGGTGAAGCGGAGGGGGGCCCAGAGAATGTTGGGGCTTGCACGGAGAAGCAGGAAGCACGCAGAAGGTGTGCCGGACAGGGGACAACAGAACGGCTGCAGCCATAGCAGTTGTGAGACACTGCGGATACCTTGGCATTTGAATGCTGGGCAGGAGTTGGAAATCCTGGAGTTAGTAGAGGACTGGGGATGCCAGAAATGCTTAGAGCAGTAGGCGTGATAAGGGGACTGGATGTGCTTTGGCTAATCCTATAGGAGCACCAATAAAATCAATTTAAACGTGACACCCTTACTTTAAAACACTCCTCCGTGTTTGGAGGAGCTTGCACATCAATGCTTGGACATCCATGATAAAACGTGATTGCTTTATACAGCGCATGAGACTTTTTTACATCAACTCAGATACCAGAGTTCTTTGAACCAAGTCTGATGCCACGGACTCAATTATGAGTTTATTGTACTGTGTAATGGATGTCAGTCATTGTGCTGAAGATAACTGGGGAAAGGACTAATTCAATGATGTTTGTATAGGCAAATTTTTCATTTACATTTGAAAATTTAATAAAATTAACCTATCCAAACTGAGATTAGAGGAGCAATCTTAGAAAGGTGAGGACACTTAAAGGTAGCACATATCTTAGATTGCCCCAGATACTACGAAAGTGTAAATTTTGAAAGCAATGAAAAAGCAACATTGCAGTCTTAAACATTGAAATACCCCTGGGCAAGTACTGTCTAGTACTGCAAGTACTGGACATTTTATCTTACATGCTATGGTCTGATTCACTTTCAAACCACACTTACACTGACTAGAGAGAGAGCTGTGAGGCGGGCAGGTAAACCAGTCAGTATGAACCCCTTCCACAGGCAGCTCCCACACCCTGGGATGACCTTCTCCAGCAAAGTAAAGTTCAGTTCTGCTCGAAATCCAAAATGACAAATATAAAATATTGTATAATAGCTCCAGGTCACTGAATCCAGGAACAAATGGAGGTTTGATACATTTGCCATATGAAGGGCCTGATTCTATTCCCTTCCAAATTAACAGGTGATTTGAATGGGGAACAAAATCAGGCCTAAGTATTGTTCCACAGCTACAGTAATCCTGAAACAGGGTCATCATGAAAATACAAACATGTACTGTGTTTAAATTAGGTGCGATCCCGTGGCCCAGATTGGTGATAGGCTTGGAGTTTAGAGCGTTGCATTTGTTGGGGGTTATAGGACTATTCCAGCTTGTAGCCATTTCCACTCCTGCAGCACTGTTTTTGTGATGAGCAATCACTGAAGAAATTATACCAGACAATGGGTGCACAGTAGTATATTGGGGTTTCTACTGGGTTTGACTTTCAGCTTTTTGGTGCAGAGCATGATTTCAAACAAGGTCTCCTTACCCTAGAGATAATGAATGGCCTAAGGCAGTGTTTCTGAGACTTTTCAGGTTAGCAACCCCTTAATCACAGTAAAAAAATGTGTGACCTCCCTTACATGCACTATAAAAATAAGCGTAAAATGGTATCAGCGATCACAACGATAAACCTATATAACTGCATGTTTCGAGAGGCTGGCAGAGAATACCTGAATGTGAAGAATAATGTGCGCGGAGAGCTAGATTTTCTTTCCTTTAGACTATAATAAAATATTTAATGCCTGGCAACTTCTACCTCCCGCATTGCCTTTCCTGATCCCCCTGCAGGCCAGGACCCACAGTGGAGAAACACTTGTCAAATGGCAAGCTCAGCTGAGCGGACACAAAGTCACCTCCTAGGCTATTGGCCTCTGGAAGCTCCATAGGAAACCTAAGCTACACTGCACAAACCTCTAGGTGTAGGAATCATAGAAGATAAGGGTTGGAAGGGATCACAGGAGGTCATGAAGCCAACCCTCTGCTCAAAGCAGGATCAACCCCAATCATCCCAGCCAGGGCTTTGTCAAACCCAGCCTCAAAAACCTCTAAGGATGGAGATTCCACCACCTCCCTAGGTGAGGCGGGAATCTCCTGCCTTTCTACTGTTGGTTACTGAATTCAGCATTTTGAACGGGTCCCATTGCAGGCCCTGTCTTCATCCTGCCCACTCCAGCACTTGGCTTCCTAGGAATGGCGAGGACTCATAGACTCATAGGTCAGAAGGGACCAATATGATCATCTAGTCTGACCTCCTGCACAAGGCAGGCCACAAAACCCTACCCATACACATTTATAACAACCCCGAACCCATGACTGAGTTATTGAAATCCTCAAAAGTGAGATTTGAAGACCTCAAGCTGCAGGGAATCGATCAGCAAGCAACCCATGCCCCACGCTGCGGAGGAAGGCGAAAAACCTCCGGGGCCTCTGCCAATCCGCCCCAGAGGAAAATTCCCTCCCGACCCCAAATATGGTGATCAGCTAAACCCCGAGCATGTGGGCAAGACTCACCAGCCAGCACCCAAAAAGGAATTCTCTGCAGTAACTCAGTTCCCATCCCATCCAACATTCCCACAGACCATTGAGCAGACTTATCTGCCGATAATCCAAATCAATTGCTCAAATTAAACTATCCCATCATAACATCCTCTCCATATACTTATCAAGCTTAGTCTTAAAGCCAGATAAGTCATTTGCCCCCACTACTTCCCTTGGAGGAGGAGGAGGGTGGGTAAGTCTCAACTGGGCATGCCCAGAAAGTTCCCCAATGTTCTATTGACCCGGGAGTAACAGAACCTCCAGACTGAATTCAGACAGCAGAGAAAGAGATTTAAAGACACAGCATCCCAGAGGAGCTGTGCTCTCTGGCTGACTTCCAGATGGAGCCGTCACTCAGTGCAGAGGAAGAAAGGTTCCCAGGGTCCTCAGGATTTTGAAAAAGAAAACTGATGACTGGGAGAAGAAGGGGTGTCTTTCAGGGAGGCAGGGCCCAGTGAACTGTCAGCAGTGGAACCAGCAGACTGGCAGCAACAGTCTTTTATCTGAGTGCCTGAATATCTCACAGTGCAGCTATGTGCATAGACCTAATGTCTCACCTGCCTCTTGTCTTTCCTAGCTGGACGCCTTCCATGTCTTGTGTGGGCCCTTCTACCTCGTGTGCGTTGCATGCTCTGGGCTTCACTAGCCGCTTGGGTCCCTTATGGTCCCGTTGCGTTGTCTTTGACAAGCCCTTTACGGCCTTGCTGCTTGCTCCCCAGTCACGTCGGAGATCGTTCGCAGGCGGGGTGCCAGAATCGTGGTCGCAGAAGAGTCTCTGTTGCACCTTTCTCCGCTACCATCCAAAGCCCCATTCCCCACCAGTTAACCCAGAGCTCGTGAAAGTGCCAGGCTCGCTGGGAGGAAAGGGAATGCCTGTGCACCAGGCTGGCATGAAGCGCTTCTCAAACCCGTTTAAAACTAGAGATGGCCCAAAGCTGCCCAATTCAGCTCCAGTTTTCAATCACCTCCAAGTTCAGGGTAGGGTGGCACCAGTGCCTTTTGGTGCGGTTCACAGGAACCATGAGATCACTGGGAAAATCTGGGGCAGACAGATTTTGGTTGGGTCCCATCATCACTTCCAACCATATTTAAGCAATCCCTGTCCCTCCAGCAAAGGGAAGCCCTGCGGAAATGCCCAGCCTTATTGGTCATGGCACAGACTGGCAAGCTGCTTGGCTCCTCCATCCTCCCCACACAGCTTGGCCGCTCAAGTCCCTGGAGAGTCTGGCAGGGCTGATGCACCCCAGACAATGTACTGAGGCACATTTCTTTTTCTTGTCTTAGTTTCCCCTTCCTAGTCTCCATCTGTGCTCCTCTGAGGTGAAATGCCATTCCTGTGCATGGGATTCCCTGCCAGAAAGTTAGGGTTCAACCCATGAAACAGTTGCAGTGCCTCTGTGCCAGGGGAATGAAATCCTGTAGGCCAAGCAGAGCAGCTTTCTTGGTGAGAACTGAGGCTCCCTCCCATACCTGACCGATGTAAGCTTCTTTTTAGATAAAGTGCCAGCCAGAACCGTATTATAATAAGGACGTCACATGCCTTTAACTAGCTGTACTTACAAGACAAAGGGCAGATCCATCACTACAACACAGCTACAACCCCAAACACCCACCTAAACTTCCAAGGCCATACTCTACCCCCACTTCGCAAAGTGTAAAAGGAATAATTCCCTGGATCACTGGTTTTAAAACATTCCAACCTGACTTTGGAGCTGCACAAAAATAAAGGAAACATGGAAAATGTCAAAGGGCAGCAAGGTCCCCAAAGGTCAGCGGAATGTGTGCCATCCTCAGCCGCTGGATTTTCATGGCTCTGTTTGCCGATCTGGTTGTGGACAGGGTTTTTATATCCATTCTTCTGACGAATATAATTAGTGTCTAGCCCATCTATATCCCCATGTAGGGATCCAAGGTTTTTGTGTTCACTGTGCTACTCATTCCAGCTGCCCAATCCAAAAGGAGCTTTTTAGCCACTTCTTTCCCAGAGGAAAACTACACCACCACAGTTATCCTTATATAAGCAATGACTAATCTTTTGCGGAAGCTGCCAGGTCTGAATCAGAACTGCAGTACATCTAGGCCCAGCCCCTGCCTGACCTTGCAGGTCTAACAGGTGACGAGAACCCAAATTCCCCTCCCCCCCATTGTATCCCTCCACACACACACTGGTCCCCGCTGGGGTGGTAGCTATCCCAAAGTGGCAAGTAGGGGAAGAAGCAGAGCTGTGCCACCCTCTCTATATTAGCCAGGGGAGCCAACCGGACAACAGTGGAAAGCATATTCTGTGTTGCACTCTTACTTTCCCAGTGGGTGGTATAAAAAACAGCTGGCGCAAGGTGGTATAAAAAACAGCTGGTGCAGCACTTCCTCCGGAGAGGTAGGGCTCCACACTGCCCCCTAGCACAGGCCTGTGCATTAAAGGCGCAACGCAGCACCTCGTCACTGAACATCCCATACACATATACCCCAAGCAGTAAAATGTCCGTTTTGCTGTGTTCTGAACTGGATCAATAAAACGAACACTACTTTAACTTGTATTAATAATTTGTACTGAGTGATACTTGGAATTAAATGACTAACAATGAATGCTAAGTTATTCATCATACCCAGAGCTGAAACAGCTGGAAAAACTCCAGATCCATTCATTGGTTTACGGATCCAAAATCTCCCCAAATCCACATGACATTCCTGAACGTTGAAACCTGTTGTAGTCGAACGGTGTGTGCTATTTTACCACTGGATACAAATCTAGGGCCTGATCCTGCTGTCCTGTCACATGCAAAATTCCCCTTGACTTCAGGAATTCATCTCCTAAATAGTTTCTTATGCATATATTATTCCAGTTGATATTGGTCCTAATTTAAGATCATGAAATGGTTTTGAGAGCCTCCTGTTTTAGCTGGTTTTAGCGTGCACAGATCTTCATTGTTTGGTGTAAAACACCCCACTTCTGGAGGGTCTACCGTCACACACGGGAAACAGGTTAGAAGAGACACTTTCTCAGCATGGAGAGTTTTTCTAACTTTCTGGGACCTGCAGTGCAGATCTAAGAACAAATAATTTGCTCCCAAGCTTTCCTGAATCATGGGACAAATTTTGACTTGTGGAAACGTTTTAAAAATCTATTGATTTTATATGGAGTTGCATCTACTTAAGCCGGGGCTCTGAGGTCAATAAAATCACACTGCCGCAAAAACAGAATTAGGCAGGGCGAGATTTTCAAAACACCTTAGTACCCAGCAGCTCTCACGGATGCCTCACTGACACCTGATGTGCTGAACTCTTTTGGAAAGGTGGGCACTTATTTTGGGTCCCTAAATGGCAGCTGAGGTCTTATGGACATTGGCCCACAGTCGTGCATTTAGCCCAGTATATCTACATCAGCTTACATGTTAGCAGATGGGCAGAGGCAGCCATAAACTGCAGCTTGATAAAACCCTGGCTGGGATGATTTAGCTGAGGATAGTCCTGCTTTGAGCAGGAGGTTGGACTAGATGACCTCCTGAGATCCTTTCCAACTCTAATATTCCATGATTCTAAGTCTACAGCAACTAGACTAGCACTTCCCATTCCACTTCACCCCTAGTTAATATGAAACTGGACAGTTAAACTTATTCTTAGAAGAAGAAATATCCAAGAACATCTATTTTCTAAATATATAACTTGGTTATATCAAGCCCTTCGCTTTCTGTTCAGAAAAAGCACCTACTGCAGAGCTGTGGGTTTCTCCAGACCAACCCACCAAGCACTACTCCGCATGGGGCGGGTTTCTTGGAGACGTCTGTGGCTGTCAGTTTACACCCAGAACCTTCCCTGGGCGCTCAGAAGTAGGGCGGCTAGATCAGCTGGCAGGCTGGCGGGGGCTGACCACGCTGACAGGAAAGTTGCACTCACCTACGAGCACGGCTGGCTTTATCCCCCCAAGCGTTCAGGCTGTCAGTGCGGCAGAGCCAGCCTGCTATGGCCGAGGGAGCTGGAGTTCGCTCTGCCCCGCATCACCATGAGCTGGGCCAGCCCAGCGAGCTCACAGGAGCCTGACGCGAGAGGCGAGGGGCCGCGGCTGGGTCTTCGGCCCCCACTTGAGCCTCAGACAGGCCAAGCGCGCCACGGAGGGTCCCGCAGCCTCATCCCCTTAGGCCAGCGGCGAATTGCGCCGCTCTTGTCCCCGTGCAACCCGAGGCCAGAGCGGACCTGACCCGGCGTCGCTGAGGGGGCGGGCGGGACGGATCGCCGACGTGCTCCGACTGCCCTCTCGGGCCGCGCCGCCCCGCGCCGCCAACGGAGCGAGCTGCGAACGCGGGGAGGTGGCTGCTGCCCCCGCCAAAGTGCCACGATGCCAGGGAGGGGCGATAATCCGGGGGGTTAGTCCGGGGGGGCGATAATCCGGGGGGGCGATAATCCGGGCCGCCGCGCTGCTCCGGGCCCGGGCAATGGGGACACACCCCCGGCCCGGCCGCACATCGCGCCACGACGGCGATGCAGCCGGCGGCGGTGCGGGCGCTCGCCGGGGAGGGAGGCACCCGCAGCACGGCCCGCGGCCCCCGCCCCGCGAGCCGCTACCTGGGCTCGGGGCCGCTCACGCACCGCGACCGGCCTCTCGTCCGGCTCCGGGAGGCGGAGCGCGCCGCGGTCACGGCTCTGGCCGCGCCTGGGAATCGCACCACTTGTGCAGGCGGGCGGGGTCCCAGAGCCAGGCCTGGGGCGCGCGGGCGCCATCGATCCGCAGGCGCCGAGGCCCATCCGTGGCCGGGGGCACGGCCGGCAGCTCTTCAGGCCGGGCGGCGCCTCCTGTACCCGGGCCGGCCCGGGCTGCGCTGGCGGCCGCAGCGCCTGGTGCCCGGCTGGCTGGTGCCGGCACGTGCAGAGGGCAGGGCAGGCGGCCCCGGCTCAGCCCCCCGCTGGGAGCCGCTCCCCAGCCGCCGCGCAGCGATCGGGGCGCGGGCCCGCGCCGGCCGGGGCTGAGCCGAGGGGCGCCTTGGCGGGCCCCGAGCACGAGCCCCCAGGGGCTCCAGCGGGCAGCTCCCGCCTTGCGGCGCTTCCCCGGGGGGCGGCGGGCGCGCTGCGAAGCGGCTGGCGGAGAAGGCCGGGGGGCTGTTGCAGCCGGCCCCGGGCACAGAGGCTGGCCCGAGCGGACAGACAGCCCCGCTGGCGAGGCCTGCCCCGCTCCGGCCAGTCTTGGGGGTGCACGGCCGCAGCGCCCCCGGCAGGGCCAGGCCGCTCGGGCCCAGGAGGAGCGGGGGGAAAGAGCCCGGCGCCGTCGTGCCTCGGCCGCCCCTTCCCCTAGGAGGGCGCCGCCGCTCGGAGCGGCCGGGCGCTGCTCACCTGCGTGCGCCTCGCCGCCTGGGGGCGGGCGCTGGCCTGGAAGCCGGCGCGCGCCGAACGCCTCGTTAGCGGGCGGGGCGGAGGGGCAGGCTGCGCCCCCCCCGCCCTATTCTTGCAGGCCCACAAACAACCCCCCCAGGAGTCACCAGCGGCGGCCCGGTGCGGGTTTCAAAAGGCAGCACCTGCAGGAGCCGCGGCCGTGAATGGCCCGGCTTCAAACAGCGAGCCCGTACCTGATCCCCTTTCTCAGGCGGCGGGCTCGGCCCGCTCGCCCCGCTTGGGAACCAGGCAGCCCCGGGGCCGCGTCTGTCTGGCGGCCAAGCTGCAGGATGGAGCAGTCCATGGGAATCTGGCCACTTGTGCTCCTCGCCTGCGGGGGGGGGCCGGGCCTGCTTTACAAAAAGAGACACAATTCAGCAAAACGCTCAATGACCATTATAAATGATGTGCGCTCGCTCCGCAGCGCGCCTGGCAAATCCAATTATATGGTCGCGCCCGCGCGATTCCCACGTGTTCTCGGCCGCAAACAGGTATTTCCCGAGCGCTCGGCCGCGCTCTCAGCAGCCCGGAGAAATGCCACACGCTGAAAGGCTGCGCTCTGAATAGTCACGTTCGCCTTTGTTCGCTGCTGCGCGAACAATAGCGCGGGGGGCTCGGTGTCTGCCGTCGTGCAAATTTACCAATCGCGGGCTAAAAGTGTCCGACACCTGCTTGGCAGAGCAGAAAGTTGCCCGCATTTCCATAAACAATTTACTGTTCTCCCCGCTTCTACATTGGCCCAACAATACCCGGGGTGAAAGCTAATATCATTTAAATCAACTGCAGTAGCCGAGTTCAAGGAGCCGCGGCAATACCCACCACCCCTCCCCGGCTGCGGTGGGGTTTGTAAATCTCTCTGCTCCGGCCATGGAGGTAACCGAGCCCTGCAGCTGTGCACGGCTCACGAGATGTACCACGGCTAGTGCGGGGCACGGCGGGGGTGGGGGAAGCTCGGTCTCTCGTGCTAAACTGCTAAACTGCAGCGGGAAGGAAGGAGAGCGTTGACTCGGGCTTTCCTGCACGTCAACATGGGGATAGGAGGGAGCTGCTTGTTCACGAGTCCTTTGCAATCACAATGTTTCAATCTATTTTTTGGGGGGGGGGAGGAGAGAGCGCTGCCTAATCAAATCAACCCCTTGGCACAGAACAAAAGGAGCAAACGCACATCTTCCAGAATGGAGGGTGCTGCGTGCGAAGAGCTTTGCCTCTACGTTAACGATGTCCAATGGTTTGGCCATACAGACGTCTCATTCTTTTGAGATCGTGAATGGGGGAGGTGGGTAAATTGATCTGTCCTTGCTGGGAGAATATTTTGTGTGGACTTCATCGTCATACCGTAGAAGACCCAGGTTCCATATAAAATAAAGACACGCTACGAAATAGATTTTAAAGTAACAGCTCTAAAATGTCTGTCCAGCATCAGAGCCAGGTAGATTGTTTTCCCTTCTGTTTTCTCCAGCCGTGCCTTCATCTTCAGGCTACAGAGAAAGGATGTGCAGCAACAAGCAAGAACTCGGGAACCGATCTTCCTCTAGAGGGCGCACAAGGGAAATGTAACCTGCCCTGGCAAAGGTACCAGCATTTATATAGCATGGTGTCTACGTACAGACGTGGAAGTTTGTGGGTTTTCCCCTTGAATCTTAAGGTCGTACAAAAGACATTTGTTTCAGCAATAGATGCTGAAAATGCAGCTTTACAGTTACAGTCAATGCTTTGTACCATTTTATAAGTATAGCATTTGCAAATGCTAGGAGCAGCATGAGATTGCTTTAAGTACACTTCACCTATTTCTGCCCTGTCTCCTGCTCTTCTGAGCAGAGGAGACCACTAAGGAACCATTTCTGAAATGACATATTTTAATAAGGAGCCTTCGGTTAAAAATACACACAAAGCACTGTTGGGGAGAATGGTTAGTTTATATTATAACCTCAAAAGTATTAAATCACTCGTGTGCTAGAGGAGCACAAATGAACATTTTAAAAATGAAAGAATGTGGTCATGAGAGCAGAAAACAAGATAGGCAACATTAATTGAAAAGAATGTAAACATGTGCTAAACATTTCTACAAATGACCTGCTGAATGAATCAAAATAAAGAGTATCAACTGAAAAGAGTTTGTGCCTTTTTTTTTTGTTTTTAACTGCTGCTAAAATTCTATTGTATTTCCTGATAATTATGGTCCCAACTTTGCCACCCTTACAATGAATAATACTTTATGTGGTGAGTCGTTCCACTGCAAATATGTGCTACTCAGCATGAGTAATGGTGTTAGAATTCGGCCCAAAATGAATATGATCTCTATCTTGCAGACCCTTGTTCAGGCAAATGCAACCATTGGCTTCAAAAGGTAGCGTGAGTAAGGGCTTGAAGGACTAAGCCCTCCATATTTGTGATCAGTTATTAAATAAACCAGGAACATGATGACAAACATCCTGCACATCGAGATGCTGCAGTTTCTTTAGGGCTTGTCTACATACAAAGTTCCTACTGATTTAACTGTTCTAGTATAGTTAAAGCAGTACAATTCCCCGAGGGTGAATGTAGCTATAGAATCATAGAACCATAGGGTTAGGAGGGCTGCAAGGATCATCTAATCCAAGCCCCTGTCAAGAGGCAGAATTTGTTGTGTCTAAACCATCCAAGACAGATGGCTGTCCAGCCTCCTTTTGAAAACCTTCACTGAAGGAGATTCCACAGCCTCTCTAGGCAGTCTGTTCCATTGTCCTACTGTTCTTACGGTTAGGAAGCTTTTCCTGAGATTTCATCCAAATCTGCTATGCTGTAGTTTGAACCCATTGCCTCTTATCCAGCCCTCTGTGGCAAAAAAGAACAACTTTTCTGCATCTTTTTAATGGCAGCATCTCATGTATTTGAAGACTGCTGTCATGTTCCACCCCACCCCCACCTTACTCTCCTCTTTTCCAAACTAAACATACCCAGTTCTTTCAGCCTGTGCTCATACAGCTTGCAGTCCAACCCTTTGATTATTTTTGTTGCTCACCTCTGGATCCTTTCCAGTTTCTCTACATCCTTCCTATCCGTTGGTGGCCAAAATTCGACACGGTGCACCAACGGAGTAGAGTGGTACATCACCTCCTGTGACTTGCATTCTATGCCTCTTTTAATGCAAGCCAAAATTGCATTTTTTATTTAGGTAACAGCATTGCACTGTTGATGCATGTTGAGGTTGTGATCCACCTCAGCTCCCAGATCCTTCTTAGCAATGCTGCTGCCAAGCCGGTTATCCCCCATTCTGTATTTGTGCATTCAGTTTCTCTTCCCTAAATGTAACACCTTACATTTGTCTTTGGTGAATTTCATGTTGTTGTCTGTAGCCTGATTGTCCAATTGATCAAAGGGCCCTTAGAATTTTAGCTCTAGCCTCCTAAGTGTTGACATCCCCCCTAGCATCATCTCCTCTGCAAATTTGATCAGCACGCTCTCTATAGCTACATCCAGATCATTAATAATGAAGTCAAACAACACCAGACCCAGAACAGATCTTTATAGAACCCCACTTGAGCCCTCCTTCCCCTCAGACATCGCTCCATTAATAGAGCTTCATTTTCCATTGTTTAACCAATTATGTATTGTGACAAGGAAGGCCTGTTCCACCCCTGCAGGTCCTGTGCTTTTTTCAGCAACATCAGTGGTGTATCTGGGTGGGAGCAAAGGGGGGGGGGGAGAAGAAGAAGAAGAAGACCTAGTTCCACCCTCTACCCCAGCCCAGAGAACCTGTGAGGAATGTCCTCAAACTACTTAGTCCCAAAGATCAGGTGACCCAGAGAAGGTAGCTGTCCACAGCTCTGCTGCTTGTGGTCCACTTCCTAGGACCAGGAAGGAAAATTGTTCCACCTTCCTCATCTTGACCCTCTCTAGCTCCAGTATTATGGCAGCAACCACAATAGTGCCGTGCCACACCACACTGTCTGTCAACTCCCTTTCAGCTACCCCTGTCTGTCTGAAATGGAGGCTTTTAACTGCTGGGGCAAGCTCCTTAATTGGGCTCAGCTGGCCTAATTGGTCCAATTGCCTTGGAGTAGCCCCAGCTGAGTTACCCAGGGAATAAGGATTTATTCAGCCTGGGGCTAATATACATGCTTTCTAGTACACTTCTATAGTCTTCTGGCCACACCACTTAATGGTGGGTCTACTGAGCATGCATTTCTCCAGCTTACTTATCAGAATGTCATGTAGGACTGTGTCAAAAGCCTTGCTAAAGTCCAGGTTTATTATGTTCACCACATTCCCCCTATCCACCAAATCAGTTACCCTGTCAGAGAAGGAAATGCAGCTGATTTGACATGATTTGTTCTTAGCAAATCCATGTGGGGTGCTAGTGATTACCTCTTCATCCTCCCAGTATTCACAACTTGAATGTTTTATACATTGCTCTGGTAGCTTTCCAGGTATCAAGGTCAGGCTGACTGGTCTATACCGTACTGGTGTAACAGTGCTTATATGAGTATAGTTTATTCCCATTATAAAGGATAGGGAGGCTGATCTGTAATAATTTAAGAATATTGTATGTGGTCTGGCTATTGGGATAGTTACTGTATAGCTATTGGATTATTGGAATGTTTAATATAATGTATATGTTGGTTATTTTAATAGCAGGGCTTTCAGGAAACTAGCAGGAAGGCAACATAAGTCACCTCTGAGTAAACCCAGTGGGTGTCATTAAGAGACAATGACTAAGCTATTATCTGGGAAGAGGACACTTCCAGGTGCCAGCACAGTTACAAGATTTTTTTTTTTTTGGTCAAGGCTGGGAGCCAAAAGATCAAAGGACATGAAATGGTTAAAAGGTCACTCTGGAGAGGCGGAAGGCAGTTGTCAGGGAGCTGCTTGAAAAGAACAAGCTAGCACAGAGAGAGACTATGTTGGAGGGTCTGAAGAAAAAATTGTCTAGTCTGCTACCATGGGGTGGTAGAGCTTAGGATAAGATAGACAAGTGTGCAGCCTTTTATTGCATTAAAGCCCTTTTTTCCCATGTGCCTTGTTCCTGCCGATAAAATTATGCAATACTTTGTTTTCAGAAAGTTCCAGATCAGCTGTATTAACCACTGGTCACAAGCTCTCAAAGGGGAGACTTGCAGGTGTAGACCCGAGCCAGGCCTGCCGAGCAATCATGGCTGATGCATAAGGCTGAGATTTAGTCAGGGGTATTTTTAGTAAAAGTCATGGACAGGTCACGGCAATAAACAAAAATTCATGGCTGTCTGTGACCTGTCCATGACTTTTACTATAAATACCCCTGACTAAATCTTAGCTGCTCCTGGGGCACTGCAAGGCCCCAGGGCACTGCTGCTCTGGGAGGCCCTGGGGAGTTGCTGCTCTTGGGGGGGCCGTAGGGGCCCCCACTCTGGCAGCAGGGGCTGACTGACCCTGGCCATCCACTGCTCTGTGGCCCCCAGGGACCATTCTCCAACAGCCTCTGGGGTCGCCCCTGGGACCGCTACTCGGGCAGTCCCTGGGGCCAGCCGCATTGGCTGCTCCAGCTGGCCCTGGGGCCACTCCAGCAGCGGCTGGCGTGACTGGCCCTGAGCCTGCTCCGGTGGCCCTGAGGTCAGCTCAGCTGCACTGGCCACTGCAGTTGCAGAAGTCACGGAGTTCACAGAAAGTCACGGAATCTCTGACTTCCACGACCTCCGTGACAGACTCACTGATACACAATGTGCTAAAAACCAGGGTCTGGTTTAAAAGTGGGAGAATTGCAGGATTCTACCCCCCAGGCAGTAATGGCATGAGGTGGGGGTATGAGCCCACAAAAGGGGACAGAAGTGCAGATGGCCATGTAACCGTGACGCCCATACAGGAAGGAGAATAGCTAGAGCAATAAAAGGCACCTTTACTTTGGTATAACTGTGCTCATACAAGGGGTGGTGCTGGTATAACTATTATGGTGAAGAAATCACTTTCTCATCTGACTGTTATATGGTACAAAAACTGTGGATAGACACGGCATATGCCTATCGTGTTCCCCGTTTATTATATTATAGTCAAACTGCATTTTTCAATTGGAGGAAATATTTTGTATAATCTCCAGATCATAAGAATATAATCTGATCTCCTGGATCCAGACGCCGTTTAAAAAATAGGAAACAAAGGGCAAAAATAAATGGTCAGTTTTCAGAATGAAGAGAAGTAAATAGGGGTGTCCCCAGGGGTCTTTACTGGGCAGTACTGTTCAGCATATACATGATCTGGGAAAAGGGAACAGTGAGGTGGCAAAATTTGCAGATGATACAAAACTATTCCAGATAGTTAAGTCCAAAGCAGACTGCAAAGAGTTACGAAGGGATCTCACAAAACTGGATGACTGGGCAACAAAATGGCAGATGAAATTCAATGTTGATAAATGCAAAGTAATGCACGTTGGAAAACATAATCCCAACTATATATATAAAATGATGGGGTCTAAATTAGCTGTTACCATTCAAGAAAGAGATCTTGGAGTCATTGTGGATAGTACTCTGAAACTATCCACTCAGTGTGCAGTGGCAGTCAAAAAAGCTAACAGAATGTTGGGAATCATTAGAAAAGTGATAGATAATAAGACAGAAAATATTGTATTGCCTCTTTATAAATCCATAGTACACTGACACCTTGAATATTGCGTGCAGATCTGTCGCCCAACTCTAAAAAGATTTATTGGATTTGGAAAAGGTACAGAAAAGGGCAACTAAAATGATTAGGGGTATGGAAAAACTTCCATATGAGGAGAGTTTTATAAGACTGGGACTTTTCATCTTGGAAAAGAGAGAGTATGATAGAGGTCTATAAAATCATGACTGGTGTGGAGAAAGTAAATAAGGAAGTGTTATTTACTCATTCTCAAAACACAAGAACTAGGGATCACCAAATGAAATTAATAGGCAGCAGGTTTAAAATGAATGAAAGGAAGTATTTCTTCACACAACGCACAGTCAACCCATGGAACTCCTCGCCTTGTGAAGGCCAAGACTATAATGGGGTTCAAAAAGGAACTAGATAAATTTAAGGAGGATAGGTCCATCAATGGCTATTAGCCAGGATAGGCAGGAATTGCTGTTTGCCAGAGGCTGGGCGTGGCCAACAGGATGGATCACTTGATGATTACCTGTTCTATTCATTCCCTCTGAAGCACCTGGCATTGGCCACTGTCAGAAGATGGGACACTGGGCTAGATGGATCATTGGTCTGACCCAATATGGCTGTTCTTATGTCTTCCTAACTCTCCGGGGAGGGGAGTGGGCTAAGGAGAGTTCTATCAGGTCCCCTCATTCCAATCTGTGATACAGATCTGACAAAGCCCTCAGGCATTCTTCTGTTGCACACCCTCCTACCCTGAAATTTGGGGGTGGGCTTGATTCAGATCCCATTCAGCCCTATTATACAGACAAGGCATAGCCATTAAATTCAGATCTAGGTTCCACTGACTTCTGAGGGAGCTCTGGGTGCACAGAATTGACTAAATAATTTTTGTTTTGCAAGGTCAGAAATTCAAATTCTTATTGCTACCAAAACGTTGAATTAATTTACTTACATTTCAACATAAATTCATGTGATTTTTTATATTAGTACAAGTGCTTGACAGCAAGTATTTCCTATGTCCAGTTCCACTTACTGCAATCCAAAAAACAAAGTGCTTAATGTCTCTTTTTGTTGTACAAACATGTGTTAAAACCAGGCTGTCACTATCCCACATGAAATGTCCCTAGATATTTTAAATACCAGAATCTCAAAAGGTAGTAAAATGTAGACCTGACGTCCTCACATTAACACTCTCCTGAATCAGGATTGCTCAGGATCTGGCCCCATGTTTGCTGGTGAAAAGACAACACAAATTAGAACGAAAACAATATTAGAGGGAGAGAAAGGGCAGAAGGATGTTCTAGTGATAAAGGGGTTAGCCTGGAACTCAGGATTTCATGTCTCTGCCACAGACTTCCTGTGTGACCTTGAACAAGTCACTTAAGGCCAGATTTAGAAAGGTATTTAGGTGCCTGAAGATCTTTAAGAATCTGTCCCTTAGTGTTTCTGTGCCTCCGTAAAATGTGGGTAATGCTATGTCCTTACCTCACAGAGGCGTTGTGAAGAGAAATACATGAAAGCTTGTGAGGTGCTAAGATACTGTGGAAAGGGGGCTATTTAAGCACCTGGTACAGCAAGGATTTGACTCACAAATAGTGGGATGTACTACCCACTCTACTGCAGTATCTGAAATGTACTTCTCCCCCCACATTCCTCTAGCAAGCACTAGTTGCAGGTAAGGTCACTCAACTGTGTTAAGAGTTTTTCCAACATCGACAGAAAGGATATTGTGGATAGTGGTTAGAGGACAGGAGATTCCCAGTACAACAACTTATCCAGTAAGGTAACAGACTCAAATTGGTGTGACCGGTGGCTTGCCCCTAATAATGACTTATCTGGCTTTAAGACTAAGCTTGATAAGTATATGGAGGGGATGTTATGATGGGATAGTTTAATTTGAGCAATTGATTTGGATTATCGGCAGATAAGTCTGCTCAATGGTCTGTGGAAATGTTGGATGGGATGGGAACTGAGTTACTGCAGAGAATTCTTTTTTGGGTGTTGGCTGGTGAGTCTTGCCCACATGCTCGGGGTTTAGCTGAGGTCTTCAAATCTCACTTTTGAGGATTTCAATAACTCAGTCATGGGTTCGGGGTTGTTATAAATGTGTATGGGTAGGGTTTTGTGGCCTGCCTTGTGCAGGAGGTCAGACTAGATGATCATATTGGTCCCTTCTGACCTATGAGTCTATGAGTCTATGAGTCAGAAGGCTTAAGGCCAGCCAATGATTAGTAAGAAGCCAAACCTGCCCTGATTACCCTGAAAAGAGCAGCAGAAGGCAGCAGTAAGAAGGGGGTATTTAGGGATCAACACCTGCTAGGAGTGGGCAGGCTCTAGCTGAATGTGCTGGGAGTTAGGACTTGTCTACACTTAAAATGCTGCACCATTGTAGCACTTCTTTGAAGACGCTGCCTACACTGACGGAAGAACCACTCCTTCTCCCTGGGAGGTGACAGCTAGATCAAGAGGAGAATTCTCCCATTGACCTAGTGTTGTTTACACCAGGGTTTAGGTTGGTTTAACTGCGTCGCTCATGGGATGAGGATTTTTCATATCCCTGACTTAATTTCCTAGTGTAGACCAGACTTTAGACTCCAGCCAGATAGGCCCTGGGGGTGGCCTGCCAAAGCAGGGAAGGCCCCAGCAGGAAGGCCTGGGAGAAGGTTTGTTTTGTCAACTTTTGGATGGACTTTGTTTGGGAAACTTGATGTTTCTTTTATATTTCTAAACCCAGTCCCCAAAAGGGGTATTCTTGACCAAGGAAAAGCCTGGAGGAAGTTTTATTTGAACAGTCCAAGAGGGGAAGCTGAAGCAGGCTGCCTGTTGTATGACTCTAGCCCATGAAGGGGCACATGGAAGATGCCTGGACTATTTACAAATATTAGTATTATCACAATGGATTTTTAAATGATCAAAAGCTGCACTCCTTGTAGGAGATCAAGATCCCTGTGGGATATCCGAGTCCTGCTTGTGGACACTTCTCCCTTCTGCAGCTCAACGGTTCTGTGGACACTCCAGGCAAAAGGGTGCAAGCTTAGATAAAGAGTCATTCTCATCTAAAATCCAAGACTTTACCAGAATTTATAACTAAACAGACAGACAACTAGATAGGGTTGGTGAAGACAGGAGAGATGGGTCACAGAAGGTTTCCCCCAGCTGATCCATAATTTGTGAGTTGTCATAGCACACAAGAATTTATAGGAGTAATTCGTCTGCTGGTAACGTGCAATATATTTGGCTTAATCTGCACCTCACTCAGCTTGCCACATACATAGTGTCCATACGCGGTTAGGAAATAATAGTTGCATCAAAATGAGCTACAGCTTTTTATCACACAAGCCTCAGGGACGGCGGTGGAATTAGCCCGTGCCACTTGTTCCTTTTCTCCACGAGGCTGTGCACTAGGGAGACTGAGCTTTTATTTGTTCTTTTATCCCCTAATGGTGTTTGGGTGGGGGCTGCCCCTGCTCATTGTAAATGAGAACCCCGTCATCAGGGCTGTGTGGCCGGGGCACCTATCGCTGGCTCTCCACGTTGGTAGTCTTGGGGGGGAATGTGCATGACTCCAGTACCCTCTTTATACGTGCCAATATTCATTTCAAATCCTCTGCAGGTCTTTGCAGTGTGGAGCCTGAATTCCTTGTGTCTCTGCCAGGTATTTCACACTTTGAGTTTTCCTTCGTTCTCTGAAGGGTGATGAGGTTGTCCCTCTATATTTCAGATGCTTAGCCTCCCTGCAGTGATGTGTGTTTATAACTGGCTAGGACTAAATAACTGTCATCTGACAATAATGTAGCTGAGGGCATATTTTTGGGTAAAGAATCTCTGGTACTGCCAGCTCTTTCTCACTATCAAAAGCTAATGAGTTAATTAATTCACATAGCTCTAGTGCTCTGAAGTGGTATATAAGTAGAGATGGGCCTGAGCCATAAAAAATTGAATCTAGATTTCCATCTTCCCTAAAAGATCAGGGTGGTTCAGAGCCAGGATTTTCATTAAGCCCCATTAAAGAAAGTTGGTTCAGCCGCAAAAATCAGGTCTAGATCCAGGTCAGAGTCTGTCACTCCCTCAAAGCTCAGAGGTGTTTGGATCCAGGGTTCTAGTCCATCCCCATTATAGAGATGAGGCCCAGCCATGAAAATCAGAACTGGATTTCAAATGTCCACAAAGCTCAGCAGTGTTCAGGTTCAGCGTGATGGGTTTGGCCTGATAAAGAGATAACAAAGGATCCAGTCCCCAGTGCTCTCTCTATGGCGCATTTCTGTACCATGGTCCCTCTCCACAGATCAAAATACAGCATCCTAAGCATGCGTATTGCACTGGGGGGTTCAGGGCTACAGCTGTGGCATAAGCATTCTGGGTAATGATCTCATCATAGGTTCTGAACTGCTCTCCTCCCTCTTAGCTGCTCAGATTTAGCAGACTGTTCACTCCACTGTAAAGAGTGGTGTCAAGGACACCTTTTCCATTGCAGCCTGAATGGATAGATAGGGTGGACCATCTAGTGATAAAGTCGGAGGTCTCAAGGAAACATACCCTACAGAGTTTTACACCCTGCTTCTTTTCTCATCAAGGACAATGCAGGCATCTTCCTCTTCAAGTAATGTGAAATTCAACTAGAGTTAATGCTTAAGCTTGATTGGCATGAAATCCTCTCTTCCATCTTTTGGGGATCCATAATGTACATCTCTGAAGTCCCTGCTTTGTCTTAGGTGTAATGACTTTAGTTATTGCAGGGAACTTATGCAATCTTTGCTATTTAAATAAGGGGAAATTATTTCCAGCTGGTTTTAAAATGTAGGTTTTGGTATCCCTTTGGCAGCTACACAAATGTTCTGGCACTGATTTTTGGATCTTGACTATTTTAAACACCATATTGTTTTCAGAGAAAGCTTCTCGGTTGGCTTAAAGTACAACACGGCATGCAGAACATTCTGTGCTGTGTGTTATAGAGGTAATCTATTTCAATCATACTGTGATGGGGTGTCCAGCCTATCACTAAATAGCCAGGTGAAAATACTGACACAAGCAATGCTGCTGCTGCAACTGTCCCCAGCTGTTGGGAGGAAAGGAGGTCCTTGATGCAGGCCATTGAGCTGCCAAACCAAGAAGCTGAAGGAAGCCTGAGGCCCAAAGCCAAATATTTTGCTTTGTTTCTGTGTATACACTTTATCTTGTTTAATTTAGCAGCAGTAATAAGCCACCATCATTCAAGAACTAAATATTGGATTGTAAGGCTCTTTTAACCCAAAGACATTCATCTTGCATCCCAAAGTTACACACCCAAACCATTACAGATTTCCTGGCATTGCACCTGCTAAAGCAACAGTTTCACAGACCGAAGAGCAGCCTTGCAGAACGAAATGGTGAGAGAATGGCCTTACGAAGGCCTATGTCAATCCAGAGTCCTGCAAATTAGAGGGTTAAAACAGAAACATCATGACATCACTGTGACAGATCAACAGCAGGAATGGGAGCACCGAAGGAAAGATGATGATTTAATGTCCATACTTAGCATAAGAATACATACAAGAGAAATATGCAATATCTGCAGCACCCAAGAGGGAATGTGGAAGCCAATTGCAGAGCACAGCAACAAACGTCTATTGGTTCTATAAAACCCAGGAAGAAAGCTGCATGTTCTTGAATGCCATCTCCAGGCATGCTTTCTCTCGGCTAGCTGTCTACATATACACAGACATCTCACTTTTGCTGAGCACTCCTATGACGATGCCTCCCCCCACATTTTGCAATGAGATCTGCAGAGGACTAGCTTTTCCCCTTAGGAAAGTTGTGTGATACTAAACCCTGTTAAGTGTTTTATCTGTGATTTGTAGCCAACTTACAAACATCCAAAAGGATATTCAAGGAAGATTAAGATTGCAAAATCAAGCACTTAAAAGTTAAGGAATACTACACGTTGAAGTAGCCTGTGTAACATCCTACGTTTTTAAAAAACCCCCGAAAAAATAGAAATTCCATCATGTGGAGTCACATTGACTTCTGTAGGGTTGGGACCTTTAGCTCCATCACACAGATCTCTAGCATGTCAGCTAATGCAGTAACAGGCACCAGTAGCAGACTGTCCGCTTTGTGTATCAGCTGTTGGAGGGGGATGAGACACACCCTGTGCTAGTGGGTTTCATAGCTTTTTGCTGACAGGAGAGGAACAGTGAGACGCAAGCTTGAGCTTCATTCCAAATTTGGGGAGGGAGGAGCGTGTTTTAGTGGCCACAGAGCCTTCTGCCCATTATTTTAGGCTGTTCCAATCCTTTCTCTTACCGAACATCTGGCTGCTTGCCCAGTCCCCCTCGTCCCAGTCTATCCACAAATCCTTGCCCCAGTCTTTTACCCTAGCTAGTACCAGTCTACCTCTCCAGGCTCCTCATCCCACTCCCAGCCTCTTAGCGCAGCTAGTCCCAGCCTCCCCCGGGACGCCCCTACTTGATTGCCTGTGTTCCCCACCACCACCCTGACACAGTCTCTATGCCCAGGTAGCCCCAGTTTCCCTCTCCATTCCAGTCTACTCCTTCGGCTGCTGCCATACCCACCACCATCACCCCTCCGCCACGCCAAATCTGGCCCACATTTATCCACTGTGGATTCAATTCAAGCAGCGTTGCCCTCTACACTGCCTGTGTGTCAGTAAGGAGAGCGCTGAAAGCAAAAGAGGCCCCTGGCAATCAGGAGGAAGAAGTGCAGAAGTCCAAGTCCTGCTTGGACCGTGCCGCCTTGGGCTGACGCATGTTCAGCGCAAACGGAACCTTTGGAGAATTTAGCTGCCGACCACTAACATGTTATTGCTGGGTGTGTGCAGTCTGAGGTATTTCATAGGCTTATACCTGGGCCAGATTTGGGCACATTTTCAAAGGGATGGCAAAAGGCACATCCCTAAAAAAATAGATGACTTCCCCCTCCGCCCCCCCAGCTGAATTTCAAGTCCTTGCTCCAAAGCGTGGAGGTGTTAGAACTTCTCAAGGAAACAGCTGTAAGCGTGTTTGTTTAACGTGGCGAAACCTAGGTATTTTCCCTCTAATCCCATTCTTTGACATGGCTGTATTGCTTTATCTGAAAGGTAAAATAAAACCCCAGGCCCAAGATTCAGCCTAAGAGAGACCTCCAGCATGGAAAATTTCAGCCTAAACAATTAACCTTTGGCAAATATATAATATTTAAATAAATATATAAGCAACTGAAAGAGGGGCTTACAATTGAGAGTGTCCGGCAACCTTAACTAAAAGCGCCGTCTGTAATAAGAGAGATTTTCCAAAGCTAACTGGCAGTTTGTTAGTCAAAAATGGGCTCAATAAATAATTCAATAAGAATTTTATTTTACTTAAGATTAACTGGCTTCATCCAGTGCTGTTGTAATCCACAGGTCAGTGTGTTACCATCCCCCTCTGTGCCAATCTGCAGGGAATATGAGCTGTTGCAGTCCCCAGCTAGAGAGCCTTGACTGTTTATCCTCAGTCTGTAGCAGCGGACACTTTTAGCTGTGGCGGTCCAGTTCAGTATCCAGTGGGTGAGCCAAGAGGTTAGCCATACCACTGTAACTTTGAAATCATGGTTCCAAAGGGATCTTTGTCACTACCCCAGCCCCATCTCCTTACAGTTGCCATATTAAATGTGCTCTGTCCCAGGCTAGATCTTTTTTGGCCACTCCCAAATACTTTTTTTTTTTATTGCTTTGAATTTGAAAAGCACACTGGGACATCCTAGGCAATTGTCAAATGGGCGCACGCCCTGTAAAATTAAGCTTGGAGAGCTTTAGAAATAGCCACTTTGATTCAATTCAGTTCATGGAAATGACGCCAAAACTGCAGCCAAGATTTTGCGGCGTGTGCAGGATCTGTGAAGCCCTGTGCTTTGTCTTTTGGAGGGTCCAGGACGCTGTTAGCATGTTTGCAGTGTATTGTCGTTTGGGGGATGGAGAAGAATTTTATTTAAAAACTGAATTTGTTCCAGCCACACAACCTTATTGCTTGGCTGAAGCATTACAAATCACCAGGCCAGACCTCAAATGAAGCAATCACTTTGTAGCCTATGAGTATGTAGCCTGCTTAGATACTAGGGTGCTGACAGTGCCATCCCTCCTCCCAGACACTGGTGCGTTGTGTTGCTATGCACTGTTAAGGAGCTGTGTTTCGGCCCAGAGAAGGATGCATTTCAGTAGCGGGGAAAGCGGTGCCTGAGCGTAGTTGGTATTGTCACCACAGAGCAGTTAAAGTTTGTAACACGTTTGGACGTAAGTTACTGTACTAGTGTAAGCTCATTACTATATGGTGGCAGGGATAACTCAGTGACTAGACAGAGGTTCAAATCTAGGCAAGGGTAACAGACCTTCTGCCTTCTTGAGATGGATGAATTGGCCATGCTGGGATCTATCAGAAGAAACCGTAAATGCTGAGGTTCTTTCTCTGAGCCCTAAAGTTCCATGTTGCTTTTCATAAACGCAAGCCTTTGCCACAGTGTCCTTAGCCAAAACTTCTCAGTCTGGTCTCCATCGTAGAGGCGGCTGCTCCACAGGGCTGCTGGATTCATTGACAGCCAAAACTTTTCACAGGTCCCTGGGTGTTATGCAGGGGAATCAAATCTTCCTCCCCAGCCTGGAGCCAGTGAGCAAAGTAGCTGCACCATCATCTTGCAGTTGCTAGTGCAGTGTCTAGGCTATGGTAGCAGTGACAGGCCACTATGGGCCCCCTAAGCAGGATTTTGGACACTGATTCTGCATAGCTCAGGACCTTCCTCCAGATCTCTCCCACAGCTATAGAGAGAGGTGCCCTGGCTCACAGGGGTACGTGGACTTCCCTGCAGAGCCTTTCCATTTCATGTTCCTCCATGGAATACAACCATGACTCTTCCACTGCTTTCTAGCTTTGTAAACAGAGTGTGTGTGTGTGAGGTGCGAGGATCTGGGCAGGATGTGCCCCACAGTTTGTAAAGTGCTTTGGGTTGATGGACACTATGGGCCAGATCCTGTCCCTCTCACTCAGATCAGAAAGCACCTTATTGCATGAGTAAGTGCATGATTTCAGGGGGGTTGTCTGGGGAGGAAGATTCTCTGCAGCTTGAGTAAGAGAAGCATTAGCATATATTAAAATATGTCCTGATTCTATATGGCCTGGATTGGGTCAGTCTTCATGGCTGGAAGGGGTGTGAATGCACCATGGAGAGTAACGTCTAAGTATAAAATAGTTTTAGGTATGCTGGAAAAAATGGACCTGACACATTGGATGCAGACAGAACATTTAATCCATAATTTCAGCTCTAGTCAGTGTTTGCCTCTGAATTAATAACTTCTTCTCATCTCTGCCTTGCTGCTCTGCTTTTGGAAAGAAAATATTGCTTGTTAATAACTGTAAAATAAAGTAAGGCAGGGAATATAGCTGGATTTAGACATGCGATACTATCGCTGTATTCTTATCAGACTACAGAATGCTAGGAGGGCAACTGGCAGCACTGAAAGCAAAAGGAAAACTGTACTTATAACTTATTTGTTGTCCTTTGCCTCTTTATCAAATACAGAATGAAAACATGCAGCAGTGGCCTCAAAAAAGGGGGGAGGGGAGGGGAGAAAAAAAATCCCATTGCCTTTAATTGCTCTAAACAAGTTCTTTGGCTCCATCTTGTGAGCTATCCTGGAATTACCACACCACTCACCGTGTCCTTCTCCTAACACTTGTGCTGTGGTACTCGGGCTGTACAAGGTTGTCTCATTCCACTACTCTGCTGTTATTTTAAATAGCATGTCAATGCCTTCCCAGTATGCCTGGCTCTTTACTGGGGGAACCCTGACACAGTCTGGCCGAGTCTGGTCCTTATTCAGCATAGTACTAGGAGAATATTCAGGAATATCAGGGAGTCTTGGTTGGTCCTCGTGACTATTATTGCGAAGAGTTTGTCTGAAAGGAATGACATGAGATATGCCAGACTTATATGGTGCCTGGTGGTTTTGACTAACCAATTGCTGAATAAGCAAAAAATCTGAGATACAGAAACTGGTAGAAGCCTTTGGGAAGAGAAGTGCGTGAAAGCAGATCTTCAGACCTTTTGGGGCTCATATAGCCAGACCTGCTACACAGAGCTAAGTTTGATTTTAACACGATACAAACTAGTTTGCTTTTATTGTTTAAGGGCTTGATTCTGTGACTTTTGTTCAGATCTGTGGTCTCGATTCACACAAATAACCCCTCTAAATTCACTGGAACTGTCCTTGTGAGTAATGATAGCAAGAACAGTATCTAAAGCCTTCTCTACACAGCACAATTTTTGGAGTACTAGTTTTGGGGCTATGCTGCCTGGGCTCCACGCACAAAAGTTCATTTTTGAATTGCCGGGGCTCTTATCCTGTATTAATCAATACACTGTCACAGTGAAACGGCTTTATTCTGGAATGAATATTTGCAGGATCAGATTTGTGTGGATGCATCTATTTGTTTAGTCTGGAGAAGAGAAGACTGAGTGGGGGACATGATAGCAGTTTTCAAGTACATAAAAGGTAAAAGGTACATACAAAGAGGGGGGAGAAAAATAGTTCTCTTTAACTGCTGTGGATAGGACAAGAAGCAATGGGCTTAAATTGCAGCAAGGGCGGTTTAGGTTGGACATTAGGAAAAACTTTCTGTCAGGGTAGTTAAGCACTGAAATAAATTGCCTAAGGAGGCAATAAATTGCCTCTGTCTTTGGAGGTTTTTAAGAGCAGGTTAGAAAAACACCTGTCAGGGATGGTCTTGATAATACTTAGTTCTGCCTTTAATGCAGGGGACAAGATTAGAAGACTTCTCAAGGTCCCTTCCAGTGCAACAATTCTATGTTTCAATACTCTATTTCATTTGAACCTATTCTGCTTCTTCGCTATGTTGTTGTAGCTGGGTTGGTCCCAGGATATGAAAGACAGGGTGGGGAGGTAATAGCTTTTATTGGACCAACTTCTGTTCATGAAAGAGCCATGCTTTTGAGCTTACACAAGGCTCTTCTTCAGCTATGGCAAAGGTACTCAGAATGTCACAGCTAAATACAAGATGGAACAGATTGTTTAGCATAAAGAGTTAACACATGTTGGAAGAGACATTCAAGATGAAGTGGGCAAATAATACTTCTGCAGTCATCGGACAAAAGAGGGTTAGTGGGTTACAGATTGTTGTACTAAAACATAAAAAGCGTCTCTACTGAGCCCATGAATTTTAGCGTCTAGCAAAGTAATGAAACTAAGCTACTAAACTCGTCTTGTGAAGGTGTTGTGTAGATTTCCTTTTGGGAAGAGAACTGAGTAGTCAGCTATGGGGTGATTGTTTTGAGAAAAGTGTCCAATCATGGGTGACACTGTGTTTTTGTCTTTTTTCATTTTTCTGTGTTCTGCATTCATGCAAGAGCCTAGCGATTGTCTGGTTTCACCCACAGAGTTGTTATTGGGGTAGAGCACTGGATGAGGTATACCACATACTGGGATTGGCATACTATACTGTATAGGGCCCATGGATCTTGAAAGGTATGTTATGTGTGTGGGGGGGTTATTATAGCCATGGAGATACGTCTGCAGGTTTTGCATCTGTTGTTCTGGCAGAATCTGTTGCGGCTTTGAGTTGGTGTGGCCTGGTCTGTGGGGCGCTTGCTCCTGATGAGGTTGGAGAAACTGGGAGGTTGTTTGACAGCCAGAAGAGGGGGTCTTGGAAAGACTTCTTTTAGGATGTGATCCCCATCAAGTATGCATTGTAATTCTTTGATGCTATCTCAAAGAGGGGTTCACTGTGGAGTGGTAGGCCTAGAAAGAGTTTGATAGATGGGTGGTGGAAATCTCTGGAGAGTTTAGGTCATCTGTCCAGAGTATGAAGATATCATTAATGTATCTCAGGTACATCACTGCTTCTGGCATTCCTCCTGCTGCTGTCCCACACTGCATAGCTTCACTCTTGCGTCAGTCAGCCTGTCTCTATACCTATGTGCTCTCTATTGCTCTGAGTGGAGTGTACCTGCCTGTTTAAATGCAGGCATGCAGTCAGGTGAACCTCTGTGTGGTTCCAGCTTGTGGCAAGTTCACACACCCATCTCCCCCAGCAGACTGACAAGGAATCTCCTTCCATTTAAAGGTGCAGTACACTTAAACAGATATAATGTATTCCTAGGTACAGAATAGGCTGTGGTTTTTCTTGCTTAGCAACCCTAACTTCAGCAGCCAATGAAGAAAACAGGCTTGGGTTAACGTTGAAGGCCTCTCCTTGAAATACTGAGAGAGAAGCAACTTCTGTACTACAAGGTGGCCTCAAGGTATAACAAAATAATAATAATAAATGATCTCTTGTTCATGGTAATACACAACTCCCTGAAACAGGCGCTATTCTAATATCACTGACATGGACTCAGCATTAGTTTTCATTTGCTTTATTGCTCTTACTGATGGAAAAAGAAAGCTAGCTCAGTGTTTTCCCATTGCTGTACTGCCTTCTCAGATGCTTGCTGCTTTCTGGCTCCATACCAGACCTGATGATAGATTTTCCTTAGCCTGCATTATTCCTCCTTTCAGTCATTCTTAGCCTGAAGAATCAAGCCGGTACCAGCTAGCGAGGTGAGATAATGAATACCACGTTGCACAATGAATGATGTCCTGTGAATGGAATGAAAAGGGTACTTAGTTCTGTCTCCTAGATAGTTCACCTTGTGCTCCAGTCTGCTGAACATGGGACCTGTATACTCCTCTGCTGCCATATTCCAAATCACACAGGCTGCTTTGGCTCTGGGAGGCATGCAAATGAGAGACGGAACTTCCATATCTCCTTTGAACCAGTAGTTAATAGCAATGAAGCTAATCAGGGTTGAGAGCCAGCTGTAGTGAGTTTAGATGACAAATGAGGATTCAGATATAAGATTGATAGCAATTAGACTGCCACCTGCTATTGCTTTAATCTCCACCTCTGAAGTTGAATTGTTAGCGGAGGTTGTTGGCAAATGAATACATAAGGAGTATCTTTAAGGACACGAGGCATTTGCTTTTTATCCCAGTGACTAGAAGTAGGGCTGTATCAATTTTATTTTCAATTCCCTACTGCGAATTTTTGTCTTGTTTCTTTGAAAGATTTTTGCCCGGAGATTTATGAGAATTCTTTAATCTTGAGACTTCCAGCCATTTTTTTTAAAATGCAGATGATGTTTCTTTGGTCTGAGCCACCTGTTTCCATCTTGGCTTCCTGATCTTTTGCTGTCAAGTGGTCTGCATTCATTTTCTTTTGTTTTATTTGCTTCAGGTTCCTATTTCAAGGCCCAATCTTCCAACCTCTTACTCACACGAGTAGTCCCACTGCAGTCAATGGTACAATACCCATGGATAAATGCTAGTCACCCAGGCTAGCAGGGTCAGGTCTTAGTTTTCTTCTGGATGGCTGTATTTTCCCCCCTGCATCATAGTGCATCAAAAAAGCTTTGAGGATAAATGGTATTTGGCTAACAGGGTCAAGCAATGAGGGGCTTGATAACAGGTGCCTCAAAGGGAACACAGTAGGTTGAAACCTGGTGGTTTTGTTGAAGGACGGCCGTAACATTTGTATGAGGGACACACAAGAGAGACTAAAGTTTGTTTAAGGGATTAGCATTGTCTATTGGCCTGTTCCTGGGAGGTGGGGCTTGCTCCTGTTCCACTGAGGTCAAAGGACCTGTTTTCATTTACTCCAATGAGTGTTGGAGCTGGTCCATGTTGAGTACCTGCAACTTTCTTTGAACTGCAGATGATCAGCACCTGTGAAGAGCAAGCTTCTATGTATGACATTAGATGGGGAAAGGACCTTTACTGTGGATTTTTGAAAGGAATAAGATCCAGGCTTATAACAGGAAACCGATTACAACAGTTACTAGGGAGAAGCTACTGCTTGTGCATTATAAATGTTGCTGGAGGTCTGAAAGCTAACATAGCCTAGAGGTCACTCCAGAGCAGTCTTGTGTTCTGTCTTGTTTTGTGGGATGAAAAAATAGCCAGATTATTCTAAAATGTTAAGTAAGATTTTTAAAAGGGCATTTGCAGATTATCTTGAATAACCATCATCCACTTTGAAACCAAACAACATGCTAACCATGAACATTACTTTTTTCCCTTGTTTTGTATTGTGTTTTCTTTGATTTTTTTTCAATACTTGCCTTTTGTCTCCCAATAAAAGGGCTGGCCTCCTCTCAATAAACAATGGGTCTCTCATTTGCTCAGGAGATGTTTCCATCACTTCAATGAAAACAAGATCAGGCCCAAAGTCATTTAAAAAATGCAAGACTCTTGCTAGAAGTTTCCCAGACACTAACTATAAAACATAGCACCTTATAATCAGCTTCAGTGATACAGCGAACACTTTGTCCTTGACAAGTTCTGTGCTCTAGCAAAGCCCATGACAGAGCTGGACTCTTACTTGAACATGGTGTGTATTAAAACAGCCAGAGTCAAGAAGGCACGTTAAGACATAATCTTTATTGGCACGTACTTTTTAGCTATATTAGATGCAGTTGATCATAAGCTGCAGAGCATGAAGGTGAAATCTTGCAACAAAGAAACCATGTCAGAAGGACGTACAGCTTTAATAATGGAGCAGAGTGTAGGGGGCAATAGAAATGAGAGCAACAATGGGAAATAATAATACATTCATTTCTATGGCACCTTTCATTCAGGGACATCAAACACTTTACACACATCCACTATGTAAGCCTCACAACAACGCTCATGAGGTAGCAACAGACGTTCCGTTCACCCACCACTTAACGGCTGTCACCACTGAGGTGTTTGACAGTGCACAGCAACAGCGCACAACAGTTTAGGATGCAAAATAAAGAACAAAATCTCTGACTGAAACTGAAAGACAAGGCAGAAGCTTGGAATCTGGAAACTGGCCTGCCCACCATTACCCTCACAAAGAGAGCCATGGATCTTTAATGCCAAATGGTCAGGACCTTGGTTTTATGTCTTCGCAATAAAACAATAAAGGTGAAAGCAGGGGCAGAACCAATCTTTTAACAGCCAGCTATGGGAGAAGACAAATTTGTAAACTGAAAGAGGAACAAAGGGAAAACATTTACCCCCTGCTCTTAATAGAGGCTCATTCATTAAAATAAGGCAAGGGATCCAAGGTCATCGAGAGTTACATGTGATCAATTTTTGGAAAATTCCCTTGATAGGTTCCTACAGAGCAAACCCAGAGGCAGAGACTCTTTGGAATATTGTCAGAGTGAAGTTTCTCCTTCCTTGGGGCCCAAATAAACTCGAGCGCACCCTGCTAGACATATTGTACATGAAAAGGTTTAATGTCATTTCCTCATAATGGACCCCAAGCCTGAATACCCGAGTGCATTCAGGAGAGGCCCAGGACTAAGATATTATGTAAAACCTAAAATGGGGAATGAAATTCTTCTGGACTGGGATGAGGGTCATTGCTGGGGCAGTGGATATGTAAGGGTTCACGCTGCACCTGGTGTACTGATTAACAGAGAGCTTCATAGATAGCCCAGTCAAGCCCCTAAACGTCCCAAGCACAAACACCTGCCTCTAGCTCAACTTAGTTTAGTAAAGGGCCTGTTTCCCCAGTAATCCAGGAAAACACAGGCTTTTGCTACAGCTCGAATGGCCTAAACGTCCCCAAGAATCTCTGTCACCTCAGTGTAAATAGAACTCAGCTCCTCCATGCTCCTGGCTCATTCTGATCCCTGTCCCCTTCTTACTAGATGTTGTCAGTCTGCCAGCTCTTGGCTGCACAATAATTTTCCAGCACTGAATGCTTCCACATCCCCTTCTGGAGTGAAAGTTCCTTCTCCCATCTCCTTCTCTGACTCTGTCCCTCGCCTCAGGACTGGCTTTGGCCTGTTTTCTGCCAGGCAGACAAAGCATTTTGCCATCCCCTCCAGCTTTCCCCTCTCAGCTGCACCGACACGGGTAGTGATTCTTTTCCCAGCCTGCCCAACAAACAACCAAAGAAGGGCCAACTGACCCTTACCCACACCTCACACTACAGTAATGTGAGTGACCAGCGCAGGATGTTTTTAGTGAGAAACGGGATGTGCCCGTATCCCTGGAAACCTGGCAGCGTCCCTGTTTTCAAGGCTGTGCCTCTGCGCCGCTCAGTTTGAGAGTAGAGCGTCTGTCCGTGCTGTGTAAAGCCCGGCAGACTAGGATCCTGAAGGAACTGCGGAGCTGGTAAAACTGACAGCTGCCTAGGTGAGCACCTCAGAGATCAATCCCTGCTCTGGCGTCCCACCCTCCCTGCAGCCTGGAGCTCCTGACAGACAGTCGGGTCCATGTGGAGTCTGAGGTCCAGCACTGCTGCGGGTGATGAGCCCCATAGGCACCCAGCTGTGCTACCAGTGTACGCAGCAGCTACTGATCCGGACTGAGATGAGCATCCATGCAGTCGCCCTGTGCCCTCCACTGCACCGCGGGTAGGGCACTGGAGATGGGGGGAGCTACAAGGAGTGGGATAAAGGTCATAGTGGATGTGAGCGAGAGAGTGAATGCATTTGGCACAGGACGGGGCAGGGGAAGCTCCGAGGGGATGGCAAAGGAGGAGAAGGAAGCAGAGAAGTCAGCTCCTAGTTTCAGAGACCCTGCTCTGCATACAAGTTTTTCACACCCCCGACTTCCTGTGTGACCCTGGGCAAGTCGCTCCGTTAGCGTGCTGGGCTGAGCCCTGGTTCATTAGTACCATAGGCATTATTCTAGCTCCTCACTTGCGTAACGTAAGAGGTGGTACAATCATAGGAACACGTTTCTAGAGCACTTCAGCACCCCAGACTTGTGCCAGGTACAAATAAAAGGCTTCCCTCTTCAGTGGCCGTGAGATTACCTTCCAGTGCCAGCAACGGCAGCCGTGACCCAGGAACCAGAAAGCTTCTCCTGCTCAATTGCCAGCTAAGGATTCCCTGCAACTCCGGCACCCCAGGAATAAGTGATCCCAGCGCACAGACTAAGGGCCAGCCCAGCAGCTGGGTGGTAGGATTCTCGGGCTGTGCAAGGGAGGTCCAAGCTGGATACTGACGTCTGATGGCAGACAAATGGGAACTTGCTTCGGGGCACAAGTGGAGCGTAGCCCACAATCTACCATGAGCAAAAGTGGGACTCTTTAATCATCCTCTATAGCGTCACATCCAGCCACTTCCAGAATGGCCTGCTGGCCAGGCCTGCCCTGGCTCTGCTCTGGTATGGCAAATCCTAGTTTAGGATCTCCTGGCTTGGCGAAGAACTGGCACTTCTGCAGGACGACGTTCACCTTGGGCTTTATCAAACCTCGCAGGCCCAGACTGCAACAGAGAAAATAATATTAAAACTAATAGGTCGATACATTGAAAAATCAGAAATAAAATGTATTAGCAAGCCCCCCTCTGCACTTTTCTGGGTTCAATCCCGTTCACGCCTGCTCTGCCCAAAAATCCCTGGTTTTGTTCAAATGCCTCTAATTTTCTCCACTTTGGCAATGTGTTGTCATGGCGTGTCCTGTACAGAGGGTTGTGCCTAGGAAAGCGAAATCTGCTCTAAGGATTTAATACTTTTCAGACAAATCTCCCTTTTCTCTCTTGCTCTCACCAGGGGGCAGGTAAAACAAATAATGTAAGCTGTGGGAGAAAAACAGCACTGCTCTTCTGTGGATGTGTGTCCATAGGAAACATGAGGATTGGTGTCGTGGCACGTTCAGGCTTACCAGTAGAGAGGAGAGTGTAGTGACTGGTAACACAGGAGCACCTATTGCTTGTCTCCTTGTGCTCTTCCATTGTTGAGGAAAATCAATGTTGCCTTCCAAGAAAAGGAAATCACATCTAGCGAGTTGCTTTGCACTATCACCTTCTAAAACTGACTTGGAACGTAAGGATGAGCAGTTCCTTCTGTGGCAATGGAAAGTATTTCCCAAGATGACAGTCGTTCTCTGGCAAAGCTGGGCTGTATAATTCCTCCCTATAATGCACAGAGGGACCCCCATGCAGCACATATTTCATAACCAAGTCTCTAGCTCCTTTGCTCCAAAGAACAAGACAAATAAGTATCATTCTAAGTGCACAGATATTTGGCTGAGTTTGCTAAACTTTGTTCAAATATTATAGCTAGGAAAGTAAGGGTGTTCTAATTTTACCTTCTCTTTTTGTAAGTAGAAATCAAAATAAATGTATAAGTACAAATCAGAGGGAGAGGCAGGGTCTGAGCACAAAACTAGGAGCCAGGCATGCCTGAATTCTAATCCTGGCTCTGCTACTGGCTCTATTTGTAGCTTTAAACAAGTCACTTAACTTCTTTGCCTCAATTCCATTTTGCCTTGTGCAGAGCTCTGTTTTTATTTAGCTGGAAGAATTACGGTTGTTCTGTAGCTTGTGTCACTGGTCACTTTTCAGAAAGGCTGATGTTAGAGCTGGCAGATGATGCAGGACTGAGTTACCCCATGCCCATGATCACTGTGATAGTTATAAGGGATTCCATGCTTCAAAGATTTAGATGACCAATAAAACTCAGGGCACAGTTCCAGAATAATACAGCACCGTTTGTTACAAGAACTGAAATTTTACTAAAATGTTTCATGTCTTTAGAATTGTACCAGGCAGCAAAGCCCTAAATAAACTTGCACAGCCAGGAAAGGGAAAATGGAAACACCTGTTACAGGTAGTGTGGAATGAGATGTTGCCTAGTAACTCTCAGCAGGGTAGACTATAAAGTCAGCTAGGGTAGTGACGTTGATACTTCGCCTGGAGGTTATCGCTGAGTGAAAACCTGAAGGCAGGAAAGCTCTGTGCAGCACAGCTATAATTCTTCCCTTTTATCGTGTCCTAAGATGAAAGTGCTTAGGAACTGCACAAAGATATGTACAGGCTTATCCAGCACATGGCTAAATATACGAGGCATGTTTTCAACAAACAAATGACTGAAAATAGTTTTTTGCACAGAAGCCTTTGCACCTATTTTCATCCAATATCTGAAATTTGTAAAAAAGATAGCAAGAGTCTAAAACTGCTCTGTGGATCATTACATTGAGTGGACAAGGCTTAGGACTGATGCTATTTGTGCATCAAGAAGTACCTACAGCAAAACACTTTCCCCATGTCTGCTAATGGCACACGCTCAAGGGCATTGTTTAAAGGGGGAAGCAATCTACTCTTTCATCTGAGCCATGTTTCCTTGAATGGTTTATTATGGTTTAGATTTGGAGTTTAAAAACCACTTCCAACTAAGGCCACTTAAGAAGATTTCCTCTGTTAACAATGTTTAAAGCCATTGTAGACTGAAAAATTGATAATGTCTGTGTAAAACACCTAGCTTGTTTATCCCTGCTTCAGGGCATATTTTATTACAAGCATAGTTGGAGTCTGAGAGCTGAATTCAGCTCTGTGCCAATGCTACCACTGGTGGCAAAGACAAAATGGAAGTGACTTGTGCCTTCCCTATTCAGAGGCTGCCAGAGGTTGGTTTGGGCCCCACTACAGATTAGGACAGCCCTAAATTGCACCCTCCATTGCCATATCCCCTACAGGCACTGTGGCAGTGGGAAACAGCCAGGATATAGGGATACAGAGACAGATTTTTGCCTGTAGAATAGGTTCCCTGTGCCAGTTGATATTCACTGGGCGCTTACAGGATTTGCACCTACCTTTGTTTTGATGTAATACAGCCAGCACAAAGAGGCTATAGGGCAATGACAAATTAGGCCTTGGCTGACTAGTTACAGCTCTTCCCAGTCTGAAGACTTCTTCATTATAACTCCAACAATCCAAAAAGTAACTTCATCCCATTCTTGAATTATGTTTACTTCTGAATTGTTGGATGTAGTGTGAAAAGGTCCTTCTTCTCACGTTGCTGGAAGACCCTAGGGATAAAATGGTAAGTTAACCATGCTCTGAGAGTAGGTTTCTGGAAATGGATTACCTTGGATCCTGTAATCTCAAGCAGTGGTGCAATCTAACTTCCTTGTGGGTAGGTCTGGTCTGTTGGGAGAAAACAAGAAACATACAAGAGCTGTCTCATAGACTCATAGGTCAGAAGGGACCAATATGATCTTCTAGTCTGACCTCCTGCACAAGGCAGGCCACAAAACCCTACCCATACACATTTATAACAACCCCGAACCCATGACTGAGTTATTGAAATCCTCAAAAGTGAGATTTGAAGACCTCAAGCTGCAGGGAATCGATCAGCAAGCAACCCATGCCCCACGCTGCGGAGGAAGGCAAAAAACCTCCGGGGCCTCTGCCAATCCGCCCTGGAGGAAAATTCCTTCCCGACCCCAAATATGGCGATCAGCTAAACCCCGAGCATGTGGGCAAGACTCACCAGCCAACACCCAAAAAGGAATTCTCTGCAGTAACTCAGTTCCCATCCCATCCAACATTCCCACAGACCATTGAGCAGACTTATCTGCCGATAATCCAAATCAATTGCTCAAATTAAACTATCCCATCATAACATCCCCTCCATATACTTATCAAGCTTAGTCTTAAAGCCAGATAAGTCATTTGCCCCCACTACTTCCTCGGAAGGCTATTCCAGAACTTCACTCCCCTAATGGTTAGAAACCTTCGTCTAATTTCAAGTCTAAATTTCCTAATATCCAGTTTGTACCCATTTGTCCTCGTGCCTATATTAGTACTAAACTTAAATAATTCCTCTCCCTCCCTAACGTTAATCCCCCTGATATATTTATATAGAGCAAGCATATCCCCCCGGAGCCTTCTTTTGGCCAGGCTAAACAAGCCAAGCTCTTTGAGTCTGTCACACATACCAGTCATACTAGGCAAAGTACCAAGTGAGTAAAACTGCTAAACTTGTCATAAGAGACTCTCAAAGTTTGGAGTTACTTTCTGGTAACATCCAGGATATGGCATCCTTAGCTAAACAAGCTAAGTTCTCTTTTGGAAGAGGGGAGAAGTAACAGACAGAACCTATGGTGGTTAAATACTTTGTTTATATCCCCAAGTACTGCTGGGGTGGGAGTGGTAAAATGGAATGAGAGTCATTAAACTAAAATGGGGGCCACTCCCCTATGTGGTCTCCACTTGCAATCCCAACCCAATTCAATTCTGGAAGAATACATTTGTCAGAATCGAATCTCAGTGGGAATTGCAGCGATTCAAAGTTCCCTTTGATTCTGTTGTGCCAGATTGGGGTTCAGGGAAAGGTGTTAATACTTTGGGCTTACATTGCCCCACTGCAAAGCTTTGAATTTCTGGGGTCAATTGCTCTCTCACAAGTCACTGCTTCAGTGAAATGTCTCTCAGACCTGGAAAAATGTGCAGATGTGAATTATTATTATGTAAATTATTTTTGCTGCTTTAATTGGTACTTGATTGGTACAACATAAACAAAGCAAACATTCTAACACTGAAAACTACAGGCCACAACTACTTGGATTTACTTTTTAAAGTTCATTTAGGAGTTTAAGTAAAAGGCAAAATCATTCTGAGTGTTTTATTTCAACATTTACAAGACAAAGGAATGCATCAATGTTCAATTTCATAAACATTTTGCATTAACTATTTCATAGAAGCTTATTTTTAGAAACATAATCAAAACTAATGCCTTAGGCTAGAAATCACAATAAAAATATTTTTAACAACATTTTTGACACCTAAGTATTAACATTTTGATAAAGAAAACTGCAACAACACAAAGGATCTGGTAGTGAATTTGTGTTTGGTACTAAAATTTGTAGCTTTCACAACAGTACTTAAAGAGCATTTTCTTACTAGCCTAAGTTTGGTTTAAAAGTTAATGAAACACTATTGATAGAGAACCTCTGTCCAGAAGGTCTGGGACCGTCGTCAAACATCTGACCAAGATGGGCATCACACTGCAACAGAAAAACAATCAGGTAAGTGAACACAGATGTCTTCAAGATTGAATAACAGACAGCAGTCCATGTTCTGCAGTGCTATTCCACAACTTAGGTAAGAGTGACAAGGGGAAAAAGAAACCCTATAGACCACTCAGATGTTTCTTTGAGAAAGGATTTTCTACACTCACAGCACAAGGTTTGGAATCAGCACAAAGCTAACAGCAAAAACGGTCAGTACACAAGTTGTAATGACATCCAAAGGAATGTGAGGTTATGAGCTATTCTAAGAGGATCCCAGTCTTTCCAGGTTAGCAGTAATATGCAAGATGTATTCAATGTAGCACCTCGTCCTGCTCCAGGCAAAATATGGCTTGGTTCTGCAGGTCTGATGCACACAAAGTTCTTGCTAACTTCTATGGCAATACTTTGTCCGTCCTCTCTTCACACCTCTGGTACACTGTGAGGCATTGGGTCAGACAAAGTATGCCCCCAACACACAAGACATATGACAGTTGGTCATATACACCAATTCACTAGAGAAATAATAGATTTTGTTCCTAAATTCCAACCGTTGAGTGTACTTAAAAAGTGCTCACCTTATCAGCCAGATTGTTCCCTCAACCAAAAGTGGATTTTTGTAGCTGATACTGCTTTGATCTTGACTCATATATCTGAATCCCAAGGGATGTGAAATGAAACTTCTCAGTGGTATCATAACACTCACCGATACATCTGGACAGACTTATTCGCTAACTGCATGGATGCAAACAAAACATCTGCAAAGATTTTATATACATTCACACACCAAGTCACATTTTCAAAAGCACCTAAGTGACTTAGAAGGTTAAGTCCCATTTACCTTCAATGGGGCTTAGACTCCAAAGTCACTTAGCTGTTTCGAAAATTTTACACATTGAGGGTTGAATTGCATAATAAGCTAAACATCAGCTCCCAATGTAATGCTGTGGCCAAGAGAACTAATGTGATCCTAGGATGCATAAATCTGGATTTTGAGTAGGAGTAGAGAGGTTATTTTACCTCTGTATTTGGCGCTGGTGCGATTGCTGCTAGAATACTTTGTCCAGTTCTGTTGCCCACAATTCAAGAAGGAGGTTGATACATTGGAGAGGGTTCAAAGAAGAGCCACAAGAATGATTAAAGGGTTAGAAAACATTCCTTATAGTGAAAGATTAAAAAAGTTCAATCTACTTAGCTTAACAAAGAGACAGTTAAAGGATGACTTGATTATAGTCTGTAAGTATCTTTATGGGAACAAATATTTAACAATGGGCTCTGAAATCTAGTAGAGAAAGTTATAACACAATCCAGTGGCTAGTTGCTGAAGCTAGACAATTCAGAATATAAGTAAAGTGTACATTTTGACAGTAAGGATAATTAACGATTGAAACAATTTACTAAGGTTTGTAGTGGATTTTTCACCACTGATAATTTTTAAATTCAAGATTGGATGTTCTTCTAAAATATATTCTCTAGGAATTACGTTGGTGACGTTCCATGGCCTGTGTTATGCAGGAGGTCAGACTAAATGATCACAGTGGTCCTGTCTGGCTTTGGAATCTATCAATCTCTAGATATTGTTGCATGGCAAACTATGCACACAGTTATAGAAAGATGGGGAAAGAAGAATACATCATACAAGTCTTTCTGTATCACTTTCATCATAAACATACCTGCTTACAAATGACTTCTATGGTGGTTGATCTCAATGAGTTATCTGGACGTCTTAGGATATTGGTATTGCTTTCATCTGTACCACATACACCAAAAGCTTCAGAAAATGAAGGCCATCCAGTGCCAGAATTGTATTTCTTCTCTGAACTATTGAGGATAGCAGATCGTGTTATTAATTAAGAATATAGACATTAACCAGACTTTTTTTTGTTTTTTATGGGAAAATTGGCTTCCCCTTCCTCTCCCTCCCTTACTTTTTTTTTAAAATAGTGTTTGACTCTGTAATCATCTTTCTCACTGCACCATCACTATTCCAGAACTTTTTCACCTAATGGATTGCTTGTTCTTTCTATGGTACAGGCTTCTGTCTCATCAATGCTGGTCCAGCATTCTACCGTGTTTGAAAATGTCTTTCCAAATAGCTGAACACACTAGACACTTTCTGAAGAGCCCCAAAAGCCACAGTTCAAAACCTTGAGCTTCCAAATAGATTATTTTAAAAAACCAAAATAGAATATTACAGTAAATTTTGGAGTCTCATTAGTTTACTCTGCCAGACAAGGTTCATGCATCATAGCAACTAACTGCTACTTGAAACAGCAACAATGACAAGGTGAAACTAAAAAAGAACTGGCAGGTCAATTCTGCACAAGTCCAGTGGAGCTTTCTAGAATATAATGATCTACTGCCCCCAAGAGGTGACAATTGGCATTACAGAGACAATGCGCTTGGAGAATACTACTTGTGGGTAATACAAGAACTGGAAAAAAATTATGCTGAAAAAGACAAGAGATCAGCAGCGGGAGAGGGGAGAATCCTTGAGCCAACCTTTCCTCATAAGGTACCATTCAAAACTCCCTTGGGAGAAAAAATTAAGTCAAAGATAATGCAAATCAGTATAGATAATCAATACAAAAGCTGAAGATTTGACATTGATCACAGAACAGCATGGCATGAAAAATGTATGTTATTCAAGTATGAAATAATTTCAGTTTATTTGCCTTAATAATATCAGTTTTGATATCAGTTTTAATTATTCAAGTAGACAGTTAAAAAGAGAGAACACTGCAGTTAACATATGGGATTACCAATATAGACTAGTTGCACATTCATCTTAAAATCTATTATAAACTATGATCAAAATAATAGTTTTAGACTTAAAATTCAGTGCAAAGATATCTAAAAGTTCCCTTCTTGAAAAAATAAAGTAGGATTTAATAATGACAATAATTCAGAATTGTTCATTTCCAGTGATAAGAGATTTTTAAATTACTGCAACAAATCAAGACTGACTGATTGTACTACTATGCTTAATATACTGATGAACAAATCCTGAAGATCACCCTGGTTTTTATTCTTTTATCCCAGCTTTCTTAATGCTCCCCAAAAATCAATGTTCACAGTGACACCTGGTGGTAGATGGAGACACTGACACCACTGAGGAGTAGCAAAAGGGAGTCTTGTATCACAAATGCTCCAAAGTGAAACATTTATTTAAGATAATATGCATATTATGGTGGGGGCATAAAAGCAATGAAAAAAATCTTATTGCTGTGCCTTTCAGAAAGACATATTGATCAATATCTGATACATTTAATGTTTCTAAAATGGCCAGTGTTAGCTTTAATTCAAGTCAAAAGTAGCAATGTAAGTCTTGCACATAATTTATAAAATGACTTACGCAGTTATTTACAATTATTTACAATTTACAAATATAATATTTGCAAGTAAATGAGAGACTGTAACAAAGGGATGGCTGGAGGGTTACTTTTCTAAGGGCTACTCCTCAGTCTATAACATAAAGGCACAAAGCATTATTGAAAATGCTCAGCTACAGCTTTGCAAAAGATGCAAAGAATTTGGGCCCGCAACATCCGTGGATCTCAGGAGTCTGCTAGAAGCCAGGACCTATCACACAGAGAGACCCTGTGCATCTGCACAGCCTCCCAATTGCCACCTTGCACCTGGGCTGTAAGGCTTCAGCTGAGCCAGGTCTCCAGGGGCTCCTCCATCTGTCATCTGCTGAGGGAAACATGCCCCTTCACCTTACTGGGGTATTCCATAGCAGTACAGGGGCTCACTGCAGGAAAGTTAACAGAACCTGCAGATTTTGTGTGCTCCTCAGTCCTGCCCCCCTCCAGCTATGCAAGGCTCTCTGCAGCATCTGGGACAGCTTTGTCCCAACACATATAGGCAGGGGAAGAGTCCTACACAGCTTCCTAAGGCATGACCTGAGCCAATATAGTGATCTGGTTACAACTTCATCTACTTCTGCGTCTTCTCTTTGTCTGTTTGAATAGTTTTATCTCCAAAACATAAGTACAAGCTCTACATATTGATACACTAATTCCCTACCTCCCTCCACACATGGTACATGAAAATTACGACAGAATATTCATCATAAATTGTCAAGAAACAACCATATTTCCTTATATTTATCCTTCTGTTCATTTAAATGGCATGATACTCTGTAAGGACCCTATCTGAAACCCAGTGAAGTTGATGGAAGTTTTTCCATGACAACCCCCAAATGGTTTTGGATCTGTCCCTAAATTTGCTAGTTCATTCAATCTTCTATATAAGTTTTACAATGTTTAAGCCTTGCTGGAGAGGTTTTTCATTTTCAAAGAATCAATCTTCTGAGCTATTAAACTAGCTTTCAACAGAAACTGCTCGCGTGGTTTATTAGTAGGTATATCACTTAGATCCCCTAATAGAAACATTTTAGTAGCCACAAAAGTACTGCTGTGCAAGATCATATTTATCTTTTGAAGTACGTGATTGCAGAATTTATGGATAACTGGACTTTCCCAAAACATATGCATTAGATTAGCCTTCACCATGCTGTATCTTCAACATATGTAATTTGCTTTGATTCCTACTTTAGCCATCCTGGAGGAAGTCCAGATAATTCTAAAAACACTTTTTGCTCTATAAGCCTCGGCTATATGGTTATTGAAGGTTTGAGGTGTCATTAAAATGCCATAATTCACTATCTATAAAGGTTGAGGTCTTTGTTCCATGTATTTTGAACCTTTTCTACTGGGTATATGGTAGCAGAGTGTAATAAGCAGTATATATTGAGGAAGCTTTTTGTTTATCCTTGCTTAAAATTCCTATGCATTTTAAAAAGTAAGGATATTTTTACTGTGATGTTCTTTTGTATACATGTGTGTGTTTGTATACAGCTCTCCTATAACTATGATGAATGATTCTCTTTTCAAATATTAGTTTTTTCTATTAGCATTGTGTTGATCCTTCTTAAAATAATTGATGTATGGAAAAATTTTCTCTCAGTCCACTTTAATCTATGAATTTTCTTGTTTCCAATCTTAAAAGATGGCTTCTTCCAGAATCTGGTTCCTCCTCCCCCCATAGAAATGGCTCAAAGCCTAATTTATTTGACAGCAATAACCTGCTTTTCTAGAACTGTATTACAAGAAGGGCTGTATGTTTTTTTCATTGCAATAAGACTAGCAGTTGAGCACAGATGAAAGCAATTGACACAACTCTCTTCAATACTGATGCATCTTAATGTTTACCTGTCTTTATTTAACATTCAGCATAAATGATGCATTAATGTAAAGGAAAAGCAATTGTTTTTGCAATTTGGGAATTTAAAATCTCCCTGATCTGCTGGAAGATATCACTTTTCTAGGCTATTTTAAGCTTTTTACCTTGTCTCCACAAAGTTTTGCAACATCTTATTATTTGCAATGTCTGAATGTTGATTTTAAAACACTTATGGACAATGATCTAAAAAAGATATAAAAGTTTAAGCAGAGAGTCATTTGTATTAAATATATTTCCATGCTCACCCAAAGGTGAATTTAGTCAGTTCCCAATTATCAAGAGTTTTCTCACTATTTATTGCTGGGTCCAGGTTCATTTTTACTATAGACTTTAAATTATTTATTTATTTATTTTTACTTCACAGCCCTAGCTTACAGTTCCTCAGCTTCCATCTGAAGTTCTAGTCTGAGATGTATGTTTTAAAACATTCATAGAAATTGGTATGATTTTAGGCTTTTCCCAGTTTAACTCTGAGTTGGAATGATACAAGGCTATTAGATAGCTCCAGAATTTGAGGAACCATCTTTTCTAGCTGAGTTACAGACAGTAGAACGATCGACAGATAGTCTTCCTAGGTACCCTATGGACTCGAATGTAGATAATGATGATCTTGCAGAGTGTGTAGTGGGGATAAGGAGGGTATGGAGAGGAAACGCACAGGCACTCAGGGCCAGACTCAAAATCCCACCTAGTGGGAGTAGGTTAAGCCCCAACTGCCATTTACTTAGCAGGAGTTAGGTACCTCACCTGCTTAGGTGCATCTGAAAGTCCCACAAGATGCCTACATGCTCTTAAAGCCACTTAATTATCTTCGAAAGTCTGGCCCTCAGAGGCCAATAATGTCACGGGCAGGCAGAGAATAGCAGACAGGTTCCCACATCACATTCCCTAGGCCCCCGTGCTGGGGGGAAAAGGAGAGAGGCCTGAGGACAGATATTATGGTGCTCAGACCCAAGGGGTTGGCAGTAACCATCCTCACTACATAAAAGTAGGTGTACAGCAGCAATTTTAATGAAAAACCAAGATTGCTGCTCTAGGGCAGAGTAAGGCCTAGTAAGGCCAGCTTGCCAGCATGTAACTTCTCAGGGCTAAGCAGTCTAGTGGCCACTTTTCCTTACTTTTCTTCTATCACTGTCAGGATTAAGCCCTTCTTGTCCCCCTGGTCATTCTGCAGCTGTCAAAGCTCTATGGCTCATCTGAAAGCAGGAGAGACAGTGGAGATCCTTGGCGAGTGCCTCTGTGGACAATAAACATTTGAGATAAGTGGGAACAACCATGCTGGATCAAACCAGTGGCCTATTTGGTGCAGTGTTCTGTCTTCAAGAGTGGCAAGCAACTGCTGCTTCAAAGGATGGTGCAGAAACCCTGCAGTAGGCAGTTCCGAAATAACCTGCCCCCCAGGAGGGTTTCTTCTTTGCTCCCATTAGTTAGAGGTCAGCTTATGCCACGGAACATGAAGGTTTATGTCTCCTTGGTATGTCTTAATCCTTATTTTTATAACTCTGGAGATTTTGTTGTTGGAGGCCCAGTGCAATTTGAGTTGCTTGACCATGGTTTTGAGGCCTAGCATAGCTTAAGCTGCTTGCTTGACTATTCTGACCCCGGCAGCATGAAATCTTCTGGTTGGCAGAGACAAATAGGATCACTAAGTAACCTTGCGGATGACTCAGTTTCTGCATACCCTGGCACATAATAGGACATGTATGCTTGCAGCTGCACATAGATAACAGCGAGTTATCCTTGAAAGTCTGGGGGAACACTTTTCCACTGCCAAAGGGCATATTTTGTTACCCCCCCTCCTATCACCAGGTCTTGTTTTGATGACTCCAATTATTATGGTGAGAATGGAATGTAGTCAAGGGTGAGAACCCGATGTAGGTAACAGAATAAGTAATCATTAGTAGAGCGGTAATTAGGTGAAAGCTGTGTACAGAAAGGTATAAAAAGTCACCACTTAGATAGAGGGCACGCTCCATCAATGCCTGACTCCGCAGGAGGTGCTGCTGGTTGGACCAGAGAATCCAGTGACTCTCTGGCAGGGCCCTTGAAGAAAACTGTTCCTGTATACAGCCTTCTGAGTGACTGCTTGCTCTCCAGGCTTAGTGGGTATGATATACTGTAGTTAATTTTAGGCTTTGTATTTAACTAGTATATCTATAGAAAACCTTGCACATTAAATCCTATTGATCTGCAAATTGGGCGTACCGTGTCTCCCTGGTATCCACACTGATCACTAGGGGTCCAGTATCAACATTTGTCATCCATATAAATGTCCAATCCCTTTTTGAAACCTGCTAAGGTCTTGGCCTCAATAATATCTAGGGCAATGAATTCCCCAGGCTAACAGTGTAAAACCAAATTCCTTTGCTCAGCATTAAATCTGCCACCTTTCAATTTCACTGACTGTCCCTTTGTTTTTCTATTATGGGACAGGGTGAATACTATGCCTGGCCTACCTTTTCTCTACCATACATTACGGTGCATACTTTTATTGTTTCCCCTTTTATTTGTCTCCTTTCAAAGGTAAACAGATCCAATCTTTATACTTTCTTCATA
>ML675603.1:31431466-31490500 GCA_007922155.1 Mesoclemmys tuberculata
TATGAATGCTTTTCCATGCCATTAATCATTCTTGTTGTTCATCCCTGAACCTCTTCTACATAGACATAGAAGTAACGATGCCTGGGTACAACAGTGCTGCCTAGCTCTAAAGGCAGTGGTAGTGTTGCTTAGTGATTACAGCACTGGCCAGAGACTCAGAAGACCTGGTTTCTATTCCTGGCTCTTCTATCTTCCTGCTAGGTGGCCTGGACAAGTCACTTCCCTGCTTTGTGCCTCAGTTTCCCCATCTGGGAAATGCTGATAAAGATACTAACCTCTTTTATGAAACACCGTGAGATCTACCGATGAAGAGCATTATATAAGAGTTGGGTATTAATTATTTTATTAAAGCCAGCCTTTTTTTCCCAGTTGTAATGCACATTCTCAGTTCACTTTACTGAATGCCTTTTCAGCATCCGTAATCAGAATTGCTATTTGATCTTGACCGTAAATTGGTGAAGACATGTCAAATAACTGTCATTAGCAACCCCAGTTTGGCTCACTCTACAAGAGTATATTCTATTTGTTTCTCCATATCTCTGATAATAATCTTACAAAGAAAATTAAGGATCAAGGATTATCCAATCACCTTGCTGGGATTTAGTATGAAAGAAATTAAAACATCCATGAGTGTTTGTGGTAGGATGTAGTCTTCTATGGCTACCTTGAAGGCCCTAATTAATCTTTTCTAAATGTAATCCTAAATTTTCTAAATATAAGACTCTTGCAACATAAAATTCCATGCATCAAGTCCCAGTCTTCTCCCTTTATTCAGAGAAGTGACTGATCCTCATTTATTTTTCTTTCCTTGTAGTCTTGTCCCAAGAATCTCTCACTCCTCTCTCAAATCCCTCCTCAAAACACACTTTTGCAGAGCCTTTCAGAAAGACCTGTGATCAGCGCTGGATGAAGGCAGACACTACAGGACATGCCTTGGCCCCAGCTTTTGGAGTCATGTGACTATATCAGAACCTCAGTTTTCTTTCCTTTTTCTTTTTCTTTTTTTTTTTAAGTAGGTTTCTAGCCCTCCTGGTTGAGGAGAGCCTTGAAAATGTGACATAAATGTAATTGATGCAGTCATGTCTGCCTGAGTCTTCACACAGTTTGAAACAATAGCTCTGAGAGGTGTGAACTGTCCCATTAATATCAATGGGGTATTAGCTCCCAGACCTGCTGCTTTGGGGCTCAGCCAATATCAACCAATAGAGGCCTGTGTGTGGCAGGGAAAGAGTGAAAAAGCCCTGGCCCGCTCGCTTCAGCAGATACAGCCTGGGGTAAGTACTGTGGAGTGGAAGAGGCCTACTGTCATCCCGCCTTTCCAGAGGGAACCTTTGCTGCTTCCCCTAAAAAGAGGAGGGGCACTGCTTCTGTCCCGTGGGGGGAAGGCTTCAAAGAAGGCTTCAAAGAGGGCCTCTGAGGAACAAACAACACACCAAAAAAAGAAAAAAAAATTAAGGGGAAGATGCTTTTGGATTAACAGTGAAGATTGCCCCCTGCCTTCAAAAGCTTCCATAATACAGTCTAACATCAAATGTGTAAATCATCCAGGTAATGGGGCAAGAGTCACGACCTTCTAGGGGCTCATTAAGTGTGCAATAGCTGAAGGATGGCTTAAGTCCAGAAACATGAGCAAAACGATGTATATTTCCAGCACCATCTCCTCCTTGACAGGCATCAGATCTCTTGCTTACCAGTTCAGTTTCTTTTTCTCTTGTGACATAGAATGGCTCTGGAGTCAGTTTCTTTTGCCAATTGGTAGTGACAGCTGTTCCATCATACCTAGTCAGAGTCCCTACATCTTTAATTGGAAAAAGAAAAAAGTGTACGTTTAAAAAATATATAATGTGCTTTTCTCATTTTGAAACACATCCATTGGCCACTTTCCACCTCAGCGTAAGGCTGAAATTCACTTTGCCCACAAACGAGCTTAATACTTGGGTGGGTAATAAGGGGGAAGAAGATAGGGCTGAGGAAGTTGAATACTGCCACACCTAACAGAGGAGCAGGGCATGCTTTTACAGTGCAAAACTCCACACCTGCTCTCCATACTATGGGCTGGAAGAGTGACTGCAAAAAGACTGCAGCGCTCCATCCACAGGCAAGGAGCCGAGGATCTCATGAATCATTACCATTGTCCCCAAGCCTCGACCATAAACATACTGGCCCTCAACTAATTCCTTCCTGTCTATCATCACCCACCCAACCCTCCCTAGTTATCTGACACCTTACACCTGATGAAGAGAGACAACATACTGCCTACCTGTATCCCCAGAGTTTGGTACATTAACACCTCAACTAGGACTAGGTACTGGACACCCTAAAAGAGTCTTGACCCAAGATATATGCATCCACCTATGCCCCTCCTGGCTAGTGAAAAACATACATGACAAAACCAATGAGAATCCTGTAGCACTTTAAAGACTAACACATTTAATGTTTGCAGGCATAAGCTTTAGTGGGCTGTAATGAAGTGGGTTAAAGCCCATGAAAGCTTATGCCTACAAAAATTAAATTTGTTAGTCTTTTAAAGTGCTACAGGGCTCTCGTTGTTATTGCTGTATGCAGACTAACACGGCTACCCCTTTGGAACTTTTCATACATAAGCAGCTAGTGCCACTCCAGAGGGAAACAGCCAATACCATATTCAGGGAAGGAATCTTCCTTTCCTCCTTCAAACATGCAATAGTCTGACCAACATTGATGAAATCTACCTTGTATACATTGGCTCTAGCCAATCGCTGCCCAGTGTCAAACCTTCACTTCCTGAGCAAGCTCATAGAGAAGTTAGCCAAAGGCCAACTAAAAGTTCCTTTTACTAAAGCTAATAATCTATGCCCAAACCAATCTGGATTCAGGCCAGACATCCATTCTCTTCTTCTTGCACCTCCTGCAGTATTTGACACACTTGACCATGAGATACTTATGTCTCACTTCAGAAAGGTGGCAGAGGTCCAGGGTTATGCACTAAAAAGAATTGAGTAATTCCTGGAGGGACACACCCAACAACTAATGATGGGAAACTGCACTTCTGCCACTAGACCTTTCACTTGTGGAGTGGTACAAAGATCAATTCTATCCCTAGTCCTGTTCAACATCTACATGCAGCCACTATGTGAACTAGTTAGAGAGGACATGAATTTAAGTGTCAACAATATCCAGGGGTAAAGTTCATCTGTGAGGGAGACAGTTTTCCTGAGATCCAGACTGCATCTGTGGAACAAACCTTATTACTTCCCACTCCAAGAACGTGGCACGCTTCTCCAACCTTCCTTCTCTAACATATATACATAGCAGTAAGTACACAAAACCCCCTAACCCTGTTAAAACAAAACTCTACACTGCATGCATACATCTCCTCCCTGGGGAGAAGATGAGAGAGAGGATGAACCACACATGACAGATGTTAGTCACATCACTTAATGCATTACTGGAGGGTGCTCAGATATGGCTGCGATTAAGGGAATAGAGGAACCTATGTAGAATAGAACAGAACAGAACAGGAAACCTTTGGAAATTAGTGATTAGTACAGAAAAGTGCAAAGCTTTCTAAACTTGCTTGCAGTAGCACCACATCACCAGACTAAAACATCAGTTGTACCAGTGCATATCCACCACTTGGTGTGTTCTGACCTGCAGTAAGGACAAATCACACTTTATGAGGCTGGGTTTGGAGTGGTGGCCTATGCTCGCCCATGGGTGAGAACATACACGAATGAATGGGAGATGGATCGCAGAAATCAGAGCATGGGGTAATGGTTCACCATTGATATATGGCGGGAGAGGCTAGAGTACCACGCCAAAAGAGCCTGAAGTACTAGTACTTCTACACATGTTAGTGATTGGGAGTAATGGGTCACTGGCACAGCCGCTCACAAACGGAAACTGTTATATTTACAGATTTGCAAATATTAGAGAATTGGGCCCTGGGTGTATAATCTGTGCAGTTCTATTGTTAACAACTAACTAGGAACTGTGACACATTCACAGATTAGTGGAAGTGCAATCTCCGAAATGTCACCCGTTCGCCTCTTCACTCTTCTAGTGAGGTCAAGGGGTTGGCTTGGGACAGATAGATTGTAAACTTTTCAGGGCAGGGCCTGACCACTCTTCTGTATCTTAGCACAATGAGGCCCCATGGTAAATAAACAATATTATGGGATAACACCTCCCCTCCCCGAACAATTCACTGTTGTGTGTAGAACAGTGATCTCAGAACTTCACTGATTTATCTCCAACTAATTCAGCAATAAGGAAAGCAAAGGTGAAGAGGAGCATACACACCCGGGAAGATAAGGCATGAGAAAACCAGACCACTGGCACACACATAACCGCATGCTCCACGGGTTTTATTGACTGTCTATTACTGGTTAACTTTTACCAAGTGATTCAAGATCTAGCAAGCAATTCACCCACCAGAAAAGCCTTTGAAGCCGCTTAGAGTCATTAATAAGACTAGAGATAGGAGGCTCGGGGAATGGGATGCAGGGCAGATGAGTGTTCATCACAAACACCATTTCGAGTGGCCGCTTTGTTGGCACTCAGAGAGCTAAAGCATGGTCTCCTCCAGACCAGGAACAATACAGGTGAGCCCAGAGGGGCCGGGACAGCTGATCAGACACACCGACAGGCAGCAGCAGAACAGCTGGAAACATTCCTGTGGTTCCTTTGGCGGGAGCAGGGCAGCTTTTCTCGCACTTCCCAGAAGCAGCCCCGGGATCTCTGGATCTGGACACAGCCTGACCAGGCTGCTTGGGTGCTGAGAGTCCCCCGGCGGGCACGTGCTGTCAGCTCCCGTCCCTGGATACAGAGCGCGCTATATTCCACCTGCCGGGCCGCACAGGTTTCCACGAGAGAAACACAGTTTTGCCCTGGGCTCGTGGCGGGTTCCCTCCAGGCTAGGGGCAGGAAGGCAGCGGCCCCTGTGCTCAGGGCAGGCGTCGGCTGATGCAACTGCCTGGCCCGGGTGGGGATCGCAGGGGGCAGAGCAGGACACCACCGGCACCGCCCTGTGCCCAGCTGACCACGGGAGCCAGGGCCTCGGCCGGGCGCTCTGCTGCTCAGAAGCTGCCTGTGCCCGGAGCAGGGGGCGGCCGCTGCCCCCGGGGTGAGGCACGAGGTGCAGCCCAGCGATCGGCCGCAGGGGGAACGTGGCCAGCCCAGGAAGCAACCCCCGCCCCCAGCCTGAGCCCCGTCGGGGGGCGCCCACTCCCTTCCCTGCACCCATCAGCCGCAGCAGTGTGGCTACCTGTGTTGGTGCGAGCGGCCCTGCCCCAGCAGCCCGGGGAGCCCTCGGAGCAGCCGAACCCCCAAGCAAAGCACCCGCAATGCACCCGGAGCGGAGGGTGCCGGGCAGGTGCAGACAAATGGGCCGCACCGGGAGCTGAAGCCTCCTGCAAGGGTCCTGGAGGCAGCTCCGCGTCTGGGTCCGTCCTGGCTCCACTGCAATAGATCCCCTGCAGCTGGCCCAGGGTCTGGGACCCGGGGAGGGTCCTAGAGCCCAGGCTCCAGTGGAAGTGTCTCTACACACACGGCAATTGCATAGCCCTGCCTGCAACTGTACCTGGCTACGGGCCAGATGCTGGTGCTATTGCTGCATAGCACATTTCCTGGCTGCATGGTTCTGTCTGATCGGCTGTGATCTATATGTCATCCTTCTCTCATTCCCTTTGTTTTCTTTCTCCTTCCTCTGTGCTTTGGCTCAGGCTGAGTTTTCTTACAACGTACAGCAGTGAACAAATGTAAAATATTGTGCACACGATAAACTTGGCACATCTTTGTATTTCCTTTTATTTCATTGTACGGGCTGGTTTTCCTTTGTACAGTACATAGTTATTGAAGAATTTAAGAAAAGATGGTTGCTGTGTTTGCATGATCTATAGACGGGTTATCTATGGACGCGAGGCCAAATGTTTAGTGGTTCCTTTTCTGACCTTGCAAATGAAATTACCTGTAACTAACAAACCTCATCCTCACAGCGTATATGCCATTGCTGATATCATCTGTTATGTGTTAAGCCAAAGAAAACCAAACTGTCTCTGTTTCATTAGAAAAGGAGGATTGGGTGGGTAGGAGGAATTAGTGTTTCTCAAATGGAAATGGACAAAATCAGTAATGAATGAAATTGTATTTTCAGGCTTCTAAAACAATACTCCAAAGAGATACTAGGTGAAGTGGCATGAAAAGATACACGATACTGGCAGGAGATTATATATTTGTATTTTCTGGTGCATCTACTTGCAATTTCAAGTTTACAGTGATTTACATGGAGGGGTAGATGGGTCAAAATCATTAATTATTCTACAAGATTCATGTTGATTTTCTTTTATGGAAAGCGTCCCCAAACTGCTCTGCCAAATGCTGCTTCATTCTTGGCCTGCAACGCTCCATCTCCTGTTGTGGCCGTTATGAGCTATTTCTAAGTAGCAACTGCAACTTGCTCAGTGGTTTTGTGAAGAAAACACCCACCAGAGATCACTCTGCGGCCCAACTCATTGTAACCAGTCACCTGAGCCTATTTGAAAAAAGTTATGAAAGAAGTGAAAGGCCAGTGTACTGACAAATGGCTCCTCCAAATATCTGGGGCCAGAGTTTCAGCTGGGGTAAATCAGTGTAGCCTTTGGCATCGAGTGGGGCTGGTCACCTCCGGGAGGTCTGGAAAAGCTGCAGATGCTTTTTACTGTTGCAACCCCCTCTCTTGGTGAATCTGTCCCACTGACATTTTATTCTGACTTAGGCCTTGGACAAATCATTTAACTTCTTTGTGTCTATAAAATAGGGATAAAGATCCTTAAGCTTTTGTGTAAAATGCTTTGATGGCCACAGCTAAAAACATTCTATGAGTGGTAGGTGTTGTTATTACCCAGAAAGATCCCTCATAAAACCACGTGTGCTTCAGCTGAAAGTAATTTTGGGGACACCTGCTAATTATGTCATTCAGACACCTATGCAATTTATAAGCTATTTCTTTGTCTTCCACAGTGTGCTGTTTTCCTTTAAGAAACAAACTCATGGTCCCTGATTGCAAGGTGAGTTTTAATAAACATACAGATACATCAAACACACTTGGCTAAGCAGGATTTTGAGTAGCTTCTGATTTTTACAGTGAACACTAATCGCCTGTCAATTCTGTCATGTGTGTTCCATCCACCCTAGCTATACAGTCCAATGGATGCAAATTGCGAGGATGCAAATGTGTCTATTACAAGTAGTACGCACTTGTAACCAGTGTTTTCTTTGGTTGACAGTTGCCATAAAATCTAAATTAGTTATGGCAAGGTAAATCACCGTCTGAAAGAAATTCTTGAAAGTGTGTCTTGTTCCCAGCTATCCTGTGCTTCCTAGGTATAGATAAGACACGTGATAGAGCACACCACATACATAATCCTGTCTCTGTCTACTCCATCATCCATACAGACTGTGATTCAAAATCTGCTCTTGTTTAAACTGGTGCCATAGATTTATGCCATAGATTTATGCTGCTGTAATTAGAGCAGAGTGTGACCCTGGGCTTTGACGTTGCATGGTGCGTCAGGTGCAAGAGTCCTTGCTCCCTAAGGCCTGGCGTCTGAAAGCCAACTGCTCCTCTGTTTTCAATTCCAGGTCAAGCGCCTCACTGTGGCTGTTCGCGCTCGTTTCTCATGGCACAAGGCTCTCTTTCCTCTTGGTCTGAGACGTGCTCTCACTGTTAGGGACACGTATGTTGCCAAGGATTTATCAGGCCAATATTCAATTTCCGTGGAGTTGTTGGCCACTGTAATTTCCAGCAATGAACAGATTGTTAATAGATCACTGTGTAAAACAATAACAATTGCAGTCACGACCGACATTCAAATTAACACAGAGCCTACAATTTTCTATAATGAGGATGATTTTATTGAGCTAAGCTCAGCATCCTGCATCAAAGTAGCCTGGTTTGTCTAATGCAGCCTTATAACACGAACTGTATCCCAGGCTGAAGTCAATCCTCTTATGCAAACATCGAAACAGACGCAATCATCCAGACAGTGCACATGTGCAGTAGCTTTAGACTAGCAAGAAATGGACTTTCAGTCAATTTTATCGCTTAAATGCTTGACAAATTAAACCAGCTGGCGGCTCTGAGTGGAGCAGGAAGATTGCTGCTATTCTCATAGCAGACTGAGCTCTGTCTTCAGATACAAGGGCCCAAATCCCATTGGCTTCAGCGGGAGAGTGATGCTAGAATTGCGTCTGCGAGGTCTGGCAAGTGTGGTAAGAAATAAGAAGCCTTCTCTTTAACTTAGAAAAATACTCTGGTTTCCAAACTAGTAGATGAAAGAGCCAGCATTGCGTGGTAACCAACCGAAGGATTGTAAAGGCTTAGTTGAAGGGTTTGCCAGTGAGTGACCTCTCTTGTACGTATCAGTGAGGAGTTCCTAGGGAAAAGAAAGCCCTTGTGGCCTGACAAAATTCCTAACTATCTTCCATCTGAATATGACAACATAAAAGTCTGATCAGTCTGCCATTAAGGATTGCACTAAAATGAGCAGTGTACAGAATAGGTCATAAAAAGACAAGCCTGACAGATTTCAATCACTTATTAAGAGACAAAAGAGAGATAGGGTTTAAAATCGAATAATCATTCTAGCCATAAGAATAATTGGACAACTGCACAAACAAAGAGCTAGTTGGACACTTAATTGGCTATTTGCACTGCTCTAAGTGCACATAAATATATCTGTACAATAGTGAATGTATTTTGGCTTGCACAGTTTGGGCCTCTTGTTTTAAAAACATGGTCCTACAAATGAGTCATTAGACCATACCAGATTACTTCTGTTAACATTTCAGCACTCCATTTTTGATTTGGTATTTTTTTAGTGTTACTGAATATCGTGGAAATAACTATTTTAATTGCATGGACTAAGGAAGAGACCAGAGATATATAGATATTAATAAGAAATGTCATTAGGAAGATAGCATTTGTCTTGACCAGTTTTATATCTTGCAGTGAAAAGATTAATTCTGTACATGGACTGCTGCTATATGTTCAGCCTTCTTGCCACAAATCACGTTCACACCAAATACCGATCCTAGTCCCGCAAGGTGATAAATCCAGTGGAAATTGAGAGCATTCAACACACCACATCAATTAATTGTAGTCGGATCTTGCAACCAGAGTTCATGAAACCATGAACTGAAAGAGGCCAGCACTCAGGCTAATTAATGATACACATGATGATTTGCAGCACTCTATGAGAGCACACTGTTAATTAAGGGCTCAGTTAGTGTATAGTAGGCTATGATAGTGTGAAACCATGCTGCCCCATCAGGCCCGCCTTGAACTCTCCAGGAGATTGAATTCCCCCTGTGGGAGTTCAAAACTGCTGGACTGCATGGCGAGGGGTAGGGCCATGGCTTTGATCCCCTTTGGAGAGGCTAGCACCACTTATGGGTGCTTGCATTTTGAGCATAAGGACTGAAACTGTGCCCAGTCCTGGTATGGAGGTGAAAGGTGAAGGAGGATCTTTCCACTCTCCTCCATGAGACACCGGTGTAAGGTCCAGGTATGCACTGCAACGTAGCTGCAACCTGGGAGGCGGTTGTAAGCAGCTAGCCAGCCACAGACCTGCGCTGGAGCTAGAATAGCTAATCTGACATTCCCCCTGTTCTGCTGTGTGGCACAGAGCTGACAAATGCTGTGGCACAGCAGAATGCAGCTCCGCCTCACTCTCATCCCCAGGCCGCCATTGCCCTGCACCGTACATAGTCAGTCACACCTGAGCCCAATGGCTGTGAAATGTGACCAAATCAAAGTGGCAGCATTTTGCACCCATTTTGGACTCTATTTGCATGTGTGCAAAGAATCAAAAAGGTGCAAGGCAGTGGAGAATCAGTTCTGTTTTTTCTAATGGCCATTATTTTTCAAGAAGGGCCTGATCCAAAGCCCAGTGAAGTCAGTGGCGGCCTGCCTTCCTCAGCTTGAAAACAAAATCGCTTAGATCCTCAGTCCTAAAAAACAGAACCATTGTCCTTGCCTGCCTGTGGTAGTGCCTCTCCCAGTTACAGACATACCAAAGTAAACAGAGAGAGACAGAGACAAGCCTGTATTTTTCCCTACAGGCTGTCATAAAAGCCAATTAGGTTGTTTCTTAATTTTCCTCTTTTCTTTCGGATGCACAAGAGAGTCTCCCCTCACTACATTATATTAATTTTAAAGTCCAGTCTCCCTGTACTGTGGTCCAGCTACCTTATGGTGGCAGTGTCATCAGACGCCAGCATGCATTCAGATCTGCATTCAGAGCACTCATCAAGAGCACAACTTGTTAAATATGGGGGTGGGGAAGAAGCTCATCAGCTGCTCCTGCAGTGTTTTTGCCTAGGAGCAGCAGCAGCATGTGTGTAGGTGGGTGAGGTAGCGAGTAGGAGGGAGATGGCCACGGTCCAGGTTATTCTGCGAATATTTACTCCTGCTCTAACCATTTCTCAACCCAGCTTCTGGCTTGAATGACACCTCTGGAGAGAAGCAGAGCATCACCTAGTGCCTATGCTGGCAGATTCTGAGCAGGCAGCCGCGCAGATGTGCCACGCAGAAAGAAAATTAACCCTTTTCAAACCTGTGTTTAGGCAGCTTGTTAATGAAATTTCTTATTGTTAGCGGATATTAAATATTCTGAAATTCTCTCTGAACAATCCCGTGTGTGTGATATTATTTACTACTTTAATATGATGTTTTTGTCGTATTATTCCATTTCTGTAAGCCCTCCATGTGGGGAGTTTGCTTGCAGAATTTGGCCTGTCATATGTAACTGCAATTTTGATTTGTCCCAGGTGACTGTGGAAAGGGGCACAAACGTATACACTGGGTTGCTTACTGGATGCATCTGACTCTGGTGTAGAGCTCCACTGCTCTCACAGACATCCATGGCATTCACATGCAAGACCTCCTTAGGAACTCCATGTCATTTTCAGCAAGGAACCTTCCCTCATCACCCATAGACCTAATTTCTATTTGGATTCTAGCCCCTGGAACAGTGTAAAAAATGTGATCACCTGATAATTGCCTGTGGGGTGACAGGCAACAATGGTCTGGTATGATATCCAAGGATATATGACCACATGCACTCATTGAATTCCCCTGTTGGAAAAGGGGTTTCAGCCAGCTATTGAAATCATTTTTATGCATCTTTGTCATGGGTTCTAGCTGGGATCAAAAGTAAAAGTGTTGAAGCATAAGGGCAAAGAGCCTGGTGGCAGAAGTCCCCACAATCTCTCAGCAAAGCCTGTTCTCACCAGATTACCAATTCTAGCTCTGTAGCATTCAGAGATGTAGGCAGTTTGGGAACTAAACTGAATCTGACCCACCAGATTTTTTTAGGTTAACTTGTGCAAAAGGTGGGTTTGGTTTAGCCAAAGACACGTATTCAAGTGAACGAGGTACTGTGCTCGGCTTTGGTTTTGCTCTGGCTTTAGTTTAGAAAAGTATTAGTGAAAAAATAGATTATTAGTGGCTTTAGTAGTCCCTTTGGCTAATCATAAACAGCATAAACCAATCTCATCCTAACCACCATTTAAAAGAATACTGGACCTTGTGTCAGACGTGTGCACTAACTTTAATAGTGCTCCCCTGTGCAGGGATCCGATGCGACACTAGCATGCGCATGATACAATGTTAGATGAAGAACACTGGCAATAGGCAATGCATTCCCAAAACATCCATGCGACTCCTAAAAGGTGCCCTCTCCCATACTGTACAATCCTGTTCCTTCTGCCCTAAGGTAGTGAATGGTTTTGAAAGTCCTCCTACCACCCAAAGAACAACCCTGAACAAAGTGTTTGAATGAACAATCCCTTGGCAGTAGTAGTAGGAGATGTAGCTTCCTGTAAGTTATTTTAATGGATTTATCACCCTGAACTAAGCCCTGGCCATCTGTTCCATCCTCTAATTACAAATGCAGACAGAGCTAATTCACAATTGCAGCATAAAGAAGGAGAATATAAATGATTTAGGAGCTGGTATATATCATGTTTCATGCAGCAATCAGAGGAAAATTGCTCTCCCCTCGATAGACTTATTTCACTGTCTTTTTTCTGGTAGCCAAGAATTCCTCAGGAGCAGGGCTCGAATGCACAGAGGTTGTGGGGAGGCCGGGGTGTGCGTAGTGGTGGTGGGGCTTTGCGTGTGAGCCTGTTCCACACTCGCTCCAGGGGAGCAGCTCTTGTCCCACAATACTGGTCCTGGCTCCCTGCTCTGGGTGTTGGGATCTGGCCACACAGGCTCATTGTGCCTCTCAGGGTTGGCTCAGACACACCTCCAGGCCAAATTTGAGTGGCACTGCAACCCTGCACACCAAGTAGCAATGCCACTCAATTTGCGGCCGCTCTCACGTGTGGAGCCTGGGGCCAACCGCTGCTTTTGTGCCACCCCAGGCAGTCCTGTTGCTGGTGCTGCTAACTCTTTGTTTCTATAAATGGTTCATTTGCAATGACATACACTGTAGTATGATTGACATAATATTTTCTTTCTCTCTGAGCTGGCTACAAGAGATAGACAATGGCATTTTTGAGGAGCATGTCCAGGCAGAAAGGACACAAAAAATCATGCTGTTTCCAAGCCTTCCAAACTTCTGGGCCTCCTCCCACAATAATAATAATAAAAAAAGCCACATCACACTAAAACAGGCCCGTGCATACTGCTCCTGATTTATCATGGGAGTTCAAAGCTGTCCGTTAATGCTGCTCTGGTATTTGGTTTGCACTGGTGTGACGCTGTCTGGTGTGTGAGTGACCATTTATAATATTAGTGATAGCTGTATGGCAAAATTGCAATAATTTGTTTGAGATATGCCATGTCAGGTGCCACTGGAAAGATTATAATTTGCTATGTATGATATTTATTGTTTATGTGTATGTATCATCTTTGTATTGTCATTTATGGATATGTGTGATATAGCTCTATCCAAACACCTGTGCTGTGCTACTGGGTTACACCCCTCAGGCAGATGCATCTCGGCATTGAAGGTTCATCAATGGCCATCACCGATACAGTGAGCCCATGGAGAGAAGTCAGGGCTGCACCAGGAGTCATCAGGACATGTAGGGACATGCCTGTGGTCAGGGAGACTGTAAGTGCTTTTCCCTGCCCAGGTGCTGTGAGCTTGAGTTTAATTGAAACAAGCCACATGGCAGACCAGAAACTATAAAATGCAGCTGCACCATCACCATCTTGTCTTCAGTTCAGTTCAGCTTCCTACCTCTGAATCAACTACTGTACATCTGAAGCTGTGAAACAAAGGACTGAGACCTATCCGGGTCCTAGATGTACTCCAGAGGAACTGTACAAGCCTGCTAACTCCAATACTGCTAAGAATCTGATATATATATGGACTTTGAAGTCACCTGTACGTATCTGATTGCTTTGACCATTTAATATCTCTCATCTTGTTTGTTTCTTTCCTTTTATAATAACCCTTTAGTTTTAGTTACTAATGGATTGGCTGGCAGTGTAGTATTTTGGGAAAGAGCCAGATTAATATTGATTTGGTAATGTGGCTGACCCTTTGGGGATGAGGAGAATGTTTTGGTAAAGGGAATAGCATTTTAAATAACTTATCCCTTTACTGCTTTATTGCTAATTGAGACCCAGAGATTGAAATCCAATAAAGGGGGCCTGTGTAATTCTTGTTGTGGCTTCCTGATAACCAGTGTGGGGCTCAGGAACGCTGCTTGGTGAATCTAAGTTTAGTGTTAGCCACCAGTTTGGGAGAACCTACTCTTCCTTTTGCAGCCTACCCTGGCCTTGGCATCTTCAGGTGGGCTACCCGAGATACAGACAGGTCACAACAGGTATGTTCTGATTTGGGAGGTGGGCAGAAAGATGAGGAGGGCATTTACTGCTCAAGCCCACAGGGATATTTTGAAGGCTTACTTTAAAACTCTCAGTACTGACAGTGCTTGATCAAATAGCAGTTATGTTTTAGTGATGATTTCAGATTCTGATTTGAATGTGCTATTTTTAATAGCTGTGAGTGGATTAAGATTTATATGAATATTTAATCTAATTGCTTGTCCTTGCTATCCCCTGGGTTCCCATGGTAAAAAGCTGATGCAGTTGAAGAGGTTAAGCTGCAAGAGCAAAAAATAATACTTAAGGGGCTGATTCAGCAGCCAAAATTCCTCACGTACTCAATGCTCTCACCACCGGCACTGCCATCCCACTGAGCAAAGTGTTCCCACCACCCGCCCCAAGCTTGGTCTTGGAGCACTGGGGCCAAGAATCCTGCTCTGGGTCTGCAGTAGTGGCCAATCCGTTGGCTCTGCCCCCTCAGACTGGCTTTGGGGGAACCGGCGTGGAGCAGGGGTCTGCACCCTAACATCCCGCAGATTCCCAGCACATGTCCAAGAAATCCTTTTCCCCCTCCCTTCACCGCAGCCACACGATGAAGCTCTCGTGTGGAAATGGGCAGGATTTTGCCTACTGACTTTAATGGGGGTTTTGTATGAATAAGAATTAAGGCATTCTGAATAGGACCCTTGATAACTTAGATAGTTGGATGGTACCTACTAAAGCTGGGAAAATAACTCAAAATGAATCATTTATTGACTCCATTTCTCTTTTTCTGTTTGCAAATTGTCTAGAGGCAAATCATGATTTTCTCAGTTGCAAATGTTATTCAAAATTAAAAAATATTGCATATGGTGACATCTCTACAAGCCATTATTCTTATCAGAAAACTTTCTGTCACAGTAGAATATCCTAAAGCATTCACAAAAGTATGGAGTTCTATTCTGCTTCTTCTTTATTAGATCACCTTCCTTAACCATCTGGTTTTTGTTGGTTCCTGGAGTGGTAGGTTAAGTTTTCACTATGATTCTTGGTGTTTAGGGCACTCACAAGCAATTTATTGAGAATATTAGTATTCTATATTCAAAATGTCAGCTGTTTTAACTAGACAGTGAGGTTGCATGGCTTCTGTTCCATGACTGGATTAATGTAACTTAGACTCAGGTTTTAGGTGCAAATTCTTATTATTAAAAATTTTAAATTTGCCTTCTGCAAATATTTTGCCAATAGCCGTGTCAAATTTGGATGATTCTGTGAACATTCCTGCCTGAAAAGTTCATATTCCTGATAAACAACCAGAAGAGAAAAGTAAATGCCATCCAAGAGGATTCATGTAAAGGTTCTAATAAATATTTGTGGATTTTTTTCTAACATTTCCTCAGATCTCAACATTAGGAAACCCAGATGGAATATAAACACCTCTGAATATGTGGTTCCTTTCCCCACTCAGACACCCTACATTGATATTACTTGGTACTCTATGGGCCTGATTTTGCAATGATTATCTTTGCTCATAGATTCTAAGGTCAGAAGGGACCAGTGAGACCATCTAGTCTGACCTCCTCCACAACGCAGGCCACAGAACCTCACCCATCCACTCCTCATCATGGGCTGGATTGTGATTGCAGCCTATGCTGCTGCGCAAGGGAATAAGAGGATGTAAGGTTCCTCTGTGTGGCCACCCAGGACGGAGTCTTGAGTCTGGGCACAGTGTAAGAAAAGGAGGGGCTGCATGCCTGATACCTCACAAGCAAATAGACAGGAGGAGTCAGGGTGGAGTCCAGAAGAAATGAGGCACAGCAGAGTGATGGCTAATGGCTCTGACTATCCCAGGCAAGAGAACTGTCTGGATATGATGGGGGGGGGGGTTGGGGAGTATGCTGTGTCTGAAACTGGGCTAGCATAGCTGTTCTCCACCCTCATCCCATGCAAACTGGAGCTCCAGCTATGTGTTTCTGAGTGACAGCTCCTTTCCAGAACCAATCCTGGAGAAGTGCAAGGGTGTGACTAGAGTCTTAATCGCGCCCCAAGCCAGCACTTCCTCTAAAGACAGTGGGGTTAGCTATGAGTGTAGGCACTCTTCTCGTGTGTGTTGCAGGGTGAAGTGCTATGTGTAGGTTTCACTTTTGAAGTCTTTTAAGAGAAGAGTTTACGCCTCAGCCTTGTTTTCAGAAATGTTTTGATCCAATTTTGCTAGAGCAAGGCAGGGCAGAAAGTGTCTGCAGGATCAGGTCCTAAAACAATGGAAGGCTGTTAGCACAAAACTATTCCTGCAAAGCCATACAGTTATGAATAGAACAACCATTGAAAGACAAAGGCAAACATACATTGCTCAGGTGTTCATTATTGTACATAAGAAAAACATAAGTTGTTATGTCTACTGCAGAGAAAGACTCTTGGCAGTGAGTCTCAGAGCACTGTCTCAGGTCAATTGACGTAGGCTTGCGAGGCTTGCACTATGCAGTTAAAAACAGAAGTATAGATGTTTGGGCTTAAGTGGGAGCCTAGCTCTGAGACCCACCCATGTCAGCAGTTTTGGATACCCAGGCTCCAGCCCAAGCCCGAATGTCTGCACTGCTATTTTTAGCCCTATAGTACAAGCCCCATGAGCCCGAATCAACTGACCTGGGCTCTGAGGCTTGCTGACATGTTTTTTTTTCTTTCAGTGTAGATGTACCCTGGCCTTAGTGTAAAACAAAGGTGTGGTCCAGTCTACCCAGTGTTAAGTTACTAACTGTGGTATGTACCCTATCACTGAAATCAGCCTCTGTACCAGATGACTAGGGGATAGCTCATGTGACAGTGATTTTTAGAAAAGGCTGCAGAGGCGATCCCAGCAGTTACAGGCAGGTAAGCCAAACTTCAGTACCAGACAAACTGTTTGAAACTATAGTAAAGAATGGAATTATCAGATACAGATGAACGTGACATGTGGGGAAGAATCAACCTGGTTTTTGTAAAGGGAAATCATGCCTCACCAATCTACTAGAATTCTCTAAGGGGCTTAAATAAACATATGGACAGGGGAGATTTGGTGGATATCATGTACTTGGACTTTTGACAAGATTCTTCACCAAAGACTCTTAAGCAAAGTAGGCAGTCATGGGGTAAGAGAGATGGCCATCTCATGGCTCAGTAACTGGTTAAAAGATAGGAAACAAAAGGTAGGAATAAATAGTCAGTTTTTAATAATGGAGCGAGGCAAATAGTGGGGTCCCCCAAGGAACTGTACGGGGACCAGTGCTGTTCAACATATTCATAAGACATCTGGACTAAAGGGTAAAAAGTGAGGTGGGAAAGTTTGCAGATGATATTAAATTACTCAAGATAGTTAAGCCCAAAGCAGACTGTGAAGAATTACAAAAGGTCTCTCAAAATTGGATGACTGGGCAACAAAATGTCAGACATAATTCAATGTTGATAAATGCAAAGTAATGCACGTTAGGAAACATAATCTCAGCTATACATACAAAATGACAGGGTCTAAATTAGCTGCTACCACTCAAGAAAGAGATCTCTGAGTCATCATGAATAGTTCTCTGAAAACATCTGCTCAATGTGCACCAGCAGTCAAAACCTAAAAGATTGTTAGGCATCATTAGGAAAGGGATAGCTAATAAGACAAAATAGCATAATGCCATTATGTAAATTCATGGTATGCCCACACCTTGAACACTGCATACAGCTCTGGTTATCCATCTCAAAATAGATATATTAGAATTGGAAAAAGTACAGCGAAGGGCAATAAAAATGATTAGGCGTATGGAACAGTTTCCATATGAGGAGGGATTAAAAAGACTGGGAATGTTCAGCTTGAAGAAGAGAAGACTGATGGGCAATATGATAGAGACCTATAAAATCATGAATCGTGAATGAGGAAGTGTTATTTACCCAGCCCATAACACATGAACCAGGGGTCACCCAAAGAAATTAATAGGCAGCAGGTTTAAAACAAACATAAGGAAGTATTTCTTTACACAACATACAGTCAACTTGTGGAACTCATGGCTGGGAGATGTTGTGAAGGCCAAACGTGTAACTGGATTAAAAAATGAATTAGATAAGTTCATGGAGAATAGGTCCATCAATGGCTATTGGCCAAGATGGTCAGTGGTGCAACCCTAAATCTCTGACTGCCATAAACTGGGACTGGATGACAGGGGATGGATTACTTGATAATTGCCTTGTTCTGTTCATTCCCTCTGAAGCATCTGGCACCAACCACTGCTGAAAGACAGGATACTGGGCTAGATGGCCCAGAGGTCTGACCCAGTGTGGCCGTTTTTAGGTAAATTCAGTAACATTGTAGTACCAGACATTAGAAGAGACACAGACGGAGTCTGTGCTCACAAATGGGAAGAATAAAAGTTCTAAACTGGTGACAAACTGCCCTAGATTTGGGGTATGTTTTATATATATAACTAAAGCAGCCAGCAGCAAGCTTCACGCATTCGCTGAGCAAATCAAAGCAATTTTATGACTTTGAAACAACCAACAAAGCAGTTATTACTGGAAATTTCTCCTCCGCTCACACAGTATTTCAGCCTTGACTAGGCAGCATTTAATGTTATTTATATTTTAGCAGCACACAGGGCTGAAAATTGCTACCTCGTATTCAATTTGTATTCAGGTTTGAAGTAGCCACACAACTACTGCCATGCTAATGTATCAAGCTGAGCAGACAGACGATACTCAAAACAAAATCAGGGACAGAACAGCCCACAAAGACACTAAAGGCCAGAGTTTTTAGAGGTACCAAAGTGCTTAAAGAGGCACATAGATGCTTAGTGGCTCTGTTAGCTGTGAGGAGGCATCAGAATTTAGGCAGTTTTGCACGTGCCTACTGGTGGTAACTTAGAGGACATGTACACTGCAACAAAACCCCCACGACAGCAAGTGTCAGAGCCAGGCCCACCAACTCGGGCACATGCTAATGGGCTAAAATAGCAGTGCAGAAGTTCCCACTCAGCCTGGAGCCAGGGCTCCAAGTCTCAGCCCGCTCACTAGGTTTCAGAGATCAGGCTCCAGGCCAAACAGGAATGTCTACACTGCTAATTTTAACCCCACACCAGGAGCCCCATGAGCTCAAGGCCATTGACCTGGGCTCTGAGCTTCACTGCTGGGGTCTTTTTGCAGTGTAGATGTACCCACAGGGTATATTTATACTACACTAAAACACCCAGGGCTGGCCTGTGTCAGCTGGCTCAGCCCTCAGGGCTTGGGCTCTGGGGCTATAAAACTGCAGTGTAGCCATTCAGAATTGTGCTGGAGCCCAAGCTCTGGGACCCTCCCACCTCTTGTGTCCAAGGCTTTGGGCTCCAGCCCAAATCTGAATGGCTACACTACAATTTTATAGCTCCGCAGCCCAAGTGCCACAGCCCAAATCAGCTGACAAAGGCCAGCCATGAGTGCTTCATTGCAGTGTAGACATACCCTTAGGTGCGTAGGAGACTATAGGTGTCTCCAGGATTAGGCTGTAAACGAGTGGTAATTTTGAGAAGATCATGATGCCTAAATGTTGTACTTGGGTATCTAAAGAGGTAGGTAGGCACCTAAGTCCTTTTGTGGATCCAGCCAACAGTTCCTAAGTCACTTTTGAAAATGGGATTTAGTCATCTTATCTCTTAGGCCTTGCAGTAGTGGCACAACACCTAAATACCTTTAAAAAGCTGAGGTGTATCTCCCACTTAAATCACTGGGTAGCTGCATCTTTAGGCACCTAAATACCTTTGAAAATTTGGCCCGAAGTGCTTTTTGTAGAAAAGAGATTTGAATAAAAAAGGAAGGAAAAAAACCTCTGCTGTTACTCTTATGTCTAACGTGATGTTCGGTTTTCAAATGTCTCTCCTAAATAGCAGACACTGCTGAACTGAAGGACATGTCCCCACAACCCAGGGACACACTCTAGAAATAAGGAAAGGCTGGCAATGTAATTAAATAACAAGCAAACACTAAGTCTAGTTCAGACTTTTGTTTTTAATTATAGCCACAGGGGAATTTTATAATCTTATTTGCATATCAACAGATTCTAAAACACCCGAATTTCCCTACAGTTATAATTGTATTCAAATTTTATATGCTTTGAATTTATAAATATTAAACAGATACTGTTTTGAATACTTGCTTCTTTTTTCTATATTGCAATGAGGATATTGGGGTGTTTTTTTCTCCCATTAAATCTGGAGACTGTAGTCTCCCTCCCAAAAGAGATGAAACAAGACCAGGCATAGGACGTACAAAGCAGTTCTTCGGTGCGATTGCTGGACATGGACAGAGCCTGTAGCTCTCTGCATCTCTAACTTAGCCTAGACATACAGTTCATGCTGCTGCAGTGTTACCACACTGGGGTCTATCTAAATCCTACCCTGGATCTAGCAATCACGGAAAGGTCTTTCCATCATAAGAATGACACACCGCATTGACACCCCCGTCTGCCCAAAAAAGCAACTGCCCCCTCCCCATCTTTCAAAAAGTAAATGACAAAAAAATCTAAAAACCAAAAAAGCCTACCCTAAGTGGCATCTGACCTTGAAAAGCGAGTCCACGGAGTCCACTAGCCACTCTGATATTGCTGCTGATTTTACTTGGAAGATGCACAGATATTATGGTGATGGGCAGCATTATAAAACCGTAAAGCCTAGTCTTCACTAGAACAGTGATTGCTGTATACCAGTCCAGGTATAAGAGCATATCCCTAGGGGAGGCGCAGCTTATACTGGAAAAAGAGTGCTTTTGCTGGTATAGCTTATACAGGGTCCCTGACCAAAACAAGCTAAACACTGGCAAAAAGACCTTTTTGGCAGTATAATTGCATTTACATTAAGTCTTTTTCCAGCATAGTTAGAGTGTGTTTTTTTCACGCTCCTAATGATATAGCTATGCAGGCGAAATTTTTAAGTGTAGACCAGGTGATTAGATAGATGGCTAGACTGCACAAGCTAGAAGTGGAGACAGGCTCTTCAACTGTCACTTGCAAAGCTCTGAGAACAGAGCTAGTCTAACAATTTGTTACAAACATGGTTCCAGTTCTGCAAGCCAATACTCATCCATTGGACTCTGCATGGGCCCGAGGGCCTGCACTACTGCAGGCATTTGCCTGACTGGGGCCATAATTTGTGGCAAAATTTGGTGATTTTTTTTAAAGAATAATTATTTATTAATATATTTTTCCATTATTCAGCCAGCTTTGAGCAAGAACAGATTTCAGTTTGATTATGCTCTGCACTTGGTTTCCATAGCTGACATGCAAGCATGCCAGTGAAACATCAATGAGCTGGAAGAACAATATGGTTAGTTAGCATGAAAATAAGCACAATCCTTTATGAGAGAAAAGATTTCACTGGAAAAGTGTCCCCCTAATATCTCGCTTTCTGTCATGTACTACAAATAACAGAGATGGCTTTTAGGTCAGAGGCATATATACTGTATGCACCATAACTATTCCAGAAGGGTAAATTCTGCCTAGACAATAACTGATAAGGCAGGATGGATGAGGCAATAAATGTCTCCAACATGACTGATGTGTATCAGTGCCACAGGCCAAGGTTTGTTTACGACAGAGGCTAGGAGACACCGTACAGTAATCCAGTTACGGAGCTGTGCATTGTTCTTGATTTTTTTAAAAGGTGATCTTTAAGAGATTTTTTTAAGTGATCCATTGTTAGAGCTAGTTGCTGAGAGTCCAAATAAATTGCCTTAGATGCATTTCACCAGTTATTTGCTTTCAATTCAGTTAGCTGGGATAGTAATAGTGTTTTTATAGGAGTTCAAAGAACAGCTGTGGATTCCTGGATCTTCTCAGACATGAGAAATTCTACTCATACTATTAGATTTGCCAGAGATTAGATGTTTCGTTATCCAGATATCCAAGCAAAAGAGATGGGCCAGGACCAATGCCCACATTTGAACACTCTAGGCCCAGAACCTGTTGGAAGTTTGGATCTTGAATCTGAATCTTCTGGCTTGGGTCCCTCTTTGTCCAGCCAATACACAATGATAACATCTCATTCATCATAGACTGCAAGGCATTCTGCCATAGGACTATGGTATATATGTTCCCCACTCCAAATTCAGTACTTATGGAGGGGTTTCTTTTTCAGTATTCTTATTTTTTGGAAATGTGTGTACCTGACCCCTTTAGCTGATTGCAAGCTTCAGCACTGAGTAGCATGGTTTTAATGTTACCAGCAAAGTCCTTGGGAAATCTCCTTGCAGAAGAAAAAAAAATCCATGACTAAGGGGGAGCTTTACAGCTTTGCAAATATAGCAATAATAAAGTAAAAGTAAATATTTTCATTAAAGCCTAAAAATCATATTTGGGGCCACACTCAGCTACAGTTATTAAAGTTGACTAGTCATATTTTAAAAAAACCCTTTGCTGCTTACATTTAATAAATGTTTTCTGAAGGTGAAATAAAGAAGTCCATCTTATTTGGCAATGAAGATAGTATAGCAAAGAGGTGGTGCACAAGGGCAATGGTAGGGAGGGTGCACATTGTTTTAATTAACACGTTTAAACACAATTTAGCATCTAGTGTAGACAAAAACATTTAAAAAGGAGTTAGCTGGTCATGGCAAAATATATTTGCTGATTGTGGTTAATCCTAAAGTCCTTAGGGCTAACCATAACTATCTGACATGTTTAAATATGTTTGTGTATACGTTGCATGTCTTTGGATACATTTAGTGGTTAGTTAAACACATTGTAGAAGACGTTGCTTTTTCCCAGAGTAGAAAAACCACTAGAGACTCAGGCTTGGTCTACACCTACCTTGCAATTTGGCGGCAGTCGATGGGAGGTACACAAGAACTTGTGTAACTCCCCTTGACTGCTGTGCTTCTCTTCTGCGTGCCGTCTTCACTGCACTGCGCTGACGGGAACCGCATTCCCATCGACACAGCGCTACACCATTTGAGGAAGTGGTTTTACTATGTTGACTTCTGGATCGACTGAGCGGGTCTTCACTGACTGCTCAGTCGATCCAGATAAGTTGATCTGATGGTGGCAACTTTGCTGCCGTCAGTCTAGACAGCCTCAGTCAGGCCCAAAGAGTTTACAATATGATTTGGCCTTGTTTTTAAGGCCTTGTCTTTGCCTTTTACTGGCAAAGACATACTGTTGAGTACTGCCTTGTGTCCACTCACAAATTGTTTTATATTGATATATTTCTTCTCTTCAATCGAGAATATTAAACCACTTTGAAACTGCCAGCTCTATTTTAGACAGACTTAAATCAGTTTACTGGTAATGTGTACACATTCCCCTTCCAGTTTAACTAAACCAATTCACCTGGTCCTCCCACTCCTATCCCACACTGCATCTGTCTCTTCAGAAGTGAGGGGCCTGTTTACCTAGCTACACTTCTTTGATCTAGGGTCATCTGGACCAGAAGCACCCCCGCCTCTTCAAATCTCAACCATACAATCCTCCTATTAATTTCAGTTATAGGCAGGATCACAGCAGTCGCCTGGAATTCCTCTATGCTCACCATGCTGGCAGAAGGAAGTTTTCAAATGGCATGGGCAAAAGGGCACCAAAAGAATTCTGGGATCCTATGGGAAGGGGTCATGGGAGGTTGACCCTTATTCCCACAATTCCTCCTGGCTTTAGGTGGTATCCAACAATCAGTCATGAAAACTGCCCAGAATGTCATGAGCTAAAAGGAGCACTAGGCACGCTGGGATATGTGCCCACAGTGCAACTTGCTTCAGTCAATGCAGCACTGAGCTGTGTGGAAACATGTCTTCAAACGTGAAGCAGTTTAAACCGATGCAAGCACAGCAGTGTGAACACACACAGCTGGTGCAGTTCCATCAGTTTAGTATCTATATTAGTGCAACTTTTGCAAGTAACCAAGATGTGGCAGATGTGAGATTGCTATGTATTTATCTATGAGTACTGATGTATAAGAATTTTAGGAACATTGTATTTGACCAGGTCAGTGAGGTAAAATTACTTCGTAACTAAGGTGGGTTGTTAGAATTTGACCCTATTAATCTAAATCATGACCATACTGATCTAAATTAATGGGAAGTTGTGAGAAGAACAAACAGAAAAGTAATAAAATAGCTCTAGATAAGGACACGCCAGCACACACTTGAAAAGCAATGGGATAAACTTAGCTTCAAATTCCTATCTCCAAGAAACATACAAGTTTGGATTTGCCAAAGTGAGGAGCCTAGAGATAAAAAGCACACTACAGAGTTAAAAAGAGCATCTCAGGGGGATAAGGGAGCTCCTCTCTCAGAAGATCTCTGGGGAGACAGGCTGACAGAGAGAGTGAGAGACTCTGCCAGGGGAGTCTGTATAAGTTGGGCCTTGATAGATCCAGAGAATGGTAAACGTTAGGGAAAAGCTACATCTGTGTACAGTCTGTTTTAGTGTTTTTAAAAAATGTTTTCCCTGTACTGCTTTTGTTCTGAATAAATTATACTTTGCTTTAAGGAGGCTATTGGGTCATTGATTACCATGGTCACTGCCTAGAATTGCAGGGATGGGAACATAAGTCAGATCAGCTTAAGTAAGCACAGTTGTTCACAGGGCTTGCAGCCCAGGGCCTGGTCTGAGTGTGGGAGAATCACATGATTCCATCCAGAAAGAGAAAGGACTAGGAAAGGGTACACACTGAAAAACCAGGATGGATTAAAAGTGCCCTTTACCTGGTAAGTTTCCCTCATCTGTAGAATGTGGATAATGATACTGACCTTCTTTGTAAAGTGCTTCGACATCCAAAGGGGAAAAGCATTATATAAAAGCTGTTACTATTATTAGTAATAATAATTATTAGTGTTACACAAGGTCCTAGAGACAAGATGCAACAAGAGAGAAAAATAAATAATAGGAGGGGAAAGGAGGAGGTGGATGAGTAGAGCAGTAAGATTATCTGGTGACAGGGGCAAGCTATGTGCAAAACTTAATGGTTCTCATTAGAGAGCACTTTTATTTTATAAATACTACCTTGAAAACTGTTATCTTGGAACTATGGTTTTCAGCACCCTGTCCTTTTCCATTTGCTCTAATGTCTGGGTTTGCTCAAGTTTGTCAGATTGCTTGTGTCAGCCACCCTTACTTCATGCTGCATTAGGTGAGATGCATGGGGAACCTGCCTGGCATTTCATGCCAAGATATCCCTGCACCTGACACTGAGGGAATAAAAATGATTTAAAAAAATAAAGAAAAATATTGAATCATTTTACCAGTTCAATTGAACTGTCAAAATATACCAGGTCTCACTGCCCACATTTTCAAGGTAAATAAACTATAGCTGAGAATGGCTTTCTCCGCACTCCACGGGTTAGAAACCAGTGACATTTCACCTTCTGCAGCAGCTGTCAATTTGGTCTGTGCCTTACTCTTTTGTGACAGCTGTTACTGAATGTGAAATGCCAGTTACCTGGTTTTAATCCATTGCTTGCAGGGCCTTATGTCCTCTCCAATGCTGCAGCTGTGGAATTTGCCATAGAATCTCCCTTCCTGCAGCACAACTGTGCTCCAAAGCTTTCAATACAGAAAATGTTTCCATCCCTCATGATTATGAAGCTACTTTTGAAATCATAAGCCAAGTAAACTGAGTTGTTTTCACAAACAGCAGACAGCCTGAAAAATAACTCTGGAGATGTGAACACCATGGGATGTGAACTGGAGATGTGAACACCATGGGGTGTTAATGATGAAAGGTGACCATTTTAAATGTCAGCTCTGTTTACTATTACCTGCTTTATTTCTCTGCTGATCATTTTATCAGAAACATTCAGTCAATGTTTTATCCCACCATCCCAAACTGCCTCTCACACCTTCACAGATGTAAAGAAATTGTCTCCTACCCAGCTGCCAAAACCTTCATGTCCCTGCTGAAAACTTCTACAATACATGGTCAATAAAAGAAAAATCAATGGCATATTGAAAAATAAAAATATGTCTCAATATAAGATAACCTGCACTGAATAGCAAAATAAATAACACAAGGCCTGCTGTACTGACTTTCATATTCAAATTTAAATAAAATCCTTCCCTTAAATTTAAATGAAACTGTCACCAAATTTCCACTCCACTGGAGCAAAGTGATGCAGAATATAGGAATTGTTGTCATGGATTCAAGGACCTGCTTGCAACAGACGTCATGGAACCTTACTGTTAATTAGTGAGAATAGGAGAAGTTTAGGCTCTGTGCACAGGGAGAAAACACACACCCCATATCTACGTGAGGAATTGTAAGAGCCCATAGGAAGGAAGTGTTGTGTGCACTTTATCAAACACGGCAAGTTTCACACTCCTTTGTGCTTCATGCTTTCTTCCCACTTTCTTCCCAACTCCATATTTAAAGTTAGTAAATGGTAAGAAAGTATATCTGAGCTGAATTCTTCCCGGGCATAACTGATTTCAGTGGGCTAATGCCACGAATGAATTTGTCCACTTCCGTGCTGAATGATACCCAAAGGCTTTTTCATCCTTTACATTCTGCCTTCTTTCTCACAGGGCTTGTCTCCATTAGAAATAGCATGTCTGAACACAGTTGTGAAGAGTCAAGTGCTGAATGCAATTTGCTCTGGTCTCTGTGCTGTCCATTCTGGATGTGTCAGCTCAACTCGTTACAAACGTGTCAAACTAGAGAGACAAACCCGTATTCAGAAACGCACAAAGCGTGAGTATGAATGAACAGGGACTTCCAGAGATCAAAGAAGATCCTCTAGGAAACCATTCATTCCTCATCTGTTTGCTTTTATTTTTCCGGGTAAAGATTTATCTACCAGGGTAGAACGTTCATACCCAATGCCACTGGAGGTGTCCTTCGAAGGACTGAGTATGCTGAGATTGAAAAATCAAGTAACGGCTAGGTTATACCAGTTGGTCAAATCAGGACCTTACGGGCAATCTCAGGGAAAATGACTTTTCTAATAACACATGGACCAGCCGGCAAGACCTCCAAGTCTGAGAGAGTTCACGTCACCATTCACACTTCACACACTCCTCACTCAGACAGGGCATAATCCTCCTGCAGAAAAATCCATGACAGGAGGGGGCAAAGTATCCTGGGAAATCCATGCAGTTCATCTCCCTAAGTTGCCTCCTTATTCACCCCACATGATGAGGGAGTTCTGGGAGCACAGCTTTGAGATGTCACAGAACCCCAAGGGACCAACTAGCTCAATTTATGGTGGTTATCAGCAACTATGCACAAAATGGGTCCCTCGCAGTGTTTCCTGACTCACCCTCCCCTCCCCAGAGGCACAACTACTGGGTGAGCTATGCACAACTTGGTTCTTTTCCTTTGCAGCTGCTCCCTAGCCTCCATCCAAGGGGTGCAGAAAGTGGAAGAGGGGGACCTGACAATGCCTGGAGTATTTTTTTCAATAAAAACAGTGAGAAGAGAACTGTAAAGCGCTGAAGTCACAAATCTGAAACATTAAAATAATGCCTATGAGGGTGTATGGTACATGAAATGCCTGCTGTACTGTCTGAGTGGAGAACTGAACTTGTATTAATTCACTCATGTTGAAACATACACTACTGCTCTGAGAGAGGCTCAGAAAGATCTCGGGGGCAGGGGAACAGGAACTAGAGCAATAAAAGGAAAACAGCATAAAATGAACAGGAATACATTTAGCCTGGTATATATTATATATGTGTATTTCTCTAGGTGTATTTATAACAGCAATAAGAGATGTATTGGAAAAAGAGTCAGTTGTGATCTCTGCTATGCAAGTGAATACACAGCGTGGCAGAGTGACATACTGTCACACTTCAGTCATTGCTGTAGTATATGATTACTGGTGAAATTAGAGACTACTTGAAATGTGTTAACTCTATAATTTGTATAGCAGCTGTTCTCTGGTCACACAAAGATAAAACACACACCAGTTAACCTCAATGTTTCTCCAGTTCAGGGGTGAGGAATATTGGTGGGTCTGCTTACTGCTGCTGCGAGTAAATGTGTGAGTAAAGTGCATATTCTCTGTACCTGTTCTATGGAAACACAGGAGATTCAATTGCCATATTACCTTTCAAAATGTTTTACATTCACCACCAAAAACCAGCCTACCCAAAGTGCAAACGTTCTGCATCCAATGATGAGCGGTCACCAAGACTGCATTTCCTATGCCAATGCATTATTACAACGTTAAATAATCCAGACGTGGCTCAGAGCCACAATCCCCCACCTGAAAAGTCTTGAACTACCCACACAGCGCACCATTGACTTTAATGGGTCTCTGCACCAACATAAGAACCTGCACGCATGGAGCAGCTTGCAGGGTTAGAACACTAGTGCTTTTCACCACAAAACACTTCACAATTTATAGACAGCACCACTGCAACCCAAACTCACATGTGCAGCCCCATTGACTTTAGTGTACTGCTTTGACTACTCAGATCAATCAAAGTTGTAGAATCACATCTGACCTCCTCTCAAGACAGTTTAATCTGTCACCATATGAGACTGTATTCCATATTGAACATATATTTTCCAAGGCTAAATCTAAAAAAAATTCCTTTCAGTAAAAATGAATAAAAGGTCTCTCTGTGTGTGACTTTGTGTTGTACCCCACAATGACACTTCTTTCTCATGGTCCCTATCTCAATTTATTTCCACTTGCTACAAACAAAATAAAATGTTTCTTCTGTTGAAAATCAGGGCTGGGGATAGATTTTTTGTAAATTACTTGCGTTGTTAAAATCATCTTTCTCAACAGAAATTTTTCAAGAGGTCCAAACAGAGGCCCTTTAATTTAGAAAAGAAGGTCAAGGTCTCTTTAAATTTACTGCCATTTTGATTGACCAGGATATTTGTTGACTTCCAAATGTTTGACTGGTGTCATCGGGGGAAAGTGGTTCTAGCAAAAGCTTTTTTTCCTATTTCAGTAGTCATAGAGCTGTCAGCCATGGCCTTGTCGTCAATCTGCACAAGCTCAGGAACGAGTTCTGCAGTTTGTGTTTCTCTGACACCCCCAAAACAGTGACTAAGGGCTATGGAGTACTCTCCATCTTCTGAATTTTGGATTATTTTATCCATTCATCTCTCATCTCTATTCCATATACCATCTATGGAAACTATGTATGAAGGCTACATCACTCAATCTGCATTTGTGAATTGCATGGATTCCAGGCAGCCAAGTCAGTCCCTGACAGTTTTCAAGTGAAATGAGTCAGTCCCTGACTGACTGGTTTCACTACTTAGCTGGAAGATTGCCTGCAGTCAAGAGAAAGCAATGATTTCTTTTTTCAAGAGAGTTAGATTTAGTTAAACTCTGTGAGGAAAAGCTCGAAGTAAGAGTTCACCTTGAATACTTCTATGGAACTTCATGTAGCCTGTTAATGTTGGGTCAACTTTGGACTGTCACATGATTTGTTGTCAATTTTTGCTAGGTAAGGGCATTTCTTCCTGGTGTTTTACAGTTTTCAAGCAACAGGATTCAGTTCATATAAAACTAAACACCTGACAGAAAAGCTACCACCTAAAAGACTACATACAAATGACATTTTTGACAGAAAGCTTGTCAAAGTCTACAATGTACAAAGCTATCTGTTAGTCGCCATTTGTTTTGTTGAGTGTCCACTTGTCAAATATGTTTGCTACATGACTAGAAGAGTATTTTTCATTTTTTACTTCAAATGACTTGCATTTTGTTTCTCTTGCATTGACTCTTCATGGAAACATTTGAAATTCCATTTTTTTTCTCAAGAACTCTTTGAAGAAGTAGAATAAGTCACACATCGCTATTACAGTTTTAGTTCAGAAAAAGAAAATTTGAATGTAGAAAAAGTATCCTTATAGGTAGCTAGTAGGAAATGAATTATCATTATATTTCCTTTCACAGCTTTTTTGAAGTTGCATTTTTGCATGTCCAACTATGGAAAGCAGTGAGAATACTTCACTCTTCATCAATTCCTACCAGCTGTGTAACAGAGAGTAGAGTTAGGTTCTCAGCCTGCATCTTAGTTCTGCTATTGATATTTGTGTATTTTATTTCAAGCTACACCTTTTCAACACTGATGCCAAAACAGACACTCAAAATATTGCTGACTACGATGTTAATGATGCAGTAGCTGTTTCATGCAGTGTTGTTGTAGCTAAGTTGGTCCCAGCATATTAGAGAAAAAAGGTGGGTGAGGTAATATCTTTTACTGGACCAACTTCTAAGATATTATTTCACCCACCTTGTCTCTCTAAATACCTGTTTCAATAAATTTACAACCAAAGAAGAGAAAATGTTACCAAACAGTCCACCAGGAAATCATGCCACATGTTTGTGGAGTTAATTGGGGAGAGGAGGAAATGGTAGTGCCCTCTTTCATCAGCAGTAATTAATACAAATACAAAGCTCTCATCAGATCTCTCCAAAGCATGCATTCCACATACTGGTGACCCTGATTATTGATGGAAGCATTTTGCTAATGATCAGCCAAGCTTTACTATTTGAGAGTTCTTGAGAAGCTGTATTTTCTCATAAGGTTATTAATTGTTATTCATTAAATACTGACAATTCAAACAAACAGTAACAATGCCTATTTATCACAATTCTAATAGATATGTTCTGACCCCAGTGTAAAGTCCCTACACTCCACTAAGCTGATGCATAGGGCCTTGTGCTGGTTCTGTGCATTAGAGTGAATCTTTTTGAGTGTATCTTCTGGCCAGTATTCCTCTTCTCTCTATATACCCAACCACATATTGTCGCCATGCATATTACCTTAGACAGGGAGAAATACATGTCCTCTATCTCAGCACTGTTCCATCCTTGAAGTCCACTTGTATCTTCAAGTGAGAAGCAAAAGATTTGTTCTGAGATTGCCAGACCTCAACAGCTAAACAATACATTGCTGGCCATCAGTCTTCTCTGCACCAGAACAAACTGGGAAAGTGCAGACTGGGTGAGCAAGAGTGATGTGGCTAACAAAACGAATATGTGATCATGGAGGAATGACGGTTAGGAACCAAAAAATTTGTTCTGAAGAAGGGACATTTTTGCCTGAATTGCTGCTAATATTTTTCTAAAGGAAGAGTATTTTATGAAGTGATCAAATCCCCAAAACTCTGAGAAAAGTAAACAAAACTTTCTTCTACAAAATCTGAAAAGCACAATCAGCACTACAATAACTAAGACAATTCTTAGTACTCTGCTTATTTTAACAAAAAAAATTATAAATTGGTTTAACCATGTCTAATTATTTCATTAGCCTTGTATTTTCCTCATGTGTACAAATAACTCAGATTAACATCAATGGAAGATGAGAAAGCCAAAGGAAAAGAGAACATATCCTTTAGTTCTTAAATACTTCAAACACATTTTCTGGGAGAAATGATAATACACAGTCAAGTATTATGTCCACCAATACTGACAGTCTGGATCTCTACATTTTATTCTATCATATAGCATCAAATAAAATGAATAAATCAAACTTGGATACCTAAAATGAGACATCTAAATACACATTCTGGACCACAAACAAGGATTTAGAGACCAAAAATGAGTATTTAGGAACCAAAGTTCCTCTTTAGACAACTTAATGTGGGAATAGGTGCTTTCATTTCAGCACTGAAGTTTGAAAGTTTGGCCCACAAACCTTTATGTTTCATACAAATTCATTAATGAAACCTCTTTACAATATTTTCTTGTTGAAGAGATCTGGCATTAGGATTAAATAAGTTGGTAGTGATCTGCCTCTGCACTTCCTTGCTTCATTAGGCAGCCTGGCTGGTACATTAGATCTACAATATAAACTCGAGGAGGAAGTAGAAGCACAGTTATTCCTTGAGGAGAATCGTCAACTAATTTAACTTCATTCCAAGCTCTGCCATATTCTCCACGAACTAAACTACAGCCAATGCCAATTCTATCCGCTATAACCTATGAAAGAACAAAAAAGAGTTAATGAAAGTTCTCACTAATTTCTGAAAGATATCACAATACGTTTAGTTTGTGAAATGCACAGTTGGGTCATGGAAATGCTTTAACAAGAGGAAAGCTGAAAGGTGCAGAACCGTCCTGAAGGAGACTTTTTAAGGCAGATTTTTCAGGATTCCCTGAATGGTTCTGCAAAAGGCAAATCTTCACTATAAATCCTTCAGAGAAACTGCATTTTCAAAATGTTATTTCCACCATATTCTAGCAGAACAGCAGTTATAATTCTAGGAATTATAATTCTTTTTAAGAACTGATATATGTTGTGTTACAAGTCACTCCTTTACACCTCAAATGAACAGGGTGCATGCGGTCCCAAGACAGAGTCTTTTCAACCAATTTCGGAAATATTGGAAGAGCTGTTTTCAAATTACAACCCCCCAAAACAATCCATCTGTACAAATAAAGATATGCTCTGCAAATGTGTACAATATGGAACGTATGATGATGTTTGATATGAAGGTTTAACCGGCATGGGTTTGTGATTGAATCACTCAAAAGCTTCTCTCTCAACTTTCAGACCTGCCAATATATGACACAAGCCATTGAAATGTGTGACAGGTGACTGGAATGTGGAATACCTGAGTTTTGTTGCACGTTGCATTATAATTGACATATTGTAATTAGGCTTGGGAGGATTAAATTTGTATTGGTAATTGTTGGCAAACGTCAATATTTCCACAAAAACCAACAAAAAAGTATTTCCATTGATAATAATTGAAATATACAGATAGGCAAAGAAAGAAAAAGGCTGCTTGAGAATTTATTAGAGTCCCACCTTAATGTGTATAAGACATATTGTTATGACAGCACAAGCAGAGCAGGAGCAGAAGCGCCATTTAGGTAGAACCTCCCCTTTCCCCCATGTTTCATAGCACAAGTTAATTTTAGGAACGTCAACTGTCATTAAATAATTATTATCTGACACCCCCCAAAAAACAATTCATATAACTCTGAAAATTTAAATTGATAAAAACTGCGGGGGAAAAGCTTCAAAATGAACAATTATCTCTTGAAATAATAATAAAAATTTGAATTCTGCCAAGCCTAATTACAATATTTTTTTTAAGTATAAAACTTCTTCCTAAGTATGTTTTCTCATTGCATGAATGAAATAAATCAATTTTGTAATTGGCTACAGATAGCAGAGGGATTACCATGACCTACAGGTCTTGAACTTGGGGAGGCTATCAAGCTGACAGGGTTCCTGCTCCTCTCTTACCCTCTCTTCCAAAAAGAAGGAGGCTGGCTTCTCCAGAGCTTTAGTTTTTGCAGGAGTGGAAAGGAGAGGCTACATCACTACATTTTTCACCTGGAGCGGGGAGGAAGAAGGATTGGTGTCTACCAGCCTGTGAAGAGACCAGCAACTGATTGTCTGTCCACTTCCTTCTCCCTCACTCCTGTGAAAAACGGCAGCCCAGCCTGCGCCATTCTACGTTACTTTTCCATTTTCCACCCACAAAAATATTGCTCCTGGGTCCCTTTCCTGGAACTTTCTGCAACTTGCAGGGAAGTGGAGAAAGAAACAGGGACCTCAGTGCTGCCAGAAAAAAGTCTTTTTCTCCTTTCTGCCCACTAGCAAGCCAGCTGTTGCTTTGTTCCTGTAGCCTACCACCTGTGTATGTGTTGCAGCAGAAAGGGGAGGCAGAAACTGCTCTCCCGTGAGGTGCACGATCTAATGCAGTACATCGGAGAGGTTGCTCATGAATCATCCCAAACAAGTGTTAGTACAATCTTTACAACACACCATTATTTAGTTCATTTATGCTACATATTTTTTAAAAAAGCTAAAATATAAATGAATTACTCATTTAGAGGTTTTTAGAGGATGGATTCTCACCCTACCCTTCCCATATTGCTGAATGAGAGGGGTCCTTATTATATGGGAGAGGGAGTCCCGTGTGGAAAAGGTTGAAAACCAGTTTCAGGGATATTTAAAAAATTGTATTGGGACTATTTTTCATACCCCTTGTCCAGTAAAGCCAGGCTCTCTTAGTACACATACAGACTGCACAGGAAAAAGAAAATGATAAAAAATAAAATTTAGAAACCTTTAAAACCATAAATATCAAGGATTTCAGGTCTCAAAGCATGTGCTGTAGGATCCACTGGAAAGCTGGGAATTTCCTCTTGTCAATAGGATAAAGCTCCCATTTCTAACAGTGCAGGAAGGAGTAAGATTTGGGGGGCACACACAGGAGGTGTATATCATGAATGCCACAGAGCCCAATTCAGTGGGTGCTCTCTCTGGGTATCTCTACACTGCAGTTGTGAGTTTTTGGGCTATTTACTGGTGTCAGAATTTGAACCTAAACTTTTCTACACTGTAGCAACATCAATTGCTAAATATAAATGATACTACTGCTTAAAGATGAGGTACTTTCCACATGACAATTTATCTGCTCAATTGATATTTTATTACAGTTAATGTAGAAAATATTTATTTACACATTCAACTCATACTGGAAAAATGAGTATTTGCCCAACAGCACACAACACTGTCAAGTGTTCTGTGACTGTGTAAGGAAAGACCCTATGTCGTATCATAATGTATTACACACGAGCACCATCTAGAAGCTATTGTTGCAACCGTTTTTCATTTGCAGCATGAAAAATAATGATCACTGCATAATTTAGTGCTTTGCAGTTTACAGGAAAAGGAACACATTTTGCTTCCCAATCAAACATTTTGGCTCTTTGCCTTATATCTGCTGACATCACTTAAGACAACTTCAGTGATGCTTATAACAACAAGGATGTTTACAGAAAGAAGCCATGCTGGCTTTCATTCAAAAGGAAATCAAATGTTTGCCAAATGGAAAATGACTTAAATATATACACAAATAAACAGCCATATAATACTACAAGGTTCTACTGAAGCTCATGAACTGTAGTTTGTGCTATCCCTTCAACAAAAATAAAGAATTGTAATTCCAACAGTATTTTAGATCAGTTAAATAGTAGGATAAATGTTACTATACCTTGTAAAGCAAAGCCCTGTGGTAGAAGGTCCCTTTCTTGATTTTCCCAATAGGTACAACATTACATTTCAATTCAAATTCAATTTCGCTTATATGAAGTTCCCAGCTGAATTCATGTAATTTGTCTCTTTCAATTGAGCCACCCATCTTATCTGCAACAAACCTGTTTTAATGTACACCAAGATCAATTCAATCTGTCATTTCTATCACAGTTATCATGCTTAATGGCATAATGGCCAAGTTGTATAAATACAAACAATACCAGTATGACATATAAAAATGTATTACTTTTGTAATGTATGCTTATGTTTTATTGCTCACTTACAGGTACTAGAAGTATTCTCAGTATTAAGTAAATTAAAGTGATAAATGCAGATCATTGGAGGTGAACAATGTAATGCCCATTATCAAGAGAGAATCAGCAACAATTACATAAAATAACAGATAAAGTAGTTCAGAAGCTAGTAGGATTCATCTTTAGTAGAATCATTTGCACTATTTACTACAATTCTCAGCATTACCATTTGTTTTAAATAAACAATATCAAAGACATTAGAATATGAAATGAGAAAAATAAGGTCACAGCTAATGACCGCCGATTTATGAAAACAACCCTATAAAATTTAATGTTATGCATGTGCTTATGCGCTTTCCTGAATTAGGGCCAACATTTGTAATTGTATTGATTTGCATTTTGTAATTTATATATAAAAATTAATGGCCAGACCAAGGTCAGGACTCAGAAATGCCTATGCAATTACTGTGATAGTGCACAGACAACTGCACATCCCAACGCATTAAGCCCTGATTCAGCAGTCCATCCCTGTTCATCAAAGCACTTAAATACATGTATTACTTTAGGCATGTGTGTAAATCTCATTGACTTCAATAATACATTGAAGGCACAGCAGAGGTGAATTTTAAGGAAGAAATAAAGGTAGTAATAAGGATAAGGTAGTTGCTTTACAGAATTTTATGCAGTACTCGCATATACAGAGTGTTACATAGGAGAAAGCTGCTAAAAATTCTGTGATTTCATTGGTTGCTCATGCCTGTTCAAGTGTGATATAAACAAAAATGCAATAAGCTGTGGACTGAAACATTGCACACATAGAAAACAGAAATTTTTAGGATAGAGAACATTTAAGATTCAACTAGTTGAAAGCTGTTTTTGAGTTTTTAAGCACAAAATTAAAAAAACTAAGCTATATAAACAACAGAAAAACACTTTCCTTCCCTTCTCTTACCCTTGCCTTCTTCATATCCAGATACTTCAAAAACTTGAACAGATTTTAATAAAATTTGCCACAAACATTCACTTCTGGGATGAAACCAATCATAAGAAATTTAAGGCAGAAGGCATTTTTGCTAAACTTACAGGCACCTGAAAATAAAAGTTCAGAATGGAATTCTCCTCTCTATCATAACCATAAAAAGGCTATTCTGATATCATAATGATGTATCTTGCCTTAAATTGACCCAATGCAACCAAATTTTTGCTACGTGCCAGACAGTGGCTGGAGGGACTTTATAGAAAGGGAAAGGGTGCAAGGATCTGGTACCTTTTGTGAGCACAAGAACTAGAAATGTCTTGCACCAGCTGTAACACTAGGCCCCTCAAAGGAAAAAGGTGAGGACAAGGATGAGAAAACCTCATCTTCAAATAACTGCTGTTCTTTGAGATGTGTTGCATATGTCCATTTGCACTGTAGGTGTGTGTGCATCTGGTGCACTAGTGCCAGAGAGTCCTCCCTAACAGTATGCATATGGGCGGTGAGCTCCTCATTCTCCGAAGAGAGGGTATAAAGCATAGAGCCGCCCCACTGGAAGCTCATGGGAAACTCTGATGTATTGGGAAAGGAGGGTGGGTCATGTAATGGCCTTGTGCAATGCATCTCAAAGAGCTACATTTTCAAGAAAGTAACTATTTTTTCTTCTTGTTGTTCTATGTCCATTACACTGTAGGTGACTTCCAAGCTGTCACTCCAGGTGGTGGTACTTGGAATCTCATCAGAAGAGGAACTGTAGGATTGCTTTGCCTACATTCTCTTGATATAACAGACAGTGCGTTATGTCTGGTGAATGTATGAATGGAAGACCACGTTGCTGCTCTGTAGATGTCCATAATGGGGACATGTGCCACAAACGCTGCTGACACTGAAGTGGTCGAGTATGCTGTTAGATTATCAGGAGGCATTACCCTTTTGGCATCATAACACATTGTGATGCAGCTGGTGATCTATTTCAAGAGCCTCTGAGTTGTGATTGGTTGTCCTCTGCATAAGAAACAAAGAGCTGCGAAGAAACTCAAAAGGGCTTTGTCTTATCTAGGTAAAAAGCCAATGCTTGGTGAACATTGAAGATGTGGAACCCTCTCTTGTCCTTATTGTTGTAACAGACTTCTTTAAAGCATGTAATGTATGTGTGCCCCGAGGTCATTTTATGAGTAACTGCATACCAGCATGGAGGGTGCTCAGCTGACAAAGGCAATTATCACAAAAAACAGGCTGTTCCCAAAAGTTTAGCAACAAGGAGTTGAAGCTTGTCAGCAGCTAAGATGGAGCAAGACCTGTTGACATTTAAGAAACAGAATCTACTGCAGCAGAGAACCTGCCCAGCAACAGCAAGTCACCCCAAGGCGTGTAACTTGTCACAGGAAGGCAAAAGTCCCCTCACAGCCGTGGGACTTGCTGGTTGGACAGTAGCCAAAACATCACAATTGGTTTAAGTGAGCAATACGCTGGGGTGGAGATATAAGGTTGTTAGACAGAGAGGCACATTGGAGAAGCCACGTATCGCAACAGGGGTGCACCAGAATCGCATTGTGTAGAAGGTCTGATCAACCGTCTTGCCTCTCCCCAGCTTGCCGCTCAAAATAGTGAGACGGCATTAGAGCTGATAACCAGGGTGTGAATGCGATAGAGGTTCCACCCAGACAAAAACCCGGGAACGTAAAGAGTAAGGAAATTTGGCCATAAACTATTGTTTTTGCTGCAACTGAGTTCATCCATCTATATGGTGAGTATTAATCAAATATTGTTTAGTTGTAAGGTATAGTCATAAGTCTTTAAGTATATGTTTGCTGTATTTGTGTTAGTATGATTAGCTGTTTAAGTCAAAAGTTTTAAGTGTTAAGTTTTGAGTTTAAGGAATTGTAAAAGAATAATGGGAGACAACTTGTGATAGAGAAAAAACCCTAATAAATAGTGGATTTGAATTGAAGAGAGAACGTGTATCGTATGAATGAATGATAGATTTATGAACCATTGACCAGGTCTTGGACTAGGACAAGTTCTAGCTGCCCTCATCTGTCCACAAGTTGGTCAGGTGAATAGCAAGGGGGGCCTGTCTGAATCTAGTGACCCAATGGGCAGGTGGAGTGTGTGGACCGAAAGGTTAATTCCTTTTTCCTCCAAACATGAGGCCCTGCAGCTCTGTTGGTCAATAGAGCTCCTGTGACAGCAGGGGAGTGACTCCCTCTGTGTCTGCCTTTTGCCTTTCCACCCCCCTCCTGCTAAATAAGCATTCCGTTATCAGATTCATTCACCCCGTCAGTATCGTGGGCTGAATAGAGACAGTGCAGACCCCTCAATCAGTCAAATCTGAGTAAGTTGTATGAAGTTGTGCCTAAGTGTACTTTGAGAAATTAATCCCTTTAGGAAACTTCAACTGTCTCAAGCAAGGGATAAAAAAAAGAAGAAAAACCCACGGCAGGCCATAAAACTGTCACCAAGCCATAAACGGAAGTAAACCAGATAAGTACTCCCTCCCTCCTTTCCAAAACTTCCCTGAGAAAGGGAGCCCTCTCTTCTCCAGAACCCCGCCCGTCTGACGTGAGGAATACATACAAACTAGACAGGAGGTTTTTTTAACCCTTTGTCACCACACTTATGATTATGTGGCTTGGGAAGAAAACTGGCAGGAAGATAGACTGATTCCAGTGGAAATCAGATACCACCTTTGAGAAAAACTTAGGGTGTGGTCTAAGTTGAACCTTGTCCTTGTAGAAAACAGTATGGCTGATCAGTGACCAATGCATTTTGTCCTCCCATTCTTAACAGAGGTGATGGACACAAAGAAGGGTACTTTGGCTGACTGGTGTAAAAGGAAGCACAACGTTAAAGGCTCAAAAGGAGAGTCCATAAGTGCACACAACACCAGTTTCAAATTCCAAGAAGGTTTTGGGTCCCTGATAGGTGGAAACAATCTATCTAGATCTTTCAGGAATCTGGTTGTTATAGGATGAATGAAAGCAGTCTCACTCTCTATGCAAGAGTGTAATCAGGTGACCGTCATCCCTCCCCATCTGGGTCGGAAGGAGGTCACACCACCTCACTATGTTACTGTCTATTGATGGGGGGAATTAGCCAATAGGCAGGTTAGGGGAGCTCTGGCCATCAGGCAGGGCAGAGCAGTTTATAGCCCCAGCCCTCAGGCAAGGCAGGGCAAGTACAGTCGATAGTCCCTGGCCCTCAGGTGGGGCAGGGCAAGTGAACTGTCTATAGCCCCTGGCTCTCAGGCAGGGCAGGGCGAGCACACAGTCTGTGAGCTCTGGGCCCTCAGGCAGAGTTAGGCCAGTGAGCAATCTATAGCTCTGGGGTTTAGGAAGCTAGTCGACAGCAGTCGAGGGGATCCAGCAGGGGGCTGAACACCAAAATGGTCGATGGGCTCCAGCGGGGGGGCTGAGCATCAAAGCACTCAAGGGGCTCAGGTCTCCAATGGGAGAGCTGCCTCCACAGGGTGGGGTGGCAGAGGGAAGGGAGACACAGGCCCACCTGTCTCCATTGCGTCACAGCCCATGGCCCTAGCAACAGTGGAGCATTCTGCCACTGGGTCAGTGGGGAATCCAGCTGCAACATGCTGATTGGAGCTCAGGCCCCAACACAGCCAAACTGCAGTCGGCCACCCTGGGATAATTTCTTGGTTACCCCAGGGAAGTTGGCCAGTGGCAGTCTCAGTGGTTCCCCTGCAGGCACAGGCTCCCCAGTAGGCACGGTGTCTCTGGGCTCGTCAGCAAAAGCAGCAGCCTGGAGCAAGCTAGATGCATCTGTCTCCTTCGCTGTCATGGCCACAACTGAGCTGGAGGCCCTGCCTTTTATATTGTCTGTCCCACCTACCAACTTCCGATGGGAGGGGTGAGGTTGGTCCGGCTCTGTCCACTTGGGTAGGGAGGGTGGCTCCTCCTCCTCTGGCTTGGAGAAAGGCCACACTGCCTCATTACATGGCTCCTCAAGTTCGGTTCCCAGTCCAATTCTCCTAGGTGAGACAGAAAGTTGGCATTGGCATGATCTTTGCCTGCTTGGTGCCGAACAGTAAAGACATAGCGCTGTAGGATGAGGTACCAACACATGAATCTGGTGTTGATGCTCTTCACCTAGTTCAGGCATCTCAAGAAGCATGGTTGGTAATCAGCACGAAGGTAATATCCAGAGGTAATGCACCTCCAGAGGTAATGCAACATCCAGAGGTAATGCACCGAGTAGGTAATATTTGAGAGTGTTGGCAGCCCACTTGCCAGCAAGGGCCTCTTTCTTGATGACAGTAATTCTGTTCATGAAGGAATATCTTTCAGCTGATATATAGATGGGGAGTCTTACCTGTCGATTTCTTGAAAAAGGACAGTCCCGAGTACATCTCTGAGTCATCCGTCTGAAGGATGAAATCCTGGGTAAAGTCAGGACTGTATAACACTGGCTCCTAACAGAGCCAAGTCTTGAAGGTCTGGAAGGCTTCCTTGCACTCCGTAGTTCAGCATATGTGTCATGGACTGTCTTTAGTTAGGAGGTCAGTTGGTGGGGCCACAATAGTGGCAAACTATTATATGAACTGTTGGTAGTAACCAGCTAGACACAAAAACTGGCATACCTGTCATTTCATGTTGGGTGATTGGCAGGCATTCAAGGCCTGGACTTTTGCAGTGAGTGGACATACCTGTCCTCGACCCAATGTGTACCCCAGATAGACTGTCTCTTGCCATTCAATCCGACACTTCTTGGAGGTGGCAGGTAGGTCTGCCTCCCACAAGGTCCGCAACATGGTGGCCACCTGGTTGAGATGGTCTTCCTAGTGCCGGCTGTCTATAACTACATCATCCAGGTATGCAGCGGCATAATCATTGTAGTTCTGCTGGAGGCGTTCCATCAGCCTCTGGAATGTTGTGGGGGCCCCAGGTAGGCCGTAGGGCATCTGGGTGAACTGATAGAATCTGGTGAGATTGGTAATGGTGTCTTTTCCTTCAAGCCTGGGTCAAGGGGGATTTGCCAATACCCCTTTGTGAGGTTGAGGGTGGTGATAAAATGGGCTTCCCCCAAATGGTCGAGTAGCTCATCTACGTGGGGCATTGGGTAGCCATTGCATTTGGAGATTGCGTTTACCTGTCTAAAGTTGATGAAAAAGCGCTGCGTCACATCAGATTTAGACAACGACAACACAAGGCTGTGCCAGTCACTCTGCAACAGCTCAATGACTCCCAGTTCTAGCATGGCTTGCACCTCCTTGTCAGTGACCTCCCTCATTCACCATGGGAGAGGCTGCATCTCCTGGATTACAACCATGGGCTCGGTTTGGATGGTATGGTGGACCAGAATGGTTGGCCTGGATGGACAGTGAAGGTCTTTGGGAAGGCCTTCAGTAGATGCCAGATTTGTTTCAGGTGCTCTTCAGTGAGGGTGTTGCTGAGTTGTTGTTCCTCGGGGATTTCCTCCCCTGGGAGCCGAGGTCCCAAATTTGGTTCAGGGGATAGGAGGAATCTGCAGACCCTTCCATTCTCGCCATGGCTTCAGAAGGTTGTTGTTCAGTACTGTTGTTTCTTCTGCTGCTGGTTGGGCTGGCAAATCTCGTACATTACCAGCCCCACTCTCTAGATTACCTCATATGGCCCCTGCCATCGGGCCAATAGTATGGACTCAGAAAAGGGCAGAAGGAGCAAGACCAGGTCACCTGGTTCAAAGGTTCGGGACTATGCCTCCTGGCTATAAGTTCGCTTTTGAGCCCCCTCTGCGGCCCTTTGGTTCTCCCTCGCTAGGGTCCCAGCCTGGGTCAGATGTTCCTGGAGTTGGAGGACATACTGCAAGAGTCCCTGCATTGGAGACAGTGAGTGTTCCCAGGTCTCTCACATCAGATCTAGTAATCCTCATGGCCAGTGCCCCATAAAGTAACTCAAATGGGGAGAACTTTGTTGAGGACTGAGGTACCTCTCTGATCGCCAGCATCAAGGGCGGGATCAGCTGATCCTACTGGCGCAGTTCTTCTGCGGGGAATTTGCACATCATCCCATTCATGGTCTGATTAAAGCACTTGACAAACCCTTTGGTCTGGGGATGGTAGACAGATGTGTGCAATTGTTTAACCCCTTGGGGTCCACACCCCAGCTGGAGCAGCTGGGAGGTGAAGTTGGTGCCCTGGTCGGTGAGTATTTCTCGAGGTAGACCGACCCAAGCAAAGATCTTTAGGAGTTCCTCTGGAATTGTCCAGGCCATGATGCTTTGCAATAAGACAGCTTTGGGGAACCTGGTGGCATAGTCTATGATGACAAGCATGTCATGGAACCCAGTGGCACTTTTCAAGAGGGGTCCCACAAGGTCCACGGCAACCTGCTCAAAGGGAAGCTCTATCACTGGCAATGGAATCAGGGGAACTTGGGAACCTGTGCTGGGGCCACCAGCTGGCACTCCAGGCAAGAACTACAGTAGTTTTTAACCTCCTGATGTTATCTGGGCCAAAAGAATTATGACAGGACTTGTGCAAGATTCTTCTTGTGTCTCAGGTGGCCCACTGCAGGCACATCAAGGGCTAGCTTCAACACAGTCTGACGATGACGCCTGGGGATCACCAGCTGGGTCTGAGGCTCTTTGGTTTGGGGGTTTCAGACTACATGGTAGAGGCAGTCATTAATTAATTTGAAGCAGGGCCACTGGTTTCCTGGTTGAGGATCCGTTATTTTTCCATTAACCACCACCAACTGCACATACACTTGGCTGAGCATGGGGTCTGCCCTTTCATCCCAGCTAAAGTCAGGGGTCAGGGTGGAGTCTTCTGCATGCCTCGATAGGGATTCCCAAGTTTCATCCCCTGGGCCTCCAGAGTCCTGGTCCTCCCCTGACCCTGGTCTGCCTTCAAAGTTGTCTGCCTCCAAGGCCATTGGGATCAAGGAGTTCCCCACGTTCATAGTGTACAAGACTTCCATGAAGTCTGGCCAGTCTCTTCCAGGATTATGGGGTAGGCAAGTCTAAGTGTTAGTCCCACCATCATCTGTTGGGTCACCCACTCATGGTTAACAGAACCCAGGTACTGGAATAGGGCTTCACGTCCCTGTGGACACACTGTAGGTGGATCACTTCAAAGTAGGGCTCTGCTGAGGGGGCCAGATGTTGGTGGACCAGAATCTGGCTGAAGCCCGAGTCAATGAGGGCAAGGGTTGGGTGTTCACTGACCACAATCAGGATCAGGATCTTGGTGACTGGTTGCTTGCAGAAGTAGACCTGTCCCTCACAGACTTGGCCGAAGCTACGGTCCATTTCAGGACAAATCTGATGCAGGTGTCTGAACCTTCCACAGGAGATGCAGGGCTCCACTTCTGGGTGTCCTGTGTGTGACAGGATCCACACTGAGTAGGGGTGTGAATCTGGGTATGATCCTTTGGCCTTCTGGTCAGAGTGCCTAGATGCCTGTCGGAGTGTGGGTCGGGTCCCCTTGGCGCATCATCTGGTCAGACCCAGGATCTGGTGTGGCCTTCAGTTCTGGCCCCAGCCTTCTTTTTGGGGCTGGGGTGGTCTGGTCCTGGGTGTGGGGCCTGGGCTACCAGTCCCACCAGTGTTTTGGGGACCAGGAAGTCCTTCATCAAGGCGACCACCCTGTTCAGAGTCATCAGCTGGTGCTGGAGGACTCAGGCTCTCACTTGGGGTAGAAGGATGTGCATGAACTGCTCTAGTGTGACTTGTTCAGCAACATTCGCAGACCACCGTGCTGGCTGTAACCCACCAGCAGGTGTCCTTCAGCTCCTGAGCCACGAGCTGGGACCGGGTGCCTGACGTGTAGACTTTTCCCTTGAATAACTGTCAGTAGGTCTCTGGGGTAACAACCAGGGTGTCCAAGATGGCTACCTTCACTTGTCCATAATCCCGGGCTTTGTCATTTGATAGGTCCTGGTAGTTGGAGTCGTCCCCATCGGGTACATGGCCAGGAAGGTGGCCCGTTGACTGGGTGGCCACCCCACGACCATTGCAATCTGCTCAAAGGAAACAAGATACGCCTCATGGTCATCTTCGGGCCCCATCTTGGTCAGTTTCACTGGCACGGAGAGGCCGGGTGCTCTGGCAGGCTGAACCCCACTAGCACAAGGCAGCATGGCTGCCAAGTGCTGGAGGCGCTGCTGCTGCTGTTCATGGTTTTGAGTTCCCAGCTTGTGGAGGAGCTGCTGCTGTTGAGCCCTCAGCTGTTGGACCAACTGTTGCAGCTGCAGTAGCTGGGCCACTTGTTGCTACTGCTGATACTCAGACAGGAACATTTTTATCCAAATCCATGGTGACTACCAGAACAGTCAGGTGTGAATTGGCTAGGGCCTCTGCTCACAGAGGTGGGATCGAGCTGCCTGTATTCTCCACTAAGTGTAGTTGGGTGTCAGTCATCCCTCCCCCTCTGGGTTGGAGGAAGGCTGCACTGCCTCACTGTGTCATTGTCTATTGATAGGGGGAGCTATCCAATAGGGAGTTTGGGGAGCTCTAGCCTTCAGGCAGGGCAGATCGACTAAGCAATCTATAGCTCTGGCCTCCAGGTGGGGCAGGGCAAGTATGCAGTCAATAGTCTCTGGCCCTTAGGTGGAGCAGAGCAGGTACACAAGTTCCTTGGCGGGCAGGGCCCGTCAAGGATCGTCAGCAAAGGCAGCAGCCTGGAGCGAGCCAGATGTGTCTGTCTCCCTCACTGTCTCAGCCACAACTGAGCTGGAGATCCTATCTTTTATACTTCCTGTCCCATTTACCCACTTCCAGTGGGAGAGGTGATGTTGGTTCAGCCTGCCCACTTGGGTAAGAAAGGTGGTTCTTCTCCCTCTGGCTCAGAGGGAGGCCAGACAGCCTCATTACAAAGGGTGAAATACCAAGATGGGAAATGTACCCTAATGGAGCTGTGCGATAGATCTGACTCCTTAAGGAGCAAAAGATAGTCCAGAATTGTTTGAATTTTAGTCTGAGTTGGAGACATGTTGTGAGAGGCTGCTCAGATGGTGAAATGCTTCCTGCTCAGGTAAGTAGCTTTTGTGGAAGGTTTTCTGCTCTTAAGGAGAACATATTGGACCACTTCTGAGCAATGTGCCCCTCTGCATTTAACCACGGATAAACCATACTGTGTGGTGCAGCACTCGGGGATTCAGATGCAGCACCTGGCCATAGTCTATGTTCTGAGGTATTTTGTTATTGGTAACAGCAAAGGTTCTTGAATGCAGACCTTGTGAAGGTCTGAATACCAAATCTCTCTCCACCAGGTTGGATCTATGAGGATCATTCTGCCATGATCTTGCTTGAGTTTGATAATGACCATGGGAATCAGGGGTACTGGTGGTATGCAAAGAGCAGGTCCTTGTTCGACAGAAACAGGAAAATGTGTGGACTGTGACCTGGACTGTGACCCGCCCTGGAACAGAATTGGGGACACTTCTTGTTCTGCTGAGTCGCGAACAGATTCACTGATGGAACGCCTTCTATGAAGAACATCCAAGCTAGAATGTCTGTGTTGAGATACCATTTGCGGTGGAAGGATCTGCTCATATAAGACACCTTAAGAGTGACCAAGCTCCAAATGCACCAATTCCACAATTCCACAACCTCCTGACAGAGGATGTCTGACCTGGCACCTCCTTCTTCTTCACATAAAACCTCACTGTCATGTTGTCACTGAGTACCTGGAGAGTTTTGCCTTGAATGTCAGGCAGGAATTGCAGACACATCGAATATTATGTACAACTCAAGTATGTTTATGTGTAAGCTGGCCTCACAAACCATGAGCCTGAAGGTCACCCAGATGCACTCCCCACACCATGGCTGAGGCAGGTAAGGATACAAATGGATGTCTCTTTTGGGGAGGCAGGCCACCACTATTGCCATGCACTTGGTAGAAATCCTCTGTGACAGTGAAGGTCTGACTCGCTGGGTGGTGAATTGATAATGATCATCTCCTACCATGAACCTCAGAAATTTTCTGTGGCCAGGATGGATCGCCACATGGAAGTAAGCATCCTGTAAGTCAGGGCAGCATACCAGTCTCCTGGATCTAGGAAGGGAATAATCATAGCCCAGTATACCATCCAGAATATTATCTTCTTGACGTATTTGTTCAGCCTTCAAAGGTCTAGGATGGGTCTGAGACCCCCCTTTGGCCTTGGGTATTAGAATATAATGGAAATAATCGCTCTGCCATGATGTAGAAGGGGCACCTCCTGTGTGGCTTCCAAAGAACATAGGGTCTGCACTTGTTGTCTTAGTACAAACTTGTGAGAGGTGTCCCTGAAGAGGGACCAGGTAGGGGGGTGGCAGGGAGGGATAGAAAAGAAGAGCAGGGTATATCCCAATTCCACCATGCTTAGCACCCATTTGTCTGAGGTGACAAACTGCCAGACATGTGGGAAATAAGATAACTTGTCCCACAAAGGAGGTGAAGAGCGAGTGAGATTCAGGCCAGGCAATATGCTGTCTTCTACATCTGAGTCAAATTTGTTGCTTTGAGGCCTCGGGATATGTAGATGAAGAGACCAAGGAAGTAGAAACCATCAGTTTTCTCCTCTGTGACCTTTGTCTCCTCTTAGATTGGTTAGCCTGATGGAAGGGGTAATACCACTGTCTAGGCTAGTATTGAGGACAATATTTTGACCTCTTCATCACTGGAGTATAGAGGCCCAAGGGCTTCAGAACCACTCTTGCATCCTTCAGGGTATGCAAAGCCTCCTCTGTTTTAGTTTAAAACAAGCATGCCCCTTGAAGAGGAGGTTTTCAATTGTCTATTGCACCTCCACAAGAATCCCTGAGCACTGCAACCAGTAAGAATCGTACATAGTTTATACATATATAGTGTATAGCATATATAGTGTATAGTGTATATATCCCTACACTGCAATTAAACACCCATGGCTGGCCCTTGTCAGCTGACTCAGACTCATGGGGTTTGGGCTATGGGGCTCTAAAATTGCGGTGTAAATGTTCAGACTCAGTCCTGAACAGAGATGAATACATGTCTTGTCAAATTTTGCAATCATCTGGAGAGTCATTCTTCAGATCACTGTAGATCGCATCCTTAAAAGGGAGGGGTAACTAAATGAACAATTTTGCAAGACTAAGGAAGGTCTGGTACCAAGATAGCAGGCCTCAGAAACCAGTCAGGGAACTGGTAAAAGGGTAAGCTGGGAAGAAGATGAAAGCAAAGAGATTGTTCAGAGGTGAGGATTCACAGTAGTGTGGCAGTGATTACAACCTGACTTGGTCAGATCTGTCAAACGCAACACAGCAATCAATTTAAGTATTGAACCACACATTGATATTGATATACTGTAACATACAATACAATGCAATATGCTGGTACTATTGTTATTAATAATAGGATCATCAATCATCATCATGTTTATTATGGCAGTGCCTAAGAACCAATCAAGAATGGGGCCCCATTGTGCTAGGCTGCATACAAACACAGATTAGCAGACAATCCCTGTCCCAAAGAGCTTACCATCTACAAAATAAGGGCTTGTCTTCACTTACAGCACTACTACGTCGACGGGAGAACTTCTCCTGTTGGCATAGTTAATCCAACTCCCTGAGAGACAGTAGCAATGTTAACGGGAGAAGCTCTCCTGTCAACATAGTGCTGTCTAAACAGGGAGTTAGATCGGTTTAACTCAGGGATGTAGATTTTTCATATCCTTGGGCAACATAGTTATACCGATATAGGCTTGTAGAGTAGACCTGGCCTAAAACACACACAAGTTGGGGGAAGGTGTCTAACACACAAGCAGACTGAACTAAGTAATGGTAGCAAATGTCAGTGTAGATGAGTGGCTGTCTCACAACACCTGCTGGTGGCCTCTAAGGTCAGCCCTGCAAACAGACCCTCAGCTCAGTTTCCCTTCTTGGATCCCCATGTAAAATCCATACAGGATTTTTTCAGTCCATTCACAACAGCCCTCTTTAGGGTCAGATTTATTAACTTAAAATTCAAAACTAAACACCTTTCAGCCTTCAGCTAGGTACAGCCCAAATTTCCCTGGTCTGGTCCGAGTCCTTACTATCTGAAGGTGTAGCTACACTTAAATCGCCACAGCATCACAACTGCAGTGCTGCAGCTGTGCTGCTATAGTACTTCTGTGTAGACACTACCTATGCCAATGGGAAGGGTTCTCCCATCAGCATAGGTAATCCAACTCCCTAAGAGGTGGCAGCTAGGTCGACGGAAGAATTCTTCCATTGACATAGTGCTGTCTACACAGGGGGTTAGGATGGCTTAATTACATTGGTGAGGGGTGTTTTTTTCACACCGCTGAAAGATGTAACTTTTTAGTGTGGATCAGGCCTAAATGTAGACATACCCTCAGGCCTGGTCTACACTAAAAAGACAGGTTGACCCAGCTATGCCCACACCTTGATTGATGCAATTAAGCTGACCTAACCCCCTGTGTAAACAGAGCTAGATCAACGGAAGAATTCTTCCATTGACCTACCTACCACCTCTCAGGCTACCCCTCCCATCAGCATAAGTAACGTCTGCACTGAAGCACAGCTGCAGTCTCACTACAGCCTCCTAAGTTTCTCCACTACTATAGCCACCTTCGGTTCTTTGTAGGAAATCACGTGATTCCCTTTAGGTAGGGCTCATTCTGTAATCAGGGTTGGACTGGCCCCAGGCTCGGCAGACCAAGGGCAAGCCACCCTGTAACAGTCCTGTTAGCTCTATTTTCTGTTCATTTGGCTGAGTTTAGTTAGGGAGGATAATATAATGGAAAGAAAAGAGAAGGAAGAAGGGACGTTGAAAGGGAATGAGTGCAGGTGTGCTGGAACTAGGAATTCTGGGGGTGCGGCAGCATCCCCTGGCTTGAAGTGATTTCCATCATATACAGCGTTTACAGTTACAGTTACAAAGGCTTTCAGCACCCCCACTGTAAAAGTTGTTCCAACATCACTGGATGAAGGGGACAATGCAGGGGAGATGATAGTAAGAGGGGCAGTTGTGGAAGGCAGCTGAGGTGAAGAGACTGTGATGAAGAGGGAGGGATTGGAGCAAACAGCCAATCAGCACAGGGCACAGAAAATCCAATCAAAACTGTAGAACATTCTCTGAATGTCCAGAGGGCCCTGTCTGGCTGTGTCTGCCCCTTCTGACTGGAGTCTCTGGCTGGCTCCTCTCTGCAGTTCTTCCCCAAGGCCACATGGTGAGGCAGGGGGAAGCACCACCTGGGTCCCAGTTTCCCCAGACTATGTGGGGGCTCCCTTACATGGTTCTGGGTCCTGAGGGTGCTACAGTGAGGTATGGCCCTGGTCGGGCCCCCACTTTGACATTTTCAAAATGAAAAATTCAATTTCTTTGGTTCTATATAACATTTTATCCAGAAATTTAAACCAGTTATGGCAAAAAAAGTTTTAAAGAAAAAAGGGCAAAATCTAAATGAAACATTTTAAAATAACTGAAACGAAATGTTTCACTTGGCCCAAACTGAACTGTTTTTCCAGATTGGGGTTCACAAAAGTTATTTGACATTTTGACTTGTCTCAATGTGGGATGGGAAAAGTTTTCAAATTCTCAAGCATTTTTCTGGGGTGGGAAAAGTGTTTCCCAATCAACTCTACTTACTTGTATTTTGTCTCAGACACAATACAGTACTCACTGTGCAAGTGCCACAACCTGTTCTTTGGCAGTAGTTAGTGGTAGAATTATTTTGGAAGCATCAGTAATGTAATCCAGTAAAATAGAGTCAAATGGTGGTAGCCATGGTAACTTTTCAAGAATTAGTTCCTGCTGGACTTTTGGCATTGCTTGCAACTCTTCTTCTTCTTTTGGTTTTTCTTCTTCTTTTTTTCCTTTCCCTTTTCTTAAATAGAAAATAATGGATGTTTATTTAGAATGCTGTAATCTCTCAGGGCCAAATTGCAGCTATATGGTTCTGTTTAGGGATGTGCCAGGAAACCTGATTTTTGTGGAGGAGCATTGGAAGTTTCCTCTCCTGATTCTGAGTGCCTCCAAATCCACAAAGAGGCTGTTTCATAGGACCTGTGGACACTGCTTAGGAAAGTTGTTCTGAGGAAGGGCGTAGGGACCAAGTGGAATTGTCTGCATGTCTGTACTGCATAACCCCTGACCAGACAAATGCAATGATACCAGTATACCTCTCCCTAGAAGGACTGTTTGTAGTTCTAGATCTGTAGTGGGAAGCATTCCCAATCTGGAAATAGGTAAGAGGTTTCTACAGCATATGTATAAACCCATTTTGAAGCATTTTTGTAAAGAAACAGAATTTGGTCCTATATAATGTTGGTAGTTTATAAACAAAATAACTTCCATGAGTCCTGCAAAGTTTTCACTTGAAAGAAGTCTGGGACTTCAAAAAACAAAAACAAAAAACAGAAAATCAACAAAATGGTTGAGCAGATAACACAAAGCAAGCTATTACAAACCTCAACTACTATATGGCATGTCCTATTAAGATTTCATAGGAAGTTTATGTATTTATTGGTTATTCATGACACATTATGCATTTTTCACTGGAGTTTATGATTTGAGAAATGCATATGATCATGAATGGCAATCACAAGATTCTAGCACAAATGTAAACTAAAGATTATTTTAAACCAAATAAACTTGTGAAATTTATATACTTTTCTATGTGGCAACTATAAAAATCTATATATTACTGGAGATGTCATCTAAACACAATTCCAAAAGTGTTAGGAACACACATTTAACACCTTTACAGGCAGCGTGAGCACTTGTAGGCAAAACTGCACATCAGAAACCTGCTAAATCATCAAGAGGACAATAAAATAAGATGACACATGTCAACTGTACAAAATTCCAGATTACAAAATTCCAGACAAACTTCATACATATAGTTTCAAAAGACACTACTACATACTGTAGAACACTTAATTTACTTACAAGAACACAAAAGACACCACATCTTGTAATCATCAAGCGTTACTTCAAAGAATTTGAAACCTGGGGGATGCACAACTTGAACTCCCATCTCAAAGCCTTTTACTCATAATTCAACTTAATCAGAAGCGAACAACTCGAAAATCCAACCAAACATACTAATTTTTCCTATCTCTAGTAACTCCAGCAAATGAGCAATTCTGGCTTACTTTTTAAATTCCCAGTATCCCAGGGACTTTTGGAAAAAATAAGAAACAATGAAAAAACAACATGGACTCAGGACGGACCTTAATTATTTTATACCTTTAGAATTATTAATAAAGTTGTAAAAATTAACAAATTTCTGTATTCTTGGAATAGAATGTATTGGGCAGAATAATCAGATGTGTACCAGCACCACTAGCCTTATTCAAGGAATCTTGTCTCCATAAAACTTTGAATATTTTTCTTATGCCTTATTAAGAATGATGGTTTTAACTGGTAGCCCACCTTATAGATTTTAAGGCCACAAGGGACCATTCTGAATATCTAGTCTGACCTCTTGTATAGCATAGACCATAGATTTTCACTCAGTAGCTCTTGCATCTAGCCCATAACATCTGGGGTGAATTAGAGCATATCTTTTAGAAAGACAATCCTTGCATTGCCATAAAATTCACCACCTCTCTAGTTAAATTGTCCCGATGGTTAATTACCACCACTGTTAAAAATGTCTGATTTATATCTAGTCTGGATTTGTCTAGTTTAGCTCCCAGCCCATGGGTCTTGTTATATCTTTGTCTGCTAGATTAAAGAGGTGTCTACTAGTAGATTTTTCTTTCCCCTGGAGGTACAGCCATCTTTGTTCCCTACCTTGGGTTCTGCACAAGCAGAACTCAGCCAGACCTGAGAATCAGGTTCTTAGCTTTTAATAGTCAATAATTATTATCTGTCAATAGTTTGCATTTTAACTCTAAATTAAAATACTTCATCCAAATTATAATACCTTGAGCCTTTCTCTCTAGTGCTGCTTTTGCTGAGCGAAGAAGGAGATCGTCCAGAAGATTCTTGTTTTTCCTCCACAGGAGATACCACTGCACTATTGAAATTACAAAGTAGTTTCCCAAATCCTCTTTAACTTTCTTACAGTAAATTTCAATTTACACACACACAAAGCAGCACTTAGGCAACATTAAGAATCACCGTCTCCACCAATAAAATGCCTACGTAGTACGTAGGGGTGCCATGATTTGTGGATAATCCCCAAGAGAACAACCTCCACCCCAACCACTCAATCTCTACTACTTTCCAATGTCTTCTCTTTCCATGTATCCCTCACCAACATCCATTTCTTTCTGATCCCACGATCCATGCACTGCTGCAGGAAGTCATCTGTACAGAGGTGCCTCAGCTATTTTCAACCCTTACACCTATATTCACAAGGCACCTCTACATATCCATGAGGCACCTTAACCTTAGGAGGCAAGCAAGATGCAAGCACATCTTCCTGGTCTCTGGGAAGTAGGGGACTTCAGCTATCAAATTGCTGCCTCTAAACCCTGAGTAGGAATTATGGCTCCTCTCTCTCCCTCCTCACAGCAAAGAGGAACCAGAAGGGATATTTCTGCTCCTGATGAGCAATGTAGAAACCTCCACCTTCTACTAGGGAGGGGAGGCAGCAAAGTTATTCTTCTATCTCCCTCCACTCAGAGTCAGAGAAGGAAGAAGTTCAGCAGGGAATTGCTTCTCCTGGCTGACAGTCTGTGCTACATTCTTCATTGATCAGAACTGTGTGTTCAAAGCAACACAGGTAATAGCAGTGGAGCACAGAGGACATAGTCCCTCCCCATACCAGCCATGCGACTCCACAGGGAATTGACTGGGCCCCAACCCAGGCAGGAATGAAATTTATGTAAGAGATAAAGAAAAGGAGAGAGACAATTCCCTTCTCTGCCACAGATTTCTTCTGTGTCACATTGGCAAGTCATTCAGATTCCTAAGACACTTGGGTGCTTTCTAAAAATTTTGCCCTAAGTCTCATTTTCACAAGTGATTTAGGCACAACTGAAAGCCAGTAGGTCTTGGATCTCTAGGACCTAAGTCACGTTTTAATTTTTTACCTTTCGTTTCTCTGTATCTCAGTTCCCCCTCTGTAAAAGGGCATAATAGCACTTCCCTACCTCACAGGGTGTTGTGACGATAAATACATTAAAGATTACAAGATGTTCAGACACAATGGCACTGGGGGACATATAAGATAGATAGATAAATATGCAATGATAGATTAGATAGATATGCAATGTTGCTGTAGCTGGGTTGGTCCCAGGATATTAGAGAGACAAGGTGGACGAGGTAATGTCTTTTATTGGACCAGCTTCTGTTGGTGAGAGAGACAAGCTTTCAAGTGTACACCAAGCTCTTCTTCAGGTAATGCAAGACCTGGAGAAGAGCTCTGATTAACTTTTATATTTTCTCTGTAAGCCTTTTACCTTAAGAATAAATGTCCTTTCCTAGAAAGAGCTGTGTGCTAACTTGTAACTGCTGGCAACACACTGTTCATAGCCCTCAAAATGTAAAAGCACATGCTGCTGGCCATTAGGCAGACTGGCTTGCTGGGGATATTACAGTGTAAAGTAGGGACAGTGCAGCTTTAAATCACCCAGTCAGAGAGGAGTGGGTGATTGCAAGTGGGTGGGACAGTGGGTGGGAGACAGGTGATGGCTGGAGACCTGAGACCTGATTGGGCACCTCTGCAGTGTGCCATGATTGAGGGGATAAAGGTGCAGTTACCCTGAAACTGTGATTATTTTGCACAATCACAGTGCAATGATTGATATTAAAACCACAGGCCATACCTTGCTCTTTCCTTACTACTTCTTCTAAAAGAAGAGGAAGATGTGGTTCGTCCATAATATGGATCTTGTGATTTTTCCTCTGCACTGACGGCACTGAAAAGATACAAGATATTTTTACACGGTTATAATAGGTCAATAGAGTTGTTCTACCTTCAGCGTATAGCAAGCATATTTTTATGAGAAATAAAATACTAATTAGTGATCTGGATTAGTTACTAAGTAGTGAAAAATCCATTACCCACATAAAGAAACTCCAGGGTGCCGCCAGAGCAAGGGGCTGTGACAAGGAAAAACAAAGACTATCTGATAGAATTAGGGACCTGCAAAGAGCACTGAGGTTGAGGTTGCCATAGGCGATCTAAGAGATCTTTATGATATCATGTACAAGTTTAAAAAGGGAAATTTATGATAATGGAGATCAACTAATAGATGTGATGACAACAGAGAGGAGGTTTTGGGATTTACAAAATATTGACAGATCCTTTTCTAATCTGGGAGACTGTTTAGATGAAATGATTTCCAGTCAAACAGATAGAGTACCAGTTTTCTGACTTCATATGTAATGGGTTTGTTAGGTAGGCTTTAACTTAAGTAGGAAAGAGCCGGACATCAATTCTCGTTATTACTGCACTACAAATGGAGAAGGCCATCAAAGAGTACGAGGGTTGGCTGTTTCTTGCCTTGATGGATATACTGTTTTAAACCTCATGAATTTGATCGAGAAAAAAGTTCAGCAAATTCATGGGCTTCATTGCAATTCCGAGACAGGTAATTAGCATGCAGAGCCTAGTAATTGATGCAGATGCCATGCTCTCCTAAATTCTTTGGAGAACTGGAGTAAAAGGGTGCTAAATTGAGACGCTTTCATGGCTCGCTTTTTTAATGTAACCTACTCAACTGAACAGTTCTGTTCTGTTTAAAGAAAAAACTATCAAAATTCTTAATTTATAAAATGCAAAACCTTTGGCTCCTGAAAGTGGAAGCATAATGTTAAGGTTCTAGATCTCACTCATAATAGAAGGTCAAAGTTTAGGACTTTTTTTAGGGCTCTGAGAATGCAGAAGGAAAAAAGGCAAGTTATTTTAATGAAATGTTATCTTTCCAAAGCACATGTAACTCACACTTCTGGTGATTTAGCATTAACTAAAATTACAGCACGATGATCATTAAGCTCTTGTGTGCTCAGTTCCTCCAAAGACAAAAGTTTCACTCCAGGCTTTACCTAGAGGAAAATCAGAATAGGAGAGAAGATATTTTAGTCTACTAAAGGTGAATGAAAAATCTTATTTTGAAACATTAAGGTTAAAAAGAGTCATTTAAGATTTCAAATCTTTAACAGAATGTAGCTGAGAAACTAAAATTACAACCACATTTAAAAATAAAATACATAAAATCAGTTTCTTCTTCACTTATCTGCCACTGAGAAACTGCTTTACAAATAATTTCATTTTTAATTGTTGTTATTACTAGTATATAATCCAAAATAAAGTCAGAATAAAGACAGGTTCATGTAATCCAGGCTGGGATTTTTAAAAGCACCCAAGTGATATAGGATCACAGGTCCCATTGACTTTCAATAGGACTGGTGCTCCTAACTCACTTGGGTACTTTTGGAGACCCACCTCCAGTTGAATTATAACACAACAGCAGACAAAGAATGGACTAGTCCTTCTAGAAAGGCTGTTTTATGGGAAAGAGGGCTGTAAAAGATATGCTTTGTTAAGTAAACATCATGTTTGTTCTTTTTATGAAAAAACAATATAGTTATTTAGATGGCAGATTAATATATTATACTAATAGAAGAGCTGAAAGCCCATGCTTGGGTGTGGCAGTTGGGTCAAGCTATAGACCACTTGTGCAGTCTCCCTCATACTCCCTCTGTATTGTTGCATGCAAATTTACTGCACAGTAAGGGGGTGACTAGCTGAGTTACTTCTGATATCACAATGGTCGAGGACTCTTGGCTTGGCATAGGTACATGCCTTACTGTAGCTGAACACTTCACAGATATAATTAGTGAAGTAAAAATGGCTTTGAACTTAAAAATGGTATGGTAGAGACTCAGACTGGGTCTACACTGATGGCAGCAAATTCACCACCGTCACATCGATTGCTCCGGATCGACTGAGCGGCCTGTATAGACACGCTCAGTCGATCCAGGAAGCGACGCAGGAAAACAACCTTGGTAAGTGGAGTAGCGCTGCGTCAAAGGGAACGCTGTTCCCGTCGTCGCAGCGCAGTGTGGACACCGCACAGAGGAGACACCCCGAAGTCGACGGGAGATACGCAAGTGATTTACGTCACTTGCGTATCTCCCGTCGACTGCCGCCGAATTGCAAAGGTAAGTGTAGACCGGGCCTCTGAATCACAGGGATGACTGAACCTGGTGATATTCTGAACAAAAAGAGCTCTTAACCATGCTTGTAGCTGTTTCTATTGCTTCACACTGACTCAACACACACTCTAAGCTTCAGAGTGAAATTCAGAGTGAAAATCCTGGAATCTTATTCAGATTGTAATGAAAAAGAATAGGAGAGGAGCCAAGTATCTGAGAAGGGATCTGAAAAAGAAGACAGTGATTCAAAGCACATATGGTCAGCATGTCCAATTATGGGGACAGCATGAAAAAAGATGTGAATTCATTTGCCAGAGATGGTGATCAAAAGAGTGAAAAATGCACTAAGCTGGCAAAGTATAGGACATAAGAAGGCAGCAAAGTGATTCAAGGGACCAGATCCTGGTACCTGCTATGACCCCTTGGTATTGTGGTGGCATAAAGGGGCCATAAACCCAATACTTTGTCTGAAGAAGGAATGAAGACTTCACAGACTTTTAAATAATACTTAAAGTAATTTACCTGACCATAATCATAGAACCCATCAGTAATTATATTACTGGATGATAAGTACCCCATCTGGCTGTATTTTTGGGAAAGGTTGTTATCAAGTAGCTTGTCCAGAGCTCCTTCACTGAAGTTATTTTTGCGACCTGTTGACAGGTTAATTTCTTCCAGGATGTCTAAAGCACTATTCAACAAAATACAAACAGTTGTTCAATTAATGTGACTAATCCATTAGTACTAATTAATTAATTATTACACAGTTAGAGGTAGTACTCTCCACTGCTATTCTGGGGACATTTTCATATTCAATCCTAGCTCCCTGCCCCTTGGGCCAGCAGGGGACTGTGAATGCAGTGCAGCATTCTGTCTCTGGAGGAAAAAACATCCTTCTTACTGCTCAAAAGGAAAAAACATTCCTCTAGCCAGTTAAGTAGAAGCATTAAGACGTTCTGAAGGGGCGTCCTAGCTAGTTCTCAGTCAGAAGCATGTTGACTGTGTCAGAGATCTTGAGGATAATGGAAGCATAAAAGCAGAGAAAAGAGAAGGATAAGAGGAACTCATATAGGGACCTGGTGAGTTAACTATATAGTATGTATATTTTATAGTAACAATAACCAAATATACAATTCCACAGAAGAGTTCTGGTTCTTCCATAAGCCTTGCAGCCTACCACAGCTTCCTCAACTCAGGTGCTGATGTACAGAGATTGTAGAGTCCTTGAGGAGGAATAAAACATAATTTTTGTGATGTTTCAGTATAACTACATTTACTTAGGACCAGTAAGTAAATTCAGCCTTCAAGTAATATGTGCAAATCCATTCTTTACAGATGATTTGTGACCATTGAAATGAAAAGGAAAATGGTCAGAGTGTCATTGGGGGAAGTCTCAGGCTGCATCTACCCAATTGTGTCATGAAGGACTTTTGAAATCTTATACTATGTGTGAAGAAGAGTTTCTCTGTTTCTATCATGGAATCTTCTATGTTCTGATCAGCAGATTTAACCTGAGCAGTATACTGCCTGACCAATCCAGGCTGTGATCTAGGCCAATCTAGGCCAGTGATGCTCACTGAGGTACTAGAAGTACTCGGAGTTCTTCAAACCACAACCTGTGCTTTGAACCTATGTTCTTCCTGATTGGTGAGTGCCAAGGAAGAACTGGGTGCATTATTGATGGAGATGCTCCATGTCTGCCTTAGGAAGGGAAGGTTGCTGGCTTTTATATGGAAAGCTGTTGTCCAGCCATTACTCATAAAGGGCACTTGAGCTGACAAGCTGTCCAACTACTGTCCAGTAATCTTCTGGTTTTGGTTAATATTATCATTATCAGGTTGGGGAAAGACTTTCAGTACTAAGATACTTCATATTGCCTGGCACTTTCCAGTTTGTGCACAGGCCTTCAATAATGTTGATCATGAGCTGTTGTTGACTTGCCTGTGAACCCTAGCAGGAGTAAATAGAGCTGCCCTTCAGTACCATCAGTCCCACCTGTCAGAGAGGTTCAAGGTGTTAATTGTGGGAAATTGTTCTTTTGCCTCGATGATTCTCTGATGTGGAATTCTTGCCCCACTCCCCTCTTCACTGTGGAAATGTTAGAAGGCGTAAAAAGGAGGCATGGGTTACAGTACGGTATACTGATGAAACTCAGTTTAATGCACCTGATCCAAACACTATTTGGCTAATGGAAATATTTCATTGACTTCAATGGCTTTGGATAAGGCCCTATATGTCTGTTTCATCTGACCCAGTCAGTGCTATTAAGTTCCTTACCAAGCATTTGGCAGAGAATGGGACATGGATGAGAGCTAATTGGCTGACGCTCCATCTAAGTAAGACAGAAGTAATGCTGGTAGTACGGGACCAGCAGCATGAAAATATTACAAAGATAATATCTGCCCTTCATTCATTGCCAGAATTTGCAGTTTGGGATTATTGTTGCATCCCCAGTTGCTATTAGAAGAATATATATCTGAAGTGATCAGAACAGCTTTTTATCTACATCCAGTGAAGAGATTACAACCATTTGAATGCAACCTTATTGCTGTGATCTGTACCACTGTCATGTTGACAGTAAATTTACCCTAGTGTACTCTAGGGTGGAGTTGTAGGGTTTGGTTTTCCTCATTTGATTTATAGTTGTGGTGGGTATTTTTTCCTTTCTAGGTTTGGGGAGTATGTTGCATTTATTTTTGTTGGTAGGTTTTTTACTGTATTTTACATGTAGGACATTTTTATGTATGACAAAGGCACTCAGAACCTTGGACAGTCACTTTTTTCTACACATCTCAATATATAAACATTCTCTTGACCTCAGCAGGGTTGCACTTCCTCACATCAGGGCTGAATTTGGCCCAGAGTGCTAATCTCAATCATATATGTCCTTTGCCTGGTGGCCCCTAAATGTTGGTGACATAAATTCATTTTTAATGTTAAACATATTTTTATTAAGTTCAGTCACAGTAACAGTACTGAGAATGCTTCTGTAACTTCAGGCAGGAAAGCCCCACTTCCAGCTATTTTCTTCTTATATAGTTGACATGTAGAATCAATAAAACATGG
>ML675603.1:31495500-31664951 GCA_007922155.1 Mesoclemmys tuberculata
GCAACACATCTCGAAGAACAACAGTTACTGGTAAGTAACCATGTTTTCTCCTTCGAGTGATTGCTCATATGCATTCCACTTAGGTGATTAACGAGCCATACCTGGAGGTGGGTAGGAGTCATCAGTGAGCTGCCCTCAGCACGGCTCTGCCAACTCGTGCGTCCTCCCTCGACTGTTGGATGACAGTGTAGTGCGCGGCAAAGGTGTGCACAGAAGACCAGGTGGCAGCCCTGCAGATGTCATCCAGGGAGACCCTTTCCAGGAAGGACGCTGACGCAGCCTGGGCCCTCGTTGAGTGTGCCGTCACCACTCCGGGAAGTTGGACGCCTGCACGCTTGTAACAGAATCTGATGCAGGCGGTGATCCATCTGGCAATGCACTGGGTGGAAACCGGGGATCCCTTCATCCTGTCCGCCACAGTGACGAAGAGCTGCGTGGTCTTCCAGAATGGCTTCGTCCTCTCGAGATAGAACGCCAGCGCCCTCCTGACATCTAGGGTGTGTAGTCTCCTCTCCTCCTTAGACCCATGCGGTTTAGGGAAAAACATGGGGAGGAAAATATCTTGGCTATAGTGGAATTGGGAGACTACTTTAGGTAGGAAAGCTGGATGAGGCCTCAGCTGCACCTTATCCCAGAAGAACACGGTATAGGGGGACTCCGAGGTCAAAGCTCTTAGCTCAGAGACCCTCCTAGCCGATGTAATGGCCACGAGGAAGGCCACCTTCCAGGACAGGATTAGCAGGGGGCCGGTGGCCAAAGGCTCGAAGGGGGCCCCGTCAGTCTAGTGAGGACCAGGTTCAGATCCCAAGGAGGCACCGGGTCACGGACCTGTGGATACAGCCTCTCAACCCCCTTGAGGAACCTCACTGACATGGGGTAGGAGAACAGGGACCGCCCCTCCAACGGCTGGTGAAAAGCCGAGATGGCCGCTAGGTGCACCCTGAGGGAGGCTAACGCTAGACCCTGGAGCCTAAGCTGCAGCAGGTACTCGAAAATAGCCTGCATGGAGGACACACTGGGGGTTATGCCCCGCGACTCTGCCCAGCAGGTGAACCTCCTCCACTTGGCTCTGTAGGTGATCTGTGTGGAGGGTTTCCTGCTTCCCAGCAGCACGCGTTGGACCTGCTCCAAGCAGGTTCTCTCCTCCTCCGTCAGCCAAGAGTCTCCAGGCCGTGAGGTACAGGGAGTCCAGGCTGGGATGCAGCAGGTGACCGTGGTCCTGGGAGAGCAGGTCTGGCCTCCTCGGGAGCTTGATCGGCAGGGCAACAGAGAGGTCCTGCAGCATGTTGTACCAATACTGCCTCGGCCACGCTGGGGCAATCAGTATGACGTCCGCTCTGTCTCTCTTGATTTTCAAGAGGACCCTGGGTAAGAGCAGGAAGGGGGGGAACGCGTACATGAGGGTCCCCGTCCATTCGATGAGGAACGCGTCGGAGAGGGAGCCTGGCTTGCGACTTCGGAGTGAGCAAAACCTCAGGCACTTCCTGTTCTAGGACGACATGAACAGGTCCAGTCGGGGAACACCCCACTCATGGAAAATCCTGGCCGCTACCTCCGGATGCAACGACCAGTCGTATTGAGGTAGAAACGACCTGCTGAGGCGGTCTGCCTCGTCATTCCTGACCCCCTGGTGGTGAGAGGCGGTTAAACAAAAGTCGTGCCTCATCACGAAGTTCCATAGACGAAGCGCCTCCTGGCATAGAGCCGAGGAGCGTGCCCCCCGCCCCCTGCTTGTTTATATAATACATTGCTGCAGTGTTGTCCATCAGTACGTGTACCATTTTGCCCAATAAACAATGCAGGAACACTTTGCATGCCAGTCTGACTGCCCTCAGTTCTTTTACATTGATATGGAGGGCAGTCTCCTCCTGCGACCAGCGGCCCTGGGTACTCAGGCCACCGCTGATGTGGGCCCCGCAACCGAGGTCCGACGCATCTGTGATCAGGGTGACCGAGGGGGTCAGGTCCCTGAACGGAGCCCCTTCCATGACTGCCCCGGGGTTTGCCCACCAATGCAGTGACCCCAATACTGTGCGGGGCACCGTGACCACTCTGTCCAGAGAGTGCCTGTTGGGCACATACACTGTGGCCAACCAACCTTGAAGAGGCCTGAGCCTGAGGTGGGCCAGCCTCACCCCATACGTACACGAGGCCATGTGGCCCAACAGCTGAAGGCACTACCTGGCTGTCGTCATGGGGCATCTCTGAAGTTGCGATATGATCGCTGCCATAGCCTCGAACCTCGAGCGTGGGAGGGAGGCTCTGGCCTGAACTGAGTCTAGGGATGCCCCTATGAACTCTATGTGCTGCACCGGAGACAGCGTCAACTTCTGCTCGTTGATGAGCAGCCCCAGGGCGTTGCAGGTGGCCTGGACAAGGGAGACCGCCTCGCACACCTGAGGTCTGGTCTTGCCCCTTATCAACCAATCGTCCAAGTAGGGGAATATCTGGACCCCTCTGTGCCTCAAGAAGGCCGCCACCACTGCCATACACTTGGTGAACACCCTGAGGGAGGAAGACAGGCCAAAGGGCAAGGCTGTAAATTGGTAGTGGCCACCAGCTACCATAAACCTTAGATAGCGCCTGTGAGCGGGAAGGATGGACACGTGGAAGTACGCATCCTTCAGGTCGAGGGCAGCAAACCAATCTCCTGGATTCAACACGGGGATAATGGCCACTAGGGACACCATGCGAAACTTCAGTTTCTTTATGAACCTGTTTAACCTGCGCAGGTCCAGTATAGGCCTGAAGCCTCCCTTGGCTTTGGGAATGAGGAAGTACCTCGAGTAGAACCCCTTCCCCACCTCGAGCGGCGGAACCGCTTCTATGGCTCCCTTGTGCAGGAGGGAGCAGACCTCCTGAAGGAGTAATTGCTCGTGAGATGGGTCCCTGACGAGGGACAGGGAAGGGGGTGACGTGGGGCGGGAAGCCACCAATTGGAGGGCATAACCCCGGCATAGGGTGTCGAGGACCCAGAGGTCCAAGGTGATGCCCTGCCACAGGCCAAGGTAAGGCCTTAGCTTGTCTCTGAAAGGCAGGGGAGTATCCAGGGAAAGAATGCTGCTGCCATCCTCGGGCACACCGTCAAAATTGGTGCTTTCCCTTGGAGCCCTGGGAGGGTCCTTTTTGGGAAGCGGTGGATGACGCGGGGCGGTCGCGCCGTCCGGAACCCCTGCTCCTATCCCTACCCCTTGTATGGGGGGAAGGCCTAGGTGGTGGCCTAGGTTGCTGCTGCTGCCACTGTGGCGGGCACTGCGGCTGCTGGCGAGTCTGTAGCCTCGCCGCCTGGGGGGTATATAGTCCCAAGGAGTGGAGAGTGGCCCTTGAGTCCTTGAGGGCGTGCAGCTTGTCATCTGTTCTTTCCATCGAATGGCAGGTCCTGGATGGAGTGCTGCATCTCCTGAGACAGGTCCGTGGACTGTAACCATGCTGCACGCCACATGGCAATGGCTGAGGCCATCACCCTGCTGGCTGTGTCCGCAGCGTCCGAAGCAGTCTTCAGGGCTGCGCTGGCTACAGTCAGTCCTTCCTCCAGGACCGTGGCGAAGTCTGCAGCCTGGTCCTGGAGCAGGGACTCTGCGAACCTTCGCAGGGAGTCCCAAAGGTTCAAGTTATATCTGCCCAAGAGGGCCTGGTGGTTAGCCACCCTGAATTGGAGCGCCCCTGTGGAGTAGACCTTTCTACTGAAGAGGTCCAGTCTCCTACCCTCCTTGTTCTTAGGAGTGGTGCTCTGGGCCCCTTGCCTCTCTTTCTGGTTGGCAGCATCCACAACCAGAGTCCCCGGGGCCGGGTGGGTGTACAAGTACTCGTGCCCTTCGGCTGGCACATAGTACTTCTTCTTGGTGCCCTTGGAGGTTGGGGCAACCAAGGAAGGGGTCTGCCAAATGGTTTTTGCCAGGCGCAGGACCCTCTCATGAATGGGGAGGGCTACCCTGGATGGTCCTTGAGTCCCCACATGCCCGAAGAGGGGATCCACCTCTTCCTCCAGTACCTTGACCTCCAGGCCAAGGTTAGAGGCTACCCATTTGAGAAGCTCCTGGTGAGCCCTGAAATTGATGAGAGGGGCCCCCTGGTCCCTGATGGCCGCCTCGTCTGGCGATGAAGAAGAGGACAGGTGGCGGGGTCCAGTGGAGGGGCCCTCCCCGGGGTCTGACTCCCCCTACGAGGTGTGGTCCCTCTCCTGTACCAAAGGTGCCTGTTGGGGAGCTATCTGGGTTTCCGAGGCAGGGGCCGACATAGTTCCCTGCCCCATCTGGGCTGCCCACGGATCCCAATATGGCCATTGCCAAGGGGGTTGGGGCCAGCCAGGTGCCGGTGCCAGAATGGTATACCTCCTCCTGGCGGCGGGTCTGGGATCCCGAGCCAGGCAAATGGTGCCAGTGACATCGCTGGGAAGAGCCGCTCCAGGACCTGCTACCGGACGATCCTGAGGAGCGACGTTGTCTGCGGTGCCAACGCTCGGGCGACGCGGACGAGGATGAAGACCGGTGCCAAGGGACAGAAGATTTGTGGCGTCTCTTCCTCGGTGCTGGTGAGCGGTGCCAAGAGCGGCGTCTCGGTGCCGGGCTGGAGCTGGATCGATGTGACGAAGATCGTGAGCAGTGCCGCCTCGACGAACGAGAATGGTGCCAGGACGACTCGTCCGATGACGAGGAGGGAGAGGAGCTATCGAGCTCGACTCTCCGGTGTCGAGTGGTGGGCGGCTGTTCCTCCGGTGCTGGGCGCGCCCACCCTTTGGGGACATCCATCATAGGCTTGCCCCGGGACACAGGCCCTGGCTCTCTCAGCCAAGAGACGGCTGGAGGCGTGGGCAGGGCCAGCAAGGCTCGAGCTGCTTTGAACGCTTCCGGAGTGGAAGGGTCCTGGACAGGGAGTCCCCCACTTCCAGGAGTCGGGGGCGGTTCCCTGAATAATGGCGTTGGTGCCGGTGCCAGTGCCAGCGCGGGCGGCAAGTCTGAGAGCCAAAGCACCTCAGGGCTCGACCCCAGCTGCTCCTGCGGTGCGGGGGAGCGCTCCACGCGCGGACGACACTTCTTTCTCCTCGGCACCGGGGACGTTCAGTGCCGGGGCGCCTGAGGTGCCAGCGGAGCGCTCTGCACCGATGAGACACTCGGTGCAGAGGGACTCCGCGTCGGCTCAGACGCTGGACGCAGGACGGACTCCATCAAAATGGCCTTAAGCCGGATTTCCCTCTCTTTTTGGGTTCGCGGCTTAAAGGCTTTACAAATGGGGCACCGATCCTTTCGCTACTGCTCCCCCAAGCACTTTAGACAGCGATTGTGGGGGTCGCTGACGGGAAAGGCCTTCCTGCAGCCAGCACAGGGTTTGAACCCCAGCAAGCCCGGTATAGCCGGGACGCTAGAGCCCTAAGGCTCTTCCTACACTAACTAAGTAACCTTAACTAACTAAAAAACTAACTGAGTTCAGGGAGAACTACTAACTAACTACTTACAGTAAAGGGAAAGGCTTGCGAGAAGCAAGAGTTGTTCCCGACAACCGTCACGGGCGGAAAGAAGGAACTGAGGAGGTGAGGGGCTGGCGGCGCCCTATATGCCGCCGCATGAGGGCGGCACTTCAGGGGGCGCTGAGACCGGCCCCTACAGGGGGCTGCTAGGGAAAAAGTTCTCCAGAGATCGTGCATGAGGGCGCACACACCTAAGTGGAATGCATATGAGCAATCATTCGAAGGAGAACTTTCCTTCTGAAATAAATCCTGTCGTGAAACTAATTTATTTTTAAGAAATGCACAATTAACTTGGTATAAAATCATAAATATACAAACAGCCAGCTTTGTTAGCATCTTCATCAAAACCATCCTCTCCACCCCTTGGCACTACTTCTACTCACCCTAGCCTGCAAAGTTCAACTGCTGTTAGTTCATCGGTTGCACAAACCATAACAGCCCAACAGGCATTTCTTCTGACTTCATCATTCTTAGAATGCAGCAGCTTAACGAGTGGCTCAAGTCCACTTGCATTTCTTAACTAAAAACAGACACAAAAACATTGCTCATGAAGAGTTATGTTCACCCCAGTGAAGAAGGTCTGTGCAAGCCCCTCTGAAACACTCAAGTCCTGGAGAGAAGCTAGGCAGGTGGATGGAAGGGACTGGTAGAATGTCCACACACAAGTTCTCTGCAGCTATTGCATCTATTCTGCATCTATTGCATCTACTCCAAATAGGTTGATCTCAAAGGAAACTTAAGGGTGGGCTGGGACAACACACACACTCCTTTTAGTTATTAGATTATATTCTAAAAATTGTACAGAATGTATATTCCAAGGTTGCCATGGAGAGTTGTACAACATTCTCAGAATTCTAATGCCTCCAGGCAACTAATTTATATCACAAAATAGAAGAATTTGTTTTGTCTTGTATGTATGACATAATTTCATTAATACCCTTTCTCCTGGGTGTTCCAATACTTCTTCCAGATACTCAAGGAAATATCACTCATTCCAGTTTTCATGAGGATCTACTAAGTATTTACAGACAAATAAATGGCTATGCCCATGCTCCATATTTCTTGACCTGACTAACTGCCTTGACACTTAAGAAGGTTTATAATTTATGGGGTATGTATGACCAAGAAGAGTCAAAACATGGCCACTGATAAATAGATAGGCACAGGTTCACTTACTGGGTCCCATTGACCAAAGGATTAATTATCTTCTCTGTGAATTATGTTTACAATAGTCATTTCCAACTCTCCTTAACAGAAGGTCAATCACTATGCCACAAGGACCTTGAAGGCAGATAGTAAAAGAACAGGGGAGCTTCTTAGCGGCAAAATAGAGCTGAAGATCCTTTTGGGGGATAAATTAATTTTCAATATTTCTGAATGCTGGGGGTCAAATTTCATAGTGGGTGAAAGCTCACTGAAATCAGTGGAGTTGCACTAGAAGTGAACTTGGCCCATGCTGTTTATGTATATCTACAGAATGAAATTAAAGAGAGTCTTCCATATTTCAGTTTTTCCAAGTGCCCATGCCAAACTGAACTAAGTTTATCTGAATGAGAATTTATCTATTCAAAATTATTTAGTTTATATAAAATAAAGGATTTTTTTCAGAGACATGTATTAAATTGTGTTGGTCCTAGAGTCAGCAAAACACAAACATCAGGTTTTATTTAAAAAATAAATGTAATACAAGCAGATAAAAGGTAACATAAGACTCACCTCAGTTCTTGCATCAACGTCACAACCAAGTGCCGCCACAGCGAGTGCTGCTTTGCTTTGTACCAGGCTGTTGGTAGACTGTAGTGGTTCTACAATTGCATTCATAACACCATGACTCTGGATGCTCAGACGTAATGGCTCCTGTGTGGCCATATTTGTTAGTACGGTAGCTGCATTAGCAACAGTCCCATCTCTCTTAGCACTCAGGACATTTATTAATGGCTCAATTCCTTCAGCTTCAGCAACAGCACTAGTTAAATTGAGTTGGAAGGGGGAAATCTTTATTTTTTAAAGCCAAATATATGTTTTCAATCTTTATTTATTATATAATGTATTATATTTACAAACCAAATCAATATTTTATCTCAAAAAGAACATTAATAAAATATTAGAAAACACAACAGTGATTGTTTATATACCCCTGAATTACAGTATAACAATGCACCTAACCTGAAAAATACTCTACCAGCAATACATTTAATTCATTGGGTGGAGTTGAGGGAGGCATAGCGTGAACAGATGACAAAGACGCCCCTGAGTTCTAATTGTGACTCAGACCTGGATTCCTTCTGAGGCCTTGAGCAAGAGACTTATGGCCTGATTTCCAAAGATGCTGAACACCTGCAACTCCATTTCCAGTCAAGGAGAGCTGCAGATATTCAGCACCTCTGAAAAAATCAAGCCTTTAACTCCTCTATCTCTGTAAAATGAGGATTATAACGCTTAAAGTGATAACTGTTATATTTTTTTCTGTTATAATTCCCTGGCATAAAGCCAACACAGTAGCCCTCTTCCATCCCCCCTCAGTGCCCCTCATATGTTGGGGGCAGGATGTGATGGGAGACACGGTCAAAACATATGGAGCTCCAGAAATCTCCAGCAAGTTAAGGGACCCTTCAGAGGCCTTGGCAGCTGAGTGATAGTTTAAAATGTAGCAGCTCAAAACTACATTGTAGGCTAACCCAACCATCATCTGTCCAAAGGCTGGGGGAACTGAGAGGCGATGGAAGAGGGCTGCTGTACTGGCTTTATGCCACTCAGGGAATCCCTGACACTCAGACATCTTAGGGTGTGTAGCACACAGAAAAAATTATAACCGCTGAACCATGGAACAGTTGAACATGGTTGAACCATATGCAGATTGAAACACAGCATCTGATTGTGCTCTCTTTTACACCAATAATACACACTAGCAGAAATCACTATAATCAAATGAGTGGAGGCATATGCCCAATTTACTATCTTTTTCTAGTAATTTTACATTGGGATCATCTGTTTGTTAAACAAAAGTTGGCAATGCTGTTAACACAGGAAATATGCAGATGGCAATCTGAATTTTCCTTGCGCTTTCTTATTTATATCTTTATTGCAGTACATTTTTATTTCTCAAGCCTAATTAAAAACTGTAAACTCCTGATTATAGGATCATATCTACTTTACTACTGCAACAGAAGAGTTTACAGTTTTTTATTAGCTTTGATAACTTGCTGTCAACATATTAATAACAGAAATCTGGATGTGCTGATATCCATCTAACCATAACAAGAATCTGGTGAATGGATCTTGCCAAAAATCCATACCAATCTCTCAGATAGTTATCCCAAGCGTAAAAAAATCATAAACCAGAATTATCAAGCAGACAAGAAGTATTCCTGCCATACACATGTGTCAAGCTACTGATAAAAACATGTACGAGCATGGCAGATCTTGCCACTCCTCATTCAGAACCTCATTCAGAAGATAAGACCCCTAAGTTTCAACCCCAGGTTCTACTTTTGTAAAAATACATTCTGAAGCTTGTTCTTTGTTTTTGCTGCTGCCAGAATCTAATCAAGGATACCATGAAGGAGTAGACTGAAAGAAATCCCACTAAAAATTACAGCAGCAGGCAATGGGAATTGAGTGTACGCAACATCTTGCAGGATGAGGCTTTAACAGTAGCTTGAACACTTGTATCCAGCCCTGCACAGGTACATAAGTGTGGGTTTGCAGGGGAGAAGGAGGAGGACAGTTCACTGATTTGATTTGGGTACTAGCCTGAGAATTATAAGGCCTCAGTTTAACTCCTTGATCTTCCATAGCCTTCCCACACGACCTTGGGCAAGTTATTTATGGTATGTCCACATCAGGGGTAGGCAATAGACAGTCAACAGGCTAAATCCAGACTGCCAGATGTTTGTGAACGTACTGCAAAAAAAATGTATTTACTTATTATTATCATTATTCGTATTATTTTTGTATTATTTTCTCTGGAGTTGGGACCTTGACTATACCTTGACCAAGAAATTTGGACCTTGACAAAAATAATTGATTACACCAATCTACACTATAGGTGTAATCGTAGAAGGTGTGATAATAGCTATACAGCTGCTAGTACTGTAGTATCCAAGTGCCTCCCAATCGTTAATGGATTTATTCTTCCAACACCCTTTGAGGTAGGGGAGTACTATTATCCCCTTTATGAAGATGGAGATCTGGGGCACAAGTGAAGGTGTAATTGTAGCACAGGTAGGCTTAGCCGTGCCAGCTTTAATCTAGCTCTAGCACAGGTAACAATAGTAAGGTAGATGTGGTGGCCCAGGCTGGCAATCTGAGTGTATATCCAGGCTCCCCAATGGACTGTAGTTGTGTAGTTAGCCTGTGTGACTATATCTACCCTACTGATGTTATGCATTCTAGCTTTATTAAAGATAGCACAATTATTATTTTTAAAAATAGCATGATAAGCCCTGAAAATTCAGAGTTAAGGATACAATTAACAGACATTCATTCTGATTTTAAAGACATACTACTTTTTTCATTTTTTCCCTCATGGTGTCACTATAGGGGACAGTCATGGGTCTGACACCAAGTACTAAATTTCATAAAGGATCCATTTTAAAATGAATTTTAATTGAACTGAATTAACAGATTTACTTGTAAATTCTCAGCAATTTTCTCTGTACTCCAAAGTATGTGCTATAAGTCTGGGAAAGATACTGCTGTATTTATCAGACATAACAAAGAGTTTACCGTTAGTGCAAAACTCAACACAAGCTTAATGATAAAGTCATGACCTGCACGTCCATAATGAGAACAGTTTTTACAAAATGCATGGAGGGAAGAAACTGGGTGGATCAGATGAAAATTTGATCCATACTATTGGCACCCTTTGGGTGCAACAGAAAGGATATGTCTACAAACATTTTGGAGTGTGTGGGAATGTGATGGGCTGGGCATACCCTGCACTGAAAGTGTTAAACCTACTCTATGGGTGGCGGAAGTCCTGCCTCCCAGCCTCTGCTGGGCATGCTCCAACTGCTGTCCTAGCATAGCTGACCACCAAGGAGCGAGGGAACCCAGAAGACCTTCCCAGAGAGTGGCCACTTGTCGTCAGCTGCCCAGAGCCAGACGCTTAAGGAGACACCTTGGCCAGGGGGCCACACAACCCAGGGGAGACACGGATGGCAGCTGTGCAGAAGGGGAAACCTGGACAACCTGGAGGCTCGAGGGACGACCTCATCAACGACCAGGTAGGAAGTAGGGTGGCGAGAGGTGAGTTTTGGGAGGATATCTGCTGACCCAGTGTTGGAATACCCCAACACCAACAGGGCCCTGGGCTGGGTCTCAGAGGAGCAGGGAGGACCTGAGCCCCCCTACCCTGGGCGTCACCCTCCCCCCCAAAGGGGGCGTCCCACTACCCCAATGGACTGCCAGAGCATGCTGCCCTAATCCACGGATGGCTATTAACTCTGGCCACTAGGCCCTGCTGCCCTGACTGAAGGGCGACCGTAGATTCTGCTGCTAGGCCTTACTGCCCTGATGCAAGGGTGTCTGCTGACTCTGGCCACTAGGCTGTGCTGCCCTGATCCGAGGGTAATTATTAGCTCTAACCACTAGACCGTGTTACCCATCACAGGAGCCAGCCAATAGGCCTCAAACCTGCAGAACTCAGGGCCAAGGAGACCCAGTCTGGTAGACTACACTGGTGGGGACGCCCTATTCCCCTCATTACCCCCTTGAACTTCCCCAACGGGGTGACGAGGAGGTCTTACCCTGTGACAGGGAGCAAGCCTCCTATCCCAGCTCGACCGACTCAGACTAGCAGGGCTCATATTCGTGCTCTAAAAATAATAGCTCAATAGACAGAGCTTTGAAGTTGTGGCTTCGCCTGGAACTCAGGCCTAGGGAGTGGGATGGGCTTCAGAGCCCGAGCTCCCGGATGAGTCACAACTTCAAAGCACTGTCTACACAGTTATTTTTAGAGCACCAGCGTGAGCCCCACTAGCCCAAGTTTGTTGACCCAGGTGGAAGGCTCGCTCCCACTCACTCCAAAATGCTGTGTAGACATACCCGAAGAGATAACAAAAGAAACAGACTGCTGAGAAAACCAGGCGAAACCTCTCTGAGTCTACACTGTAAGCTGTTTGGGTCAGGGACTGTCTTTTTGTTCTGTATTTCTACAGCACCTAGCACATTGAGGTCCCAGTCCAGCTCCCAGGTGCTATGGTAATACAAATAAATAAAGGACTAATTTGTTAGATAGCATCCTACAGACTTGTGACAATCTTTGGCACATCATAAAATGGATTTTTAGGGTCCACAAAACACAGAGTAACCTCACTAGATCTTGTCCTAATGGATAAAGGTGAACTGATCACAGATTTAGTTTGATTTTAATTATGTAAAAATTAATGGTTGCTTAGGTACATGTGATAATGACTTGATCACATTTCTAATGTGCAAGCAGAATAAAGTACTGACCAACAATACATACACTTGGTGCTTTAAAAGGGCCAGTTTCACAAAGTTGAAAACAATTATGAGCCAAATCAGCTGTGAGGAAGAATTCAATCAGAAAAATCTGAATGATAACTGGGAATCCTTTAAGAACAACTTAGGAAGATGCCCCAAAAGCCACAATCTCACAACTGAGGAAGAAAGCTTTGCTGGTTTAAAAAAACAACCTGGTTTAGAAGGGAAATGAAGTCAGCTATAAAAAAATTATATATAACCAATGAAAGAAAGGGGAAGCTGATAGTAATGAATATCAATCAGCAGTTAAGAATTGTAGAAAATTGATAAGGAAAGCCAACGGATACAAGGAGAAATCTATGGGCAGCAAAGTTTAGGACAACAAGGAGTTTTAAAAATATATTAGAAACAAAAATGGTATTGGTCCATTTCTAGATGAAAATGGTAGAATTATCAATAATAATGGAGAAGAGGCAAAAGCATTCAATAAATATTTCTATTCTGTATTTGGGGAAAAACAGATAATATCATTTCATCACATAGTGATGATAACACTCTCTCCATTTCACCAGTATCTCTAAAGGATGTTAAACAGAATCTACTAAAGTCAGACATTTTTAAATAAGCAGAGCCAGATTACTTGCATCCAAGCATTTTAAAAGAGCTGCCTAAGGAGCTCACTGGACCGTTAATGTTTACTTTCAATAAGTCTTGGAGCACTGGGGAAGTTCTGGAAGAATGATAATGTTGTGCCAGTTTTTTAAAAGCGAAAAGGGATCACCCAGGTATTTATAGGCCTCTCAGCCTGACATCAATCCCAGAGAAGATCAAGGAGTGACTGATACAGGACTCGATTAAAAAAGAATTAAAGAAGGGTAATGTAATTAATGCTAATCAACATGAGTTTACAGAAAAAAAATCCTGTCAAACTAACTTGATATCTTTTTTTGATAAGATTACAAATTTGATTGGTAAAGGTAGTAGCAGGTCTCAAAATGTAATTGTAGATGGGAAATTGTCATTAAGTAGGTTTGTTTTCAGTGGAGTTCCACAGGGACTGGTTCTTCATCCTATGTTATTTAACATTTTTATCAATGACTGGAAGAAAACATGAATTCATCACTGATAAAGTTTGCACATGATATAAAAATTGGGGGAGTGGTAAATAATGAAGAGGACAGGTCATTGATTCAGAGTGATCAGGATCACGTGGTAAAACTGGACAGAAGCCAACTGTAGGAAGGTGCAGTGGCCTTCCGCTGAGGTTGGGCCTGAGGAAGGGCCGCAGCCCCAAACACAGGCCAGCAAAGGGGTAGTAGCCCAGTCTGCCTGGCAACCCAGGGGTCAGACTGGGATAGTTCCAACCGGCTGGCCAATCCCCTCTGAGAGGGGCGGGGCTTCCGCCGGGGAGGAGAGGATAAAAGGTAGGGCCTGCCACTCAGTGAGGAACTGGCTGCCAGTGGGTGCAGATGTGCCTTCCCGCTGGCTGCAGCACCAGCCCAACCCCAGCCGGGCCGAGGCCTGGCCCAGGGCCTTCCCTGATCCGGAACACCGGGAGCGGCCTCACCGCCCAGGGCCCGAGGACTGGGTAGGGCCCCCGGACCCCAGGGAGTGGGCCGAGCCCCCGGACACTCTTGGGTGGGAGATACCCGCCGAAGCCGGCCCTGACCTGGACGAGCTCCGGCCGCAGAACCCCCGGAGGCGGGGCTTGACTTGGACGAGCTGCCTGAAGCCGAAGCACCCCGGGGATCCTGTGACCTGGAGGAGCTGCCCCTCGCCGAGGAGTTCCCCACCCGCCAACGAAGAGGGCCTGCTAAGTCTGCCAGGAGCGGTGTACCCAGCAGACCCCGAAGACCCCGACGAAGGAGGTACCTGGGACAGGAGGGGAGGAAATGGCCCAGGGACAGCCATAGTTGTGGCTGTGGCTAGGGGCTCACCACAGTTGGCGTGTTGCGATGGAACCCCGCCAGCACAGTGGCAATGCCTCTGCCACTGTTAGGGCCCTGGGCTGGGACGCAGTGGAGTCGGGTGGGCCTGCGTCCCCCTCCCCTTTCCCTGAAAACCCAGCGAATCCTCATTCATCCCAAGTTGTTGGAGTGAGTCCCTGCCTGCTTGCCCGCCCTGCCACAGGCCGGGGCAGTAGACTATTGGTTTGACTAATTCCCCTGCTTTTTCCAGACGGTGCAGTGGCCTTTTGCTGAGGCTGGGCCCGAGGAAGGGCCACAGTGACAGGTGCAGAGCGGCCACCGGGCTACACCAACAATATGCATTTTAATAGTTAAATGTAAATGTATACATCTACGAACAAAGAACATAGGTCACACTTACAAAACAGGGGATTCTATCTGGGGAAGTAGTGACTCCAAAAAAGATTTGGGATCGTGGTGGATAATCAGTTGAACATGAGCTCCCAATGTTATGCTGTGGCCAAAGAGCTAATGAAATTCTGGGATGCATAAACAGAGCACTCTTGCATAGGAGTAGAAAGATTATTTTACCTCTGTATACTGTGCCCAGTTCTGGTGCCCACAATTCAAGTAGGATGTTGATAAATTGGAGAGGGTTCAGAAAAAAACCTCAAGAATGATTAAAGGATTAGAAGACATGCCCCATAGTGATAGGCTCAAAGAGCTCAATCTATTTAGTTTAACAAAGAGACAGTTATTTATAGACTAATCAAGTCACCCTTTATCTATCTGAGGAACAAATATTTAATAACAGGCTCTTCAGTCTAGAGAAAGATCTGACACAATCCAATGGCTGGAAGCTGAAGCTAGACAAATTTAGACTGGAAATAAGGTGTAAATTTTTGACAGTAAGAGTCATTAACCATTGGAACAATTTGCCAAGGGTTGTGATGGATTCTCCATACATAACCATTTTAAATCAAAATTGATGTTTTCCTAAAAGCTATGCTCTAGGAATTACATTGGGGAAGTTCTACGGCCTGTGCTATACAGGAGGTCAGACTAAGTCAGCGGTTATCAAACTGTGGGTCGGGACCTCAAAGTGGGTCACAACCCCATTTAAGGGGGTCACCAGGGCTGGTTCTGGACTTGCTGGGGCCCGTGGCTGAAGCCAAAACCTGGGCCCCACTGCCTGGGGCTGAATCTGGAGCCTGAGGGCTTCAGCCTTGGGTGCGGGGCTCAGGCTACAGCCCACCTGCCCAGGCCTGAAGCCCATGGGCTTGGCCCTTATCCCTCTGTCCCAGGCTTTGGCTTTGGCTCTCCCACTCAGGGTGGTGGGGCTAGAGCTCGGGCTTCAGTTCCTCTTCCTGGGGTCGTGCAGTAATTTTTGTTGTCAGAAGGGGGTTGCGGTGCAATGACATTTGAGAACTGCTGGACTAGATGATCATAATGGTCCCTTCTGGCCGTAGACTCTATGAATTTATGACTCACCACTGGTTAGGAAAGGCATGAAATACAGCACTATGAATCCTGTATACTTATTGTAAGAATAAGTGAATGAACTGACTGCACAGGACTTTTCCAAGCTCCAGGCTAGACAGTCCCTGGCCCTTGTGAGTGTGTGTCAAGGGAAGGGTCTAAGTAGCTCTTTTCCTCTCACAAAGGTCAGGGACAATTGTAGCCCCAAGCATGACAGAGCAACTACAATGCCACACATCACTCAAACAGGATAGGGAGGAGATGGCCTCATGGCCCTGCCTCCCGTGCCCATGACACATTGCGGAAAAGGCCCAGCACAGTGGGGGAAGTAGACAGCACTGTTCAAAAGCATAGTGGAGACTATGCTTGCCCCTTGTGTACCAGTAAGCTTGGAGACAGATTGTGACTCACAAAATCCATCCCTGAGCTTGTCTAGGGGGCACATCTCCACATCACAGCTTACGCAGTGCTGTGCTTTATTGGCACTCATGAGATAAATAATAATATAATTTTATTTTGTGCCACCTCCACCACTATCCTACACCTATTCTATTCTTTTCCTGGGTTCTTATACTGCACTCCATCAAGAGTGGGATTTCACTCAATTGCAGCCCAGAAAAATCAAATGCTATTTTCTCACACAGGGACACTGAACTCCTTATTGAGTTCATTTTCAAAATGTTTGCAATTTGTGTGTAAAATTATCATGATTGTGTGTGAGATGCTTAGCTAGCTATTTATGCATGCATATACTTAATTTTCATGCATAATTGCCTAGTTTTTATGCATAATTTATGTGCATCTTATTACACACACTCATGTTTTAAAATCAGGCCCCACATGTGTCAAATCATATGACTTGTTTTCCACACTAGGCATTTCTGATCCAGCTCAATTTCATAATTTCTGAGTCAAAAAGAACTTCAAAGCCCAGGAAAACAGCAGCAATACAGAACTCTGAAACCCACACAAAGCATATTCTTTTTCCTCTTTTTTAATGTTGTCTTTGTTCAATCTTTATTTGTTTTGTCATATAATTAGAATAATTAATCACAGGAACATTTATGCAATACGTGTCTTTTATGGTTATAAAAATCTTCATCTTTGCTTTGACCTGTAATAATTTCAAAAAGCAACTTATTGCTTAATATAAATTAATTACCATGTACAGTATCACTTCACTAGCTCACTTTGTTTTCAGTGATGTACAACAGAGATTAACACTGATTTATTTATTATGTATGTACATTCCACAATGGGACCTCACCGGGGCCACTATGTGCTACCACAATGCAAATAATAGCTAAATTGTAAATTTATTTATCAATAAACAAGAACTATTCATTCACTGGTTCAGGCCCAAAAACTCTGTTCCTGTTTTTGTTAGTGACAGGTACCTAGTTAAAAAGACAATAAACCTAGTAGTCCTGAGGTAACCAGGTCTTACACTCCCTTGGTTGGCAGGGGCTGGAACAGCTGACTCATTTATAGGTCCATCAATACATTCTAATATCGGTCATTAAATTTATCCGAAATAGTTATGAAGAGCCCATTTATAGTATACTGAAAAATTAGAGAGAGTTCACTATGTCAATATGGGCAGCCACAAACCATGGCACATATTGTTGAGGACTGCAAGATGACAGTTTTCTGGAGGTCTTCATGCCTTAAACATTGTTGATAAAAGAACTCTGTGACTTGGCTGGATCGGACTGCATATGCCAAATAAATAAATAAATAAATACTGAAATTCAAATCTATATTACAGGAGATGTAGTGAACCCTATATTTAGACTGCCTAACTCTTTATATAATAAAAGATTTTGCAGTTTTTTTGAGGAGCTCTAACACCTCCATTATTTGCAGAAGGACTTTGAAATGCATCAGGAAGAAAGCCCTTTGGATAGAAAATGGCCTTTTCTTTGTCCCTTGAAATTCCATTTACGTTTAGCTGGCCTATGTTGCTCAGGAAAATTATAATAGCATGAACATTCGAAGCAGAAGCAGCAGACACTGCAATGGGAACATCTGGGAGTTGCCAGAACAGCTGTAGCAGAAGGAGTCAGGTCAGGAGAGGACAAAGCAACACTAGGTTTCCCACAACTGCTCCTGGCCCCAGCAGCCCATCTCCTCCTTTGGGGGCACCAAATGAGGTAGAAGCATCTCCAGTTCTGAGGCAGGGAGAAAGAGTTATGCCAGGCCAGTCTTCTGGAGACTCAGCACTGGCCTTAGCAGCCCATCCTCCCTTCTGGGATAACAGGCTTCTTCTACCAACAGTTAATGTAACTCAAGTGGCAACAGTCTGTGCTGCTATGCAGAAGGTTCAAAACCTGCTGTTGGTGTGTGATGGAGGGGCTATTACAGAATTAGTTTTTCCCTTTAAAACAAACTAAGAAACTGCATACAAAATAGTATGTTAAAAGAACATTATTAAGTTTGCATAGTCAAGCACTCAGTAGTTAGGAAATACCAGAATTAAAGTTGCGTGTGCAACCTTAGTTCTAAGTTTTTGAGCACATGCATTGATACCATCTTTAATTACATGATCACATACCCTTTTTCCTGCAGGATCCCTGCAACATTCAGTGCACAGGATGAATTCACAAAAGGGTTGAATTAAGATTGTATGGACAGCTGTAAATCTGCTGTTTCCTAATTGTCAGTTGTTTGGCTTTGTAACATAAATAAAGTTCCTTTCATACAGTTTTTTCTATGTATATATATGCATGTAAGAAATACGGAAGAACATCAGAAAATGTGCTTCATGAGATTATTTCCTCAAATTTAAACTTAATATTCAGAAAGCCCTGGCATTGTTAATTCTTTAAGAAAATTCACCATGATGAGAAATTGTACCTCAAGACATATTACTGAATAGTCTATCAATGACATCTAGGAATAACAGGGTAGGTATACCCTGCATTGTTATCTGAAAAACAAGTTTGACTCCCAACCCTAATAGTCTCCATCCTGGAAGGACACAGCTTCATGTCATTCAGTAGGAACTCACTGTGGTCAGTCAAGGACTGGTATCTATGAGCTCCAAATCCAATCCTTGTCCGCTGCATCTAAGAAGAACAGTGATCATGTTGCTGGGGCTTGAGGGCAAGAGGGTGGAAATGACCCAACAGATTTTGATATCTTCCACTGGATAGGGTCCGTACATAGTCATTATCCTCTCAATTTAGAGTCACTCTCTTTCCTGTTTGGAATTACTTTTGACATGTGTAACTACTGCACAAACACCTCCTCCAGATTAGGTACTCAAGAGGCCTGTATCTCAGGGTGCTATGGCATTACAAATAATAAAAGATTTAAAAAACCTGAGCTATGAGGAAAGGTTAAATAAACTGGATATGTTCAGTCTTGAGAAAAGAAGACTCGGGGGAACCTGTTAACAGTCTTCAAATATGTTAAGAATTATTAAAAAGTGGATGATGATCAACTATTCTCCATGTCCACTGAAGGTAGGATAAAAAGTAATATACTTAATACGCAGCAATGGAGATTTAGGTTACATATTAGGAAAAGCTTTCTAACTAAAAGGGTAGGTAAGCACTGGAATAGACTTCCAAAGGATATTGTGAAATCCCAGTTATTGGAGGGTTTTAAGAACAGGTTGGACAAACACTTGTCAGGGATGGTCTAAGTTTACTCTGACCTCCCTCAGTGCAGGGGGATGGACTTGATGACTTCTCAAGGTCCATTCCAGCCTACATTTCTATGATTCTGTAATTTCTGTGGGATGGTGGGAGATGAACTAATTTTTTGAGGAATAAAAGTATTCTCTGTCACCAACATGTCCCTAAGTTGTTTCATAGCTGAATTATCATCAGAAATGTCAAACACAGTCAAAAACAGAAAGTCACCAACAAAGAGTGACTTCTCTGTGCCATCGAAGAGCTCTGCAGCAAGCAGCAGAAATGCAGCTACAGTAACCATATCTAGGAAGAGGGACTCCTCCATATAGCCAGGCATTTGTGAGTCAAATGTATGTAAAAAAAAAAAAACAGCATCTGATTGAGGTAAGACTTCTTATAGTGCACAGTGGAAGGCAATTTGAACTTACAGCTCAGTGGTCTTTGTGTCTGTCATTGGGCATCATCTTAAGTCTGCAGATGATTACCCATTTCTGAAAGCTATAATGGCATTAGATTTCAATTGAGTTTAAAAAAAAAGAGAAACTTAGAGTGATGCATTTTCTAGTTTTCAATGGAAATTACTGCTTCAGTTATGCTTTATTAGTGCAGTTTTACAGACTTTTTTTGGTCAAAAACAAATACATTTAAGTTACATTCCATCACAATGTGGTTATACAGAGACTGCACTGCTTTGGGTAGAGGATATTCTTTCTTTCCTCTCTGAAAAGCACCTATAAGAATAATAAAACCAAACCAAAACAGTAAGATGTTAGGGGTAGGGACTAACTGTGTTTGTTTTGTACAGTGCCTAGCAGAATACAGTTATTGGGTGCAAATGTAATAAAATTAATAATAATAATAATAATATTCAGAGCCAAACCAAACAAAAATCCCTCTACTTTTTAACAGAATAGTATGACAAATAATTCATTCTGATTGTCACTAGGGGTCAGCATTAAGACATATTATCTTCATACAATACAGCTAGTGAAATTCCTGCTGCAGAATCCTTGTTCAGGAGTACAAACTTCAGTTGTAAGAGAGACTATTAAACCAGGAAAATTGATAAAATCTGTAATATTATAAATCATCATGCACCAATGTTTTAAAATTTAGCAGTCAGAAGAGATCTTGCAATTTGTATGCATAGTCAACAATAGATCAAGTATTTTCTTATATATATTTTGTATACTGATACTTCTATGTTAATTCTAAAAGATTATCTTGTATGGTAATTACTCTTTCATTTTGATCTAACTTGTGTGAGTCAGACCCAATCTATGATTTGAGAGAGACAAGAGCTTTGGTTAAACTTTCCCTTCTCTCATAGCTTCCACCATCATTTATTCCCTAGGTCACTTTTAACAGAACCTCAAACAAAATACAACATATTAAAATCAAAATATCTTTACAATATAGTTTTATGCTTTAACGTTTTAATGGTGGGGATGCGACAGGGCACTAACCAGGATATCGATGAAGACAAAAATTCCAAATGTAAACAAACAGGTTACTTAATATTTCTTCCCTTGACAGCTATTCATTTTTAAGCACTCGTCATTTGCAGTAGAATGTCATTAGTCAATACTGAAAATACTTCTTTAAAAACAGTGGTAGGGTTCTCCACACAGGAAAAGTCCATTTTGTTATTATTTATAAAGTATTGTCCAGATACAATGGACCAGTAGTTGAGCTAGATCATTAGACCAATGAATTTCACCAAGGGCTTGATCCAATGCCCATTTAAATTAATGGTGGACCTCTCCTTGAGTTCAGAGGGCACTGGATCAGGCTCTAGATGGGCCTTATTGACAAGCAGCAAGTTCCTGACCTGGACATTATCCTATAAAGTCCAGATCCTGCAAACATTTATACATGTAAGTATTTATACATTTATATAAACATTTAGACTCATAGACTCATAGGTCAGAAGGGACCAATATGATCATCTAGTCTGACCTCCCGCACAAGGCAGGCCACAAAACCCTACCCATACACATTTATAACAACCCCGAACCCATGACTGAGTTATTGAAATCCTCAAAAGTGAGATTTGAAGACCTCAAGCTGCAGGGAATCCACCAGCAAGCGACTCATGCCCCATGCTGCAGAGGAAGGCGAAAAACCTCCGTGGCCCCTGCCAATCCGCCCCGGAGGAAAATTCCTTCCCGACCCCAAATATGGCGATCAGCTAAACCCTGAGCATGTGGGCAAGACTCACCAGCCAGCACCCAAAAAAGATTTCTCTGCAGTAACTCAGTTCCCATCCCATCCAGCATTCCCACAGACCATTGAGCAGACTTATCTTATACATGCTCAGATACTACAATAATAGAGACCATATAGTTACCTAGATAGATAGAATTTTACCAACATGAGTAGCCCCACTGAGTTCAATTAAAAATGAAAATGAAAAATGTTGAACTCCCTAATCTGGTACCCTTGCTCTACCTGGGATGATATTTTGCATTCCCAAGAATCCTGACGTATTGGCAGGTCAACAGTAGTCACCTGGACTTGTGTTCTGTCACACAAGCAATCATGAATGAACTACATACAGCTCTCTTCAGCTCTTGATACAGCCTCAGTAACCTGTTTTCCTCCTTCTTCCCCCAAACAAATTGTTAGCTGAAAGCTCTATATGTTACACTTTCAACAAACTAGCAAAAGTACACATTTCAGAGGCTTCCCGCCCCCCCTCATTTTTGTGAACAGTGTGAATGATTTAGCATGGTTCTGTATTTAAGAGCATATTTCTTCCTTAATGCTAACTCTACCAATGTCTACAGTTAAAATGTACCCAGCATTACTAAGGGACATGTAAAAATGACACGTACACTGAAATAACAGTCTAGATAGGAGAGATGGTCAGATCAGTTTATGCCTTACCAGCTTGTATATTTAATATGTGTGAGACCATGTTACTTCACAGTGTATCTAACTAGTTTCATTTTACATTTAATAATTGTCTATAGCATAGCTAGGCTATCCTATAAAAATGAAAGGCAACAAGATATAGCTATATTTTAAAAGGTTAATATAAGAATAGAGCCTTATAAAATGCAGGTTCCAAAATGAGTCGTCCAGCATGGAATAATTTCTTTTCATGTCCAATAGATGGCAGTGATGTTATAAATTAATAGTAAAACTTTGCTGAAATATAAGGCCTAAAAAACCCCTGTGAAATAAGAGCCAATTCTACTAGCATTAGCATACAATATATTTTTTGATTTCTGCATAATTTATATTATTGATATAGATTTCACAGAGCTGGGACACTATAAATAGATAAATTTCACAGGCTTTTTCATGCAATTTATTTGACAATGGCATTCTGGTGTTCAAGTGACTGTTTGAAACATCATGGTTATATAAATCAGTATTGCAATAGGATACTTGGAGGATGCAGTCTAGTGGTTGGAGTACCTGATTTCTGGCACATTGTTTCCCTAGCAGCGGTGCCTCAGTCCTTAAGAAGGTGTGGTAGTGGGACTCGGGACTTCCCTTTCAACTGGGTTCCAGCCCAGGACCGTGTGTGATGAAATGCCAGCAGGGCTCTCCCAACAGAGTCTAAGTCCACTACCTCTGTCCCTTCAGTGCAGGGCATGGCCCAATAGTCCAAACAGTCTGTAGTGGCTCAACTCAAGTAGTTTCCTTCTGGACCTCTTGCAGTATTCTGCCACAGCATCAGGTTTCTTTGGCTGGGGCAGACAGATTGAAGGGACCTAACCCCAAAATGTCTCTATAGTTCAACCAGACAGTTCAGTTCGCTCATGGTTGGGTGTTCCTTTCGGGGAACACCTGCCGTCCCGAATTTTGTACCACACTATAATTTTACGAATGAAGATGGCTCTAGCGGGGGCTATAACCACCCCAACTTTTGCCTTAGCCCTCCTTCCCCCCCAAGCCACCTCACACAGAGCTGAGCACACTCCTCCCAACACACACACTCTCTCACACACAGTTGTATTATTATTGTTGTTGTTACTTCTTGTTGCTTCCTGTCAAAATGTGCCATGCACATATATTCTCTGTAATTTTATTCTTTCAATGTGTGTTAAGGATTATGGTACTGTTTTAGTTTTTGACTAGTCTGTGCATTTCATAATTTTATTTCTCTCTTATGTTTAAATGTAATTCTTTGAGTAGTGAGTTCTAAAATGCCTAACTTGTCCTGGCTGGAGTAATTATCATTATTACTTTTATGACTATATTGTGTTTTGTCATTCATTATTTAAAGTGGTACAATCAAATAATAATATCCTTTTAGAATGTAAATTTAGCTTGTACTCACCTTAGCAGTGCCAGATTAAAAAAAAAAGCTAAATACAACTTTAGACACTGTGCAAATTACACTTTTCAAACTTTATTTTATTTAATAAAGTAACTTAAAATTTGTATGAAAATAAATACAGTTCCTAGCCTGATACTAATAGGAATGATGGAGTCAAATGTTAGTGAGTCACATATATGTTTGTGATCAGTAAACATAAATGCCAAAATAACTAGAAAAATAAATTCCCATTCTTAACAAAAGAGAAAAAAACATGCAAGTAAAATTAAAAAGTAAAATCAAGTAAATACATTTTTAATGAAGTAAACAATTGACTTGCGTGAGCAAGTAGCAATGCCAGCTACTTCATCCAGGTCAGTTTCCCAACATGGGTGCACAAGGGAGGTGCAGAGGTTAGGAGCATAGGGGGCACAGTGCAGGGTTGGGGGCACAGGAGGGAAGTGCAGGGATTAGGGGCAAAATGCAGGGGGTGGGACAAATGGGGCCCAATGAAGGGGTTGGGGCAAAGGGGCCCCAGTGCAGGGATTAGAAGCAAAGAGGGGTGGGGAGCCTGGGGAGCCCATAAGGGTCAGAGGCACCAAGATACAAGTTCACCCTGGGCACCATTTTCTCTAAGCCAGCCCTGCTCTAGGAACCAGGTTGCATAGTCCACCACTACTAAAATAAAAGGGTAACCTCTGGTGCTCTTTTCCAAGGGGCCGACTATGTCCATTCCAATGCACCCAAAGGGTGTGCTTACTAGAGAGAAGGGAACCAACGGAGCTTTCTCTGTTGGACGAAGGGCCATGATCTGATATTCTAGGCTTGAGGCACAAAAATCTAGAATGTCTTTACAGACCCCAGGCCAAAAAAACAGGTTAGAATTTGAGCTAGAGTCTTCTACCTCCTGATGTGCCCTGCAGAGGGTACGGTGTGGGCCAACTGCACAACCTCCCTCTGATAAGGATGGGGCATCAGAAGCTGGTTTTGAACTTCCTTGGTCTGCTGGTCCATCTCAAAGTGATATAGGCAGTCACCATGAATTACAAAGTGTGCTAACAGTCCAGCTTGCTCAGGTTTGATGGTCTCCCCCTTTACCACTGCAACTTAGCTGTATGCTTGGCTCAGCTTATCACCAGCTCATTGTTCAACCAAGCTGCAGAATTGGATTAGGATCTCTGACTCAGGTAAGGGAGGGGCCTCCCCATTGGGTTGGAATGGGGCCCTGTCTGTTTGGGTCAGCCGCGATTGGTCAGTGATCTCCTCTACACCTGCAAGATTTGCCAGTTCAGGCAGAACTGAGGCTGTGGTTTGGGAGACCATAGTGTTCAGAAAGAGACCCTTAAACTGCTTTAACAACTTCTCAAAATAGTCCATCTTGGCCAATAATGATGGGATAAGCGAATGTCAAGGCCAGGCTGATCATAGGAACTTTGTATGCTCACCCACTGTTACAGCCACTTGGACATGGAGACAAGATTTCACATCCCCATGCACACTTTGTAACAGAATGGTGCCCTGGGTCAACTCTGGGTTTGGGACCACCGAACTCCACAGCAGCGTCTAAGCAGATCCTGAGTCCACAAGCCCCACCACTTCTATCCCATTCACCATTACAGGGCTGGTCAACTTTGCAGGGTTTCCTTGTCAAGCTCAGACCCCTGGGATCCAAATCTTCTCAAACCTACACTCCATCCATGCAAGGGCAATCTTGAAACTAGTGCCCTGGAAGGCCACATGCAAAACACCTTCCCTCATTTTTGCTGTTATGACTGGCCGTCCTCTAGATATTTGGGAGGTCCCCTCTGCATGAGATCCCCCTAGCTCAGGGACCAGCAACATTCCCTTCTTTAACTCTGGTGGGTTGGCAGTTTCTCAGACTGAGGTGTGGGTCAAAAGCCCCGGACATCCATAGGCTTCTCAACCCTGAGGCCCTCCTAAATCCAGATGAGGGGGGAGTAGGTTGAAGCCCCTTAAGATGACGGCTTCCATGACCCACTCTATCATTTGGTGGTGTGGTGCCCTTGGTCCCAGCAGGTTCCTGATGGAGCGTCAGTATGGTGGCCTTGGCCACAGATACTTTTCCATGAGACAAATGACGTCAGTCATGGTTTTGGGATGGTGTCATAGCCAGTCTTTTTCTCCACTGGGCAGTATCTGTGTGAACTGTTTGAGTGGGACCTGGTTGGCCACCTGAGCACCTATCCTCATCTCGTGGCTTCTGGGCAACTAGGTGGGATCCTGGTCCCAGAGGGTACTGCTTCTTGTGGAAGTATTGCTTGCACATCTCTTCCACGAAGTCCCAGGCATCAAGAATGGCTAACTTGACCTGAGCATACTTTTGGCCTCCACAGGGTCTAAATTAGGATATGCTTTTGAGCCACCCCAGTTATGCACAGAACCAGCACAACAGCTCATTGGTCTAGGAGCTACCAGGCAACCATGGGTACTTGCTCAAAGATTTCAAGGAAGGCTTTAGGATTGTCATAAGGCCCCATCTTGATAAGCCTGATAGGCAGTGGTCATGGCTGCGTTGAGACTCACTGGCTCTGCTGTAATAGATGGCTGTACTATCGTGATCACCTGATCTACCAGCTGCTGCTGTTGGGCCAATAAATTGCGGGTCAAAAGCTGCTGCTGGTTGACTATTTGTTGGAACACTTGCTGATGATGAAGATGTTGCGTATTCTGTTTGGCTATCCATTTTAGCAGCTAATCCATCTCCATTAAGCTATGGGAGGAAGGTGTTTGCTTGAGGGTGTTTTCTCTTGCACCCAGACTTTCTTATGCAGGGACTAGGGCATCTGCCTTCATTCTCCACCAATTTTGTAATAGGGTACTCGGAAGGCCAGGTGGCCTAGTGGTTGCAGCACCTGACTCCTGGCCCCTTGCTTCCCTGGCAGAGGTGCCTCAGTCCGTAAGGTGCCCCTAGATCCAGGCCTTCCCCCTCCATGGGTCCTAGCCCAGGACTCTATGTGAGGCAACACCAGCAGAGTCTACACAGCAGACAGTCTAAATACAGTGCCCTGGGCTACTTCCTACCTCTGTCCCTTCAATTTTGGGTGTGGCCTCTATAAAGCAAACAATCTATAGTGGCTCAACTCAAGTAGTGTCCCCTGTGGACCTTTCACAGCATCGTGCCTCATCCTTAGGTTCCTCTGGGTGGGGTAGATGTAAGATTGAAGGGGCCTAACCCCAAATGTCTCTATAGTTCCATCACAGTTTGCTCACTGCTGGGTGATCCTTGGTCTCCTCGGCAATCTCCCTCAGTCAGGGATGCTGTGCTTCTTCCCTGGTGGCTGCCCCAGCTTTCAAGCTTCTAGTGACATTCCCCTCAGCTCCTCTCACATAGAGAGGCAGCTAGTTCCTGCCTCTTTACCAGTGAGCCTTGAACTGAGCCAGGTTCTCTTTTCTTCTCCTTCCAGGCCTGACATTGGCTGCAAGTATAGCAGGGCAGGGCTAGCTGGGCCCTAGGCTCTCTTTAACCCTTTTTTGTGCTGGTGTGAGGTTTCTCTGCTTCATTGCACATTTTTAAAAAGAAACCAAAAAGAAGTGAGGACATTGAGGACATACTGATAGTCTCTTCTCAGAAGCAAACACATTGAAGCAGATTCTAGCACATGCATAAAAGCCCAGTGAAATTATTTTTATTTTTTTATAATTTTTGTATTATTTTTGGGACATATTTTAGAACATAAGAATGGCCAGACCAATGAGCCATCTAGTCTAGTATCCTGTCTTCCAACAGTGGCCAATGCCTGATGTTTCAGAGGGAATAAATAGAACAGGTAATCATTAATTGATCCATTCCCTGTCACCCATTCCCAGCTTCTGGCAAACAGAGGCTACGACACTTCAGAGCATGACTTTGCATCCTTGTTTTTTAATTTGGCGTATACATTTAAATTGAGCCTCTAATATGGTATCTTTAAAAAGTTCCAATGCATCTTGCAGGGATTTAACTTATTGCACTGTACTTTTTAATTTCTGTTTAACTAACTTGCTCATTTTTGTGTAGTTCTCCTTTCTGAAATTAAAAGCTACTGTGGTGGGCTGCTGCAATGTTCCCCTCCCCACAGAGATGTCACATTTTATTATGCCATGGTCACTATTAGGAAGCAGTTCAGTTATATTCACCTCATGGACCAGATCCTGTCTTCCACTTAGGACTAAGTCAAGAATTGCCTCTCCTCTTGTGGGTTCCAGGACTAGCTGCTCCATATTATGCATTAAAAATTTGTTGTTTCTTTTTATTACATTCACATTAATAAAATACCTCAAATGACAGTGTACAAACAAAAACAGTGTATAAATCACAAGTTATCTATACTAGGTCATATTACCCAACTTTATCCATCACGGCTACAGCCAAATAACCCCCACTTTTCCATCCCCACTCAGTGACACAAACCTCAGAGGCCAGCATGGATTTTCCTAACTTTCTAACTTTAAGTGTCCTAGCTGGACACTTAAAAAAGGACACTGAAGACTAAGAGCATTACAGTTTTGGTATTAAAGAAGAATATTAAAAGTTATCGGGCTAACCAAAACTGTGAATAATGAGGTAATGAGAAAGATTAATTTTAAAAGAGCACAACTACTTGAGACCCTAGGTAAGAAAATAACAGCTTTCTGCAGACACATTTCTCTCTGTGATTAGTGAGCATTGCACACACACTATTAAGAAGATTGCAGGCAAACCAGGAACAGGAAGAAAGAGCCAGCTATGTCTGAAACATCACCAGATGGATTGGTATCCAAAAGACAATGGAAGTTTCACAACTCATTCATGATTGTGAAAGATGGAAGATAGTGGTTGACAATCTCCATAGCATAGATATCATCTGAAGAAGATGATAGTAACATCTAAAGCATACTTACAAAGCTCAAAATAAAGGTAACATTAAACTACAATGTTTCATAGAGAAGTAGATGGCTCAGGGTATTAGTAACAGAATAGTCTTTCCCCTCCAGTTCATCAGTTTAAATCCTGCAAAGACCACAATGACCAAATTTATTAATTATTTTTTACCAACTGATGCCTATTTGGGAACTTAAATGGGATGACCAGATGGTGTCAGTCCAATTCCTAGTAAATGGGTGTTCAAATTACAAATCCCCACTATATTTGACACCTTTATTGGCTATCTCATCAGAAAAGCAAAGAATTGATTGGGTAAAAATACTGAATTATCCTTTCATCATTGTAGGTACACCTTTAGGGTCAAGGTTGACACACATTAGTGGGGCAACATGAGAAAGCTAGCACTGCCCATTGTTTGTGCTGTGGATAGATGGAGGCTTTTATTCTTCAGAGCTAGCAGTGGGGTACTTTTCAAGCGAGCATTAATTCCACAATTTGTTTTAAGATGTATGCTTTGCTATATTGTATGAAAAGTAGGTGTTACTTCACAATAAAATATCCCTAAAAAGTCCTAAAACCTTCTTACATCCTGTTACAGGAATTGCACACATTAAACAAAGACAGAGTACACATCCTTCAAGCCATGTAAGACATGCAAGCATACTGCATAAAATGTGACATTGTAGAGTGTGTGTATATAATTCCAACAAGATCAGATTTTGCGGTCTGGCAGATTGGCCAGAAATATTTATAATAAAAATAATCAGTCTTCCTCCTTCAAGTTAGCCACTATGTTGTTCTTCTCACACACATTTTATATATGGCTTTATGATTTAACACTCTGGGGGGCTTATAATAAGGAACTAATACAAGATCAATAAAATTATTCTATTTTCATTAGTCCCGCTTGGAACTAGAATATCCTCAACATCATTACACAGCAAATTTACATAATTTTAAAAATATATCTGCATTCCCACTAAACATATGTCCTTTCAGTGGTTTACAAGGGAAACAAAAAACAAAAACAAAACTAAAAACAAACAAACCCTATTCTAGGATGGATATGGATTACAGTATCTCAGGCTGGAATTAATTTGTTTTCAAATTAAAAAAAAGGGTTAGTATTTTCTGAGTTATATGAACACAAAATAAATAGGGGCTAGATTCTCAGCTGGTGAGCTAGAGTTATACTGATTTTTAGCAGCTGAGGGTTTGGTCTTATTATTCATGAGTCCAAAGTTACTCTTTGGCTTCTCTATGACTCAGAAATGAATTTGATTTAGAAATGAAGTTGGCAAGTAATTCTAGTCACACAGCCTTCATCCTGCATACACATTTAACATAAATTATTGCTCTCTGATCTGCATAGCAGACCTAGGATTAGATTCATTTGTCCATCTAAGCTTGGTGCAGGACTGTGTGAAGAGAGAAAAGTGGGTTTAAGACATCTTTACATTCCCCTGATCCTTGGCCTGCCCAGGGATGGGCTCACCTCCCAGTGTAAGTTAAAGCAACCGGAAGGCTGCAGTAATTTACACTGACTGCCCAGGGTCTCAATGAACTGTTTCTGCAGCTTGACACCACCATGACCACATCCCTTACACTGGGGACTAAAGCACCACACCAGCTCATTAGCCTCAAGAGATTCTTCTGGCACAAGGCGAATCCTCAAAGGGTTGTACTGTACAAAGCACTTGCAGCAGGATTAAAGTCTGGCCTCTTGGCTGCAATATTGTGCTCTCTTTATGGCCCCATCTACACTTACCTTTGGGATTTGGCGGCAGTCAACGGGAGATACGCAAGTGATTTACATTTACTTTGCAGTGATGTCAGCTTTGCGGTGCCTGCTCCGCACGCCGTCCACACTGCGCTCCCTTCGACGCAGCGCTACGCCACTTACCGGGGTGGTTTTCCTGCATCGCTTGCTGGATCGACTGAGCGCGTCTACACAGACCGCTCAGTCGATCCAGAGCAATTGATCTGATGGCGGCAAATTTGCCACCGTCAGTGTAGACCCAGCCTATATGTGTGTATAACTCCCTCTGACATTGACTACAGATGTAGGCCATTGACTGGAGAATTTTTTCAAACTCAAAGTATGCCTGGATTAGTATTTTATGTAGTCATTTATTAAGTGCACACTTACCTTGCATTGCTAGGACTCGCTGTTGTCAGATTAGCCAGAGCTGTGGCAGCAGCTTCTTTTACCTCTTCATTGTCACTGCTTAGCAACTGAACTAGCTGGGGAATCCCTTTAAAAAATAATTGTACATATGCTGCTTTAAATAGCCCATGGGAAACTGTAAAATGATAATATATTCCTTACAAAATGAAGCTAATTCCATCTCCTCCCCAATTTACTCACCTTGGATTCCAAAAACATCTTTGCTAGCTAAATTCTCACACATAGCAGAAATAGCTTGAGCAGCAGCAGCTTTAGCACCATCACTGTCGGTTCCCAAAAGGGTTACTAGACATTTTTCAACCTCTTCTTCATGCAAAATTTTTCTATTTTCAGCTTTACACAAAACAAACAAAAAACAACATTAATCTTCTGGAAATGAGAAAAAGGACAGCAATTTGATCTCACACATTTGCTCCTTGCTTTTGCTACAAATGAGAGACTAAAAGCTGGCGTGCGGTATCACAGTCCAGGGCAACTGCACCTGTATTCTTTCTCATGCCACCAAGTGCATTCACTCTAAGCTCCTGGTTCCTTAGCTGTCACCTCTCATGGGCACATCGAAAGGCAAGCATAGATAAAAAGGATGCATAGATAAAAAGGATGCATTTTAATAATCAGCTTTGAACACAAATGGCCAAATTCAGTAGACAGTTTGTTCCCGGGTAGGTAGCAAAGGATGCATTAAGCAGCATATCTGTTGCTCCTCAGCCGTCTAATCACTAGGGCCAAGATCCAACAAAACACTTAAGCATGTGCATAGCCCATGTTTTTGAGTAGTCCCACTGACAGCAATGGGGCTACTTATGTGCTCAAAGTTATGTATATGGGGCAACATTTTCTTAAGTCCCTAAGTGATTCAGCAGCTTAAGTTCCATTGACTTTCAACGGGACAGATATTTAAGTCACTTAGCCACTTTTGCCACTACTACTTCAATGCTTTGATGAATCAGGGCCTAGTGCAAAACATAGTTCTCACTCTGCAGTCTAACTGGACAAAAAAGGACAATTTTAATGTTATTTAAAACATTTAAATGCATTGTTTACATTTATTATTTAATGTTATTTAAAATTGTTCTTTTAATGAAAACTGAATTCTGTGATAGCTTTGGTATTGCTAAAAAAAGTTCTCAGTTTGAGCATAAAGTTGTGAAACTTAATGAAAACTAGATTTTAAATCAAGCCCTATTACTGCAGAAATGGCTCAATGCATAGATATCACAAGGCTAGCTGTTTTCTTTTTTCCAGCCAGTTTCTACACATTTTAGACTCCTCAGAGCTACATAATCTAAATCACAAAGTACAATACACAAAAACTAGGAGAATTTTAAGCAACATCAGAAAGAAACTTGGCACAGTATTGATGTGTAACAGCCAATTCTCTCAAGAGGGCATTAAATGGGATTACAGACTGATCTGACAAGTAATAGACTTTGCTTCTGACCTGTTGCTTGCCAAACTAGTCTGTAATCCCAGATAAGGCTCTCTAGGGGGTCTTCTTGCTTCAGTAATTTGCTTTGATACAACAAATTCATCATTGCTAAATGAAATGTATGTATTTTTTAAAAGGCTATTCTTATTTTTCCAAATAGCATGTGTGATGGAGAATGAACATATTTTTATAAATAGGTAAAAAATGATATTTACTGCCTATATCAAGGCAAATTAAAAACATGAATACTGTTTAGTAGTTCCTTTAAGATAGTAAATGCAGCCCTTTAAAATATATTAGAAAGAATTGGAAATAATCTAGAAGAGCAGATTTGATTTGACTTTACTGTATAGTACAGTGTATGTATAAAGAAAATTATAAACATTTTAAGTTTAATTTTCCAACTGTAGTGTAAGGACAAATATTTCTGGCTGACCAGATCTCTATTTCCATGAGCTTGTCCATTTAATTTTTATTATGAGCCTTTTATGTGCAATAAAGAAGCATTATTTTGCACTAAAGCACTTCTCATGTTCGGATGCCAACACCATATTTGCAATGATAAATCTCTTGACACCAAAATTATTTGAATATATTGATTTAATACACAGTATTCAGACACAGGCAGTCAGCAGAGTCTAGAAGACCAACACCTCATCCAGTTTTTGAGCACTGAGCCCATCATGAACTAATTCTTGTTGGTAGGAGGGTTTTCCTACTTCTCCTTCCCAAAACTAGAAACAAAGAGCCCAATACACTATTATTGCCCTGCACCTTGTGTAATCATTTATACCAATGTGAAGTTAGGGCAAAGTGGGTGAAAAATACTACTAAATTACAATAACAGCATTTTAAATCCATTTCGTTCTCACTTTGCACTCATGTAAATGACTCCACTATTTGTGGGACAACCGTGAATCAAGATCAAAGCTTAGAAATTGTAACTTTGGATGTATAAAATAAAACCTCTGAAAGGGAAATGCATTGCATTTAGAATTTTGTGGCACACCAAAGCAATCTTTAATAGCACAGTAGTTAAACTGCAAGTTTTGCCTTCCATAAACAAAGCACTGTACTAAAGATGTTGTCCAAAATTGAATAAAATATCTGTGCCACCTAACTTGCTTTGTTCATACAGTGTAACCCTTTTGTGACATCTTTCTCAACAAAGAAAAGCTAAGGCAAATACTTTTTTGAAGGATGACGTCCAAAAAAATAAAGTGTTTACTAGCATCGCATCCATCAGGAAAAAAGCAACCTCAGTGACAGCTGCCAACACTACTTATTTAAGAAACTGACATTCTTTTACAGCTAACTGCTGCAGTCAGAAAATAGATAAATGTACCATCATAACAAAGGTACAATTTTCCATTTTAATGAAAGACCATAATTCTTTTTCTCTACCCTGCTGGAAATGTTCTCAAAATCCAGCTGTGTTCACCAAACCTGGAAAGGGCAGATTACTGTTTAATTATAACAGATTTTAATGATGAAGTCACATACTGACTCAGAGCTATAATGCACTATATTGGATTTCCGCACCAAGGAGTCATGCACTTACATTTTAATCAGAGTAAAAAGCATACCGGATACTATGCATATTACTAATGCAATGAATTTACAAATGTTGGATGCTTCATACTTTTACAGTACAAAAGAAATCGTCAAAACACATTTGCATATTGTTGATTCTTTTTTCCCCTACACTGCTCATGGCAATTGCTACTGTTTGACTTTTTCTTCAGCTGAGAAGTTAACTTTAGATCATGAACCTGGCTGGCTACAATGTATTTTACATCTCACTCTCCCTGGTGTCACGTCTCGGAACTAATTTATTAGACAGTTTCACACTAGACCAACATAAGATGATGGCCCTTCATCTAATTTTCAGCCACCCTAAAGCCTACAATTTTGAGGCAAATATTCTTAATTTTCTTCTCTAACCTCTATTTTTCTAACTTGTTTCATCTACACCAGCTACCACAGACTGAAGAAGAGAGCAACCATTTATACGGAAACATTGATTCCATTTGTAAAGAAAGGTAACAAGAAGATGCATTATCACTGATGGCTATATCCAATGATATAAGATCATTCTTGTCAGAATGTGCATTAGGAATGTTGTACTGTATTCCTATATGTTTTGCCAAGTTGTTAGAACATTAAGGCACTGAAGTGCAAAGAAAATGAGCAAAGAGGGCAGAGGGGTATGTGGCCAGCTGGGTCACTTTGCCCAGAATTGCCCAATCCAACCACTGAGGCCCAGTGCAGTGCAGGGAAGGCCAGCTCCACCCCAACCTCAGAATCAATAGTGAAGGTGGGGGAGACACAGAACCAGCTCATCAATAGCATATAATTTTCATGCTGACATATTCACACACCAAACCACTGCCCACATGTGATGCTACACTCTCTGGGGTGCACATTCATCTGATCCCCAGTGGGAGCAGAAGGTGATAATTAATGGGGAGATATTAATTGGATGGAGAGACACCAGGACTGCTAAGACTATAGTTAAACCCCATGTTGTGAAACCCCATCAAATGCTCCCAGGACGTGAAAGTTCCCAATGTAAAAGCCTTCACTCTACCTACAGCACAGATTTCCATACAGACCAGGAAGGTCAGGAGCATTGGTTGCAGGTGTGCTAGCAGACATTCCATTTTCTTTGCTGTTGGGGAAGGAAACTATGGCTGAAAAGGCAGAATGAGTGAACTGGACCGCTCAGTTAGCTTCAAAACTGAAAGGGACCACATCAGCCAAAATGCAAATGGAGCAGCTGACAGGGAGAAGTAGGGTTGGGTATCCTCAGCAAGTAACAAAGAAACTGAGATAGCCCCAAAGGGGAAACATGCCCCCCCAGCCCCAGTCTGCGACTGCCTGATGGTCTGTGAAAATGTAAAAGGACCCTAAGCAAGGAGAAGAGGAACTGCTGCTCACATCAACTCAACTGTGGGGAACAAAAGCAATATTCTTCTTCCTCCCCTCAACAAAACTCAGTTAAAGCCACTGGGGTTCCAAGGCCTGACCTTCAAGGAGGTGACGTAGACAAAGGAATTTGGGTATAGGAGAGAATGTTTATTATGTACATTGTTGAAGTTTGAAGTAATAAAAGGTATTGGTGGACATGCCACCCAGGGAATAAACGTGTGGGCTCCCCTAGGATGCCAGACAAGCACCCTAGTTACATCCACTTCTTTATGGGGGAGATCTGACAGATATTGCAATCCCATGCAGTATCTTTGGGGACCTTTGTATGACATTTATGGCTGGTTTACGTAGGATTGTGTTCTACTCTATAGGGGAGGGTTACATCTCCTACAGGAAATAAAACCGTAGAGGGTGATTACCCTGAGATTGTGAATAACTCCAGAGAAGTTCCACCCCCGGGGTGGTTTATGATATACTGGTTCAAGTTGGGTTTCCCAGAGATTAGAAGACAAAAAAAAAGGGCTTTTGGTATAAAAGGATGAGCCTGAACTGACACGGGGCCTTCATTTTGTTTCAGCAAACAAATAGGACCCTTCCGCACGGGTGGGACTACTATTGGACAGAAGGTCCTGTCTGTTTGTTGGATCAGAAAGAAGGACCTGTGTTAGTTTAAACTTTGCCTTTTATACCAAAAGTCTTTTCTTTGTCTGTTGGTCTCTGGAGACCCAGTTTGAACTACTATTTGCAAGCCTCCCTAGGAAATGGTACCTCTCTGGAGGTGTTTACAACCTAAGTGATTGACCTTACTTATTCCACACTGTTTTTCCTTCCTGGAGGAGCTGCAGTAACTCTCCACTCTCCCCACCAGAGGTATTGTCAAATGTAGACTTATTTAAACAGCATCCCCATGGACAAAAGCGATGAGTATGCTCTACATAATTCTGAACTCAATGGTGAATTAAAATAAAACCTGTCTGTAATAACAGGAACCACGCTATGAATAATTATAAAAAGATAAGTAAAAAGCTATCTAATTCCACGGGGATTATTAATCTGCAGGCCATTTTAAAGTCTATGATATTCCTGTTACAGAAATTCATACCCTCACTTACTTGACATTTAGATGAGCAATTGTAGGTTTAGGAGAGGGAACTAGCCCAATTATTGCAATTTGGGTTTAACTACTGCCACTGAGGAATATTTGTTGGCAAACAACCCTTGGGATATCAGGTGTCCAAAATCACTTCAAATGCCAAGATTCCCTTTTTGGAAGCATTCTGTACCCACATAAAAATAAACCTGGGTGAAATCTTAGCAGTTTCCATATCTAACTTAGTACCTGTTTGCTATTTTGATCACAAAGATTTGCAACTGCAATTCATTTGTGAGCATATTTTTCCCAGCATAATTATTATTCTCAAGATAAGAAGTGACCCACAAGCTGGCTGAAAATTTACCCCACAGGACTTCCATAAGAAATGAACACAGAACTTTAAAAAGTAACATACGATCATAAGCTGCTTTAGCAATTGCCTTTGCTGCATTCTTCTGAATATCAGGAATGGTAGACATTTCTGCAAACGAAAGTAACTTTTTAAGGCCAACTGTCTGCTGAATTAGTTGCATAGTATCCACATCCTCAAGACAATTTGCCACCACTGAAAGAGCTTCCACGTGAAGATCATTAAATTCCTAATAAGAAAAAATAAAAAGTCTTCTAATGAGGATTAAAATATTTTTAATTACTTTTCTATCTCCTAGGATAATTACCATAATTAACAACTGCACATTCTGGTACAACATGAAATCCATTGGGCATCTTTTTAAAATATTTTGATAGACTTCACACTTGCATTAGCATGGAGCCAAACTTTGTTATAATTCTGAAAAAAAAAATGGAAAGACTCCCATTGACTTCAGTGGGCTTTGGATCGGGCCCTTAGAGAGAACTGGCTATCTTAAGGTTTCAAAGAGCTTTACTATGTATTAAGCCTCACAATAAGGTAAATAAGAATCATTATACTCCTTTCACAGATGGTGAAAACTGAGGCAATAGGTGCTCAAGTGACTTGTTCCAGATCCCAGAGCTTTAGGCATAAGAAGACTAAGCAATTCTGTAGAGCCCCAAGTAGCTCAAAGGGGCTCCCATCCGCTTTTTAAATATGTTTTGTGTGAGGGGTGGGGGCAAAAATATTCCTGCTCAGAGCCCCCAAATGGCTAGCACTACCTCTGCCCATGGTAATGGAGTATTCAAATCAGGAATGGAACCTGGAAACATTGGTGTTTAGACTAAATTAAGGGAATAAGATTGGCTTGGAAACTTGCACTAGCACTGGACAAAATACAGAAAATGAAAAACTTCACATAAAATTAAGCAATATGAATTCTTCCACTATTTGAAATACTTTGAGAAATGTACAGTAAATTGCCAGTGATGTCTTTATAAAAAGAGTGTTAACAAAACCAAAATGAAAAACAAGAAACACAGCATAAGAACTAGTGATTCTCTCACTCACCCACCAGGTATAGCTATAACAAAAATGGTTTTCCAACTACCATGTAGATGTGGTGAGATCTTATTTTTATCTAAAACATAATAACTTGAAAGGTTGAAAAACAACCAAATCTGCATCCCAGATGATGGTTAATATGAGAGAAACCTTCCTTTATTTCATTATCTCTCCCCATATTACTGATCAGTACCACAGTAATGACAAAAACTACCTAGACCGCTGCTCTTCTTGAGCCTCATTCTGCCATCCTGACGTTGAGTACCTCACTTCATGAGTGACCCATTGAGTTCATACACAACATTCAGTCTTGTCAAATGAAAAGCAGTCTTCTTTGGAATGATTTGTTACTTTGGTTACACAAAAGGGGGCAAACAATTAAAAGGCAAAAATTTATCTTGTTTATACTTTTCAAAGAAATAGCATAAATGAACATTTCTCTGGATTTGGTTTACTCTGTCAATGTGTCAGCTCATTGGTATCAACAAACAGCAATAAAACAACACAAACATGTTACCAAAATCTGTCAAAAAGTAAATACTACTGCCCACAACAACAAATTTTAAATGATGAAGTTGATCTCTTTAGTAGGAGTTCTGCATGGATGAAGTTTGGATATAGAATATCTGAAACACACTTTTTCAAGTTTACATTTATAGTGGAATTCATATTTCAAGTAAACTGTACCTTAGTTTCCAGTATCTTAAAAAGATGATCTAGTCCTTGGTTTTCCCTCAGTATTATTCTGGTTTCTCTGTCATTGCTAATTACACCAAAGGTTTTGAGAGCTAATGATTGAACAACTGGATATTCAGATTTCAGCAGTTCCAGCAAGGCAGGAATTGCATTTAGTTCACGAACGGCAGCACGACTTTGAAAATCCTGCAGTGAAATACCAAACGGAGTAAATGTAATTGATAGTAAAACATAATAGCATATTGACTCTTGGCTTTACACAAAGAACAAAAAATCTCTGATTTCAAACATATATTAGCTAATATTTTGCAACTTTTAATTCTGAAGGTTTCTTTCCATTTTGGCTAAAAGTGGAAACTGAAAAAATATTCCACAAAATTATATTCAAAACAATTCAAAGAATTTTGCATTACTAAAGAATTCATTGTAATGTCTAGTTATGGTTGAAGAGACACTTTCATTTCAAGGTCTTATTTTTAGCAGTTTTCAGGAAAAAAATGTCTAAGCTGAAAATGTTGATGCTTAGTTCAGTCCATATATGGATTTTCTGGAAAAGTTTGATGAAATTTAGACTGATCATTTCAAGTTATCTTAGGCTTGTTCTACATTTACTCGGAGTAGCTTGCGTAACTCCCATCGACTGCTTTGCTTCTCTTCTGCGTGGCATCTTCACTGCATTGCACTGATGGGAACCACGTTCCCATTGATGCAGCGCTACGCCACTTGAGGGGGTGGATTAATAGCATCAACTTCTGGATCGACTGAGCAGGTCTTCACAGACCACTCAATCGATCCAGATAAGTTGATCTGACAGTGACGACTTTGCCACTGTCTGTGTAGATGTACCCATAGTGACAAAAAAGAGATGTTTTTCACACTTTGAGGCACTTGCCCGGTTTCTTCTCTTAGGATTCAATAACTAAAAAGTGGTTCTGTTTAATATTTCATGTTTTAATATTTAAAAATGGTAAAAAAATATAGTAGTTACAACCTGTTTAAAACAGCATATTTCACCAGTGCAGTATGTAATTTTCCTTATCAATTTAAGCAAGCACCTAGTACAATTATCCATATATACCCTGTAATAAAGTCAGCAAGATAGCGAGAGAGGAGAAATAGCAAAACGTGATTCAGAATAAAGACATGTTCTGATGCCCCAAAAAAGAAAGACATGAATTGAATTAATTACTGAATTGATTTGCTTAGCCTCTGAAAAGAGCTCCTATACAACCGTACCATTCTTTTGCTAAGCAGCGTATGGATGACATTACTGCTGACTGTGAAAGTAGTCAATTACAATATCTTTCTCACATATGGAAAAAACTGCCAACAGTTTTCACCTATATTTAGGAAGAAGTTCAAAATCATCCCTGTGGACTTGTTTCAAGAATAAAGCAAGATGCAATTTTAACCACCCTATTTGAGAAGTTTTGGATAGACAGATATTTCTATAATCCCCATTATGAGGATAAACACTCGCCAAATGAAAAACAAGATTTGTGTTTAATTAAACGTTTTGGGGGTTGATTCTGATCTCACTCAAACTGCTGTAAATCAAGAGTAATTGAGCTGAAGTCAAAAGAGCTATAGTAAGGTAAAACCGTATCTGAAACTGAGATGAGAATCACCTTTGAGATTAAGTGAATTTTAAATTGATGAATGCTAGATATTACAGGAATAGAACCAGATATTTTAAGGTGATTAATCTCTAGAAAAGAAATAAAAATACAAGGCTTATCTGTCTCTGTAATTACCTGTACGAGGTGATAGATGCATTCAACAGAGTTCTTCTTAACATCAGGATCAGGGCTACTTAGCAATCTGATAAGCGGTTCTAGTCCACCTTGCTCAAATATTTGCACTTTACTGGTATATTCAATTGCCATATGTGCTAGGCAAAGACTGGCAAATTCATGGATAACTATATCTTCTACAGTATGAAAATAAAATTAGGTTTTATGCAGTAGAATATATGCTCATTCATCCAGTAGGTTAAAATATTATTTGAAAGTCAATAAACATTAGCTGTAATCTTACTTTACTTTGCTATAAACTGCTGTTCCATCTACATAGCATATCATAATACTCAGTAAACTACTGAATTATGGCTATAAAAGCACAAGGTCAATCACTTATCTAACAAGTGTTATGACAAATCGTAACTTACAAGAAAGCTTTTTATTAAATTGCCTGATCAAATGGCAAAAGTAAATTACTTTTGGCAGTATATTTACATGAAGGAGCATTGCAAGTTACCTTCTGGCGCCAGCCGAGCTATGACTGAATTTGTGACATCTAGCTCTCTTAATAATTTTTTGACTTCATCTGCAATGACAGAAATATAAACATTAAGGTTTTTGTGTGATTAGGTGGAAGTAATGTAGAAAAACAGATGATGCACAGAATGAAAAGCCAAGTGAAAACTCAGTGAGGTTGCTTAATTGTACCCCCTGAGCCTGAGAAAATGACTTAGGCCTGTTGCTCAGGACTATGAAAAATTTTGTGCTCTGAGCATCAGTCAGGTCATGCTAACCCCAGGTATAGGTGCACCTAGATCAACAGAAGACTTCTTCTGCCAGCTTAGCTACCTTCTCTTAGACAAGTGGGTTAATTACATCAATGAAAAACCCCTTCTTCGATGTAGGAAGCGTCTACTCTATGGTACTACAGCAGCATAGCTGCAGTGCCATAGTTGTGCCACTGTAGCGGCTGTAGTATAAATATAGCCTTAGTTGAGTGTGGTATACAACTTGGATCCTAATGATATAGTAAAGGGGAGAGTGAACATATGACAGACAGAGACTTCCAAGTATCAAAGTGCATACAATTTTTAAAGAAGACAACAGTCTTTGTTATTTTGATTTACACAAGCATCCCAAAAATTCATTAAATATTCCATTAAAGGATGCGGGAAAAGGAAAGGTTACTCCCCTTGTGTAATAACTGGAGTTCTTCAAATGAGTGCTCTCCTGAACTTTTGATTGGAGATTTTTGGTAGCAGGGCCTGTTTGGCCCATGCATGTGCCCTACATATCCTCATGCTCCGTACCAAGGCTATATAGGACAGTGCAGGTGAACCACCCTCAGTTTCTTTTCTACCACAAAGCCCACAGAAGCAGCTCAAAAGCAGAGGGGAAAGAGGCAGGTATTGGAGCACCCACAGGTACACACATCTCAAAGAACTCCAGTTACTGCACAAGCAAGTAACCACTCCTTCTTCAAGAAGTGTCCCTGTGGGTGTTCCACTTTGGGCAACTCCTGATCAGTAATCGTTTAAGAAGGTGGAAGTTTCAGAACAGAGTCTGAAGAAAGAACTGTGTTACCTAATGTGGGCATCTGATCGCGCAGCGTGAATGAATATGTTCTCCATTTCTGAAAGTAAATATGTCTTGTCGATTCCTTTCTGCTTTTTAAAAGTACACTCTGTACTTTGATGAACAGGCGGCTGCTAGTTTCAACACTGAGGAACCAATCTTGCAGTTGCCCATGTATTGTTGCCTTTGCCCCACATCTTGAGACAACAGTCATGGTTTGATCAGGTGTCGCCACAGAGAGCGAGTAATGAGTTTGATGAGATAAAGAAACCAAACTTGTCTTGGCCAATTTGGTGCAAACAAAATAACTTTGGCTTGGTCCAGTCTGATCTTAATAAGGACCTTTAAGAGCAATGGAGTTGGAAGATATGCATAAAAAGACTTTTTGTCCATGTAATGAGGAAAGCATCTCCTAGAGATTGGGGAGCAAGTACCCCACTGGAACAGAATTTCCTGCACTTTGTTTTGGCTACTGTGGCAGAAAGATGGAAATCCTCAAGCTAGGAATATTTTGCTGAGGACTCAAAAATCCAACTCCCATTTGTAATTTAAGGAGAAATGTCTGCTGAGTTTGTCCATCATGGTGCTTTGTATAGCCTAGAGGTAAGAAGCCAAGATGACTCTTTGATTGGCTGTGTTATATAATTTGATTGTCTGTCATGATCTTGATGGACTTATTTTTGAGTAGGGGAAAAAAGTGGAAGCAAGCCTTTCTGACCACTTTTAACTCCAACAGACTGATGTGTAAGCACTGTTCCTGTTGTGACCATTTGCCTTGGACTGTGTGAGGACCCAAATGTGCTTCCCATTGAAAAAGGGAAGTGTCCAATGTTAATATGATAGTTGGGGGATTTTGTTGAACAGGATTCCTATACAAAACTTGGAAGGATTCATTCACCAAGTGAATGTCTGAAGGACCTGGGAAGTACAGACACTTTCTTGTTCACACTGTTTGTTGGGTACATAAATTAGCCTGAGCCACCTCTAACGACATCAAAGATGCAACCTGGTGTTTTGTGTCACAAAAACTCAAGTGCCATATGTCCCAGTTAGGGATATCAATTAATAGCAGCTAGTGCATGTAATTAATGCAAAACAAATGAACTAGATTAAAAAAATAGTTTAAATCAGCATATTCAAAAAAGTAGAAAAACATCCAAAATATTTATAATACATTTAAATGTGTATTCTATTATTGTTTAACAGTGTGATTAAAACTGCAATTAATTGTGACTAATTTTTTTAATCTCATGATCAATTGCCATTTTTTTTTTTAATCATTTGACAGCTCTAATCCCAGTAGTTGCAGACATGTGCTTGCTGGAATTTGAGAGCTGAGCTGATCTCTTAGGATAAAGTCCTTCAAAGCATTAGACCTGTCAAGGAGGAGATAAGCTCTGCCTGTTATTGAATCCAGAAATGCTCCAAACAAAGAATTTGTTGTGTAGGGGTTACAATAGATTTGTCAAGATTTATCTGCAGAGCTAGACTTTGGAATAGTGACGTTGTTGTTTGAGCAGCTGACCAAACTTCCTGATATAACTGACCCTTGAAATGCCAATTGTTGAGGTAGGGAAAGACAGTTATTCCTAAACAATGGACATAGGCGGGTATGACCGCCATGATTTTTAAGAACACGCTTGAGGGCAGATGACAAGCCAAAGGGTAGGACATAGTACTGGTAATGATTGTGATTTAATGTGAAATGAAGAAATCTTTTGTGAGAAGGATGAAATGCTATGTGAAAACAGGCATTTTTGAGATCAAGGGTTGCAAACCAGTCCCCTAATTGCAGGGAGGGAATTATAGCTCCTAGGGATACCATCCTGAATTTTGGATATCAGACATGCTTGTTCAATTGTCTGATATCTAGTATCAGTCTCCAACCCCCATTTTTCTTGGGTACCAGAAAATAGCTTAAGTAGAACCAGTTTCCTCTGTGTTGTGGTGGGATCGGTTCTATGGCTCCTAGACTTAGGAGCAATGAGATCTCCTGTGTCAGCAATTGATCATGAGAGGTGTCCCTGAAGAGGACTGGGACAAGTTGGAGGTAAATTGGATAGTATAACCCATAGTAATGGCCTCCAGCTATTGTGCATCAGTACCGAGGGAGCTGAGGATTCCATTGAAGCCAGTCTCTTGGTAGCAGGAGTCTTTAATACCAAGCCCTTTACTCTTGAGGAATGGGACTTAGTTGAATTCTTAGCATGCTTCATGGCACCTAAAGTACTCAGAGCCTCACTAGCACTACTCTGGGGGCCTGAGGTTTCCATTGACTGGATCTTATTTGATGAGGAACTCTCTGTTCTCTTCATTTTCTCCCCTTCCTTATACTTTCAGTGGGAAGCTCTCTATGTTGCAGTCATAGATATGTCACTCATAAAGAGTGTTGAAGACTGAGGTTTTGATGCCTTCTTCCCCTTGGAAGCTCTCATTTACCATGTTCTCAATGACAGATACTGAAGTAGGGGGTCCCTATACAGGGGAGTTCTCTGCCTCTTGGTCAGAAGTTGAACTCAAGGCTTATGGCATCATTAACAGCCTATACTTTATTTCTCTGTGCTTCTGGGATCTTCCTTTAAAAGAAGAACAGATCTTATATTTGCTGAGAATGTGAGAGTCTTCCAAACATCTAATGTACATGGAGTGCCCATCACTAAAAGGGATTGCTTCTTGACAAGACAGGCACCTTTTAAAAGCCTGGGGAGCCTGATATCTTCAAAAGAAGAAAATTTGTTCAAGCCCCTCCCTTGGGGAAAAAAAGAAAAAACAATTTTTTTTAAGAAAAAGGAGAAGAGAGAACAAATGTTCCAACAACTTTAAGGTACTAAACCCGCTACTACCAAGAACTAACTATAGAAGCTAAAACACTAATACAAGCGGGAACAGTTGAACAGCAAATGGACACATGCTAGACTCTATCTCTGGCCAAAGGCAATTGAGAAGGAACTGAGGGCAGTTCATCTGCGCAGCCCTATAAAGCCTCGGTACAGGGCAAGAGAGGACGTGTAGGGTGCATGGGTGGTCAAACAGGCATTGCTATCAAAAATCTCCAATCAAAGGTGCAGAGGTATATGCACACCTAATGTGGAGCATCTATAGGCACTCTACTCTAAGAATAGTTGCTTCTGACAAGTTATCCAATTTACTAGTTAATGCAAAGATTTAGGCAGCAAACACCCAACCCTAATCTTTGGAAAAAACAACAACTTGTTTTAGGCAAGGATTAAGGATGTCTTTTATTGCCCAAAAATAAACTTTGAAGAATTTGTTTTTCAAAGTAATTATTTTCTAATTTCCTGATGACACAGCCCACTTAGCAAATTTCATATCTAATTCTCAAAAACTGTACATTTTGTGGGTTTTGTTAAAACTAAGGCAAAACTATTTTGAGAGAGACTTTTAAAAGACATTACTGTTGACCCATTTGCTTAGCATAAAAACAGCCAACAGGTTCAGGAGCTCACTGGAGGCACTTACTCTTTGAGACAGTTGATATAATATTATGATGCTGTGTTGCAACATATCAACATGTCACAATGTTCATGTTTGTGCTGGAAGAGAAACAATTTAGAGGTGAACCTACATAAAGGGAGAGGACCTAGATATAAACACTCAGGGGCAGATCCTTCAGACCTTTGAGGCAATTGTTGGTGCACAAGAAAAGGGTGTGTGTTCCAAAAATAAGGGGCAGTATGGAAAAAGGCATGACAATGGAATGGGGGAAGCTTACAGTGGGAGTGAGTGAGAAAGAGGTTTGGTGCAGAATAAAAGGGGCAAGAGGAAGAGCAGGAAGAAACCAGAGCAGACATGGGTGGGGAGTTGCGCAGTGCCTTGAAGGTGAGGACCAGAAGCTAGACCATGATATGGAACACAGAGCGCAGCCACTGAAAAGATTTAAATAGGGCATGACAGAAAAAAAATTGGTCAGGTTATCTACAAAAAAGTGACTTAATTTGTGCTACTAGCTTTGTGGAAACTTGTAAGGGACTATAAAAAGAATATTTACTTCTTCATTTTCTTGGATAACTTACTTAATCATAGCATTTGCTGGGGGTGGTAAGCACTAATTCTTTTTCCTCTACCTTCTATAAAAGAGGAGTGATTAATCCTTTCTAGATATGCTAGAATGCCAGTAGTTAGCCATTGGAATTTAGACCTAATTATCACATCAACATGAAGTGCTTTGGGGTGAAATGCATTACTGACTAACTATACCACAGTTAACTGAGTTACATAAATTTGATCCTTCATCTTTTTTTAAAAAATAAATATTTTTCATAATAGCAAAAGAATAAACAATAGGCGGATGTTTTAATTCGTACCACAGTTTCCTTTCACGTGCCAACTACATTTGCATCAACTGTATTCCTACAAAATACAATATAATGACACAAATTAAAAACTGAAGACTCTTACTATTAGAAGCCATGATCCCAAATACCATGGTGGCATTTCTTCGCACAAGTGGGTCTTCGTGTGAGACTAGTTTAAATAAAGGTTCCACAGCTCCAAGACCAAGCAGTGTGACTTTGTTTTCATCACCTAAATAGTAATTAGTTTTGAATTCCTACATGAATTATTGAAAATACCTTAGACCAGAATGAACAAAAAGCCATTAATACTAATGCAATATACATACATATATTACCATAATATATTATTAATATCAATCTCTTTATTTGAATTACAGAATATACTTCAACTACTACCAAAATGATCTAAAATAAAGCAGTCTAAACATAACATTGTCATTAAAATTCTTTGATGGAATTATAGCCCTAAAAAACATCAGTATTAAACATAATATGCCACACATAAATAAAAAATGTGTGGTTCACAAAGATGTGATGTCACGTCCAGGGCCAGAGTAAAGTATGTGCATTAAAGACCGTGTCTCAGACCACAGCTCTTGGGGTCATGTGATCACCTCAGACTCCTCAGGAAAATATAAAGTAAGTTTCTAGCCCACATGATTGTGAAGAAAAGTTTGAAAATGTGAACCAGGTATAACTGCTGCAGTTATGTCTGCAGAGCAGCTTGCAACAACAACACTGAAAGTTGTGCATTGCCCTATGCATCTCAATGGGGTGTTAATCCAAGGCCGATCAGGCTGCAGGGACCCCACCAACATCAGCTTAATAAAGGAAGAGAGGGAAAGCAGGATCCATACCATTAACCCTGAGGTTCCTAAAGTTTTGCTGGCATGACCCCATTTTAATTAAGTTTTTCCTGCTGGGACCCCAGACAGCATAGAGGACATCAGTTTGAAGAGCAAACTGGTGTTCTGGGCATAGTGTGACCTCATACACACCATACATACGAGGTCCTGTGCAGAGGACACCATTTTGTAGAGCAAAAAGGGATCCTCCAGGCTTCATGATCTTGCACATATTGTACATGCGAGGTCACACTGTGTGGAGAGAAATGGTGTTTTCCACACAGTAACGATTGCCACAACCCCATCTGCTGATGGTAATTGTAGGGAGAATACTACTCAGTCCCTGCAGCCCCCAGAGGCAATATATTCAATCACTCGGGGGGGATGGCACATTGTGCAGTCCAATCACACAGAAGAGCCATGCAGGGATGGGTACTAGCTTTAATATAGCTAGCACAGCTAAAAGTAGTGCAGATGCAGTAGCATGGATCGTGATGTGAGTTAGAAAAGTGAACATGTACCCAGTTTCTGCCAATACAAAAATCTGTAGCACACAGAAACCTTACAATGTAGGGAAACATAAAATAGATGAAATTTTGTATAAAAATAACCAAAGATGCCACTAAAGGACACTAGTTAGACTAGACTGGGTGGACTGGAGCGAGTGGGAGAGAACTTGGGAAAGGCAGGGCTACATAACTGTGGGATCCTTTATTAATTATTATTATTGCCATAAGGCCTATGAGCCCCAGTCAAAAAACAGGACTCCATTGTGCTACACACTAAAAACAGAGAAAAACATTGCCCTGCCCCAATTTATGTCTGATGTGCCACACACAGAGTGCTTTGATTCTATATCATTTAAACAAGAATATTTAGGGGATTCGAAATACTAGACACTTGTTTGATTCCCCAAACAGGTAGCAATGTTTGAAGCTGGTTGGTCTCATGAAAGATCTACTATGGAAGTATTATTCTTGAGAAAAAAATGCAAAGAAAAGAAAAGAAAAAGAAATAGGATAAAATGTAAAATACAAAAACAAGGAAACAAACAAAATCCCCAGAGACACAAAAAGCCTGAAATAACTATTTCTCCACTTAAAATTATTTACAGATTCAGCAAATTGCAATATGCAAAAGAAGAATCTCTTATTTTCCAAGATGTCACAATCTCTTGCTCAAAATAAAACAGATTTAGACTATTCTTCATTCAGGATATGTTTTATTATTAAAAGATGGAAAAAATTCACTTTATGCAGATCACAGGAATTCCTTATAACTGTGAATAATACATGAGAAATAATTTACAAAATTTCAATGGAGGCTTTTACTGTCAAGCAGGATAGTTAGATTTTAAAAATTATAAAAATGCCAGACAACTAGCCTAGGAAACTTAGGAAATGTGGAGAGTGATTGATCATAAAAAGACAAACCTTTTGATGCAAATTTATATATAGCATCACATGCTTTAGCCAAAACTTCCTCTTCTGGAGAATTAAGCATTAGCACTACTGTTGCTGCTTTTTTGCTTTCAATCGATAAAGGGTCAAACTACAAAGAGAAAAGAGAATTTTTTGAGTTATGTAAAGGCTTACTGTTCAATGCAGCAGCCCACCATGTACTTTGTTTTTTAAATCAGACTTGATCCAGTCTGAGAATTATAGGCCAATTAGGTATGTTAAAATGGGTTTTCCATTTACTCAGTAGGATTCAGGGACAACATTATTGTTTCATCTATCTTAATAACAGAGATATATTTCTTAAAATCTAAGATCTAATCAAAGAAAGAGATCTTTCTTAATATCTTCCGTGAAAGTTAAGAGGGCAAAACTCACTTTTAAAATGGCTGACAAGACAAAATTATAAATTCAGAGAAACTAGTTATACAAATGACACATGCAAAACTTTATTAAATTACTTACCAGCAATAATTTCAAAAGCAGAGATCCTAGACTGCTGTCAGATCAAAAACCATTAACCCCCTTCAGAACTCCACAGACATATACATCATAATGAGTGTCACAGTTTCAAGGTAACTGCATCTATATCTCCCCACCTCCTGTGGTCCACACCAGAAGCACCCATCCAGGTCTCAAATCTCTGGGCAGGGAGCCTTGTCCCAATCCCTTCTGAATAGGGGATTTAAGGCTGCACAGGTCCCTGCCCTACACTGTGATATCCACAGCAAGCCCATCTGTCTAAAGGCTTTGCTTTCTCTCCAAGGGCTATGAACAGTGTATTGCCAGCAGTTACATGTTACCACAGAGCTCTTTCTAAGCAAGCACATTTATTCTTAAAGTAAAAGGATTACAGAGAAAACATAATAAAAAAATAATCAGATTTAAACACACTAAACATACCAGGAGTCACCCATCAGTCTTATTGGGCCCTAGTAGGCCAGAGTCTTTCCACAGTCCCTCCTCCCCTAAAAGCTGGGACCCCCATAGGACAGAAGGTCCTGCCCATTCACTGGATCAGAAAGAAGCCCCGAGTCAGTTCAAACCCAGCCTTTTTCTATCAAAAGCCCTTTGTCTGTTAGTCTCTAGAAAATCATGTTTAAACCAGTCTATGCAAGCCTCATGGAGGATGTGGGGGAGGCTTTACCTCTCTGGAGGTGTTTACAACCTGAGTGATACACCTTAATTACCTCCCACTGCTTTTGATTCTTGAAGAACCTGTGATAACTCCCCCCTCCAGAATTGTATACAATCCCTGGCCCACAGTGATAAACAACCTTAGTACAATATGGTCCCCAAAGATGCAGTATCCCCAAAGATGAGGTTGCAGTATCCGTCACAGTGAGCTTTGCAATTGCCCATTTGATAATATGGGTGAAATCCTGGCTTTACTGAAGTCAACTGACACTCCACTAAAGTCACTGATTTAAATGAGACTAGGATTACATCCTATGTGAAAATTCTGGGAGAATCTTCACACTGCCTTGCATATTCAGAAAGTCCTGAAGGCAGCAGTAACTACGTGATTCCACCATGCAGGAGGGGGGAACATTTTCACAGAAGTTTCTGTAACTCTGAGGCTGCAATAGCAGCCACTAAGCAGCCTATGGGGAGATTCTTTGAAGAGCACACAGGGGAATAGGATGTTGCCCTACTGCACATTCTGCTGCACTGCTACATTGTGGTAATTTTTGGAAAAATAGAATGATCCTTCCTGTACTATCTTCTCCCAAGATCCCTTGTTAAACATTAGCGCTCCATGATCTTATGCTAGTGGGAGCATTACCATGACACAATCCCTATTCAGACAGCTGGAAGTGGTACAAGTGTTCATTTCCATTTCTGACCTCTCTCATACAGAAAGAAACCTTCCTTCAAATCCAGCTGCTCTGACCCTGTTAATAGACTATTTGAAACTGACAGAGCTTGAGAAAGGGCAATTTTTAAAAAAGCCTTTGATTCTTTATTTAGACTGAAGCATTTCTGAAGACTTTAAAATTCAACCATGAACAAAAAATAACCTTTTTTTGGCTTTAAAATAAAATTTTTGTGACTGAGAAAACAATCTTCTGTCCCAGCCATATCACATTCAATGAGTGTCAGAGCATCAGTGTTACAGGGGCTAATATGTAGCAGACTGTGAATGTCATGAAGATTTTCTAAACTTCAAATGTATTTTTATTTAAAATATAGTAAATTAAACCATTTAAAATATGAATAATTGAATATCTAGTATATATGTTATATATTGTGTTAATACAAGTATACTATTACTCATATTTATACCATATAATTACACACCTTAAACCATTTATTTGTGTTGCTACACTACTTTTTAATACCTTTTCATACTATTAATACATCAGAAGTCCACGCTGCTAAATAATCCTGAACATTGAGGTCACAGAAATGTCTATACATTGCTCAACAGCCAAGTATATCACTTAGGACCACTTAGATCTTGCCCGGAGCTGCAGGGTGCATTAGAAGAGGGCAGAGGAGAGCCCAGGAAGGTTTTTGTCCCCTCTCCTCAGTGTACATATGCAAAAGGCAAGATATGTTCCTAGAGCCCAATCCTGCAAACTCTTCCTCACATAACTAGTCCTTACCATATTATTAATTCCACTGGCTTCAAAGGGGGCAAATCACATAAGTAAGCACTGACAGGATCCAGCCCCTAGAACTCCCTTTGAATGCCATGAGGGGGTTGCTTGGCTAATGCAGCTAACTATATGTGCTTCTAACTGTCAAGCAGCGTAGTCGGCTGGCTCGAAGATATGGTCCACCCTCCCCCACTCAGTTCATGCTGTGATCAAACAGCAGGCCCAGGAAGTAGCGCAATTAATTAATCCTCACAACAGCTCTATGAGGTATGAGCATAGTGAGCCAAATCCTGACTCCAGTGTGCAGCCCAAAGATAGGTCTATGTGCTGGGGACCCATATGAGAATCTTTCCCCTAGGCTGTAGAGAGGCAATACAGGCACTCCACAGCCTCTACAACAGCCTCACAGCACAACAGCCCATGCAGATGGTTCACTCTACCTACACTGCAAATAGCCAGTGGACAGTTGAGCATCTCTTGCCACACCTTCACTCTTCCCCTGTTCCACCCCCAAAATCTCTGAGTGCTGGGACATAGGAGCATGGGACACAGAGAAGAGTTTTGTGGTAAACACAGACTATAACCATTCTGAGAGTCAGACAATCCTATCCCACCCCACTCCTTTCCAATTGCTGGATCAGGACTGCTGATGAAGTGGAGATTTAATAAATTCATATCCTATCCCCCATTTCTATGTCTGCATTTATATTTCAGCTTGTAAAGGTTTGGGACCCTTTACGATAAAGGATTCCATATACTGTTAATGTATACTATTAATAGATTCTGAGGCCAGAAGGGATCATTGTGATCATCTAGTCTGATCTCTTGTATAGCACAAGCCATAGAACTTCCCCAAAATAATTCCTACAACACATCTTTTAGGAAAACATCCAGTCTAGATTTTAAAATTGTCAGTGACGGAGAATCCACGACAACCCTTGGAAAATTGTTCCAATGGGTAATTACTCTCATTGTTAAAAATTGCATGTCTTATCATTAATATTACTAGTACATCTATACTAAGCATATGTGACAAATTGAGCTGATAACCAGTAACAGATGTACACACACCACCATCCAAAACACTGTGCTAACTGAAATCTAGTTTGGGCTTTTAGCATACAGCTTATAGGAAGGGGCAGTGAGACACTTGGGGGGAGGAAGGAAATCATTTGCAACACTTCTTCATGGGGCACACCCATCATACTTCCCCATGAGTGGTGGCCAACATATGGGGGGGGGGAAGCCACAGCTCTGAACTGATTTTTCTTGTATTTTGGTTTTATAAGTTTAAATAATTGGGAAGGTGCTATTAGTCTGTCCGAGAACTTTTCATTTTCATTTGAAAGGAAATAAATAAAAACCTAAACCAATACTCCTTGTCTCTTCCCACCCAGGTGTGCCTGGAGGATGCATCTGTGCACAACCCTGCACTACCTCACCAGCTGTGGCTGTGATTTGGGCTTCCGTGATGCAGGCTACATAAGGGGGTGGGAGGGTGTCCTTACTCCCTTCCCACACCCCAGTGCAGCTGCATTAGACATAGCCTTGAGTGATTTCTCTATAACATTAGGTTATGTGCTTCTATAAATATTTGGTTCTGCTAGAAGGTAAAGATATAAACAATAGTGGAATAAACCATAACCTCACTTTTTCCTGAAACTTCAGAATGGCTTCTTGCAATTGTCACAGGCAGTTGCAGGCCTTGCAATGGCATAGGCTTTGAACAGAAGGGTGATTTACAGTTAAATTTCTAGTGAGCCACCTATTGAAGAGGGTCAATTTCAAACCTCGTGTAAGCAAGAGAAACTCCACTGACTTCAAGAGTTGTGTCTGCCTACAGAAGGGCTGAATCTGGCTCAAATATTTAGCGATGGTGAGGAAGTGGTAGATATGGAATTATAGCTTCCCAAGGTCAGAAGGGATGATTTTGCTCATCTAGTCTGACCCATAAATAAATCTTAATTTAAAAAAATTAAATCTTGATTTCAAAATGACCAGGGATGAAGAAACCACTACAAGTCCTGGTAAATTGTTTGAATGGTTAATTACCCTCACTGTTAAAAAATGTTCACCTTATTTCCAGTCTGAATTTATTTAGCTTGAACTTCCAGCCATTGGATCTTGTTATACTGCTGTCTGCTAGACTGAAGAAAACATTATCACATATTTGTTTCCCATTTAGATACTTGTAGTCTGTGATCAAGTCACCCCATAACCTTCTCTTTGTTATGCTAAATAAACTGAGCTCCTTGAGTCTATCACTATAAGGCACATTTTCTAATCCTTTAATCATTCTCATGGCTCTTCTCTGACCCTTTTCCAATTTATCAATATTTTTCTTGAATTTTGGACACCAGAACTGGACACAGTGTTCCACCAATGGTCGCACCAAAACCAAATACGGATGTAAAATAACCATTCTGCAATCTTTATTTCTGTAGCCAACCAGGCTGTGAGGAGTCAGGACTAGTGCTGGAAGTGAGAGTTCAGTCTACTGGTTAGAGCTGGGTCTAGAGTGGGAAGAGTCCAGGAAATGACCTGAGGGTTAGTAGTGGAGGAACAGAAGCCGAATGCCAGAACCGGAAGGTTTACCAGAGTAGTTAACCATAGGCGGATCCAGGAATTGAAGCCAGAAATCTGAAGCTGAAGGAGCTGGACCAGAGCAGGAGCAAGAACTGGAACAAAGCAGGAGCAGGAACTGGAAGCAGGCTGAAGAAGGGACTGGAACAAGGGTAAGCACAGTTGCAGGCATGTGTTGAGCAGTCACTGATCTACTGTGGGAGCTAGGCTTATAAACAGGGCTGCTAAACCAGTAGCCAGTCAGGGGCTGTGGCTGCTCTGTCAGTGACAGACACAGAGACAGTGGCTAGGCTCTTTGGTTCCTAGGAGCAAAGTTAGTCAGAGAGCTGGCCCTCAGCTGTGCTAGCTGGTCTGGTCCTTGACTGAACCTTCCTCCTTTTGGGGTTGCCTCTCAGGAGACTCTGAGCTGGGTTCTTTGAGGTAGGCCCGGTGGAAGATATGAAGGTCTGGGCCATTAATGTGTTCCATGAGTTCCCATGAACGTTTTTCTGGGCTCTATCCCTCCCAGTCAATCAAATACTGGAGTCTTCCCTGGACTCGGCAGGAGTCCAGAATCTGTTGGACCACATATTCCTCCTGACCCTGTATGGTTATTGGTGGAAGGGGAGGAGCAGTGCATTGTGAAAAAGGATTAATTAAAGTTTTCACATGGAAATGTGGAACATGGAGTGGATCTTGAGGGGTTCTGGTAGCTGCAATTGAAAGGCAACCGAGTTATGTTGTTCCGCCTAATGGGTTGAAGAAACCTGAGGCCCTGGAGGTCCTGGGGGAGGTTGGGACAGACACCAGCCCCCTGCTGAAAGAAAGGGGACAAAAGAAAGGGAGACACCCAAAGGTTGTGACTGGTGTGAGGACCAGTGGGTGGCAGTGGAGCTGTGGTAGCATCCATCCCGCACACACTGTACTTTCTGTGGGCGGGGAATGAATGAACCTCACAAAAGTAACCCTGGGGATCACCAATAGAAGGGGAGAAACTTCCCCGATTGGACCCCCACCCGGTTGAGGAAGAAGGGGTTGGGGAAGGATGAAAATGGCAGTTCATAAGCGGGGAGGTGTGTGACAGGGTGCTAGGCAAAGGAAAGCTGAGCCAGCCCTCTCTCATGTGAGTCTAGTTAAGAAAGGAGAATTGGAGCTGGTTGAATAAGCCTGCACTTAGTGAGCCAATAGGGTGGGCTCATTAGGCAGGAGCTATAAAAGGCTCATAAGAAAGCTGTGCATGGGGGAGAAAGTGAGAAGTCACAGAGTAGGGTGAGCTCCCCTTGGTTGGTGGCTGAGATTGTGAAGCCCCTGAGGCTGTTAAGCTGGACTGCTTGTAAATAGGAAGTGGTGGGCAAGCAACTTGTAAATAAATTTCACTGGTGGGAGCACGAAGCTGAGGTCTCTGAGTGGTTTGTGGGTGCAGAGGACCGTAGCAACTGGAGGGGTCTGTGCAAACCCGTTACAGAAGGGAAACAGGTTACAGTACTGAACTGTCACCTTATTAAGGGCCTTGTAGTCAATGCAGGGCCTCAGGGAACCATCCTTCTTTTTAACAAAGAAGATAAGTGCTCCAGCTGGAGAGATCAACATCCAGATATACCCCGTCTGCAGATTCTCCTGCACACTGCTGCAAAGGGCCTGTAGCTCTGGTCCTAAAAGGGCCTGTATGCGGCCAAAGGGAATTTTGGAGCCTGGCTGAAGTTTGAATGGGTAGTTGTACATGTGGTGCAATAGCAGGAACTCCACATTTCCCTTGTCAAATACATCTGCAAAGTTGTGGTATTTCCAAGGTATTTCATCAGCGACAGGAAGGACAGTTGGGGTGCGCCCAACTCCCATGGGCCCATTCCCTTACAGCAGGGATTCCCTGAGCAATGACGTACGGTGCAGAGGATACTGGTTCTCTTTGACCTCAGGAAGACAGAAGCATTGGCAGTACTGGGAGCAAAAGCATACTATTCCTTTTTGCCAACAGATATAGGGTCCTGGACAGCAAGCCAGGGTATTCCCAGGATGACTGGAGAGCGGGAGCCTGAATCAACCCAAATTGAAGAGTCTCCTAGTGCCCCTGGAAGGTAACAATCCCTAAAGGGGTGGTCTGGTGGGTAACCAGCCCAAAGACAGGAGTGACCCATCAATGGTTTCCACCAGATCCAGAGAATTCTTATGCACAGCAGGGACCCTGTTGGCCTTAGACACATCCTGATCTGTAAAATTACCTGATGTCCCGAGCTGACCAGCATCTCCAGGTAGATCACTGGGTTCATCAGGTGTAGCAGCTATAATAGCAGTCGGAAATACATCAAGGGTGGATTTATGGATAATGCCGTCCCAACAGGGGCATGAGGAAGTTGAGAGTTTCTAGAGGGAGAAAGCGATTGGCCCAGCCAGACCCCCCTATTGGGTTTGGGGCTTGGTGTTTCCTGACCATGAAACTGATCTGACCTTAGCAGAGCATCTCAAGGCAAAGTGTGTGCTGCCCCCATGTGACCCTAAGAACATCCCAATACTAGAGGAAAAGGGGGCCACTGGAATCAGGTAATGAGTTTCATCTGGCCTGACTGGGTTCAGTGTACCCCAATTCACTTATGTCATAATCTTCATCTAGTATCTGTCATGTAATAAATCACTGAAAAACTAATAACCAATCATGAATATTCTTGTGTGATGTATGTACATAATGTAGATTAAGAATTAGAGATATATGCTGGAATGATGACTAAAATGTATTTAAACCAAGCATGTCAGGGAGAGTTGGTAAACAGGTCTGCCCTAGACAAACAAATGTGTATTTGCTTCTCTGACAAGACTGGTCATCAGGCAGACACAATAAGGGGTACATTCATATATTAGGTAAACAAAGCTATTAAACTAACAAGTGGGGAGGCGACAGCTTCCAGTAAGGAAGAGAAATTTTATCTGGGCTATAAAAACGGGGGGAGGGGAGAGAAGGGGGTGTTGAACCTCAAGTGATAAACAATTGAATCAACTGATTATATAAACAATATTACTGCATTATAAATGTTCATTGAGTGTGGTGTTTTATGAAAGCCTATGACACACTGGTAATTAATATAATTGTAAACTCTATATGTTAACACTATATAAGGAATTACGGAGACTCTGATATTAGGCTTTACAAACCCAGGGAGAAACAGTTCGTTCCTAGACAGGAGCGAATATCACAGCTATTTACCTACCTTTTATGTAAATTAAGCATGATGGAATAAAAAATGGATGCCCCATTTACATACAGGGGAATGGGAAGCCCACACAGGTGGGGAAAAACATGACAGAGGGGAAAGTCAGATATGACTGGGAAGAAGGAAGACTGGTGAGAGAAACCATCTTGAACACAGCCTGTTCCTTGCTAAATTAAGTTTTAGACTTTTAGGTGCATGTTTTCACTTTTATTTGTAACCAACTTTGTAACCATCTTACTCTATTTATTTTATTTGACATCACTTAACCTATGTCCTTTCATTAATAAATGTGTTCCAGTTTTACTATAAACCAACTCAGTGTTGTGTTTGAAAGGGGTGTATTTACCCCAGTTAAGTTAATGATCATAAAACTTTATCAACTGGCATTTATTACATAACCCTCCTTTGTCTCTTTACTAATCAAGTGCCTTATGAGCTGCTGACTATCTTGCCCAGGATCAATGTCAGATTAACAGGCCTATAATTACCTGGGTCATCCCATTTACTCTTTTTAAATATTGGCACATTAGCTTTCTTTGTCTTCTGGAACTTCCCCAGTGTTCCAAGACATCGAAAAATCAATATTAATGGTTCAGCAAACGCCTCAGCCAAGTCTTTTAAAATTTGTGGATGTAAGTTATCTGGACTTGCTATATTATCAGCTTATTACTTAATTGTTATTATTATCATTATTATAATTAATGATTATCATTAAAATTATCATTCTAATTCTAGAATGTAGATAGTTAGTCACCATACATTACAAAGAACTAAACACAAATGATGAGACTTGACATTTTCCAAGTGAATATGTTTAAAGAAACTACTGAGTATTATTTACAATGATTTACAGTACCAGGTATATCAATATGTTATTCCTTTCCCTTTGCCTTTGTAATGTGCAGAGGGTAACCGCATAATCCATATTACTATTCTTACTAACCCCAGGTAATAAAAAGATGACTTTCCCACACCATCAATTCCAGTCTGAAAAGGTTCAGATGTATTACTCATGGCCAAAACATTTCTGTAAATGAGTCATATGTGATCTTCATAGAAAATCATAGAATCATAGAATATTAGAGTTGGAAGGGACCTCAGAGGGTCATCTAGTCCAACCCCCTGCTCAAAACAGGACTATCCTCATCCCGGCGAGGATTTGGTCAAGCCGCAGCTTAAAACCTCTAAAGATGGAGATGCCACCACCTCCCTAGGTAACCCATTCCAATGCTTCACCACCCTCCTAGTGAAAAACTTTTTCCTAATGTCCAACCTAGACCTCCCCCACTGCAACTTTAGACCATTGCTCCTTGTTCTGTCATCTGCCACCATTGAAAACAGCCTAGCTCCATCCTCCCTGGAACCCCCTTTAGGTAGTTAATGGCTGCTATCAAATCCCCTCTCATTCTTCTCTTCTGCAGACTAAACAGGCTTAGTTCTTTCAGCCTCTCCTCATAAGTCTTGTGCTCCAGTCCCCTTATCATTTTTGTTGCCCTCCGCATGTCCACATCCTTTTTGTAGTGGGGGGCCCAAAACTGGACACAATACTCCAAATGCGGCCTCACCAATGCCGAATAGAGGGGAATAATCACTTCCCGCGATCTGCTGGCAATGCTCTTACTAATAATTATTTTATAACAATACATTTCTCTATGGCAGGCCTGATTTCAGATCAAAATTTGCAAATCGTAAATTCAATATTCTAATCTAAATCTACATAGGTAGCTTGTAAAATTTCCCCCTGGATGACACATATAGGACAACTTAACTATTGGAGATAGAAGATAGAGGTTGAAGATAGAGGTAAAGCTTATATAAAATATTGGAAGTCCATTGGGTTTAATAAGCAATCACCCGCCCAATACAGAATCTGTATAAAAAATTAAATAAATTTTAAAGCACTGCAGTTCACGTGTCTATATTCAGATGGATAATATTTCTAGCACCTTATTAGAGTACAAACCTAATGGAAGCTGAGACAGAAAAGCATATTATGGTTTTCCTAGAGATGTTTCCTGAGGAGCATGGACTGTTTATTATGTTTGCTCAGAGCCTTGCATAATGGGGCCCCACTAGTTGTGGCCCTTGGGCACTACCACACTATAAATTTCTAATTTATTATTATATAAATATTAATGGAAAAATGTACAAGGAACTCAAGGTACTATTTACCATGAAGCCCCAAACAGCTTGGCCACCCTCTCAACAAGCTCATAAAAGCCCCTCCACATAACAACTTTGTAGGTGACTGGCAGAGCCAGGAAGTAGACACTCTATGTGGTATGCTTCCCATAAAAATGCATTGGATTTCTAAGCAGATGTACCATTAACTCTCCTCCATGGCTTCTACTATCTCTTCTATCCTTCCCCCAAAAGGGGAATACTATACAGCCACTAGAGACACAGCCAATAGCAGTATGACTCCCAAAGGAACAATGTCACTAAGGCAGAGGGTGCAAATGGGCAGCAATGCACAGAGGCTGACTCTTTGCAGATAACACAGAATCCACAGTGCTAAACCCAGAAATACCTGTAAATCCCTGAGGTCTGTGCAGTGACAGACCCATCCACACTGCTACACACCTATCCTCATTGAAATGAGAATGTGCCAGATTTTCTGGTTACTTTTCCCCTTCTTCTGATGTTTACAATGGGAAGGAAGCATATAGACCTTGAAGAAAAATGAAGCTTGGATTGTTTCATACATTATTATTTACAAACCCTGCCAAAGATAACACTCTTCATAAAAACAACACATGCCTGGTCACTGTTTTGCATACTGTCCAAAGAAAGCAGAAATGGGATCATCTTTATGAGACATTTTTAGAATGCATGAGGAAGTTAGTGGGAGTAAGGGACTATGTACAAAGAGTATGACTGGGGCCTGTAAAAGTGTAATATGTTCATTTCACAGCACATAGCATTTTTTCAACTTACCACATCCTTGGGAGGAGGCTCCACTTCCTTCTTTACTTTTTTACCCATTCTAAAAACAAACAAAAAACTGAAAGTAGTTTATAAACAAACAAGTGATGTTCTGTGTCTTAGGACCTAGTTCACTGGAGATGCTGTACAGAAGCTTTTAGGACAGGCTCTCTCACCTGTTTGGCCCATCTAGTCAGCGTAGACAAATCTTAGAGGACTCATTTGCACAGAGCAACACAAATGTTGAGACCTGACATTTTCCAAGTGAATAAGTTGGACCCACAATAAGTGGGACCTTGCACACACACATCCATCCTTTGTTTCATTCTCTTATCACCATACTTGTGATACCAAAGCTACATAAAGACAAGTGAGGGATTTTATATTTTAGTCAATTGTTAGCTAAGAGAAATAGCAACACCAGAAATCAAGTAATAGTGAGAAGTGCACTTTCTGCCAATTTCCACTGCCCATGACCCTGGACTAAAAAAAACTGTATTTCAGTTTTCAGTATATGCAAAGTTCAATCAACTTTCCTCAGTTCCTTCTCATGTGCTTACTCAGTAGCTTTTTATAGCCTGTAAAATAGTTTCCTACTGGTTTATATAGTAAGGCCTTTTAAAGGTTAGAATGAAAGGAAATGCAACACATCTAACTGAAAAAGAATACACCCCAGTACTTTAATGATCTATTTTTTATTCTCCATTGTTTTAATACTATTTTAAAAGCTTAGAAATAAATATATTTTAATTAAATATTTAGAAGACAGACACCTTTCCAGTCAGATTATAACTTTAATTGTGGCCAAATTCTGGGTCTAAATTACTTAACAGTATGCCCCTTTTAAAGATGGTATTCTATATTAATTAAAAAGCAAGTGAATATCACCAATTTTAATTTGTAGAACCTCGTAAAGGATCTTTTAACCAGAGCAGTGCAAAAAATCACTCTCTCATTCTACAAACTGTTACCTTCACAAGGCCTATAATTTTCCATTTAAGTTACTTCAGATCAAAAGAAGTAGGGGCATAAAAGGGGCTTTTAATAATTTAGTCAGTATAAGAGTAGTATTCTATGTCAACTGGCATTTTTATACGAAGGAGTGACACACAGTGTAAGTGGATTTTCAATGCATCATTCCCCAGTAAACTTGAGGATTAAGTGAGTATACACAAATAGTTTTCCTTTCCACAAATTCCTACAAGAGTGATGGATGACAAGTGAACTGTAAGGAAAATAGTCTGTAAATCTTAGCTGGAAAAATGTGAAAATGTCCATTGAAATTTGCAATGTTCAAAGACATTCTCAAATCCTACTAACTGTTCCTGTGCAGTACCAGATGTCTTCTTCTGATACCAGACCCAAACATGTCAGTTTGTATCCATTTAAAAACAAAAACATACACTGTAGTGGGATCAGGTATTCGCATAAAGTACTCACTGGCTCCTTCCCTTCCCCCACTTTCTAAAATTTAAATGACAGAAGGAACACCCTAAAACCCTGCAAGTGCTAAGCAGTAGTGAGCTGTGAGACAAAGCAAAGGAATAAATAAGAAGCACTGCCAGATGTGGAACTTACCTCTTTGTCAAGAAATCAGAGGTCTGTTCTGGGGGCAATTACTTCATATGGTGAGGGATAGAGAAAGAAGGATGTAAGGATATCTTCTGAACAGTTATTTATTGCTTGATCCACTTCTGGAGCTGACAGTGCCCTGCTGTCGGAGAGCTTGCAGCTGTGCTACTGCAGCCTTTGCCACCAGCTTCAAGTTTTTCCTAAGAAGGACCCAGAACTGTATTCTTTTTCTTCAACATATTAATTATTTTGACTTAATTGAAACTAAAACTAATTAGATTTAAAAAATCTTGCTATTTCTTCTACATTATAGAAATCCAACCCTTGCTTTCTGTCCCAACAGCTAAAACGCTTGTCATCTCCTGCTTTGATTACTACAGCTCAGCCTACCATAACAAGTTTAATCTTCACTCCTTTACCACAAAGGCCCTGTATAACTAACTCTTCCCCAGCCTACATCTCAGATCTCATTTCTTATTGCTCCATCAGTGATGCCAGCCCTGCAACTCCCTTCACGCATCATTGAGCTTCCTTCCTTTATGTCCCCTATGCATGAACTAACCTCCCACATCGGAAACACCAAGCCCTCATTCAAACCTTCCTAAAGCTCACCTCTTCCATGAGGCTCACTAACACTATCTATATGTTCCAACATTACGTAATGGAAGAAAAAAATATATTGTATCTAATTTACATCTAGGTCACTGAAGTTTTATGGTGGTGTACAAAATAAATGAGACCCACCATGGGTGGCCTGTGCGCCCCCCCCCTTCAGGGAGGCTAGCCCCCTACCCTACCTCTTCCTCCTGAGGCCCTACCCCCACTCTACCCCCCACTGTTACCAGCACAGCCCCGAACCCTGGCCAGCCCGCCAGCGTCTGGTGCAGCCCTGATCCCAAGATGGCGCCCGGAGCAACCCTGGACTCCGAAACCCCAGCTGGCACCCAGGGCAGCCCTGAACCTGCACCTGAACAGCCCCAAACCCCGGCCAGTCTGCTGATTCCTGGAGCAGCCCTGGCTGGCCCACTGGTGCTCAGAGCAGTGTAGAGGAGCCCTGAGCCCAGCTGGCCAGAGGAGCTCTGAATCCTCCTGCAGCCCAGCCCCCCAGCCTCCATTACCTACCACTCACGGTGGGTGGCACAGAGAAATTGCCATATTGGATCAGAACAGGTCCATAGAATCCAGTATCCTGCTTCTGACAGCGGCATGTACCAAATACTTCAGAGGAATTTGCATGAAACCTGCCCTCAAATCATTCTTCCTAACCTGCATCTGTTAGTGGTTTGATAATTCCTTGAAGCATGAGGGTTTACACCTCTAAGAATATTTTTTTATCCTAACACAACTGCGGATGTTCTTATTATCTGTAAAAATGTTTAATCCCTTTTTTAATTCTGTTTTTAGCCTTCATGATATGCTGTGGCAACTAGCTCCACAAATCAAGTATGCATTATGTAAACATGATTTTATTAGTTTTACATTTGTTGCTTTTCAATTTCATAGACCATCCCCTCTTCTTATATTATAAGACTGGGTAAATAGATTTACTCGATTTATCATTTCTATACTATTCATCTTATTTATATCCTTCTTTACTGTTATCTCTGAATTGCCATCTCTCAAAACAGGCCTTCCTCATTCAAAAATCTCTTCATATAGCAGTCTTTCCAGGCCTTTAATCATATTTGTTGCTTGTCTCTGGTCCCCTTCAATGTCTGTTACATCTTTTTCAGATGTGATGATCAGAAATGAATACACAATTCCAGGTTACTTCATACTAATGATTTATAACATGGTATTATAAAATTTTAGGGTCTATATAGTTTCTTGAGTAGGGGTTTTCATCGAGCTGTCTGCAAGGTTATCCAGGTCATTTCCCTGAGTGGTTACAGTTAATTTAGAACCCATTAATGCAAAGTTCTAAGTATTCCTTCCAATATACATTAACTTGCGTTTGTCAACAATGGTTTTCATACGCCATAATGCAGCTGTTCATCTAGCTTTGATATGTCACTCAGGAGTTCCTCACAATCTTCTTAAATCTTGATTAAACTAAATAATTTTGTCTCATCTGCAAATTTTGCCACCTCACTGTTCTCTCCCTTTTCCAAATCATTAACGAACATATTAAATAAACCAGACCTAGTATATATCCTTGGAGAATCCAAGCTGTGACAATCTGAATGAGGGAGATTTATTCAAATTATGTGTGAGATTTTAAATGTCACACTGAGACACACAGCAAAATCCCTCATCCCAAGGGGGAGAGACTTGACGAAGAACTGCTTTAATATTAATCTAAAATAAGTGAGACATGGCAGTTATGCAATCATTTTCTGTACATTAGCAGCAGGATACATTTCATACTCAAGCCAAGGACAGTCTGCCTCACAAGCAAACGATTTTAAAGGGCCATATAAATTAGAGGTTCCTAACTTTTCAGGCAGCTGTGCCAGTTTACTAAACTAAGATCCTGATTGTAACACCCCGTGCCTCTTGATTCCCATTTCAATTGTGTGCACTCTCACACCAGTTCAAAAGACTTGTTTTGGGGGTGCCTTGACCCTTGATTTTTGAATGCCTGGAGCTGGCAGTACTGTGCTCCAGTCCCATGACCACAAGCGGGGGGTGGGAAAAAGAGAGGCGGGAGGGAGCAGAGTAGCCCCAATGAACGGGAAGCCGGCGAGGACTCCAGAGGGCTCTGCTGGAGCCGGATAAAGTCAAGAGACGAAACCCGCACTGCCTTCGGCGGGATCTAGCGAGAGCCGTCTCGAGCACCGGCCAGTCACACAGCCCCAAGTACCAGCCCCGCCCACCTCGACCAGTGGCTGGGAACTACTCCTGAGCCTGGAAACCGGTCCGGTTCGGGGACGGCAACACCCCCGAGCCCCTGTCTGTGCGCGCAGACAGACAGACAGACACTACAGCCCCCACCCCACGAGCGTTGACGGCCCCTCGCCACCACCCCGACAGACTGACCGACACCCCCCCCCACACGTTCCCCGGCCCGGCGGGGAACCGGCCACTCACCCGCGGCGAGGGCGGCCCAGCGCCCGCAGCCCGCTCCCGTCCCCGCCCCGCTGTTGTTTCCCGGGTTGCTAGGGAACGCCGAACGTGCCTGCGGCGCTGTGCGGGGGGCGGCTGTGCTGGGGGGGGGGTTGTGACGCATGCGCACACGACACGGGCGGGGGCGGGTTAGACTCTCCCGCGCCGCGGCGGGGACTGTGGTTGCCCGGCGGCTGCTCCGCTGAGGTAGCTCGCGCCGCCGGGGGCGGTTCAGCCTCCCGCAAGGGCGCTGTGAGCCCGGGGGACGGGGGCGAATCGCAGCCCTGCGACGGCCCCTTTGTGACTCGAAGGGGCTCGGCTCCCTGCCCCGCCTAGCGCGGGCCGGCGGGGCTGAGCGTGCGGGGCCGCGGGGGCGGCGCTGCTCCCGGGGCACAGCGGAGGGGGCTGGGCAGGAGCTGCAGGGAACGTGCGGGGGGGCGGCAGGGGAAGGAGCAGGGCTGGGAGCAAAACCAGGGTTGGGGGAAGGGGGCGGGAGTTCCCGGGTGGGGTGAGCCTGCTGCAGCGCGTCGGGGGCCGAGGGGTTCCCCATCCCCCGGGACGGTGCCGTAGCTCCGCACCTACTGCCCGGGTGTGCTGGGAAAGGCACAGTGCACCCCAAAGCCTGCCCACGGCAGCGCTTCCCGATCCAATGTGATGCATTGAGCTGTCACAGAAGACTTGGTTCAGTTACATGTGCCCCGCACTCCCCCCCCCCCCAAATTAAAATGGTCAGTATTTAAAATGTTCCCGTATCAGTTTACATGTCTGTATAAAGCCTCATCGCGCTTCACATACTCGTCTTTGCAGCTGTGTGGTTGCCTGAGCTGGACCCGCCTGTTTCTTGAAATCCACTGTAAATGGAGTTTCATTCCTTTAAATTATTTACTTTTTAAACTGTAATTTTTATTATTCTTCGTTCACTTCATCGTTTACCTGTGTTAAGGCTGTATAGATGGATGTCATTGTGCTATTTAATTGATACTTCCATGGCAAATAATCATTGAAAATGTTAATAGTTGCTAGAAGCTTCAGTGTTTTTAGTATACCACTTCCTGTTTGTATTCAGGTATATTAGCTTTAAATTCTATTTTGGGGGTGTTTTTCATATTTTATGTACACATTTATTCTTTGGTCTCATATGACATTAAGGTTGACTGATTTTTCTGTTTTGGTGTCAAAACTTCTTCAGTTTCCTTTGATCCACCAACAGTGATTGCCTTTGTCAACGGTTATTTTGTCTCTCTTGTCAGCACTCTAGTGCTTTTTCTTGTGTCACCACTTGTGTGTAGAACTTGGTTCCCAGATATTCACCACAGGCCAGATTTGTAAAGCACCTGGAGGCTTTTGAAAATCCCACTAGTTGCCTAAATACCTTTAAAAATCTGGCCTGAAGGCCACTATACTATCTTGTGTGAAATCTTTCTCAAAGGCAAATTTCTACTGTATTTTGTAATAAATACAAGTATACAATCCCAAGATAGATTGACAATCACAAGTATTAAAAAATCATGAATTATACCTAAAAGTCCTGCAATTAAAATACATAAATATATTTGGGGTTCTTTTAATTTTTCTTTTTGTTTCTCAATCTTTAGGGCATGCTAGCTTTATATTTTTGCTATTACCTCTCCCAAAGAATCCATATATTTTAAGTGGTTATACATTCCTATAACATGCAATACTGTTTTTGACTTCCAGTAACATGGTTCCGCAACCCTTTGTAATTGAAAACTTACTAAAAATCCTTCTTTCTGCAAATAATTCCTCATCCTGCAAACACTGAAGTGTACACTCTTCTCTAGCTTCATTTGTTGCATAAATAAATATTGATTTTTCTACTGAACTGTTTTTACTTCTAACTGAATATTTTAATTTCATAGCCTTTTATATATGCTACATATTTTGTTATGATATATTTCAATGATGTTCTTCATTCTGACAAGTGTTCTGTTCTGTACTGCCAAAATCAAAGATTTTTAAAAAATGAATTATCCTGTTGCTCTTTTGCATTGGTTGCCATTTGGTGAAACCAAAGTGCCTTGTCTCCACTATATTTTTACAGGGCAATTGACTCAGATGTTAAATGAACCATTATTCATAGCTTGACAACGGATTGTGGCTAACACTGCTCCTTCGCCATATGATGTATTTGTGTCTGAATGTTTGTAGGCCCCCCGTTTGTGTAGATGTCATGGGAAACCATTCAATTTCCCTTATTCCTTTTCCTTATTAAGGGCTTGTCTCGAGGAGTGGCACTGATGGTGTGACGTTAATGCACATGTGTTACAACGCCATACACCCCTGTGAGGATACCTTCCTTCAAGAATAAGGTGGCCTTAATTTTGTCAATAGCAGCTAGGGCAACTGTAGAAGATTTCAGGAATCGTTCACTGACACACTATTAACATTATGTCTTTGACTCATTTTGAACACTTTAAAAATTTTGTATAGTCCAAGTGTATCCCGTTTGATATTTTAAGTCCAAAGAGAAGGAGTGATGTTGTGCAGCACTCATCTTAACTTTTTCTGTAGAAAAGCCTTTTGACTGTTTAATAGTTATCAATTTTGGAGTGACAAAATTTCAATAAATGATTTAAGAGTAAAATTTAAGGTGAGCTCACTCCTTTCTGTCCTGAGCTGTACGGACATGTCTCATGGGGAGGAAAATGAAGGCATGATAATGTCACGGTAGAGCTTGCTATGCACACAGAGGGTGTTGGCCTAGCTGTCCAATAATCCTATTTATAACCAATAAGGCTTAGTGAGTATGATATATTGTAGTTAGTTTTAGTTTTGTATTCAACTAGTATATCTATAGAAAACCCTGCACATTAAACCTTATTGATCTGCAAATAGGGCATACTGTATCTCACTGGTATTTGCACTGATCACTAAGTGTCCAGTATCAACATTATCCAAGTCATTAATGAAAATATTGAATAGTACCAGAATCAAGACTGACCCCTGTAGCAGCTTGCTGGATGCTCCCTCTTAATTTAACAGTGAACCATTGAGTATTTACTCTCTGAATACAGACTTTCAACCAGTTGTGCACCACTTAGTAATTTAATCTAGGCCAAATTTCTCTAGTTTGTTTATGAGAATATCATGTGGGATTGTTTCAAGGCCTTACTAAAATCAAGATACTACATCTACTGCTTTCTCCACAGCCACTAGCTCAGTAACCCTGACAAAGAAGGAAATTAGGTTGGTTTGGCATGATTTGTTCTTGACAAATCCATGCTGGCTATTCCTTATAACCTTGTTATCTTCTAGGTGCTTACAAATTGATAGTTTGTTCCAGTATCTTTCCATTTTTCAAAAGAAGGCTGACTGGTCTATAATTCCAGGATCCTCTTTGCTCTCCTTTTTAAAGAAACGTTTGCAGTTCTCTGGGGCCTTATCTGTCCTCCAGGAGTTCTTGAAGATAATTGCTAATGGTCTCGAGATTGCTTCAGTTAGTTCCTTAAGTACCACAGAATGAATTTAATCAGGCCCTGCTTACTTATACATATCTTTAACCTGTTCTTTCCCTATTTGGCTTATGTTCCTTCTGCTTTGTTGTTAATATTAATTGTGTTGGTTTTCTGGTCACCATTAGCCTTTATAGTGAAGACTAAAGCAAAATAGGCATTAAACTCTTCAGCCTTTTTGGTGTCATCATTTATTAGCTCTCCTTCCCCATTAAGTATAGGAACATCACTTTCCTTCATCACGGCCTCAGCTGTTCTGGCAAACTATTCATCGCCTTAGGAGGAGTCAGTGGGACATTGCCCAGGCTGTTCTCAGGAAGGGCATTGACTGTGACTGAGAAGACTATTGAGAGGTGGAAGGAGTACTTTGAGGAACTCCTCAACCAGGTGGACATGCCCTCCTTTCAGGAGGCAGTGCTGAAAACCCCCAGTGTGATAGGATCTATTTCTGTTGATGAGGTTTGCTGCAGCAGTAAAGTGCTTTCATAGTGGTAAGGCAGCAGGGATGGATAAGATTCACCCAGAGATGTTGAAATCACTGGACAAATCAAGGTATTGTGGTTAATGCACCTCTTCAATGTTGCATGGAAGACAGGTGCAGTACCTTGGGATCGGCAAGCAGGGATAGTGGTCCTGATCTTTAAGAAAGGAGATGAGAGGGTGTGTTCCAACTACATGGGGATCACACTTTTCAGCCTCCTCCGCAAAGCGTATGCCAGTGTGTTGGACATGGCTATGCTCGTTAGTTGAACCTTTGATTCAGGAGGAACAATGGACATGGAACAATGCATCAGCTTTTTGCTCTCTCACAGATACTTGAGGGGTTGTGGGAATTTACTAACCTGGTCTACCTTTGTTTTACCTGGAGTAAGGCTTATGACTGCGTTCTCCGAGATGTCCTGTGGGAAGTGCTACAGGAGTATGAGGTGTCAGTACTGCTGCTGTGTGCAATCCTGTCCCTCTATTCCTTGAGTGAGAGTTGTGTCCATGTTCTTGGCATTAAGTAGAGACATTCAAGGTGGGGATTGGACTCCGCCAAGGGTGCATCCTGTCCCCACTCTGGTTTGTGATCTTCGTGGACAGCATATCAAGGCACAGTCATTTTGGGGAGTGTGTCCAGTACGGGGACTTGGAGGTGGCATCTCTGCTATTTGCAGATGATGATGTCCTTGCTTCTTCAGTGTGTGATCTCCAACATGCACTTGAATGCTTTAATGCCAAGTGTGAAGCAGCTGGGCTGAGAATCAACCGCTCCAAATCAGAGCTCATGGTTCTTTCCTGGAAGAAAGGGGAGTGTTCCCTTCAGGTGAAGGGGGACTAGCTTCTCTTAATAGAAGAGTTTAAGCATCTAGGGGTCTTGTTCACAAGTGATGGTAAATGGAAGCATGAGACTGACTGGGATTATGTGGCGGCGATGATGCGGGCACTATACCAATCCATGGTGGTGAAATTTTTGGATAAAGCTCTTGGTTTACAGTTTAATTCCCATCCTCATCTATGGTCATGAACTTTGGGGTAATGACCAAAAGGACAAGATCCATGGGTACAAGTGGCAGAAATGAGTTTTTTCCGGAGAGTGGCTGGGCTGACTCTCCGAGATAAAGTGAGGGGCTCGGCAACTCGGGAAAGCCTCAGAATAGAGCCGATACTCCTCTGAATTAAGAGGAGACAGCTGAGGTAGTTTAGGCACCTGATAAGGATGCCCTGGTAGTTTCCTTTGGAACTATACTGGGCACATCCCACTTGGAAGAGGCCTCGAGGCTGGTTTAGGATATGCTGGAGGGATTATATCTTCCAGCTGGCCTGGGAATCCCCCAGGAGGAGTAGCAATCTTGTGGAAGAAAAGGAGGTCTGGTCCTCCCTGCTCTCCATGCTGCTGCTGCTGCAACCCTCACAGGGAAAAGCGGCATAAAGGGAAAGAAGAGGACTTTCCATTATCTTTCCCTTGCTCTTAATATATTTAAAGAACTTTTGATTGCTTTTATGTTTTTTGCTAGGTGTAAATCATTTTATTTATGCCTTAGCCTTTTTGATTTTGTTCTTATTCCCTTTGTGCTATTATTTTGTACTCATTAACAATTTATCCATGTTTCCACTTTCTGTAGGATTCCTTTTTGATTTTCAGGTTATTAAAGAGTTCCTGAGGGACCTATATTGGCATCTTACTATTCTTCCTCTCGTTTGTTTACTTCGGAATAGTTTGCAGTTAAGCTTTTTCTGTTGTCTGCTTGAGAAACTGCCAGCTTTCCTGAACTCCATTATCCCTTAGATTTTCTTCCCATGGGACTTTACCTACCAGTTCTCTGAGTTGTTAGTCTACTTTTTTTAAGTCTGTTATCCTTGGTCTACTGCTCTCACTGCTTCCTTTCCTTAGAATCATGAAATCTATCACTTCATGATCACTGTCACCCAAATTGCTTTCCACCTTCAGATTCACTACCTATTCCTCCCTCTTAGTCAGAATCAAGTCTAATTGCTGTCCCCCTGGTTACTTCACTTTCTGAAGCAAAAAATTGTCCTGAATGCATTCCAAGGACTTAACAGAAATTTTGTGTTTTGCTGTGTTACTTTTCCAACAGATGTGTGGGTAGTTAAAGTTCCCAGTTACTACTAGGTCTTGTGTTTTGGATATTTATGTTATTTATTCATGAACACACTGAAGCCTGAACCTCCACTTCCTTGCATCTTGTATAATCATTTGCACCTATAAGCAGTCAATGTAAAATGCTTCCACCTGGATTTGGTAGCGTTTTACACTCACCAGACTCACCAGCCTGCTTGGGCAGTTTTGCACTGCTCTGATTCTATGAGCTGTAAACCCAGAGTAACCAGCCAATTAAACTGGGCTGATGGCAGCTTTGTGTTATCAGGATGACACAAAGCAGCTAGAGCCCACCTGTGAATCTGGCCTGATTCAGCAGTTTTTCTCCAGTTTTATGCCAGTGTGACTCCACTGAAATCAAGGGTTACACCAATGTAAAACTAGAGTAATGCAGTGGTGAATCAGGTTCAATACTTTGATTCAGTCATTGAAATCAGTGACATAGGGTATGTCTACACTGGAAAAAAAATGCCCATGCCAGATGACTCAGGCTTGCAGAGCTTGGGCTGTGGGGCTGTTTAATTGCAGTGTAGACTTCCGGACTCAGGCTGGGGTGGGCGGATCCCAGAGCTTGGGCTATCCTGCCATTAAACAGCCTCTCAGCCTGAGCTCTGCGAGCTCGAGTCAGCTGGCACGGGCAAGCTCTGGGTTTTTAATTGCAATGTAGACATACCCACAGTGGCCCAGTCTCTGCACTTCCAAAACACCTGATACATACATGATGTGAAATCCTATTCCTATTGAAGTCGAGCAAAACTCCTGTTCAGTTTAGTGGGGCCAGGATTTAACCATAGAGTCAGGTTTGTGCTTGGTATAATACCACTGAAACCAATGGAGTTACACTTGTGATTAAATTGGCTCAAGACCAGTGCTTAATTTTTGCCAGGGCTGAGCCCCGGCACCTCTAGGCTTGGCAGTTCATAGCCCAGGTACCTCTGGGCTTGCCACATCAATTATGAAAGTAAAAAAAAATTGCAAGGGCCCCAGCATCTAATTGCTTTAGGCCCAGCACCTCTTTCTTTACCAATTAAGCACTGCTTAAGACATGCCAATTGCCAGTTCTCATTTGTTTTTCAGTGTCACGAATCAGATGTCCCTTCATTCCTGTCCATTACAAAAGAAACATACTCCATCTATTACACCTCAGCATGGTAATCGACAAAGTGATGCTATACAGATTGTCCTGCTGTTTGGGGGATGATAATCTCGTTTGCCTCTTAGGTTTGTTGTTCAAATGAATATAAAGGGCCAAATCCTGAGAGGTGCTAAGAACCTGCAATTCCAGAACCTCTCAGGATTTGGTTCTAGATAATCTAATACCAGAAAGTGGATAACTTCAGTGTTTTGTTTATAGATTTAATAATTTCTAGTAGTATCACTATAAATTAATTATCTTAATATTAATTATACTAATTATGTGTTACAACTGGTGATGTTTTTTATTCTATGTTTAATTAACCTGTGGAAATTACTGGCAAAATACATTACCAGGCAAAGAACTTAATAGGATTCAAAGAGTCATTTATATTAATAATAATAATAGCCATAATTACACTAACCAGAATAAAAATGACTGAGGTTAGGAAGAAATTTCCTCCATGGGTATGTTATGGTGTTTACACCTTCCTCTGAAGCAGCTGGAAGCAGCCACTAGTCCAAAGAGAGGATACTGGACTAGAAGACCCAATGGTCTGATCCAAAAAAACCCAATGTGTTTTTGTTCCTTTGTGTTTTTGATGCCATAGAGTATTTGCAGCATAAACTACCAGTAGGTGATGTCCTATGCACTGCTGGTAAATATGTTAATTAAACTCTTATAAATGAGTCTGACATTTTAAACATGGAAACCAGTAAAACAATTATATGAGAGGGATTTTAATTTGTTCCCAAGGAAGGGCACAAACATTCTTAAAAGAAAATTCAGAATGATCACCATTTTGCTTCAAAACCCATTTAATATCTACCAGCAAATCTAATACTAGAAAACCAAATTAGGATGACAAATCAGAACCATTTATATAGTCTGCATCTCAGTAGAATAGACAAAGGAGATCATACTGAACTTCTGGGGCCAGATGCTGCACTCACTTACACTTCATGAAATTCTCTAACTATATCAGAATGGGGAATTGAAGATCCAGATTGTCAGGAAAACAAGTTGAATGAGTTTCCAAGAACTTGGGAGAGGCAAAGGACATAATCCACTTTAAAAACCTCTGTGGACAATCCTGTGTAGATCTATATCATCCTGTACAGAACTTAGATACTGCAGCGATGAGCGTGATAGAAATGAAATAAATAAACTAGATTATTGAATTACCATAGCAACTACTTTTCTTATTTTCAGGGCTGGGCAGTCGTTTTTTCTTAAAGAGACAAGGTGGGTGAGGTAATATCTTTTACTGGACCTACCTCTGTTGGTGAAAAAGACAAGCTTTATAGTTTACACAGAGCTATTTATTATTATTTTTTATTATATCTTATGGATATTTGTAATCTTATTTAGTCATCTTCAACTTGTTTATTTAATTTCCAGTTTGTTTATTTAATCAGTAATTTCTTTAATAATTAATCACAAGCTGTAAAGGATTCTGATAGCATGGTGACCATGTGAATGGAGATGGAATGTTTCTATGTTTCTGTGTGTTCTGAGAACAATGGGCCTCACCATACTCCCAAAGCTCCAAGCACCCTCTACAGGAATAAGAACAGGTGTGAGAGGGGATCAACCCCCTCCACAGCAGCCTCCTCCCTTACTACAGACTTTGGAAGGACACTTTTCAAGTGTGAAGAATCTGCAGAGGTGAGGCCACATGGGCAATGGGGAACTGAGACAATGGTGATTGGTCTGGAGATAGAAGTACCTTGCATACACCACATAGGCACAGAAGAGAGGCCCTCCAGAAAGTTAATGCAATCCAAGGCTGTTATGCAGTGCCCATGCTCCATGTTTGGGAATTTTGCAGAGATTTTCTTTCTCTTATTTATATCCCTCTGTATGTTTGCAACAGGAAGGGGCAATAAGACTCACTATGATGTGCATATGCACTTTTCAAAAGTGTTTTAGTGATTTTTTATATACATTTGCCTGGACAGTGCAAAACATTTCAAGAAAAATATTTTTAATTGAACTGTGTATAAAGATCCTTGCAAGGAGTTTTTAAAGTAGCAAAGAACTAATAAGTCTGTTAAAGGAGAGAAGTAGGGACTAAAGATAGTGTGCAGAAGATTTACAATAATTAATTAAAATTCACACCTGTGACTTATATTTGTGATTGACAGAAATTTTGTATTTAGGATTAATTTATTCTGAGTCTTAAGTATTTAAAGCAACATAAATAGTACAAAATATATTAGAAAACAGAAGAAGATTCCAGGTCTACAAGTAAGGGACATTTCTAGAGAGGAAAGACTTTAACATAGGTAATAATGTATTTGTTCACGATACATTTTAATAGAATTCCTTTTGATGATCTAAGCTTGGACAAAGCTACAATATAATTTGCATACATTCTAAGAATGGCCACAAATAACCAGAGCCAAACATCCTGCCAAATTTGATTAAATTCAGGCATCTGTGAAACAAATCAAGTGTGACTTAAAAACAAACTTTGAAATGAAAATTGTGGGGCAACATATTTGATATTTGATTTTGAAAGGATTTTTTAAATGCGTAGGCTACTACTAAACCAAACCTCAAAGCATTTGAAGAATGTTAAGTCTTAGAAAATTTGCATGTTAGGTTTATGAAATTATGTTTCTAAATATACTCAGAGCACAGAGCCAAGGGAGCCATTTTTCATTTCCTGAACCATCAGTACTAGAATTATTTGCTGGATGGTGTGTCTGAAATAATTCTCTCATATTTTTGTGAGACATCTGAGACATTAAGTATATTCTTAAAGCATATTTTATGCTTTTTAAGAACATACTTGCTGACATTTTGTATAAACAATCCGCTCATTTACTTGTTTTATATCAGTCCAAAAAGATTGTTAAAAGGAATTTTTCTATTTTGACAGGAAGAAGCTGATTTACGGAATAATGAATTCTTCAAGTAGTGTCCCTATGGATGCTCTACTGTAGATGTGTCTCCGTTCCTGTGCTGCTGATCAGAGAACTTCCGTAGCAGTGTCCATTGAGCCTGCATATGCGCTGTCTTTCTTGTTCAGTATCCTCGGCACCGCCAGCACTGAGATCACCTGGTACCCATGCCTCATGGTGACTGTTGGTGTCTGATACTATTGATAGGCCCATGGACCCTTTGGGAATGAGCACCGAAACTCCAGTACAGAAAGAGAAGCTCAAATGCCCTAAGGTGCTCCCCGTACACAAGCTGATGTCAGAACTGTCAGCAGCATCAGCCCATCTAGCACCAAAGAGATCAGTAGAGGCGAGGTCTCTATTCCTTCTCTCCCCAGCCCACCCCGCCAGGCACACTGCCATCGATGCTAGGATGCTCAGTACTGGCTGAATTCCATCAGGCTGGGGACATGGCTATACCAGAAGCACCTGACTCTCTGCCCCTCGGTACCAAGATCATGGCACTGAGCCAAGGCTGACCAAGGGGTATTTCCCCACAATCGTACCATGCCCCTCTGTTGTCAAGTGAGAGATCGAACTGTGAACCAGAAGGAGTTTCTCAATATTCTTCCCAAGATCCATATGGGACCCAATATCATTGGGGTCTAGGCACTGCCACCATCTTGATACAACCACCCGTGGGCACTTCCACCAGGCCCTATGCCACTGCAGTGGCCGTACTAGAACCTCTTGGCAGCGCCCCGAGAGCCTGCCTCGGGCACTGAGCATCACCTGGGAACCTTCGAGGCAGGCTCTCTCGGCCGCAGCATCACGGGCCTCAGAACCTCAAGAAGTGGAGGAACAGGAGGTAGACAGAAGAGAACATAACACCCAAGGCCATATCCTCATCTTCCCCAGACCAAGCAGTCATGCTGTCACCTCCTTCCATGATGGGCAACGTCCACTTGTTCCGAGAGTGGGTGAAAAGAATGGCTGACACCCTCCACATCCCATTGAAGGAGGTTAAAGATACACACCACCATGCTTCATTTGCCTCCAAAATCACACTCCCAATTAACAAGGCCATCCTAGACCCAGCTAAGTTGGTGTGGCAAACCCCGGCTTCGGTGGCCCAGGCATGCAAGTGGGTGGACAAAAATATTATGTCCCCATGGAAGAATCAGAGTTCCTGTTCACCCACCTGCAGCCAATTCTATTGTGGTGGATGCTGTAAACTCTTGTGATCGACAGCACCACTCTAGGACAATACCCTATGTCAGAGACGGAAAGCACCTTAATCTCTTTGGTATGAAGGTGTACTCCTCGTCCACCTTACTGTTTCAAACTGCTAACTACCAGGCAAAGCATAACTACATGAATTACAAGAAATTAGTTGACTTTATTGATAAATTGCCACAGAGCTCCCAGAACGCCTTCAAGGACATTATTCAGGAAGGGCAGATGGTAGCAAAATATCTTTGCAATTGGCACTTGATGCCACCAACACAGCTGACAGTACCATCTCCACAGCAGTGTGACAAGACGGGCTTTGTGGCTTCACCTGTCGGGACTCCTGAAGGAGGTGCAGACCACAGTGGACGACTTGCCCTTGGAGGGCGTCAAGCTCTTTTCTGAGAAGATCAACACCTCCCTCCATGCCTTGAAGGATTCTAGAGCCACTCTCAGGTTACTGGGAATCTATTCACTGGGAATCTATACACTAGGACAATTCCTGTCACGATGGCACTATGAGCCCCAAAGGGAAAAAGGGAAATTCCTAAATGGAAGCCTTCAGGCTCCCTGTCCTCGACTCAACCACCTTCCCCAAGCAGCGCTTTTGATGGGCAGGTTGAGGCGCTGCGAGACCTCTCCCTATTACTACCTGTGCCCATGCACCCATTTGGCTACCATTTGACAGCATTCCACAGCGCCTTGGAGTGCATAACACTGGACAGATGGGTCATAGAGATCATCAGATCCGGTGATTCCATCCTCTTCACAACACCCTTCCCCATCCCTGTTCAGGTACCTTTCTCATGAGAGTCAGCTTCGGCAGGAAATAAATCACCTTCTGCAGTTAGGAGCCAAAGAACCAGTACATCAACATCTACAAGCAAGGGGTTCTACTCTTGTTACTTCCTAATAACCAAAAGGAAGGGAGGTTGGAGACCCATCCTGGACCTCAGAGCTCTCAAGTTCATCAAATCTCAGAAGTTCAAGATGGTCACCTTATTGATGATCATTCCATCATTAGAACAGGGAGATTGGTTTTCGACTATTGACCTACAAGATGCATATTTTCACATTTCAATACTGCCGGCTCACAGATATTTTCTCAGGTTCACTTTGGGACACGACCCCTACCAATATAGAATCCTCCCCTTCAGACTTTCATTGGCCCTGAGAGTATTTTCCAAAGATGGTGGCCGCTCATTTACAATCACAATGGATAATAATCTACCCTTAACTGGATGATTGTCTCCTCAAAGCCTGGTGCTTCAGGAGGCTCTTTGAGCCACCAAGGACATGATCTGTTTGTTCACGGAACTGGGCCTACAGATCAATTCCCAGAAGTCAGCCCTCACACCAGTGAAATTCATAGGGGCCGACTTAGATACGCTACAGGCCAAAGCCTTCCTAACTGAAGACAGGTTTCTATCCCTGGTCTTCCTTATAGACACAGCTCAGTGCAGTCCCCAGGTGCCAGCCAGAATCTGCCTCCTGCACCTGAGGCATATGGCAGCAAGCATGCACAGCAGTGATTCCATACACCAGACTTCACATGCAGTGTCTGCAGCTGTGGTTGTTGGGTTTACAGACCAAACAGAGACAGTCTGGACAAACCTCTGTCACTGCCCACCAGGATCAAGAACTCTCTGGACTAGTGGAAGACCCTGGCCAATGCCTGCAAAGAGATCCCTTTTTTCAGGTGCCACTTTTGTCATCCCTCTTTGGATGGGGCGTTCATTTAAATGGTCTCACAATGAATGGCAAATGGTCACCTGCAGACATCTCTCTCCACATCAATATCCTTGAACTGAGAGCAGTCAGGAACGCCTGTGCCCATTTCCTCCCCTTGTTAACAGGATTAGATTCAAAGATCCTAACAGACAACATAGCCTTCATGTATTATATCAACCAGCCAGATTACCCTCCTTATGCTCGGAGGCGATGAAACTATGGAATTGGTACATCTTTCACAACCTCACCTTGTCTGTGACTTACCTCCTTGGCATGCACAACTTGATAGCTGACACATTTGGTCACAAATTCCCACACAACCACCAGTGGGAGATGCACCTGTCAGTACTTCACGACTTGTATGCACAATGGGTAACACTGTCCACAGATCTGTTTGCCACTTACCAGAAGGATAAGTGTTGGTGATACTGTTTCAGGACAGGGATCAGTCAGCACTCTTTGGGCAATGCTTTCCTCTCATGGGACAAGGGCCTTCTTTACACCTTCCCTCCGTTTCTTCTTCTGCTGAAGGCCCTCCTAAAGATAAAGAGGGAGAGAGTTTACGTAATTTTGATTGCTCCCATGTGGCTGAGACAGAGCTGGTACCCTCACCTGATGCAGCTCACAATGTGCCCATTGATCTCCCTTCTGGCCACTCTGCACTTTCTCTCTCAGGACAAGGGGCATACCATATGTCTCTACTTGAGGATTCTCTATCTCAAAGCATAACTTAATCAAGACACCAAGAACGAGCTGAAAGTCACATCTGCTATTGTCCGGCAATCAATGGTCCCAGAGAAGCAACGCGACACAATCAAACTCATAAGTTTGCACTGAAGTCAAAAACCTATAAAAGGCTGGGTGAGATTGCAAGGCTTCGGGGGAGTAACGTTCTGCACACTGTTGTAACATTGTTTCATTTTATAATTAAAGTGACCCAACTCCATTTTAGATTAATAGGAATATAAACTCATTGGACCGAAATGTAAAATGCTAACTGCTTTGTATCAACCCCCGGCCAGCCACGTATTGTAACAAAATCTCTGTGAAACTTACCAGCGCCGGGAGGAGTCAGCAGGCGCTAAGTACTAAAGGCAATGTAATCAGAATGTAGCCTTTGGAAAACCTGTTAGTTCAAACCCAGTAAACTTCATCTAAATAGTATCATCCTTGAACAGTACCCATTCATGTATTGTAGCAAAATCTCTGTGACTCGAAACTCAGTAAACTGCATTTGAACAGTGTTTAGACATGTATTGCAATGGGTGATTCTTTGTCAGCAGCAAACAGCTGGACAATTAAGAAGAATAAAATCGGGTTTCACTCTGTCAGTTTCGCTGTTTCGGGGTGCAGTCCCCAATTACCCCATCGCTCTTGGAAACTTCTAATTGGCTAAAAAGTGGGCATATGGTTATGAGGAAGAGAATATAGGTGATCAAAAAACAGGAAGTAAACTGGAGATGTCCCGTATCTTTGGAAGAACAACAGAATAGTTCTACATGTAGGCGTGATCTATCTACTGTCTCTCCCCAGCTTGCCACTCAAACCTAAGTATAGAGTGTGGGGCTGTGTAACCTGAGTGTGATAGTATTTTCCACTCAGATGTGTAGCCTGAGTGTGACAGTATTTCCACTCAGATGTAAACCCGGGAATCATATTAGTAGAATTGGAGTGCTGCTTTACTGCTGACAAACCTCGCCATTGCAGTGTAAGTATAATAGCATAAGTATAACTCGATAGTGTAAGCTAGCTTTGTAAATATAACTGTACGTTTGTAATTGTGATTGTGTTTTAAGTAGTTAAGTTGTTGTATTAAATAAGAATCAATGGTGATTTTTAAATTGTAATTGATGATGTATAGATTGTTACAAGTAAAACAAAGTTGTATGCAAAGCAATCCTTGTCCCTCCTTATTTGAGGGATCCATATAAATCGAACCTGACAGCAAGCTGGTTGTCACCTCACACACCAGCAAAGAAAAGCATCGATGCATGCCCGACAAAGACCCCGCTCTCCTCATGCCCAGCTTCCCTGACCATGTAGCTGCCACAAGCCACGAACTCCAGCAACAGACCCAAGCTGCGACCTCAAGCCACGATCAGGACTGGTAGCTGTGTAACTACAGAACACTTCCTGGTGTGTGTGTGTGTACATAGGCTTAAGATAGTTATTAATTTATTTTCTGGTAATAAATGCGGCATACTGCCTTTTCCCCTTGAAACAGTCCCGAGTGCTCTTTTTGCAGAACAGTACAAGAGGTTCTACTACACAGTAGAAAGTGCTCCTCACAATGCACTTGCCTGCAAAAACCATCCAGGTTCCAGATTTGGTGCATGTTCCAACAAATCTCTCCAGTGTCAGCAACGCTTCCATATATTCTGGAATATACCCTGATCCTTAAAAAAAAAAAAAAAATCGGGGTTCTCCCTGAGCCTTTTCAGGGTCTACTTAGCAGCTATTACAGCATTTCACTAATTCGTAGAGGGGTACACAGTACTATCACACCCGACCACTAAGGGAATTCCTTAAGGGAATAACAAACCTCTTCCCTCAACTTCAATTTCCTACCCTCTTGTGGGACCTAAACCTAGTGCTGAAAGAGCTGAGTAGGCCCCCACTTCAAACTTATGGACACCTGTTTGCTAGCATATCTATTGGTGAAAATGGTCTTTCTGATTGCAATTACCTCAGCTAGAAGAATAGAGGAAATAGCAGCTGTGATGGCACAGCTCCCATACACAGTGTTCTTCCCAGATAAGATTACACTCAGGCTGCATCCAAGGTTCATCCCTAAAGTGACCTTGTTTCACATGAATCAGTCTATTCACCTTCCTGCTTTCTAGCCTAAGCCTCACCGAGACAACATGGAGGCCACACTGCATATCTTAGGCATCAGGAGAGCTCTGGCATTCTATCTTTATAGGACAAAAGCCTTCAGGAAGTCCCCTAGACTATTCCTCTCCATGGTGGAAATGTCTAAAGGCTCAGCGATATCAGCTCAAAGACTCTCCAAATGGGTCTCGAATTGCATCAGGCAGTGCTACCAAATTTGTCATATTATTCCTCCGGACTCGCTCTGTATACATTCCACACAATGGATCTCCTCTTCTGTTGCCTTCTTTAAAGATGTCTCTGTCTCAAAGAGCTGCACAGCAGTGACGTGGGCATTAGTCCACTCCTTTGCAGAACATTATGTGATCACCGGGGACTCTGCCTCTGATGCCTTTAGCTCCACAGTACTATATCTGTTACTAACCTGACTTCAAGGAGTTAGAATCATAGACGATTAGGGTTGGAAGGGACCTCAGGAGGTCATCTAGTCCAACACCCTGCAGGACCAATCCTAACTAAATCATCCCAACCAGGGCTTTGTCAAGCCGTACCTTAAAAACCTTTGAAGATGGAAATTCCATTACCTCCCTAAGTAACTCCAGGAGTTCTTGCTATGATTCTGCGATAGAGAAGGAAATGAGGATGGTTAGCCCGTACATGCTGGCTAGTTTCATTGTGCAGCACGAGGAGAGATGGTGCCTGTGTGAGTTCAACAGACACCGCTACCAAAGTTCTCCGATCAGAAGTGCAGGGATGCAGACACACCTACAGTGGAGCACCCATCGGGGGGACACATCTCAAAGAACCATTGTTATTGCACAAGGCGAGTAACTACTTCTTTACAACTCTTTATTTAGGGACTCCAGTTGGACATATTACTTCATGCGTTAAAATAGCCAATATCAATGTAAATGGCCCTTTTTCTCCCAAAAATAAATAAAAATCAGATTAACAAACAGTCCCTTCATTCTTTTGCAGTGCAAAATAAGATTTCCACATGCTCATTCTTTGCAGTCTCCCTGACTATACATTCACCAGGAGTAAGTGCTGGGATTATTGAAACATTTATTTCCACAGTAGTTTTATTCTCTTCTTTTTATATAATATATTCAAAGATAAAATAAGGTATGAATTAGGTCATAGTTTGCAGATGACAAATTTTACACCATGAACATTTAGGATTTGGTGATTTTAAAACTACAACCTTTTGGTCTATGGCCCTGTAAATGAAGCAGAGTCAAGCCTGATCAGTAGTTGTATGGGAGATCTTCAAGGAAAATTAGGAGAGAACAGATGGTCTGGTGATGAGTGTGCAACTTTGTGATATCAGAGATTTGGGTTCAATCCCTCCCGCTGTAGACTTTGTTGTGTGACCTTGGGCAAGCCACTCTCTCTAGGCCTCAATTCTCTGCCTATGAAATGGGAGTGTTATGAAGCTGACAACATTAAAGATGCTCAGATACGAAGGTAATGGGGGCTGTGTAAGCACTTAAGATAGGTAAAAGTGGTGCTGATGATTCAGTGTTGATGATTCACTCTGCCCTCTGAGCATATATCTATGCTAGAAAAATGGGTTGTGTTTTAAAACATGCTGATTATCGTGTTTGTTTTTAAACACCACTGAGGCAGGGTTGACTTTGGCCCGCTAACACATTTTCAAACTTGAGTGTCTTTGCCTATGGTGATGTTTGAATATATTAATGTATCTTCTGACTTCCAAACCTATGGATGTGTCAGGGGAGCAGTTCATAGGTGATCAGGTCTACTGGTCAGAGTCCAAACACCACAGCCAACGATTGAGACAGTGTCAAGATAGAAATCAGAGCCAAGGGTCAGAATTGGATTCGTAGGAGTCAGAGAAATCAGGATCCAGGCTGGGACAAGGCTGGGTGCAGGGCAGGGTCTAGGCTGGGGCAAGACAGGAGCAGGGCTTGGAGTAAGGTGAGAATAAAGGAGGCAGAGAATCCACAGGCATGTGTATTGAGCAGCCAGCAAGCTACTGCAGCTGCTGGGCTTAATAACCAGCCTGCTAGGTTCCTCAGCTAATCAGGCAGGGCAGTTCATCAGGTAGCCATGAGGCTGTCAGGAGAACTGATCAGGTGCAGCTGCAAAGCCTACTCCTGACAGGAGGGACCATTCTGATCACTGACAAAGTTTGCAGATGACATAAAAATTGGGGGAGTGATAATTAATGAAGAGGACAGGTCACTGATTCAGAGCAATCTGGATCATGTGGTAAACTGGCTGCAAGCAAGCGGTGTGTCTTTTTATATAGCTAAAAGTAAATGACTGCATCTAGGAACAAAGAATGTAGGCCATACTTACAGGATGGGGAGCTTTATCCTGGGAAGCAGAAACTCTGAAAAAGATTTGGGGATCGTGGTGGACAATCAGCTAAACATGAAATCCCAATGTGATGGTCAAGCCAAAAAAGCTAATGCAATCCTGGGATGCATGAGCAGGGGAATCTTGAGCAGGAGTAGAGAGTTATTTTACCTCTCTCTTGGCACGGGTATGACTGCTGCTGGATTTCAGTTCTGGTGCCAACTATTCAAGGATGTCGATAAATTCAGAGATGAGCCACAATATAATGGGTAGGAATGGGTAGGAATTATTTTGGGGAAATTCTGTGGCCTGCATTGTAGAAGAGCTCAGGCTAGATGATCACAATGGACCACTCTGGCATTGGAATCCATGAATTTATGACCATCTAGTCCGACATCCTGCATTACACAGGCCTGAGAATGTCACCCAGTAATTCCTGCAGTGTCACTAATTGTCTCAATGACGTACTGAACCAACTCTGTAATTTACTGTTATGTGGCACTGTGGGCACGCGGTCTATAAAATGAGATGTACCCAGAGGCCCTGACCCCTCAGATTTATCATAGCATTTTTTTTTTCAAAAGCAGATGTATTCTGCCCAGTTTTCAGCTCTAGTAACTGTGTTCTTCATAATTAAAATTTCCCCTGTAGTTTCAGCTGGAAAAATTATTTTGCACATCGCTACCTATAATCTGTTGCTACTGATGCAGAATGGTTGCCACGTACATTCCGCCTCAGATGGTGGCTTTGTTTTAGGGATGCGTGGGTGACCTTTACCCTATATCATCTGTAAAGAATAGAGCTGGCCGAAAAACAGAAAACAATTATTGGGAAATATTTTGAAGTTATTTCTCCTTTGTGGAATTCTGAATGAAACTGTGGAATTTTTTGGAACGTTTTCATAAAATTATATTTTGAAAAAATCCAATTTGTTAAAAATAATATTTTGAAAATTAAATTGTTTTTCCTACATGTATTCCTTTTTGCTACTAAGAACAATAAATGAACAATCATCAGGTTTTTCCTTTTTCTTTTTTTTCCTTTTCCTACTCTAACTTTTCAAAACTTCTGCTTTGGAAAAGTTCTAGAGTTTCATTATTCTTTTGCTACTCTGTAACTTTTCCAATGTTACAAAAATTTTGAAAAGATATGGAGAAGACAAAAGAAAAAAAAAAAGAAAAGAGTGGTAAATGCCTCACAATCAGCCATTCTATTACATTCAGTGGTGGAAAAAGAAAAGGAGAAAAAGCAAAAATCCCAAATGTTGAAATTGTTTTGGTTGTTGAAAATTGCAACAAAAAATTCAATCTGAAATTTAATTAAAAATCTATTACATTTCAATTTGAAATTTTCCATCCAAAATGTCATAAAAATGATACTTTCAATGTAAACAAATTTGGTTAAGATGAAAACCCATTTTTTGTTGGGAAAATTTTTGATTGAAAATCATGACCATGTTCTGTAAAGCATTTTGAGATCTTCAACAGAAAAGGCAGTATAAAAAAGTTGTTATTAATTTAAATATTTCTTAAATGGAATCAGTTTTTTGCCAAAATAGTTTCTTATCCTGATACAATGTATTCTTAAATTGTCTATAGTTTCTTTTGCTTAAGTAGTATATTATGACTTTTAAATCCAGTAGAAGTGTTGTATTATGGTACAGAAGCACCTTATGTAGTCCCTCTTAGTCATTATGGCCTTTCTACAGGCATTTTCAAAATTAGAGCACAAACCAATATACTGCACCTATTTATCCCATGGATCCTAATGACTCTTTAGGACACACTTGTTCTGGAACATCACATGATTCAGATTAGGTCTGAGAAGGCCATTCATCCAGCCTCTTGCTTGCCAACCACTTAAACATAGATGCCAGCCCTGCTATCTCTGAAATGTGTTATGGTGCCAAATCATGCTGTTGGAAAACTATTTTTCACTGCTTGAATATAGGTCATGAACAATCAACCAAGCACACCTCAGATCTGTGCTCCTAAAAAAGCTAGACAGAGAGGAAGATGAGCACACAGAGCAGATGATGTTTGTTTTAGTCTGGTGACCAATAAATGTATCTGGATTGACTAATAGATGTTTTAACTTTACATAGCTCTTGATTTTTAGCTGTTTTTTCCAGCTTGATTGTTCATTTCTTACTTTTGACTTATTTGTATTGAATATTAGATAAATATGTTTCAGCCTATTGAAATGTTACCTGTTCACTTGCTCTGAAGAAATTGGAGATCAGTCCAGTAGTATTAGGTGTCTTGGCAGACTGCAATCAGGACTTTCCACTAGACTTTCCATTGGTGCAGCTGTACTGTATTGATTTGAAGTTCTGTTTGTTTCTTTTGCTGAATTAGATGTTCTCTCTTCTTCTGATATTTTTTCTCTTCTTTCCACTCAGTTGGCTTGATGAGATATTTTAGGGTGGCTTCTTATGTTATTGATTGAGTTCGTGTAATTGTTGAACTAGGATTTTTTCCTCCCGGTGGATTACGCTGAGGTTGACTGCCTTTTCTTCTCTCTCTCTTTGACATAGTCAATGGATTCACTTGCATTACCGCTCTCTACAGACAGCTTGTTACTGCATAGCTCTGCATACAGGATTTTCTAGAACCTACTACTTTTTTTCTCTGCTTAAGACTGTTGGACCTGCAGTGAGTCAAACTACAGTCTAGATCTACTTTTTGTGCTTTCCCTATCTTATTTTCTGAGTACTAGGTAGTGGATACTATGGCCTTGGTCACAGTGGAATCAGAACAGTGCTAAAATATTACATGTTTTTAAAAAATGAGATTGCCCAAAACAGCAGTAATTTGCATTCAGCTGCCATGCACGCCTCATTGGAGTATAATATAAACATGGTAGTGGCATTCCAAACACACACAGGCCTCTGGATCAGAGCATGGTGTCTGGCTTTCATTGCAGAGAACAAGGCTTTGGGCAAAGCTTGTTATGTGTATAATTATGCCCTGTTTCCCTTTTTTATCTGCAGACTGACACACATGTAGAAGCTCTTTGCTATCCAACCTCCTGAGGCTGCTATCCACGAGGTTTGGCTCTGTACAATGTTGTTTTGTAATCATGCAGCCTGTGATTTGCTTAGTTACTTCAGATCCCATGACATGCTACATAGCAACATACTATGTCTAGATTAATGCATAATTTTGGATATGTCTTCTCCTCCTGCCCCTTTTTCCATGAAATAGGAAATATCGTCTTCTGTTTCTAATTTACCTTTACATTATATCTGTTCTCTAATCTAATACATTTCTTTTAAACTCACATTGTTATTGGAGCACCATCTTCTGAACTTTTCTGAATTGTTAAAGATGAAGTGCAAATGTAAGTGCAAAAATCCTGTGTATTTCAATAATATGCACTGAACATCCCCACTAAACAAGCTAAGAGAAGGCTGGCAAATGAACAACAAAAATGCTTCCCCGCCCCCCCAAACTTCCCTTTGGGTCAAGGATTGCTGGTTCCTGTTCCACTGTGATAACCCTACATGCATCCTGTTGTGATGTCATAGCTGCTACAGAACTCCACTGGAGCTTCTATCCCATCTGTAAATAATGTCTGGTCTTTAGAATAGTGTATTGTTATTACCCCCTTTTGACCAGAGCAGTTAGTCTATATTTGAGGTCTTAAGGGTTGTCTGTTAGGTAGAGAAATTGATTATGATTCAGGTATTTCTTTGGTTCAATTCTGTTTACTTACAGAGATTGTAAACAAAGTCCTGTTTCCCTGAATACAGAAAGACTCAAACAGGAGGCAGTTTCCTTGCTGACAGTTCCAAGGCTCTGTCCTGCCAACACTCTGCCCAAAAACACTTCTATTGTTTCAGATTTTTACTGTAAAAATGGGATTAACTGCTGCTTACATCTATCCTGAATAAAGGGAATGAATTGTGCACACCCGCTTCAATGAGGTTTCATCCAACCTCCATCAGACTAGTATGGGATTTTTTTCCCTAATGTTCTGTTTCTAATATCCCAAAGATTGCATAAGGAAGAGGTAGAGGTGAGAGATAGAGGTGCTGATCAGGAGAGTTACAGTAATTCAAGCAAAAGGATATAAAATAACCCTAAGTGGTAAATAATAATGAGATACTTTACAGAGACTATAGTATATCTAAAACACTGGGCCTTTCTTAACCCTCTGCCTGACAGCTCCATATACCACTGAAATTCCATTGCAGCTGCGGTGCTGTTGAGGTGTCCCAGAAATCAGTGACCCACAAATGCAGTAGAAAAAAGATGAGTTTATGCTGGAGTTGTTTATATAGGAAAGTGCTTTTCTTAGCCTGGCTAGCGGAGCTTGTGGAGACAATCAGCACATGCTGCTGAAGTAAACAGAATTTTTGTATTTACATTTGCAGTTATTCTTTAATCTCTCTCTAAATTACATTGTTCATTTTTTAATGTGCACTCTTAGCTCAGAAAGCTTTACTTACATGTAATTTTACTGTTGATAATCAAGTTGATGTGATGTGTTTAACAGAACCTTGGCTTAAAGCTCTATATAATTTGCTATTATTGGAAGCCAGTTGAGTTGATTGCTTTTTTTTTCCATCAGCTGTGCCAGAATTTAAGAAGAGGCAGGTAGACACATACTTTATTCTGACCTCTTTTTCTTTTATAAAAACCTGGTTTGAACAAGGGTTGGGTTTGGGGTTGTTTTGTTCCTAAATATTTTAACTCACTAGCTAGAAATCTGGGATTTCTTTTGTTTACCAATAGATCTAGCCAGTTATGAAACTTGGGATAAAGAAACCCTCTCTATCATGGAAGGAAGAGAAAGAAAAACTGTTGAAAGGCAGCTGGATAGTCGTGCCTCCTTTCTTCTTGCAGTTAGTTCTTCTGAGACCTGCATCAGGCCCTATTGGACCTCGATCAGCCAGCAACTGCCAGTGATACCAAATGGGTATTTTTGCAATAGTCTTTCAGAGAGGACTAAACAGAGACCACTGCATTCATCTCCCTCATGACCCGTCTGAGTTTTAAGTTCAGACTTCCAGCTGTGAAAAGCTATTCATGAAACACTCTGTGCTTAGGCCAGATATTCAGCTGTTGTGAATTGGCTTAGCTGACTTCAATGGAGCTACTTCCATTTACACCAGCTAAGGATCTGGTCCCTTGAGTTGTGTTGATATTAAATAAACGTAGCCACTTAGCAGGATAACTGTACACAATGCTTTTGATTGTGAAAGCATAATAAAGAATCCTGTTTCTCACGTATCTACTTTTGAGCCCATTCCACTGAATCTCTTAAGTATTGTTTGCTTTGATACTGCATGTTTCCATCTACAGATGAACCATTTTAATGATCTGTAATCTTTTAGGCCTCTGTTATTGGATGTGTACTGCTATATCTGTTGAGCAATGGCCTAGGAAGTAGTAGCAGGAACAGCCAAGGAGATGAGAATAACCAGAAGGGGGAAAAAAGAAAAAAAAAAGAGAAAGTACATAGATTGTCCCATAGTATTTTCCTGCAGCATTTCACCCCCATGGCTAATGAAAGCATGGAATGCCTAAGATTTAGCTCCCATAACGAGCAGATGGGGAATCAGTGATTACATTTCTTCATATGTTGTCCAGGTTCTGTGACTTTGGAAATAACTTGCTTAAAACAGTGAGAGACAGTGGTGTGGAGATAAAGCACTCCAGGATAAAAGACAAAGAGTTAAAAAAAAATTGAAATCTGTCTTCATATTGTGTGACCACAAGGATAGTTAAAAAAAATGGCAGCAATTCACGATCACTACAAGGGGACCTCAGTCATCCACAAGAACATATTCTATAAGAAAAGAAGGTAGTGAGCCAGTCCCAGGAGCAACAACAAAAGAGTGGACCAGGGTAATGATAGATGTGATGGAGGCCACAGAAACTCCTTAAATGCCGTGGGGTTTTCTGCACTGGTATAGCTGCACTAATGTAGTTGGACAAGTGCAAACTCTTAAGTTTGGTCTATACTTAAAACTTTTATCAGCATAGTTGTATCAGTCAAGAGGGGTGAAAAAACCACATCCCTAACCAACATAGGTATGTTGACAACAACCCCAGTGTAGACTTAGCTCTGCTGTCAGAAAAGTGCTTCAGCTGGCATAGCTAATGTTGTTCAGAGAGGTGGTATTACGTACTAGCAGAAAAACTATCAGTGTATGCTGCATCTACACTAGGGGGCTATGCCGGTAAAGGTTCTGTAATGTATTCATAGCCATAGGGTATGTCCATGGCACATTCTTTTCAGCAGTGTGTAGCATACATACACTACATGCCCCGCTAGCAAGTGTAGAATTAGCAGTGTAGACAGTGAGGCACTGCTTAGGTGCCTAAAGACACTCCTGAACTCTATGGTTATGTACCTGGGTATGCACCGTACAAGGCTATAAACTCACTCAAACAGTGTCTCCTAAAAATAGCCGTGTAGTGCCCTGCTGCTTCCCCACTGCTGGAGTCTTTCTCTGCCACAGGAAAAATTCTGGCAGCGGGGAAGGACTCTGGCAGTGGAGAAAGACTCCAGCAGTTTCTCCTTCTGGAGCCTTTCCCAGCCACAGGGAAAGGCATGAGCAATGGAGAGCTGCCGGAGCATTTCCCTGCAGTGGAGAAAGGCTATGACAGTGGGGAGCTGCTGGAGACTTTTCCCATCCCAAAGAAAGACTGTAGAAGAGGGAAAGGCTCTGGCAGGGGGAGGTAGTAGTGTTAAGCTCTGTCAGTTCCCTGCTACTGAGCCCTTCTCCACTGCCTCATCACTGCCAGAGCCTTTCATTGACAGGGGTAGCTACACACCACAGTGTGGACTCAGCCTGCTCTTCACTGCGGTGTGTAGCTACACATACCCTATACACAGATGTAGCCTTAGTCCAGACATACTTCAGTGACATAAAGAGTGTCTTACATAGTACAGGTGTAAGTGATTTTTGCATGTCTGCCATGAATCTATGCTAGAGGATTGCACTGGTGCTGCTACGTTAGTATAGTTACATCAATGCAAAAAAACCCCCCAAAACACCCCAGTGTAGACAAGGCTTCAGAATGCTCAAGACAGCAATCGGCCATTGTTGCAGGGAAAAGCAACATCTTAAAAAAATGTGCTCATCAAGTAAGAAAGAAACCATCCATCATGAGAGTGGGCCTTTCCCCAGTGGGGCACAAGGGTTTTATTGTGCACTTTCCAAGATCAATACAGAAATGGAATGTTCTTGGCTGAGAAAGAGTGACAAATATATACCCTCCTCCCCCATTTTTTTTATGTGGTGGCATACACTCCAAAGAACGTCATACAATGGTTACACTATCATAGAATGGCTGAGAGATATTGGAAAGGGACACACAAATCCTGGAGGAAAACAGCATGTTTTCAAAGAGGATTGGGGTTGCTAAAAAGGATCCAGAAAAAAACAAACAAACAAAAAAAACCTAGAGGTTATGTTTTAAAAATCTGAATCGGTGCCACATGCCCTGTGAGCCAAGACATAAAGTTGACAGTCAGTGGCATTCTTACTCCTGAATAGCCTGCCCCAGTAGTATCTTTTTTGAGCCAAATAACATTATTCATATTTGTTGGATCTATAATTTAAATCATTGGCCTTTTACAATAGCACTGTCTTTCCAGAATTGAGAAATGGGCCACTCCATTGTCAGGAGTAACTTTCACTACAGTAATTTCGGCCTGACCTACACCTAATCTTTCATTGGTGATGTTGAAGTGGTTGGCGTACAGCTTCACGAGCCAGGGGAGCAAGAGGTGGGATTGGTACCCCAGATCACTATTGGCAATTTAACATTGCCAGTTGGGAAGAAAGTCCCTACTTGCAGCTTTCTGAACAGTCTTGTGTTCTTAAAGATGTGAGCAGCTTGCGCCTTCCCTGACCAGCCAACATCATGTTGGTGAAGCTTCCTGGGTAATCCACCAGAAAAGTAGCCCTTTCAATTGATGTAGTCTGTTGCAAGATGGTCTGGTGCTATAATAGGGATATGCACACCATCTACTACTCCACCAAAGTTCAGGAACCCCATTACTGCCAGTCCATCCACTATGTCCTGCACATTGCTCAGAGTCACAGACCTGCACAGCAGGACACAATTAATGGCCCGGCACACTTGCATTACAACCGCCCTGTAGTGGATGGGAGGTGTGGCCTCCCTCAAAGATTGATGGTGAGGGAGGGCCAAACCCCCTCTGGGAGGTGGAACCTGGAATTCCACGCCCCCCTGACCAGAAGCGGAGAGGCGGAACAGGAAAGGGAAGTATAAAGGGTAGGCCTTCCAGCTCAGTTAGGAGAGAGCGGCTAAGGAAAAAGGACATCTTTCCCTTGGTGCGGAGACCGGATCTGGACTGCTGCCCTGAGGAGAAGCTGTCTACTGGTTGGAGCCCCGAGGACCTGCCAGAACTGCCTGAGCCTGGTAAGCCAGAGGACCTACTGGGCCCCTGTGACCTGGAGGAGTTGCCAGATGCCAGTGATGGCAAGGGCCTACTGGGGTTGCCCTTCACATTCTACCCTGAGGAATGGGAGTGCAACCCGGACCACAGGTATGCAAGCACAGGGGAGGAGGAAGTAGCCCAGGGGTAGCCAACCTGAGTCTGGCTGCGCTAAAGCTGGAGCCCCAGTCCGCGAGTTGTGGCTGGAGCCCCACTGACCCAGTGGCAGGACACCCCACCACTGTTAGGGCCCTGGGCTAGGATGCAGTGGAGTCGGGAAGGTCTGCGTCCCCCTACCATCCTCAGCACCTCCCTTGACCTGTGAAGCCTTGATAGGCTCTTGCTGATTCACTTTGCCTACCCCACCCTGCCTAAGGGTCTGGGCTATAGACCGTTTGCTCACCCTGCCTCGGGCTAGAGTCTGCTTACTGTGCTTACCCTGCCCTGACTGCAAGTCTGGACCACAGACTGCTTGCTCATCCCACCTGAGGGTTGAGGCCCAGGGCTTTGAGGATTGCCCAGCTAGGCTGAAGTGGCCCAAAAACTTCTAATTCCCCCGCCCCTCCATAGCCAACACCTCCCCACAGGATGTAGTGGCCAGGGGGAGTGGCCTGCCTCAGAGATTGACCCACCTATGCCAGGGATCGTTCACATGCCCCCACAGTGGATTTTCCCACTCCAAAATGATTGCCCATTGACTGGTAGAATTCTGGCGCTGCAAGTTTCCACAGTGCAATCACCACTCACTTATCTACTGTCAGTGCAGCTCCCATTGTGGTGTCCCTGCGCTGGGAGGCTTGGATGAGCTTGGCACACACACCCAGGAATGTGGCTTCTTGTATCCGAATGTTTGGCAGCCATTGCTTGTCATCCCAAACTGGTATTATGAGGTGATCCCACCAGCCAATGCTCATTTCTTGGGCTCAGAAGTGTACTCCACCATCTGCAGGTGCTCTGTGAACGTCATCATCAACCTTGAATTGGGTCTCGCTATGTCCCATGGTAATCTCTACTCCAAGAAATCATTATGTTCATGAGCGGACTTTGGGGGAGGACAGAGGGGTCGTTGCCCCCTCCTCCCCCCAAACTGCAGCACCATAATCAGGGCAGGACAGCCCCGATGGCAACGCCACATAACCTGCACCTCCTCCTTGAGGCTTTGTGTCATGGCAGTGCCGGCAATGTGGGGTGGCTGCTGTTCTGACTGGTGCTGTGGGGTGGGTGGTTGTGGTGCTCCCCATCTGCTGCTGGTGCCCAGGGCTGCAGCTGCTTCTCAGCTCCCAGCCCCCTTTGACTGCTCGTGAAGCTGGTTAACGCTGCCTAGCTGGGGGGCCTGGCTTCGGGGCTGGCAGAGCCCTCAGGGAACAGTGACCACAGGGGAAGGCCCCTCCTGAGTCATGCATACCAACAATTAGTACTTGATTAGGTTTCAAGATTGTTAGTAACCATAAACACCAATATGGGTTTATTTCATTACAAGTTACCAATTAGAGTGTTACTCACTTCTGTCATTCTCAGCACATGGTGGAAACCATCTGACAATGTTTGGCTAATTGACTATGTATATTGACATTATTATTGCGGCAGATTAAACAGAACAAAAGCATTTGAGATTGGTACAAGCAGTGATAACAAGGTACAAGGGGTTCAGATAAGGAAGGATAAATGTCTCTTTAACAAGAAAAAGATAGATTAATTGGACACTGTGCTAGGTGAGACAGGAATTCATCCTGTGTTGGCAAGAAAGTTAAGGAAAGAAATGAAAAAGAGTTAGACCACTTAGACCACTATAATTAAGGACTGTTTCATTGTTTTTCCACATCACAACCCATGTGTAAATTGGTGTATAAAGGGATGAAATGGATAGAGGCTCCTGGACAAAAGAAATCTTACACAAAAATGAAAAATGTGCAGTTCTTCGGTGGTAGGCCATAATGGGGCACTGCAAGCCACGCCTTCCGCCAGTTTTTATTTGTAACTCATTTACTTCTGTTAGTGAGACTATTTTATCTAGAAAGTATTTGACTTAAGCATTGCACTTTCTGCCAGTTTAGAAAACTGAATAGCACGACAGCTATATTGTATGGTTTTGCACCTTTGTGTTTTCAATACCCAGGGATAATGATGATTCTCCGTGGCTTTATGGAACATGCCGTTCTTTCTGGTTTCTCTGGGGCTAACTGTTTCTCATGCTCGAAACCCAGCTTCGCATCCTGAATTATTTTCTAACTCTAGGATAGTGAATCATCTGTGCAAAACTTCTCTATGGGAGACACTTATTCAAAGCTATGAGGTTTTACAACTATATCAATCCTCTTTTCTGAATCACATAAATGATACTATTATTAAATAGAATATAAAGAGACAATTCTGGTATTATCTGCTTCATTATAAATTGCAAATTCTGTGCACTGTAGGACCTTTTACCAAAAAGAATTCAGGGACTTGGTGGACCTGACTTTCCTCTGCCTTGCATCTTGTGCAGTCATTTGCACCTTTCAAATGAGAATGGTAGAGTTTTACACCACTTGGCAATGGCTATGCAAGGAGCAGTGGAGAAACAGGCCCACTGTTCTCTGAATTTTCTTACCCGTTAATGTGGTGGCTTTGCCGTGTTGGTTATATCTGCCTATTGTGTATCTGTGCTCTTTCTTTGTTTTTCTCTGGGTGTAGGATTTCACATTTATTAGTGAATTTACCCTCATTGCCCACAACTCTACTCCTCTTCTGTCTCTTGGTCATTTTCCAGTTTGGTTCTCTCTTCTTGTATTTTTGCTACTGCTTTGATTTTGGTATTATCTGCTAATTTCATCATAGCTGAACTTATATCAGAGAAGCAATCAGCAAAGAAAGACACAGAGAGGCCATGCAAGGTGCAGAGATACTACTTTTTAATATTTTCAATAAATGGACCCAGAAAGCCTGTGGAAACCCTACAGAATCCTAGATTGGGCTACACTAATGGGATGCATCCCTATATGAAAACTAAAGAATATTATTGCTGCTATAGTTGTTCCCATTAAGTTGCTAAGGGGCAGATTTCTGAAAGTATTTTGGCACTGAAAGATGGAGAGAGTTGCCCAATGGAATTTTCAAAAGTACTCAAGCAGGACAGGCATCTAACTCCCTATTGATTTAAATCACTGAACTATCCAGTAATAAGATCCCTTACATCAAGAAACCTGAAAAAAAGATAAGGGACAAAATGGAACCATGTTGCTCCAATTCTAAAGACACCAAAAGCACATGAGTAAGTCCATAGATGTATTTTTATTGATATTAATCTATTTGTTGAAGACTTTAAGCAGTTCCGAAGCACTCAAACATAGCTTTTTGTTTTAATGATGCAATTCATTTTTTTAAGTGCAGTCTATCTGAACTATCATGTAAAAAATAAATACAATGCTCTGTTTCTGTAAAGGTATATATTTAGATAGATATTGATATCCAAATTGTAGTTACAAAATCCACCTATGGACACAGTTTTACCTTGGAAATATTTTAGTGTATATTTTAGTAATGTCTGTGTAATTTATCATACATGTATTTTTAAAAATACGTTTTAGTGATTCAGTGTTAATAATTATGATGTAAAACTCATGGTGATATGTATATTTCTACAGGATGCAGGTCAGATTCTGTCTATAAGGAACACTGGATTCTTTTTGGACTCTACCAGGCAAGTTGCTGAATGACTGAGCACACTCAATTCCTGCTGTAGGACTATGTCTTTAGCCTCCCTCTTTAAATATGTTTTTTGAAAAGCCTGTGTGGGCTCTTTTTTAAAAAAAAAATTCTTAATGTATTAAATACACACTAAACTATTATTCCCCTTCAATACAAAACAGATGACACAAGTAATCATAATGTATACAGAGAAATTAATCTAAAACTTGATCCATATCTGTAGCCCAGGCACAATTTGTTTTCTTTTGTAAATTAATTCCATTACAGGCTAAAATCATGAGGCAGACCTTAGTTATGTGAGAACCTACATTTCCATTGTGTTTTCATTCTCTTCCTGACCAGGAACATTTGGATTAATCCTTTGTATTACCTTTTGACAAGGACCATGTAGGATCCATGTCTGGCTTAGCATCAGATTAATTTTACAATTTTTTGTTTGTTTGTTTTTTGGTTGACGTGTTCTCTAGGCTGCGACAGCAGAAGCTGCAGTATAATATTTGGGATGCATTACTGGAGGCTAGAGCACTAGACTCTGATCTGAATTGCCCTGATGTAAAGCAATTGAAATAAATGGGGCTGATTCCGCCCCCATTCGTGATAGCTTTACACAAGTATAATTCCACTGACTTTGATAGTTATTTCTGATTCACACCATTGTCGGAACAGAATTGGGCCCTCTGGAGTTATTCTGAAATTTTATTTATTTACTTATATTTCAAATGCACTTTTTGTAAAGCTAGGTGCAATACATAGATTAAAAAACCAAAATGCCTTAATAAAATAAAACTGCATCAACAGAACGGAAGTCAACAATCTATAAATCTTAGCCAGAGCTCCTAAAAAAACAACTATTCTTCTCTGCCATCTTTTAGGTCTCCAACCTGGCATCTGTTACAACCTCCCACCTCTCCTTCCCCTTCAAGAAAGCTTGGGAGAACAGGTGAGTCTAGCAGTGGGTCTTGAAAGTCACCAAGTATAGGCTCTGACAAACTGAGGCAAATTCCAGATATCCTTTCCAAACCAGTGCAACTGAGATAAGAATGTGGCCCAGAGACGTTGCAATCTCACTATCTGTATTGATGCAGAGTCACAGTAACATTAAAAGATGGGTAATGCACTTAAGTGTTGGTTTATCAAGACAATTGATAAAACGTTTTGTAAAAGAGCCATACTTATTTTTGTCATCTTATCCAACCATCCCAAATCACTCTATCAGTATTTAGTATACAATGGCAAAATGAGTTAGTTGTTTGTTCTTCTTAGCTGCTCAAATGTGACTCAAATGGACCACTGTCTCTAAACTAGATTTCAGAAAAGGGGTAGCTTATGAGAACTGATCAGTGGTGGCGTTGTGGGCAAGCCTGTGGCCTGATTGTCAGACACAGTCCAGCCCCTTTACCATACTCAAGGTGCATAAAGGGGTCATAAACTTAGCGACTCTGGCCACAATACAATACCTCTTCCATGACAGCTTTCCTGGGTGGCCTAGGACCACAACTCCTCTTTTAGTCCCAGGTTGGGGAGTAGTATATGGGAGACAGCCAGGGGAAGCAGAGCTAGCCAGAGCACTGTGGAGCTCCAGTTATTTCTGACTGCCATAATTATCCTTATAGCCATGAGAAGCTGAGTGTAAGTTAAAGCAGCCCCAAGACAAGAACAAATATCTGTCAGGGATGGTCTAAACAAGTGGTTCCCAACCTTTTTTGGCTTGAGGACCACAAATATGATTTTTATAATCCTGAAGGGCCATCAGTCTCTGCCAGCTGCCCTCCTCTCACTCCCCTCACTGCAGTCAGTGGGAAGGAGTTCAGCGAGGAGGATCTCCCATCCTCCAGGCTGCAGCAGGGAGTTCTGAGCTCCACCTTGGTCCCTGGGCAATGGCTCCCTTCTGCAGCTCTCCTCCCTCTGGCTCCAGCAGGGACCCAGTGACTAGGGACCCAGGCAGAGTGCTTTGCTCTGCTGGAGCCAGGGGAGGGGAGCGATGATCTCCTGTCCAACTGGCTGCAGCAGGGAAACTGCACTCCACCTTGGTTCCTAGGCAGCAGCTCCTTTCTGCAGCCAGGGATACAAAGGATCAGAGCTCCCCTTCCTCTGGTTCCAGCAGGGACATCAGCTGGATTCTTAGGCAGCAACCAGACGAATGGGAGTTCAGTGCTCCCCTTTGCTCTTACCTTGACAGAGCACTTTGCTGTGCTCTCTGCTGCAGCCAGGGTGAGGGAAGTACTGATTTCCCCTCCCCTGGGCTGCAGCAAGGAGCCTGCATGGTCTTTCATCCCTGAAGCAACATGGTCCACCTGGGTCCTCAAACAGCAGCAGTAGCTCCCTTCTGTAGCCAGGAGCAAAGGAGCGTGAGCCATTTTGAAAGCGCCTGTGGGCCACGGGTTGGGAACCGGTGGTCTAGATCATAGTTTCTCAACCTGTAGTATGCATACCCTTGGGGATACGTGAGACACAGGCAGGGGGTACTCGGGGAAAAACAGAGTGAAGGGGAGGTGGGTAGCAGCTACCAGCTTCTGGGGAAGGCGGGCAGCAGCCCCCCACTTCCTGCCAGGTCCCAGGTCCCAGCTCCCAGGTGGGAGCCGGTGGCAGCTGCCTGCATCTTGCGAGCTGGCCTTGCAGCTGGGTGGCAGCCACTCGTGCCCATGCTCCGAGCTGAGGGACGGACTCCAGTGCCCTGGCTTGAAGACAGGCAGCAGCCACCTGCCCACATCCCTGGTTCCCAGCTGGCACAGAAGCCTCCTGTGCCCCAGCTCAGAGTGGATGGCAGTTGCCCACTGCCCGGGCTGGCAGCCAGGTGGCAGCTGAGCAGTGAAATTGACAATTATGACAATCCTAGATTTCACCAGTTACCCGTACCCACTTTTTCCTGTCTGTCTGTCTGCATCTCTATCTCACCCCTTCCTCCTCTCAAATCTATGGCATAAAATTTGGTGTGGCATTTTATATTCCCCAGCATTGGCATGCCACTCAAAGCCTCCTAGCTTTGGCCAACATCACCTCTAGCCAGGTATGTATTTGAGTTGCGCACCCCTGGTGTAAAGGTGGTAACCCTACCCATACTAGATCTGACATGTCATATCATCGCCTTATATACTCAGCCCTTCTTCCAACATATGGCTCACATTAGTCTGTAAACATAAAATCCCATGGAAAATTGAGTGTTGGGGTACTTATTAAAATTTTAGTAAGTTGCTACTTAAAAGGTTGAGAAACACTGGTCTAGATAATATTTAGTCCTGCCGTAAGTGCAGGGAATGGCCCTAGATGGCTTCTTGAGGTCTCTTTCAATCTTATGATTCTATGAATACCCTTCAGCAGGACTTGAGGACACATGACACCTTTGGGAAGTTTCAGCAACTCATAGGATCAAGCCACAGGTGCTGCAATAACTATACTAATTCAGTATGAATGAAGCTCTGTTTTAGAAAAGAAAATTATACCATCATTGAGAAGGTAGAATATTTCTATCACAAGCCCCTGTTTTTCAGACACTTAGGAAAAGTTGTGTTTTAGACTGAAATTTCTTAGCCCAAATGTGGCTTTACTCGTTTTGGTTTTGAATGGCAAGGCGTATAAGAATAATCTGTCTGGCTGGTTTTCAGATATCCATCTGAGTGACAATTTTTCATATATTAAATTTTTGTTTCAATAAAAATACACTCGCCACAAGAACTATACAAAACAAATCATATCAGCACCCTGCACAAACAGAATTCTTTGTCTCTTACCTAAACCAAATACAATACAGTACTCTATTAGAAATGAGGCAAATCACCTCAGTGGCACCTAATTTTTGTATTCAGATGGTTAGGTTTGATACAACTTTTAGTCATGGGAGCCAGGTGCAAATTACAGCACATCAGTGTTGTGAACTGTGTAGGAGAAATCAGTGAGGAGTAAAATTATAGCTTAAAAAAAAAGCAATGACAGTAATGCAGTTAATAATGATTACAGTGTGTCTTTCAGTTTTCATTACATTCCTCTGCATTTCAAGTTTGCCCAAGCTCCAGTATTTAGTTATCAATTTCAATTTTTTTCAAACCAAACTGAAGGCTTTATTCATCTTTTATGCAATTGTCACTCAGACAATTCTCCCTTAAAGTTAATGGGATAAATTCAGACAACATAAATACTGTGTTTACTGATTAAAAAAATATTCTACTGATATTGAATTAATATTCTGTAAAAGCATATTTTAAAATAAAACTGATGTTTTGAACTATCATGCCAGACAAAAATACCTGTCTAAAAGCCTTTTGAATAGGTTTGTAAAATCAACTGTTTCTAATGACACAAATATTTGCAGTTACAAGATTTTTTTTTTTTTTTTTGCAGTGATTATGCTGTCATTTCCATGTTTTGTTTTTGGATGAATCTGCAGGTTTGCCACAAAGCTTGCTGTGTAGTTATTTTTGCTATTTTCTTTTAGAATCACATAGACCTGTCTTGCAGAGTGAAAAGTTTTAGGGGCCTCGGTTACTCTATTAGAAACTAGGCAAATCACCTCAGTGGCACTTGAGATAGATGCAGATACACTAAAACCAATAACTGAAGTTGTTTGAATCAGATTTTATGCATAACTGTGTTTGCTACTGTATTGTGTTTACACAACATTTTTCATGCTGATCTCAATGGCAAAACTTCCCCTTACCTCAGTAAGAGCAGGACCAGACTTAAGGCATAATATAATTATAGTCAAGAGGAGACTACTTGGAAGCTATAGAAAATTCTACAATTTTTGGATAATTTACTGTGGTGATTATCTGTTTAACCATCTCACACTTTTGTGGCAGATGGCTAACAAAATACTTTATTTAGTTTAACCAAACACATTATGCAGAGCTGTGAAATATAATAGAAAGTAAATAATGCAGGCCAAAAGGCTTTATCAGGTAACAACCATATATGAATGTAGAAAGAAGGTGTTTGTTTTATTGTAAATCTGTCATGTGGTCTCAAAGGGCCAAATCCCACTCACCTTATTCATGCAGGTTTTCCCAATGATGAGTCAAAATAAAATACTTGTAAGAATCCATTGTGCAGCTGTGTAATGTAAAGACTGTTCATATTGAGGAACCAGCCTGTTATTCATGTACAAGTGCTATAGAACTGTCAATTTTTAGTTTCACTGAAAGGAGAATAGGAGTTTCAGCACATGCAAAACAGTATCTAGCAACCAGTGTTTTGGTGACAAAAGAGAACAGTGGTTTGGCTGACCAATGTCAAGGATGAATTTGAGAGGTTCTTGTCCTAAAGTAAAATTTCATTTCAATTGTCTCTTTTTAAAATGTGTCTTGTTTCTGATGGGCATTTATGTGCATGAAAAATCATCTTGTGGTGTTTGAGAGATGTAAGCTCTGTTCCTGCATCTTATTGCGTGTGGGACTTGGGCTAACAGCTACAGCTCCCCTGACTCAGTTTCCTTATCTGTAAAATGAAGTTAATGATTCTTTTCTACCACATAGGAGTGTAGTGGAGCTAACTAAATTAATATTTGTAAAACTAATTGAGCTTCATGGGTGGACGGTGATACAGAAGTGCAAGGCATTATTCATTAATTTGCTCACTCATCACTGGATCTTTCTAAAAAACCCAAGTATTCTGGTTCTTATTTTTCCTAATCAGTCCCTCTCAGGAAGATTGCTCATCTCTGACAGTCTGAGGATGAGCTACTGTACTTCAGCACATCTTTCTCTCTCGCACATGTATGCGTGTAAACAATGTATTCACATATAGATTGCTATTCCAGCTAAATGCTGGCATCAACCAAAATTAGAGCAGTGGACCAAATTCTTCACTGGTGTAACTACATTGATTGTATGGTTTGAAATTGGGACTAGCTGAGATATTGGATGAATTTGGTCCAGTCTTTTGAAGCCATTTTGTTTTTCTTTCCAGCTAAACAAAATATTTGCAGAATATAAACAGGGTTTCCTACTGTTAGCAATTCCACACAATTTATTTTGATTTTACTTTCAGATAAATGTACACTCAAAAGATTGGCAGAATGAATGATGCATGTGCACAAATCAGACACATAAATTAAAGCTTTTTGTTGATTAGCTAGCTGTGAATACTGCTGTAAAAATGAACAACAATCCATTGTGTCCCTGGGTTATTGCTTCTCCACAGGCAATACAATCAGGAGTATGTTGGAGCAGGGTACTAGTACCATACTAGCTGTATGTTTTCAACTTATGTTACAATAAATAGTCGCATCTGATGTATTGTAGAAATAGCTCTTTGCTGAAATAAGAGCTTTACAAAAAGACATAGGGAGTAATTCCAAGTATGTGAGCAGCAGGAATGTATTAGAAAAACCAGACATTTGTGAAAATTACAAAATTTGTGACTAAAATCATTGTTGAAAGTTAAAACAATTTTCAGATGAGTTATCAGTGACTGATTGAGATGGTGTCATCAGGGAAAACATATTATGCTTCATCATAATAGAAGCATAAACACTGTAGAGGCTTTATTGTATCTACCTTATAGATAAAAGATGAAGAATGTTTATTTCTCCTTATGTTTTAATGGCCTAGGTTCTTAGCTGCGCCACTATCCATTGGATTCAGCAAGGGGCAGGGGAGGGAGAGTTACCATAAAGGAATTGGCTGCAGCTCCCTGATCCTGGAGCTGTTTCTATATTAGACTCAGAGTACCATGATTTCCAAAAGTATGGGGCTAGCTCTGGCCTCCAAAGGCCAGAACATCAGCCAAGAATAGCAGAGTATGGTAGTGCTCTGGCCACATGCTGTTCTACCCAACCTCAACATGCTCCTCCTACATCAGGGAAAGCACAGTGGGGGTTGGCATAGGAGCCAGCAGTCTCCAGCTGGAGAGATTCATTGGTATTCCAGCTGCTTTGCACTAGTGGAACAGCAGAAAAAGCCTGGATCACAGAAGAGCAGCTAGCCAGTATGTGTATCCGGAATTGACAGAATCAAAAGGGGGAAGGGATATGATAAATTTGTAAATGAATTATAAGATAATTCTTCCAGTGTTACTTATACCATGATATGTTGTAATTGTTGCCTACAATGAATGAGTGCATCAAATCTCAAGATTATAGCTCTCAGGGACCATGGAAGCTTCTGCGTTAGTCAGTCATAGTGCTACAAGTGTCTATAGAATATGTGATACGATAATTATAGGTGGGGCTGGTATTGGTGGGGCAATGAGCCTGGGACTGGGAGCTGGGGAGGAGGGGAAGCTTGGACTGGGAGATCAGAGGGTGGAGAAGCTGGGATTGACTGGACAAGGGGAAAGGGCCTGGAGCTGTGGGAGACTGAGAATGGGAGTCCAGGTGGGAAAGGGAAGACTGGACTGGTTGGGCAGGAGACTGGAAGCTGTAGGGATACTGGACTGTGAATCCATGAGATAAACACGAGGTCTTGGAGCCAGTTAGATTGGGGGAGGACGCAGAAATTAGATTAGGAAGTGAGGAAACTGGGACTGGTTTGAGTGACTGGATGAGGGGATTTGCATCAGCAACCAAATGCTAAGACAATGGGTGTGGGGAGAAGGGAGACATCTGACAAGGAGCAAGGATGTGAGGGCAAAACTGGAATTGGGTGGGCAAAGAGACTAGGACTAGGAGCCAGGGAAGGATTGGGGGAGTAACTGAAGTTGGATGAGGAGCCTGGGGAGGCAGACTGAATTAGGAACCAGTGAAAGGAGGGAAGAGACAGATCAGATGAGGAGTTGGGAGGAGATTGGGACTGGGACAAGAAACCTGAGGACTGGAGTCTGAGACTGGGTAGGCAAGAGGCCAAGGTGCAGAAGAGATAGGAGTGTCACAAGCTCAGGTTGGAGGAGACAGGGCAGAAAGGGCCAAACTTGGGTAAAACAGACAGGAAAGTCTGTGCCTAGTAGAGGACACTCCTTACAGAGTCTGGAATGGAACTGAAGAATCCTGAGTCTCACCATTCCTCTGCTGTCAACAAATATCCATGAAAGCCATGAACAATGCTATGATGGTGTCACTAATATGGAAATCTGAGTATAAGGCATAGCAACCAAATTGCAACATGAATAATCACGAGCTACATGTACTCATTGGTATGGGCATGCTTTGAATTTGGCATGCGAGGCTGCTATTAAAAATAATACTCGAGATACTCTTGAAACAGTTTACCAAATCACAAAATTAATTTAAAAATTACCCAAGTTGCTACATATCAGGACTTTAAATATGTAATATTAAGTACATCACCAGGCATCTCTCTCCAACAAAATGGACTCTTCATGCAGAAGCATTAGCTTCAGTTTCTGAGATCTACCTTGCACTGTGTGCAGCTTGGGAAGTTGTGAAGGATGCAATGAAAGTTCCTGAAATTAGAGTTTGAACTGGTGGCACAGCAGCTCAAATGGAAAAGTTTCACTTCCGCTTTGGTATGAAACTAGGTTAAAAGTCCTAAACATAAGAGAAAATGTAACAAAACGCTGCGAGAGTTGGACTGTTCTGTAATAGAAGACCAGTCTCTTAAGAAAATGGCATTTAATTTATTGCAATCCAACTGATCAGATGAAAGCTACAACTTATTCTGGGAGCAAATCCACCAGTTTAAAGCTTAAAGTTGGGGATAGTCAGAATGCATGAACGTCCAAGGAAGAGAAAAATTTCCAAGAAAATGCAGGTAGGTAGGAGTGAACCCAACTACTCAACTTCAGCAAAGGAATTTTATACATGCATCTGCTTTGAACTGATTTTACAATGTCCAGTATTCAATCAAGAATTGAACACAAAGGCTACAAAGTTATTAAAAATCTTGAAACACTCATAGCTTTAAATGTAACAGAAATACAAGTTCAAGACATGTTTCATGTGCACAGTTCCAGTTTCAACCATGATCAACTGATTACTCAGCTTCTTCTGCTGCAGATCAGCTGTCAGCATACAGAAAGATTACTGAAGTCAGTTCAGAAATAGCTTCCTCTGTCAAACTGAACTTCATTTTTTTCTGAACTGTTGAGGTTGATAAAAATTATTTTGGTAACCAGAAACCAATGCTGTAAGTGAAGGTTGCTTCAGTGCTCTCTGTTGTATTGAAACATGGCTTCAATCCACAAGGGGACATTCATGGCTCAACAATGTATCATTTTACAGGTGCACATGGACAAAACTGACTTACAATTTACAGATGATGTAGAAGAGTTCATTTCAAGAAACCCAGTGTGAAGATCGTTGTTTGGAACTTTTTTCAGATTTGTAAATCACCCTTTTTACCCTAGTTTAAACAAATAATGCTTTGAATAGTTTTGTACCACAACTAAATTTGTCCATTTGTAATAAAGTCTCTTATTCTAAACTCAGTGTTTTCTTTATTTATTAATGCAATTCCCAAAGGCCCCAGTTGTCTATGATCATGCTGATACAAATTAAGCAGAGCCAGTTGGCATAAAACCATATTGCATTTGACTGGGGTTGTGTGTATGATATTTTTACTTCACTGGCACATTTGAAGGCATTTGTTTCAGTGTGTTGAATTAGATTATAATGGAATCCAGGAATTGCACACAATAATGTAGCCTCTTAATTCAGTTGGGTATATTGCATGATACACAGATCTCCTGCAATGCTCATTGAAGCAAAGAGAATATTATGATTAAGAATTCCTTAATATATTTTTAAAAAAAAACAACAAGAGTCTTTAAGGTGCTACAGGACTCTCGTTGTTTTTGCTATATACAGACTAACACGGCTACCCCTCTAGAACTTAATATATTTTATCAGTTTGAAAATAGGGTCAGAACTGAGTAAGAACCAAATATTGGGTGAGATATATGGTCTTGAGGTGAGAGTGCTAAATACTGGCATACAAGATAATACTATAAAAACACTTATAGTATAGGCATAGCCTTGATACCAGTCTTCATCTGCAATGTTGTCACTATATACTTGTCTAAACATCTGTAGTGTAAGTTGACGCTACAACAACAATACATGACAGCACAGCAGTTAATACATGATCTTTTGATTTCCTTGCAAAAGCTATAGTGGGAAGAGGCTGCAACATATAACCGAGTGTTTTCATTTTACAAGGTCCTGTCTATTATTTCTTTTAAAATCTCTTTTTTATAGGAAGACCTGAAAAGGACAGGTTTTGTTTTGATTAAGTGGTGTGGGATTGTCATTATATATACATTTACCACTAGACTACCCATTGCTCATGGTGCATAGTACCTTATTCGGCAAATAATCTCTTTGATTTCAATAGCAATATTTGAGGAGTAAGGTTTTGCTCAATGTATGGGTGTTAGAATCTAGCCCTTTGTGATTTGGGATTCATCTCATTCAAGTCTCTGTAACTGCTAAAAGGCAATGTGAACTAGAAGAGAGTCAGGCGCTCCTGAGTAATATTCCTGACTGCCATCGATGTGTGGCCTTATCTAAGTTATTCAAACCTCTCATGTCTCAGTTTTCTTCATCCACTGAAAACCAATTAATCAGTTACTGTTTGAACAATGCATTAAAAATGTAACCTGCTATACAAGTGCTAAGTAATTTTTACTTCTTTTTTGTCATATTTTAAGATAAGTGTATGTTGGCAGGTGCTATGCTATACTTCTTAATTGCTCTGAGGTCGTTTAATTCCTGTCTGATTGCATGACCGGCAATTGTATTCAGAGTTTATTATCTGTACAGTACCATACTATAAAATAGCATAGTACACCATGCTATAAAATAGAAAAGTTGTGCCAAATAAATAATAGGTGCTTGCCACCTTAGCCTCTAACAAGGGAGAAAGATGGCCTAATGGCTAAAGCACAGGGCTTGCACCAGTATGACTCAGGAGCAAAGCCCTCAAGGTGAAAAGTCCACTGTGGGAGAAAGCAGATGTTAGAGAGTAGCCACAACTTCCCCCTAGCATGGTCCAGTAATGTCCCAAAGTGGGTGTTTCTGACTCTCTGATGAGGCAATGGATGGGGGATGCACTTATTCATTGCAACTCTCAGCAGCCTTTGACATCAAAGCTGCTTGGAACTCCCCAGGCTTTGTCTAGGTTAGGAAAACAAAGGACCAGTTAGAACAATAACAACATGCCATCTTGTGTCATGCATTATAAAACAAAATGTGACGGGACTCTTCCTTGGACCCCTGCTACCTTCCAAATTGAATATGCCTTTTTCTCAAGCCACTAATGTTTCATTTCCAGGACCACAAACATGTTTTCCAGGAACAGAGCCAGTGGCCAAGGCCACTCTAGAGGTTGTAAGCGCAGCCTTTACTTAGGCAAAACTCCATCAATGGGTTTTTTCCCTGAGTGCAGATTACAGGAGTCAGTCCTTTAATGAGATCCTTTTCCCCAGCCTCTTGATAGCCTAATCAAAACAATTTTCCATGATAGCTATTTATCAGGCAGATCTTTTTTCTGAACACAAATTAAATTTATAGCCATCCATTTAAAGTGCAATTTTACTGTGATAATGAACCTGTACCAAACGGCATCTTCTTACTCATCAGATCTGTTCTTTGAGCCTATTCAGGGTGATGTCTGCTTATTTTACCACAATATTTTTATTGTTTTTTACTCCTCTGAGCACTGTAGAACCAACACAGCTAAGAAAGAAGTTGGACTCTGTTCCTTCTTGTGCATAATCAGCAGAATTGTTTACTAAGGTCGAATCCAGTCTGTTGCACAGGTGACATTGAGGGCATAATTTATCCTGCAGAACTTTTATTACTGGAGTTGATGTGTGAGAAGAAAACTATCCTGTGCAATATTCAAATCTGAGATTCTCTGTGGGATTGGCAGATAGCAAAAACATCTTGTCACTTGTAAATTCAACCTGTTTCATACAGAAATCACTGAGAGACAACAGAAATTATGCTACCTTCACAGTCAGTTTTCAGTGTGGGATTTTCAAAAGCACCCAGCTTTGGTCCAACTCTGTTCCCCCGTTGTAATCAGTCATCACTGATGTCAGTGAGAGCAGAGTTAGGCCAATGTTTTGAAAATCCCACTGTCACAGCAGAGCTGTACTTTAAACCAGTGGTTCCCAACCTGTGGCCCATGGGCCAGAAGTGGCCCGCCGCTCCCCTTCCACTGGCTGCCATTGCTTAAAGACCCAGGTGGAGTGTGTTGCAGCGGGACTACAATACAGGTATAGGCTCCTTGCTGCAGCCAAGGGGATGGGAGATCAGTGCTCCCTTTCCCCTGGCTGTAGCAGGGAGCATGGCAAAGTGCTCTGCCTGGGTCCCTACTGAAGCCAGATAGAGGGGTGCACTGATCTCCCATCCCACTGGCTGCAGAAAGGAGCCATTACCCCCGGACACAGGTGAAGCAAACGGGGCTACCAGAGACAGGCAGTTTCCCTGTTGCAGCCAGAGGAACTGGAGATTATCAAGGAGGTCCTCGCTGAACTCCTTCTGTCTGGTTGCAGTGGGAGGAGGGGGGCTGCTGGTTGAGACTGGTGGCCCTTCAAGGTTGTAAAAACGATATCTGTGGCCCTCAAGCCAAAAAGGTTGGGAACCACTGCTTTAAACTGTCTACAGTTCAAAATTGCTTGTTAGTCTAATCTTCCTGTTTGTGACTAAAATTACAGATTATTGGAGGCTCCAGCACCCAGAGCCACATTACCTGCATAGTACTTTTCAAATAGTTTGTAATTGTATTACACAAAGGGTATAAAACATGTATGTCTATCAAGATACTTCGTGACCATTTGCTTTTACTGCACAGAAGAGCTTTCTCTGAGATTTGACTGAATAATAAACTGACAGGCTGGAGAAAAATATTTCACCACCATCTGTTGTTGACATGAGAACTGTGGTAAACATCTCAAGTACATTTCAGAGAGTTGGGTAAGACACCTGAGGGGCAGGAATCGAGATGCATATTCCAATAATTAATGTAATCCATATCCTATATTTAACATAATCTTTATCTATTCCAACAAAATGAGATCATTGTTATTGTTCTAAATTAAGTCATAATTCTTAAAAAGTTGTATATGAGCAGCACTTAAAGTTGTCTTCTAGAAGAATTATAAGACTTTGCTACTAACAGGTGATACATGTTAGTAATCTTTTTTGTGTTAAATAAGATACTTTAAAATATTACTAAAGTAAGTGTTAGCAAAGTACAGAATGGAGTTAATTAGGGCTAAATCCACAAAGGGGACTTAATCTCAACATTGCAAGGCCTAATGTTTAGGTATCCTGCCACCTACTGGAACTCACTATCCTTAGTTAAGGCTGGGTCCACATTGATGGCAGCAAATTCGCCGCCGTCACATCAATTGCTCTGGATCGATCAAGTGGTCTGTATACACGTGCTCAGTCGATCCAGGAAGCGATGCAGGAAAACCACACCCGTAAGCGGAGTAGCGCTGCGTTGAAGGGAGTGCTGTTCCCTTCGATGCAGCGCAGTATGGACGCCGCGTGGAGGAGACGCTGCAAAGTCGACGGGAGATACGCAAGTGATTTACGTCACTTGCGTATCTCCTGTTGACTGCCGCCAAATCACCAAGATAAGTGTAGACCGGGCCTAAGTGTCAAGACTCCTTTGTGTAATGAATGGGGAGAAAAACAATCTACAAAAGGCTGAATGGGGAGCTGGCTCAGCTAACCAATAAGAAATGCCGAGGAGAGTACTAAACCCCACTCCTCAAAGGGATTTGTTGTGTATTCTGTGTCTTGCCTAATTGTCTAGGTTGCCATAGCAACAGAGCTTAGCTTGTTGCCATACAATAGAGTTAGACTATTATGGGATAGCTCAGCCAGTCCTGGTTGGTTTTAGTGTTAGTCAATAAAGACGCTCCCTGTGTTATATCTCTCTGCGATCTTGTGCTGACTTCTCTCTCTGAATACAAGCAATTAAAAGGAATTCAACATAACAAAAGTGGCAACGGAGGATGGGATCGACCTGTGCTGCACTGGCAAAAAAAGGTAAAAGGTAAAAAGAAAAAGCTTTTTTGCTGTTTTGGGGGCTGGGCTGTTTACATTGACAGTTCAAACTGAAAAACAAGCTCTGCTTTGTTCTGACCAAAGTGAAGCGGACAGAAACAAAACAGTGCTAGTGAATGGATATCACCAGTAATTGTGTGTGAACGACCACAACACACATGAATAAAAGGCACTAAAAGACAAGAGAAAGAAAGGAAGGGAAAAAAGGGGGGGCAGCAATGGCTACATTTATGGGGCCCCTGGGACCTTTTAATGAGACTCTAGGGAACTGGAACTCATATATTGAGCGTTTTCAGCTTTTTGTTGTTGCAAATGAAATTACAGATGCAAAGAAGGTGCCCATTTTCTTAAGTGTTGTAGAAGCTAAAACCTATACTTAATTGTGCAGCTTAGTGCACCCTGCTAAGCCAGAGAAAAAATCTTACAGTGACATTGTGAAAATCCTGGAGGCACATTTTTCTCCAAAATGGCTGGTAATTACAGAGAAATTTAGGTTCTACAAAAAGAATCAAGAAGATGATGACACAATTGTGCAATTTGTAGCAGCTATGAAGAAGCTTGTTGAGCACTGTGAATTTAACAATGTGTTAAATGACACTCTATGTGGTAGGTTAGTATGTGGTCTAAACAATGAAGCAATACAAAAGCGCCTATTGACAGAGGCCCAGCTCACCTGGCAGAAGGCCATTGAAATTGCAATCTCTAGGGAGCTTGCTGGAAAGGAAAGGAGCCCAACAGCTCAGTGCATCAACCTGAGTGCATAAGGTGTCACAAGAATGGGAATGTTACTGCAGTGGAAAGTCAGGTCACCAAGCATCGGAATGCTGGTATAAAGACCGAGTGTATCCACAATATGGTGAAAAGGGACACATTGAGCGTGCCTGCAAACAAAAGAAAAGAGTCAAATAGAACAGGCAAACCAGAGAAAAAGAAGCCTGCTGTCCGGTGGACCAAAAAGGAAAATCTGCATGTGGTAGAGCAGACTCAGGATGATCAAAGTGACACCCAGTCAGAAGAAGTACTGCTTCATGTCTTGTCCATGGCAGTTGGCTCACATAAATACTGGGTAACCCCACTGTTGGGAGCTAAACCTGTGCACATGGAACTGGACACCAGCTCAGCAGTTTCGCTTGTCGCAGACACTGTGTATAAGGAGAAGCTAAAGCATCTCCCGCTTAAGCTGACAAAAATTGTTCTGAAGATGTACACTGGAGAAGCTGTACCCATGTTGGGCACTATTGATGTTAAGGTGGAGCTCAATGGACAGACTGCTAAATTGCCACAGTTTGTGGTGGAAGGCAATAATCCAGCCTTAATAGGAAGGTCATGGCTTAGGAAGATCCAGCTGAACAGGGCAGAAGTGCATAGGATGGCTCAAGAAGAAGCAGGCCTGACAGCTGGATTAAAGAAACATGCCGCTTTTTTTGGAGAGGACCTGGGAAGTGTGAAGGGAATCACTGTGAAATTGAACATTCAGCCTAACAGCCAACCAAAATGTCTGAAAGCCAGAATGGTGCCATGTGCCATCAGGCCAAAGGTTAAAGTGGACCTGGTGCACCTGGTCAAAAATGGAGTCCTAGTACCAGTTACCCACAGCCAGTGGGCAACCCCAATCATTCCAGTATTGAAGAAAGATGGCTCCATTCGGATTTGTGGGGATTTTAAAGTCGCTGTTAAGCCGGTGTTGTGTGCAGAGCAATACCCTCTTCCCTGCATCGATGACCTCTTTGCTGGCTTGGCTGGTGGACAAAAAGTTCAGCAAGATTGATCTGAGTCAGACGTATTTACAGATGCATGTCGACGAGAAGTCCCAAGAGCTGTTGACTATAGTGACACATAAAGGGATGTACCAATACTGTCGCTTGCCTTCGGAATAACGTCTGCTCCAACTTCGTTCCAGAGGGCTAGGGACCAGTGGCTTGCTGGAAGTCCAGTGCTATCTTGATGACATCCGGGTCACTGGCAAGAATGAGGAGGATCACCTTAAGAACTTGGAGGCTGCCCTACAAAGGCTGGAAGAGTATGGTCTACGAGTCCACAAAGACATATGTGAATTCTTCTAGCCCTTTGAATATTTGGGACATATCATAGGTGCTCCTTGCATTTGTAAGGCTCCTGCAAAAGTCAAGGCTATTGTGCAAGTTCCACTTCCTCAAAACGTAAGCCATCTTTGCTCTTTTTTTAGAGCTATTGAACTATTCTGGAAAGTTTATTCCACAATTAGCAATACTACTAAAACCACTACATGAATTCCTTGGCCAGAGCAAGGTCTGGAAGTGGACTGAAGCCTGTGATGTTGCATTTAACAAAGCTTAATGTGCACTGCTAAATTCAGAGTTTCTGATGCATTTTGAACCATACTTATCTCTACAGTTGGTCTGCAATGCCTTCCCTTGTGGAGTGGGAGCAGTCATGTCACACATTATGCCTTCGGGAGAGACCCATTGCTTTTGCCTCACGCACCTTAAGTAAAGCAGAAACTAATTATGCTCAAATCAAACATGAAGCACTGAGAATCGTTTTCAGAATTCGGAAATTTCACCAGTATCTGTTTGGATGGAAGTTCACACTTCTCACTGACCATTGACCTCTAACTTTAATTTTTGGACCATGCACAGGCATTCCACCACTGGCTGCTTGTCGTATGCAACGATGGGCATTGTTGCTTTCCGCACACACAGGAGATCAAATATTGGAAATCCACTCTGCACTGCAACACAGATGGTCTCTCAAAGCTGCATTAACCAGTTAAACATCAAGATATTGGCCAGAAAGAAATCTTCAACTTTGAACAGGTAGAGAACACACCCATCACTACTACTCAAGTAAAGAAGGCAACTCGCGTTGATCCTGTATCGTCCCAAGTTATGGACCTAGTAATGCACAGAACATCTCTACGGGACTCTCACCCGACCTCCTTCCCTACATGTCCAAGAGGATAGAGTTATCAGTCCATTCAGGTTGCTTGTTGTGGGGGATGCACATCATTATTCCACCACTACTGAGATCACAGATGTTAGAACAGCTACTTTCAGGTCACTGTGGAATAGGTGCATGAAAGAAATTGCACGAAGCTACTTTTGGTGGCCTGGCCTGCCCTGGCCAGTGTCACTGAAGAGAAGGCAAGAGCTTGTACTTCATGTCAGAGTGTGAAGAACATGCCTCAGTTGGTGCCCGTACAACCATGGGACTGGGCTGAAAACCCATGACAGTGTATTCACATTGATTTTGTTGGCCCATTTGAAGGAAGCATGTTCCTGTTTGTTGTAGACACCCACTCTAAAGGGTCAGAAGTCTCTGTAATGCCATCCACTACTGCTGAAAGTACTGTCAAGAAACTGTGTGAAATCTTTAGTCATTTCGGTCTGCCAGAACAACTTGTGAGTGACAATGAACTGCAGTTCGTCTCTCAGGAGTTTGAAAATTTTATGCAAGCAAATGGGATACATCACTTCAGCACCGTATCATCCATCTACCAATGGATTAGCTGAAAGGTTTGTGCAGACCATGAAACAAGCTTTAAAATCTGCAAGGGAACATTCATCCATTCAAAAGCATCTGGACACCTTCTTACTATCCTACAGAAACACACCTCATGCTACGACCAAAACATCCCTGGCCTTTCTAAAGATGTGACGATAGCTACGTGTTTGCTTTGATTTGCTGAAACCTGCCAAAGCACGACAAATTGTGCAATGTCAATAGCAAAACCAAGTCATCAGATGTGCATGCAGAGCAAAAGACTGAACCTTTAGTCCTGGACAACCTGTCCTAGCTCAGAACTATTCTTCTGGAGCTAAATGGGTCCCTGCTACAGTCATTGCCCACATAGGACCTGTCTCCTACACTGTCCAGATTGCAGATGATCTCACCTGGCAGCTGTATGTAGGTCGGTTGTTGCCAGGTCATACATGTCCCGAGGACACATCTCCAGTTGAACTGTCTGACCTCAACGTTACAGGTGAGATATCATCGAATCAAGAGTCACCCATTCCTGACTCCCTTTCTCCATCCACCTCTGCAGCAGATACAGCCCCTTCCCTTCTTTGAGCAGAAACAACATCCTCACCTGTCCCAAGCCCATCGTTAGACCCGCACCAGTAACACCTTCCAGTGCAAGAACACTAGAAGTCCGCCAAAATCCACCTAGAGAGAGAAGGCCTTCTCAACGGCTGGATCTTTAGCTAGGGCAAACCCACGTTACTGGGCAGAATAATCCTAGGGGTTTAGCCAGGAAATGAGACAGTCTACCCTCATTCTCTAATTTAGTGATTATTCTGTTAAATGGACGTTTTCATTAAGGGGGGAGGGATATGTTGTGTATTTTGTGTTTTGCCTAATTGCCTAGGTTGTCGTAGCAACAGAGCTTAGCTTGTTGCCCTAGCAATAGAATTAGACTATTAGGGGATAGCTCAGCCAGTCCTGTTTGGTTTTAGTGTTAGTTCAATAAAGATACGCCCTGTGTTGTATCTCTCTGTGATCCTGTACTGATTTCTCTCTCTAAATACAAGCATTTAAAAGAAATTAAACATAACAGGATTAGATGCCTTATGTGTGCCAGAGAGAAAGGCCTCTTTCTGTTTGGGATTCACCACTGTGAACCTTTCCTAGATTTGGAGCCTAAGACCTTTCTTGCAAGAAACAGAGATGTTGGTAATGCTCCTGCCCTCTTGTAACCTTTATTCCAATGGCTAGAGCACTCGCTCAGGATGTGGGAGACACAGCTTCATATCCCTTCTCTGCTTATTGTGGAGTAGGGATTTGAAGTCAGGTCTTCAAATTCCCACATAAGTGTCCTAACTGCTGGGCTGTGGCGTGACCAGTCTGTGCCTAGGGCAGCCACCTGAAAATGCCATGGGCAGGGCAGACTGTAAAAGGAGAGCAGATTCTCCCACCACTGCTGGGTGACACTGAAGTCAGATTTCCCAACCTGCCACAAAGAGTGCTTCTAATTCCCCACACTAGTTATCAAGAAACCAAAATACAAATATACACAAACCTCTTTACTGCATTTCAGTCTCCGGCTCCCAATCAGCCACTAGGTCCAGTAAAGAGACCAGTTATTTAAAACTCTATGCACTTTACCAGAAAGGTTCTCCTGACCCCAAAGGATCAGCCACAGTACCAGATGAATATAAGTTTAGATCTTACCCAAAATACCACTCTACCAGCCAATCCTTTTGTAAATAAAAATAAAGGTTTATTATAAAAAGAAAGAAAGAAACTATAAGAGAAATGTTAAAGGATTAAAGCAATCAGATACATACAAATGATTTGAAAATCCATATATATCAGGTTTCTGGTAGAACTGTGGAGTTTGCAGGCCTGTATAGTCCCCCTGGTATACATCCAGTACCTGGATGGGTCTCAGTCCTTTGTTTTACAGCTTCAGTTCAGCTGTAGATTAATTGATCCAGAGGTAGACTAAAAGACAGACTAAAGACAAAATGGATCCCGGGCAGCTGCCTTTTATGTTCTTTGGTCTGTGCCATGCTGCTTGTGGAATTTTTATAGGAACCCAAACGGAGTCCAGAGTCACATGAGTAAGTCCTGGTGACTCATCAGGAAATATGGGATGACCAGCAGTGGGCCCAGAATTTTCATATGAGGAAAGCACATTCTTGGAGCTGTATGGGAGTTCTCCCCATCCCTTGAGTGTCTGGACACCTGGATAAGAGAGCCAATTACTGCTCTACTGCAATCTAGTGTAGTTAAATTAGAAAATATCCCACACAAATTGCAGGATTTGAATGGGTGGAGTTCCTGAACTGTGCAGATACTACTGATGACATGCATATACCCATTCTATGCCCATCATTTGGTATAAGTGAGCAAATTAACAGGAAAAGATGCTGTTATTCCATCATAATAATAACAGTAATGGCTGTGCCCTATTACCTGGCTGAGATGCTGTGTCCTAGGTCCTTCCATGAGGTACTCCTCCAATCTGCTGTGCTTACTGCGTCTGGATCACCAAAGAGATCTGCAATTTGGGGACAATTTCTGCTCTGGACTGGCTGTTTGCAGTCAAAGGGGTGAATTTCATGTCCCTGCAAATATCCATGTTCCAAATGTGCACCTGTCCCCGTTCCACAGATGAGTCCCTGCTGACACAGGAATCTGTGCGTGGGATACTGCTTCGCACACGGTCCAGCTCCTTGTAAATGGGCAGCTCACGGGGGTAATGCTAGATGTGGAATTGTTATATGGGGCTATCCAATAGCTCACCTTGAGCCCGTTTCCTTTTCCCCACACTATGGGGAATTATCATTAATCCCAAGATATTGATCCCATTATCATCTAGCTGTTTCTGAACTATGCCATTGTACTACTGGGCATTGCTCTTTTGAGTCCCACAGTCATGAGTTTTGTTTTTGCTGCATACCAAAGATTAACCAAAGCTGTGGTATTGCCACCTCACCAGGTATCTGCGTGCTGACACATGGGCTTCTGCCTGGGCAGTCTTCTCACTCCTGCATCAAACCCTGGGGATGACCCAGTGACCAAAGCTGAATGTATTGTAAGCAACATGGTTCTGAGAATGCTGAGCAGAACCATAAGAAGTTTGGCAACTTCCAGGAGGGACAGAATATGGCTAGATGGCACGACAGGACAAAGGCATAGGTGCCCAAGAGGCTTGTGGGAAGGGAGTAGTGGACCATCAGCTATTAATAATTGTGACTGGCTGTGGCCGTGTTTTCTCACTGCAGATGTCTTGAGTTAGCAAAAGGCAAGACAAGCTAACTCATGGTTTGCGTTGTGCCTCAGAGCAGGGTGGCGTGACTGACAGTGTTGGTATCTGAACATGGAGCAGTAAACAAGTTAAACCTCCAGTGAAAACAAAGCCAGTGTCCACCCAACACTGTGGGTTTGATTCACCTTTGCATTATTCCAGATTTTGTTTCTACACCAGTTTTGCTAGTGTAACACTGGAGTAATGTTATGGTGCTTTAATGAAACCCTTCAGCAGCCAGAAGGGGATGTACCTGAGTGTAAGTGAATTTATGTGGAAGCAGCACATATTAGTTGCCACTTTTAAAAGTGCTAAATCTTATGTCAGGGAATCTGAAAAGGAGCATCTTATGGTAAATAAAAATTGATGTAGAAGAAGGTGGGGAGAGAGGCTAAAAGGGGAAACTTAGAATCTCCTCTGCCTAGTGGTACATGAGGCAACTCATTTTTCCCACTGCTGTCTGTCCAGAACAAGATGTTTGACTTCATCATAAGTTGTCTCCATGATGGTACCATTCTTTTTGATCATCCTGAAATAGGTCATTCTGTATTCGCCATACCTTCTCTTTCCTCCAGGTGGGATCCAAGCTAAGGTGTACCTGTCATCCTTCTGCCAGGTGAAGTGGGCAGCAATAAGAGCCAGGTTCTTACCCAGGGGTTCCTCTTCACAAAACAGAACCATCTTGAGCCCCCACCAAATAATTCGGGAAAACTAAACACCACTGCTGGGCCTCTCTAAGAGTTTGTCTACACTGCAATTAAACATCCATGGCTATTTTTGTAAGCAAGTAGTTTTTAAGTGATGTGAAACTTGAGGATATGCAAGACAAATCAGACTCCTGAAAGGGGTACGGTAGTCTGGAAAGGTTGAGAGGCTCTGGCATAGGTTACTTGGATGCACCAGTATATGAAACTCTGCTATTGTAGCAGGAGTTTTTAGATTTGTCTTCAGAGATGATGTTATTTTAAAATTAGCTTAATCTTGTGTTTAGACTGTTGTTCCTCTTTCCTGCCTATAGAAAGTGTAACCCTGCAGTGTAATTTCCTTGTCACAAAGTAGGCATAAAAAAGGGAAGAGAATACTCACTTCTTCCTCTTCTTTTATCATGTCTTTCTTCTTCTTAGTACCTCTCTTCCATTCGTTCTTTGCCCATTTTCCCCCTCACCATCCATTTTCTTTCTTGTGTGTTTGTGGGTGCATGTGTATGTATGTGTGCACATGTGCATAAGGAACAAATGACTGAGACCATGTTTTTAAAATAATTGGTGTCTCCCTGCCAACTCAGTTAAACTGAAGAGGGAATGCAACCTGCCAAGTAGGAAAATAAACTGGACTTTCTGCCCTATATAGACATAATTTAAAACTTTTTATTTAGAATATTTAGCAGCCAGAAAGATCAGGACACAAAAATGTCACATTGTACTGTTTCTTTTACTAGACACGCTCCTGAATTGAAATTGGAAGAGGTGACATCACAGTATGCCTAGACCTGTGTTGCAGTGCTGGTCTCCGTGCAAGAAACTGACCAGAATCAGTATGAAGATAATAGCTCTTGTCTGCAATCTGTAAGCAGCATGGACAGTTTTTCCTTTCCCTACCACAAATATTTTAATTTGTCTGGTTTTGAGGTTTTTTGTTTTTGTGGGTTTTTTGGGGGGAGTGGGGATAAGGGGGGAGGGTTGTACAGACTTTTATAAGTAAATATCCGTTTAATCTGAACAGCTGAATCCTTAGTAGTAGTTCATGGCTGATTCAAAGCCTCTAGTTAGTACCCTGAAGTTGAGTCAAGACATTCCTTAAACAGTTACCACTTAGTCTGGCAGGGCTTCAGATGCCTGGAGGTTGAGTTGAACAGCGTCAGACGAAGAAGTAATTGTCTGAGGAACTGAAAAGCACACTGGGTTGCATGTACATCTCACACAGTCACAGGCTGTCTTTTCTTCTTAATCTTGGATTCAAAGCAGAATGAAACCTCTTGACTTTCTTCTTGCCATTTCACTTCCTCATTTAGTATTTGAGCTCTGCCTCAGGTACTGCACGGCTGTGCAGCAAATGCCTTTGCAGGATTGCTATTTACATTGGTGCTGCAATTTCTATAGCAACAGAACTATACTTCCTCTGCAGTTTGCAAACTTTGACAGCTGACCTGCTTGCCTGATTTCCACAGGAAGTATTGACAGCAACTTCATCTGCAAATGTCGAAACAGCAGAAGTACAAGAAGTATGCACAGCCAATTAGGACAGTTCTTTTACATTAAATTTCTGTTATTCTGATTCTGCAGTCCTTGCACATGAAAAACTGCCATTGATATCAAAGAGAGTTGTGTGCCTTTGATGTGTTTTGAAGAACTTTTTTTTAGAAATAAAGAAGTATAGGCATTAGAAATGTATAGACTTTCATTCATTACTAATTGTATAGCAATACATGGAGATGTGATGCACCAAATACATACCATATTCAACTGGAGCATTGCATGTTGGCATTTAATGTGAGCTGGTAAAGACAGTCCCTTAGGGCTTTGCTTTAATCCCATAATCCTGATTCTCTGTGCTCCCTGTGCAGTCATCCTCTTCCCCCTACATTCCCCCTACATTTCAAAGCTCTCTTATTTTATTAAGATTAGTAATAATGATTAAAATTACTTATCTAGTGCTAGTAGCTGACACTTTGCAAATGGAAGTAAGACCAGGTACATGCCCTGGAACATTGATAATATTCATTGGACAGACACAGTACAAATATTTAAAAGGTAAGACATGAGCACTGGAGCAGAAAGAAAAGTAAGAGATAATCAGTGGAAGGATAGGTGAAACAAGTGGGTTTTAAGGAGAGATTCATTCAAACTAGTACCTGCCTTCTTTTGATTAAAAAAAAATCCAAGACTGAAGAAAATGGATTCAATAATTTTAAATGATGAATGCTTAATTTTAGCAACCTGGAGCATGTGTATTAACATTTCTTACTCATTTTAAATGTTTTTAAAAGATCACTTGAAAAGGATGTACTTCCTGGGCTACTCAAGTTACAGCCAATGAGGATGGGTGAGTGCGATACATATCGGCTCAGTAAGAAGGTTTCCAGAGCAGGAAATCTTTAGTATAGGCTCATCTTTAAAGTGCTTTAGCATAAGCTTAGTTCTAAAGCACTTTACACTAGAACAAAGTGAATCACTCCATTTCAAGCAATTTACAAGCTCAGCAGACAGAGCATGTAAGTTCTGCAGCTGGATATCTGGATTCCAAGGAACTTTCAAGCTTCTCTGGTGATGTTGGCAGAACCTGTCAACCTAATAGCTCTGGACCAAGAAACTTACAAGAAACTTACAGCAATGCAGCTGAAGATCGTTGTACAGTTTTCAGTGACACTGTATTGTGCCCTAGGCCTTGTCCAAGACCTAAGACACAGTACACATATAAATTGTATTGCGTTAACTATACTGGTACCCCTCACTGATTCATCTCTCACCAGAACTCAGATATTCTGACACCAAACCACATATGCAGACGCCTAGCATAATTACACTGTCATCAGGATCATCAAGAAATACCACCACCCAGTGTTAACAATCACCAGGGAAAGAGGGGTGAGTGGGGAGAAGCTGTCTGACCAGCTCTGCAATGGTGTTAAATATGTGCAACAACTATCTTTGTCTACCCTAGATTTATATTTTTTATACTAGTCTAGTTAAAATAGCACAATACCCCTAGTCTAGATTGTTATATCAGTATAAAAGTGCTTATACAGGATAGTTTATCCTCATGAGGGAATAAGAAATAAGCGTATATGGCAGCTTTAAATTTAGTATAACTGTGCCCACTTAGGGGTTGTAACAGTACAATTATTTTATGAATGACACCCCTAACCAAAATAGTTATACTGGTATAAAAACTGTGTGTAGACCAGATCTTATAAACATGTATGCACATTGCATAAGCCCATACCCTCACCTCATTTGTTCTATTAGAATTCACAGTGGCTTATGCCAGCTTTCTTGCAGCACTTTTGGAGAAGGGATTTAGAACCCCTTTTACCCTTAGCTGTACCCAGGCTATTAGATCATTCCTGCTTCTACATCCCTTAAGGTGCAATGTCAGTTTCCTTTTCTCTGAAGTCCCTGAAGACTGTACATATTACTAAAGTCTCTCTCAACCTACCAGACTATCTGACTATCAGCATGTGTTCATGGAAATCTGGTTAAGAAATCCCTGAATCTCATCCTCTGATATGATAACAACCCAATTCAGTGTCAAAATACAATAAAAATACATTACTTTTTCTTTCCATTTAGGATAACTTTGAATAAAAGCTGGGTGTTCTGTATATTGTTTAAGTTTCTCCTTTCCTATTCCAGTTTTTATCTCAATAGTTATTTGCATTTAATAAATGTTTTTCCTCCATCCAACAGATTACATGGGACCTAAGGAGTAGATCTTAAGCAGTTTCCCTGCTGATTGTTTTTGACATTTCTTGGAAGAAAATAGTTCATTACCATGCAGCTATAGAGAGCCTTTGACATAAAGGTGCTATTGTAAAATATTTCCTTAAGAAAATCATATAATAATTTACTGAACACTGCATATTAAACTCAATATGGTAGATAAAATTCATTTGGGGCTGCAAGACACTAACTGCCGCAGGGACGTACAAGGGACACTTCATGAGTAATATTGATGATTAAAGTAATAATACTGGTTCAAATTCCTGCTCTGAACCAGGCAGGGGAAGGAGAGATTGAACCTGGGTCTCCCACACTGTGGGTGAGTGCTCTAATATTGGCATAAAAGTTATAAGGGAACCTGCTCTTCCTTGGTATTTTATGAGAAAGGGCTTAGGTGCCTAACTGCAGGAAAGTTCATATCTCTTAATGGAGATAGGCACCTCCCACCGACTCAGATTTTGGCACGCAAGTTCCTTTAAGGTGTGGGGCTTAGACCACATGCCTCTCCTCAGCATTTCCTGTTGTCTAGCATAGGTGACTCCTCACTCACCTTGTTGGCTTTAGTGAATCCCATTCTTAGGTGCCTAACTCTCCCCATGCATTGTATTGGAGCCTGGGTGCCTAACCTGGGGCTGTAAATTCCATTAGGTGAGAGGGCATCAAAGTCAGGCGTTGCAATGCTGAACTTCAGTTCCATTTGTGAATCGAGCCCTTTGTCCCTCATTTTTCCCCATTCCTAAAACACCATCTACAGAAAGCTGTCAGGAGGTTAAATTGATCCATATTTGTGAAGTGTTCCTTCAGAAGTAAGAGAGTATAGAAAGTTAAACTTTGCTTATAGTAACATTGAATGAGGTTAAATACAAGCATAACTTCTATTAAAACAATACATCATGGCAATGGTAAATTATAACAATGTGATTCTGTGCTGCGACAAAGACACAACCCATGAGGAGGGAGGCAATCCAATTCCAGGCTGCTTACAGGACAGCTATATGCCCTGGCATAAAGTACAGCATGTAGAACTTGCTCTACTGTATAGAGCCCTCCGCACTGCCACACACACTTCCAGAGCTGCCTATGAGCTGATCAGCAGCAAGAGCCCTGTAATGGCATGCTGTGAGGGTTCCTCCATTGGCCCCTATGCCAGGACTTGTAAGGGATGTGCAAATGCCATAGTGGGAGGGAAAATATCTCCCAAAATCTTATGACTAATGAAAAATTAGTTAGAGGAAGATGGAACTGAAAAGCTATGTTTACCAATGTAGATTAGATCTGCATCAAACAGAAATTTTCTCAAAAAATAGGCAAGTAAAGCAAGTAAATAATGCATTTTATTTCTCAATTTGTTTATCAAAATACTTATCTCTGTATATTTCAAAGATTGCTAAAAGCAAGTTCAGGAGAATATCCTCCTAAATATTTTTGACATATGAAAAAGAACATCTTTCTGAAAGAAACAAACTTCTGGACAAGCACAAAAGTAATTAAAAACAAGATAATTCAATGATGTGACATTTATAACATGATGAAGAAAAGTGGTGCGGATGAAAACATCCTCAAGGATAAAAATCAAGATGAATTATAGTCAGCATCTTTGAGATGAAAAATTCTTATTCAGATAGTTTCCCATACTTGCTTACTTAATCTCCAGTAAAAGATCCACATTTTAAACAGAACTACAAACTCTTTTTTGTTGTTAGCAGCTAGACTTTGTACTTGACATTATTTGAAGTATGTGATCCCTTACTCATATGAAATTGTAGTATAGTAAATTATGGACTGTCCTTGTACTAGAAAAGCTTTCTCACCAAGTATGTACGCAACAAAAATGTGAGAAATAAAGCATAAGTATTTAGAAATTTGGTCACCCTTTCTAAAGGACGAGACCCTCAGCCAGCAAGCCAGAATCTTTAGCCAGGTTTTCTGAATATTAAATCTGATCCTGAATAAGTAATGTACAGTATAGTACGTTAATGTTTTATTGTAACTCTGCCTTAATTAAAATTTAAAAAATAAAATTCTCCATGTTTCTAGTGTAATATTCCAATTTAGATCCCTTTCACTAGAGACTTTGCTAAAAACAAATATCTAGCTATTTATATAGGTTGGTATCACACATTAACTTAAGGCCAGCTAGTCATCCCTTGAACAAAGCATGAGTAAACAGGCTTTTCCCAGGAAATCTACACCTGAACAGGGTGAAGTGAAGCTTTCTCACCCCACAACATGGAGCAGCTATGTAGCAGCAGCCATTCCATGGTCTATTAAACAATGCAAAGCTGGTATTTTGGTTAGTGGATAATACTTTGCAGACCCACTGACTACTCTATGAGTTTTACACATGGAAGGCTTGCAGGTTTGGGCTCTACTTCTTGTGAACCCAGAAAGGGTTAACTATTTCACTGGCAGAAAGGAGGAGGTTAGCCCTTTTAGACAGCACAAGCTGTGAGATGGGCAGTTGTGGCTTGTTAAGCAGGTTGGAGCTGGAACTGACAGCTATGCTGCCTAAGTGGGGGAAGTCATAAAAAGGAAGCAGAGGGTCTGAGAGGAAGATAGCTAGCTGTTCTCGAGCTTCATCCTGACTAGAAGAAAAGAGTGAGAACGTGTAGGGATAAAGTGAGGAAGGCTAAAAGCCGCGTAGAACTGGACCTTGCGAAGGGAATCAAAATCAATAGTAAAAGGTTCTACAGTCACATAAATAAGAAGAAAACAAAGAAAGAAGTGGGGCCGCTATACGCTGAGGATGGAACAGAGGTTAAGGATAACCTAGGCATGGCCCAATATCTAAATAAGTACTTTGCCTCGGTCTTTAATAAGACTAGTGAGGAGTTTAGGGATGATGGAGGGATGACGAACGGGAATCTGGATGTGGTGGTGGATATTACCGTATCTGAGGTAGAGGCCAAACTTGAACAGCTTGATGGGACAAAATCGGAGGGACCGGACAATCTCCACCCGAGGATATTAAAGGAGCTGGCGCGTGAAATTGCGAGCCCGTTAGCGAGAATTTTTAAGCAATCGGTAAACTCGGGGGTTGTGCCGTACGACTGGAGAATTGCTAACGTAGTTCCTATTTTTAAGAAAGGGATAAAAGTGATCCGGGTAATTATAGGCCTGTTAGCTTGACGTCTGTCGTGTGTAAGGTCTTGGAAAAAATTTTAAGGGAGAAAGTAGTTAAGGACATGGAGGTCAATGGTAATTGGGACAAATTGCAACATGGATTTACTAAAGGTAGATCGTGCCAAACCAACCTGATCTCCTTCTTTGAGAAGGTGACGGATTACTTAGACAAGGGCAATGCGGTAGATCTAATTTACCTCGACTTCAGTAAGGCATTTGACACGGTTCCGCATGGGGAACTGTTAGTTAAATTGGAAAAGATGGGGATGAATGTGAAAGTTGTAAGGTGGATAAGGAACTGGTTAAAAGGGAGACTACAGCGGGTCGTGCTGAAGGGTGAACTGTCAGGCTGGAAGGAGGTTACTAGCGGAGTCCCTCAAGGATCGGTTCTTGGACCGACCTTATTTAACCTTTTTATAACTGATCTTGGCACAAAGAGCGAGAATGTGTTAATAAAATTTGCGGATGACACGAAGCTGGGGGGTATTGCTAACACGGAGAAGGACCGGGATGCTATTCAGGAAGATCTGGACCACCTTGTACATTGGAGCAATAGTAATCGGATGAAATATAATAGTGAAAAGTGCAAGGTCATGCACTTAGGGATTAATAATAAGAATTTTACATATACGTTGGGGATGCATCAGTTGGAAACGACGGAGGAGGAGAAGGACCTTGGGGTATTGGTTGATAACAGGATGACTATGAGCCGCCAATGTGATATGGCTGTTAAAAAAGCAAATGCGGTTTTAGGATGCATCAGGCGAGGTATTTCCAGCAAGGAGAAGGAGGTGTTAGTGCCGTTATATACGGCGCTGGTGAGACCCCACCTGGAATGTTGTGTGCAGTTCTGGTGTCCCATGTTTAAGAAGGATGAATTCAAACTGGAACAGGTTCAGAGACGGGCTACTAGGATGATCCGAGGAATGGAAAATCTGCCTTATGAAAGGAGACTCAAAGAGCTTGGCTTGTTTAGCCTGGCCAAAAGAAGGCTCCGGGGGGATATGCTTGCTCTATATAAATATATCAGGGGGATTAACGTTAGGGAGGGAGAGGAATTGTTTAAGTTTAGTACTAATATGGGCACGAGGACGAATGGGTACAAATTGGATATTAGGAAATTTAGACTAGAAATTAGACGAAGGTTTCTAACCATTAGGGGAGTGAAGTTCTGGAATAGCCTTCCGAGGGAAGTAGTGGGGGCAAATGACTTATCTGGCTTTAAGACTAAGCTTGATAAGTTTATAGAGGGGATGTTATGATGGGATAGTTTAATTTGAGCGATTGATTTTGGATTATCGGCAGATAAGTCTGCTCAATGGTCTGTGGGAATGCTGGATGGGATGGGAACTGAGTTACTGCAGAGAATTCCTTTTTGGGTGCTGGCTGGTGAGTCTTGCCCACATGCTCAGGGTTTAGCTGATCGCCATATTTGGGGTCGGGAAGGAATTTTCCTCCGGGGCGGATTGGCAGGGGCCACGGAGGTTTTTCGCCTTCCCCTGCAGCATGGGGCATGGGTCGCTTGCTGGTGGATTCCCTGCAGCTTGAGGTCTTCAAATCTCACTTTTGAGGATTTCAATAACTCAGTCATGGGTTCGGGGTTGTTATAAATGTGTATGGGTAGGGTTTTGTGGCCTGCCTTGTGCGGGAGGTCAGACTAGATGATCATATTGGTCCCTTCTGACCTATGAGTCTATGAGTCTATGAGTCTATGAGTAACTAGGAAAATCAACAGTCTATATGACTCCCAGAGAGTGAGCACAGTATGACAGTTTTTATTTGCTTGTTTATGCACAGTTGAAGTAGATGGAAAGAAGCTGCCTTGTGCTCTATTACATCTATGATTATAGCCCAGAAAACTGCCCCATCACTGTTAATTTGCCAAGACTGGGGGTGGAATGGGTTTTCTATTTTTTGTTAATAAAATAATTTAAAGGGGCTGTGACCCTAGCCCCTAACGATAGCTGGCAGTCTTGTTACTGGCCTCATAGTAGCAGATTGGGTTCCCTGCTGGGAAAGAAAAGAAAACTGGCAGTACTCAAGTTGAAGCATCAGAGCCATATGTGCTTATGGAGTTATTAAAACTACTTTTTTTCTATAGATCAGTTTTTAATATGTCTGTATCTTCAGAAAATATTAATTTTGCTGTCATTGGCCTTTGAAATTGTTTATATATGTTCCAAGGGCCATCTGAAATGCCTTCCAGTGCTGTAGGATGCTGGGAATTCAGTAATTGACAAACATATTGGAGAAAGATGCTAGATAGTCAAAATTAGTAAAATGCTTATGTCTGTAAGCTTATATGAAAATAATTACTGGCTACATAGATTTTGTATCTGCCTTTCCTAAAGGTATAGTGATTAGCACTCTTTGTACTCATTAGGTGAAAGGAACACTCGGTTTTCAAAATATCTAGCCGTATCACGTTAAAGATGTTTTCTTTAAAACATTGAATTGTTTCACATCCTTGCAGGTTTAATTTTCCTTTCTTTAGAAGATTAAGGCACTTAATATACAGTTAGTTTTTACCATATCTTAATGTATTTTTAAAGAATCACAAAGAGATTCTAGAACTACAGGCAAGATTTAAAGTATCCCAGCTTGGCTAAAAGTGACATGGGCTTGGACCAATTTATAAAGAAATGGACCAATTTATAAGCATGCTCTAGCTGAAAGGAGTCTTTATGGCAGTTGGCCCAGGGAACCTCTGTGGGCTTTCTGTGCTTTGCAGCTGCAGAAGATAATTGCAAGTCTTCAGGAGAATTATCACCTTCCAGTAGCCAAGAAAAGCCTCACTTAAGAATTCTGTGATTCTCCCTTCTTCAAGACAGAGTCCCTAAGTCACCCAACACAATTGTCCTTCATGAAAATTTGAATGCGTCTTAAGCCATATGCACAGTGGGAAAATACCATGTTAGAAAACATGCTTCACCGTGATGCTAAAAACAGCTTAGCAACTAATGTCACCAGGAACAAGTCATGTTTAAAAGCTGGTTAACTGATTATGGTTAATATCAGTTTCTCTTTGGTTGGTGAGATGACAGCCCCCCTGCTGTTTCAATCTACTTTAACCACTATTGAGGTTAGTCAGAGAGAGCCAGTCATTCATGCAGTATTGGTGGGGAGAAGAGACAAGTGCCCAGATGCTCCCGTTAAGAATACCCTACACCAGATGAAGAGTGAAACACAGACTCATACAGACAGGATGAAACACAATGAACTCCTCCAGGCCTATCCTCAGGCTGTATTACAGACCCAGAGAATCTTCCTTTCAGCCATTGAAGCTGCCTAAGCCCAGTGCAAGGAAGGGTGGTAAATCATTACATCAGTCCTGAGCGTCTATAGCAAGGGTAGTCAACAGTCAGACTGCAGGCCAAATCCGGAGCCCCAGGCACTTTTGAACGGACCTCACAATCTTCTTCTTCTTTTATTATCTTCTCTGGAGCCTGGGCCTTGATTACACCTTGACCAAGAAATTTGGACCTTGTCAGAATATAATTGACTACTTCTGGTCTACAGCCTGCACTAGAACCAAGTTCTAACAGCTGTAAAGAACTATCATCCTACTTCACTGACAAGAACATTCACATTTGGAAAGGCTTCTCAAATAACCAGGATCCACCACACTTGCATCCACCAACCAATAGTCCAGTACATTCATTCACCAAGAAATTCAGGACCCATCTCCAGTTCACTATCCCATCCTGATGAATGAGGGCCTCAGTTATACATATCTTTATCACCTCTTGTCTGGACTACAGCAATGCCATATTCCTGGCCATAAAAGCTTCAGTGATTAGGAAACTCCAACTGGTGCAGAACACTGCAGCGTTTCTCCTCAGCAACAAAGGCTACCACAAACATATAATACCTGTCCTCCACTCTCTACACTGGGTTGCTAACTTCAAATCAAGTTCAAGGTCTTGGTCATTATATTCAGGGTGCTCCAGGATTTACGCCAAGGCTATCTTAAAAAAAAAATGGAAATGAAGATTGTGGATAACAACTTTGTTCCTTTGGTACAATGGAACTTTCTACAGTAAAGATAAAGTTTATCTGTCCAGGAAACATGGCTTTCTTGGGAACTACACCCAGACTGTGGTATGAACTCCAAAAGAGAATAAGGACCATCACAAATGTCACCACCTTCTGCTCCAAGTGCATTGCACATTTCTTTGATCTTGCTTTCTCTGTCATCAGTGTACAGTGTGTGTGTGTGTGGGGGGGTATTATGTTTCTTTAATAAACCCCAAAACTTTCCACTGCACACACTTCTGTATATGTGGGGAGTGGAATTCTGGGGATAGGATGAATCATGTAACAGTTAGTAATCAGGTTGCTTAATGCAGTATTGGAAGGCACTTTTGTCAACATAAGTAATGCCGGTGTAAAGCTGACAAAGTTATTATATTGGTCGTACATAGTATGTGCTTGAGTTGGTGCTGTGTGTATTAACTAGCATTGCTTGTGTCAATGCAAAGTGTGGCACACCATGGGTAGGTATCCCAGTGTGCCATGTGCCACTGTATGGAATGGTGCCTTCTGGGAAGGTTTCCATTCCATAATGCTATATATATTCCATATAGTTTCTTGCCTTTTTTAAAAATCCTGCAAATCCATGCAGCACTCCTTGGTCTGCCATCCCTGACAAAAGCTCAAACAACTCTACACTATTTTCATGAATGTTGCACATACAGGACGAACAATCCTCCAGTATTTTCAGAGCCACAGGAGTAACTTCAACAGTGAGAGACATGACTATTAAAGGACATAGCAAAAAGCAATTCAAGATTATTGATAGTGGTCAGGGACCAGCTGCTTCTCGGCCCAAGATATAAGCACTGACTGGTGGGATCACATCATCATGCAGGTTTGGGACAATGAACAGTGGCTGCAGAACTTTCAGCCATCCCTAGAAACCTTTGGGAGGGGACTGCAGACTACCTCCAGGAAAGTTTCATCAAAACCTCTCAGGAGGATACAAGGGACATCACTGGGTACATAAACAAACTTTACAGGGGAATGAAAAGCAGATGATAACTCTACCTATGTTTATTGCACCACTACTACTTCTGAAATGAGTAAAACAATGAAAAGTTGATACCTGATTCTTCTTAACTTGGGGATGGGATGGGCACCATCTTCACATGTAAATTCTGTAAGGGAAAATGCATGCACACACTTATCCAAGGTTCCTTCCCTTTTGTCAGGCTCAGCTGGCAGGGCACACTAGATTGCAGTGGAGTCTCCATCAGATCCTCCATGCCGCATGTCTCCCCCTCCTTGCTGTTCACAGCAGGACTCTGTCTTGGGCTCCTCCTCACAGCAGGAGTCTTTGTCCTGGGCACCATGCATGGTGGTCTGTGGGGTGCTCGTGACATCTCCAAGTGTGGCATGCAGCTCATTGTAAAAGCAACAGGTCTATGGCTCAGCACCAGAATGAGAATTGGCTCCCTGGCCTCACATGCCTGCTGCAATTCCTTTGCTTTCATGCAGTACTGCTGCTGATCCCTCCTGTATCCCTATGCATGCATCCCCTGTGGAATCTTTTTGTAGATGTCCACATTTCTATGACTGGTCTGTAGCTGTGCCATGATAGCCTTCTTGCTACAAGTCCAGGAGATCCAATACCTCCTCTCTACTCTAGGCAGCAGCGTGTTTAATACATGGAGCAAGTATGATAGTTGGGCAATGGAACGTAAGAAGAGAGAGTGCTAAGTGTGCTTGTGGAGTGTTTTAAGGGGAGGGGGGAGAGGTGGCTTCGAGTCTCTGTTACTCCTGCGCTGTGGAGTTCACAATTGTGACCAGGTATTGGTTACTGTCAGGCACTGTGGGACAGCTGCTGGAGGTCTGTTAGGATTGACATAGAGAGACAAGGTAGGTGAGGTAGTATTTTTTGGAGGAGCTACTTCTGCTGCTGAGAGAGACAAGCTTTTGAGCCACACAGAGCTCTTCTTAAGAGTTGACATAGGTTACACAGTGTCTACAGTTGCACTGTGTCGACCTCTATAGGTCAACCATGGCTGAATGCTGTTCAGGGAGGCAGTTGGATTGCCTTAACTGGGTACTTCTGTTGGCCAGAGATAAATCTGATGTAGACTCATGCACAAATAAGTTCACATGAGGCAATTTACCTTGACCAAATTTTGTAGTGTAGACCATGTCTCAGATACTATGGTGATGAGTACAGTATCAGAACCAACATAGCATAGAATAGCTGCTGGGTGCTGAGCTCTTTTAAAAAATGAGCTCTATGTTTATTTTAGGCACCTAAGTAAGTGATTTGCTTTTTTCCCCCAAAGTGCTGAACACTTAGCAGCTTGCATTGCAATAGTGACTTTAGGTACCTATTTTTGGGGGGGTGAATCTTGTTTTAGGAACAAAAAGGAACTGGTCAGAACAGCTCTCCATGCACTCTTACATAACTTTATAATTTAAAAAAGAACAGTAGGGAATAAGCTGCAAAGTCCTTGTTCTTCCTCCTTCCATCCCACCCTATCTTCTACCAGAAACTGCAAAGATTAGAACACAGGATTAATTCTAATACCTGCTTGGATGCAAGTGGGATGGAGAATCATAGAATATTAGAGTTGGAAGGGACCTCAGGAGGTCATCTAGTCCAACCCTTTGCTCAAAACAGGACTAACCTCAGCTAAATAATCCCAGCGAGGGTTTTGTCAAGCCGCAGCTTATAAACTTCTAAAGATGGAGATGCCACCACTTCCCTAGGTAACCCATTCCAGTGCTTCACCCTCCTAGTGAAAAACTTTTTCCTAATGTCCAACCTAGACCTCCCCCACTGCAATTTGAGACCATTGCTTCTTGTTCTGTCATCTGCCACCACTGAGAACAGCCTAGCTCCATCCTCCCTGGAACCCCCTTTCAGGTAGTTAAAGGCTGCTATCAAATCCCCCCTCATTCTTCTCTTCTGCAGACTAAACAAGCCTAGTTCCCTCAGCCTCTCCTCATAAGTCTCAGCTCCAGCCCCCTAATCATTTTTGTTGCCCTTCGCTGGACTCCCTTCAACTTATCCACATCCTTTTTGTAGTGGGGGGCCCAAAACTGGACACAATACTCCAAATGTGGCCTCACCAATGCCGAATAGAGGGGAATAATTGCTTCCCGTGAGCTGCTGGCAATGCTCCTACTAATACAGCCCAATATGCCATTAGCCTTCTTGGCAACCAGGGCACACTGCTGACTCATATCCAGCTTCTTATTCACTGTAACCTCCAGGTCCTTTTCTGCAGAACTGCTACCTAGCTCGTCAGTCCCCAGTCTGTAGCTGTGCATGGGATTCTTCCATCCTAAGTGCAGGGCTCTGCACTTGTCCTTGTTAAACACCCGTTGATCTGGCTTTCACCATGGTAAATAATGTTCATATAAAGGATGGAAATTAAAGGGAATTGGAGAGAGTGAGAGACTCAACTATTGGTGGTTGTGTATGAGAATTCCTCTAGATTTATGAGCTTCCATTTAAATCTGGTCATTCTATAGTGCGCTCAGCCCATGAACAAAGCAAGATGTGCAACATTCAGATCAATATGTGCAGCACAGAAGGTGGTGGATACCTCCGCCATAAATACATTAACAGTGCGTGTTAAAGCTTTACAAGTAAGTGGAACCTGAGTATTTGCTGAAGCTGTAATTAAGGCTCTTTAGATAGCGAGGGAGCGGTGTGGGGGGTGTGTCGTGTTCCCTTATCAATCAGGGACAGACGGCTGTGCCTTGCGGAGATGCCGGTTTGTCACTGTCAGCGTGCCTGTGCGCACACGCTGGCATGGTTGGGAGGTATCTTGTAATCTGGTGTTTCCTTGCTCTTTGGGGTGTGGGTGAAATCACTTAACCAGCTGTCACCCCTTTTGAAAACGGAGTGTTTATAAAGCAGGTAGGACACGAACATGCCTTTGGCCTGCCACGGCCCACTGCCCTTCCCACAGGAAGGGCCCTTGGCGTCAGCCCAGGCACCGGAGAGGTGAAGGATCTCCCAGGGGAAGCCCCACTGCCAGCACCGCCAGCGCGCCGGGTCCCAGCGCCTGGGGCCTGACCCCGAGCCCGTGGGCGAGGCTAGGCCCGGGCCGCGGACGGTAGGGAGCGCGCTAAGGCGACCAGCTCGGCCCCGCGGGCTCAGGGAGGGGGCGTGACCCGTAGGCAGCGGGCCCCGCTCCGCTAGGGGGATTCAGGGGTCCCGGCTCCCCCGCCAGCAAGGCTGGGCGCTGCCCCGACGTTCCCACCCCCCTCACGCCACCTCCCGCTGCTCTGCTGCTCAGGGAGCGCAGACCCCGGAGGGAACAGGGAAGGGCAGGAGCGTCGTTGTTGTTAGTGCGCATGCTCGGCTGTCTCGGGCATGCGCGTTCGTAAGGAGGGAAGCGGCTCTGGCGCTGCGCCCGGAGCGGTTCCCGCCCGGGGGCGGGGCGGTCGGACGCGGCGGCAGCCGAGGAGGCGGGGCCCTTTCAGTGAGCGAGCGGCGCAGGCGGCCAGGCCCGGCCAGGATGCGCCTGGCATCCCGCTGTAGGCAGCCCGCCACCCCCGTGCGACGGCAGCCGCGTCTCCTCCGCACGGGCCCGGGGCGCTGAACCGCCCCCTCCGCTCGGCTGCGCCATGGCGGCCCCCGGCAACATCGTGTCCGTCATGGCGAGCAAGACCAAGACCAAGAAGAAGCACTTCGTGGCGCAAAAAGTGAAGCTGTTCCGGGCCAGCGACCCGCTGCTCAGCGTCCTCATGTGGGGGGTCAACCACTCGGTAAGCGCGGGCCCCGGCCTCGCCCCCCGCCCCGCCCCGCCCGGGACCGGGCTCTCCGTCCCCGCCTGCGCCCGCGGGCGCCTCTCGGGGGTCCCCGCCTGAGGCGGCGCCGCGGGTGACAGCGGGCGAGCCCCGGGCCGCGCCGCTCGCCTGGGGCTGCCGGCCGCAGGGCAGCGCCGCGGCGGGAGAGGCTCGGCCGCCGCCGCTGGGGATGGATGCGGCTCGCTGGGCAGCGGCGAGTGTCAGGCGGCGGCGGGGAAGCGGCTGCTGTGAAGGGGAGGGAAGGAGGGAGGGAAGAGGCGAAGGCGGCCCGCTAGCCGCAGCCTCACTCCCCCGCCCCGCCAGCGCGGGTGTTCGCGTCGGAGCCAGACGGCGAGCCGGGGAAGCCAGCGCCGCCGGCTTTCAGTGCGGCAGTTGCCCTGTGTGTGAATCCGCGGTCGCGGCTCGTGGAGCGGGACCCGTGCGGTGTTAATCTGATTATGCCGAGGCGGAGGAGGAGGAGAGCTGAGACACCACCACAAATGGGTCTTAGCCGAGCCATGAAAGTTTGCATGTCCGCATGCATGTTGTCCCTGAGCTGACCTGCTGCTTCAGCAGCCGGGTGGGAGAAAAGGGCTTCGCTTCTCACGGTTTTGAGCTCTTCAGTGGCTGGGGATGTGTGTTATGTGCACGTCTCTCCTTCCCATCCCTCCCCCTTGTGTAACTGTGACGATTGTTAAAACGTGAAACTACTAGGGTCTCAATGTCTGCATTAAACCTCTCTCCAGATGAGAAAAAGTGACTGCACGGCTGATCTTGAGTGCCTCGGGTAGCCTGTGCCCTATTGATCGGTGATGGAATATATTAAGCCGTAGGCAAAATATGTATTACATATAAACAGAGGTGTCCATTAAGTTGCAATACTTACGATTTGGCTGTTCTACCCTCCCAACAAGCCCTCTTCTTCAGAAGCCGGCATATTGGATGCATTATGGTAATAAAAAGCTGATTTAAGCAAATGTTTCTATTTTTTGCTGGTTTTAAGAGGCTTTTTTGTGTGCTCTTGTGATGGTAAAACAGCCAAATGGCAACATTTGTCAAGAGCTGTATTGCTCTGCAGCTGATAAGCTGTTATAACCATATGCCTTCAAGGAATTTAATGTAGCCAGATGCATAAATACTAACTGTGGCTTGTGAGTGTTTCAAATTGGGAGCCTAATAATGAGAGTGTCACATGCATGGGGCATTATGTGACTCAGGACACAGCTTTACATCTTTAAATAGCTAATGCAGAAGGCTAATGATGTGGAGTCTAAAGATCACCTAAAACCAGGCATTGGGAAGCAAAGTCAAAAGCTTTTTGGTCTCTTATGTTACTGGTTTTATTGGAAGTGTTATTCCATGATATTCTCTATTAATGGAGTCACACAACTGATACATTACTGTTCTTGCAACTACTTTATAGGCATTATAGCTTGAGGTCACTGGATAAAAGCAGAAATTTCAGTGCAACAATAAAGCAGTTTTACTATGAAAAATCAGACTTTCCTTGTCATCCCACCTAACTCTTCCAGTCCTTCTTTTTTGTAAAGTAAATAAAGGGATTTTTCTTTAAAGTATGGAAAGGTAAATAACCTCATCCAAAACCTGCAGTCCTCAGTCAAAAATCTAATCATTGGCTCATGCACCCTTTAACAGATGACACAATTGATGACTTTTTAAAGAAAATCTGTAGGTTCAGATTTCTTTACAATGGTGGAAAAGCATCATGATTTCCATGGAGACAGATAAAGTAACTAAGTCACAGAGGCTATGTGACTTGCTTAAGAAAACAGAAGAGATTGGTGACAGATCTCAAAATAGATTCCACATGTCCTGATGTACAGTTTTATTTCGTGGCATCCTGTAAAGTAGACTGGGAAGGGACAAGGCAAGTATCTACTGCCTTTTGTCACTTAAGCAGAAATTTTCTTTCATTATCAAGGAATAAGCACTGCACAACAATAGTTGCCAGATTTGATTTAAATGTGCTTGATGGAATTCATTATACGCCATTCCTGGGAAGGGACAGGAGGGGAGACATACTGAATATAATGATAATATAGCACCTCTTCTCTTATATGTGTATTATGTATATAACCCATTTTCTCTCTTTAAAGAAAGATGCCCTTGGTCACAGGGTAGAATACTTGTGATCTGTAGCAGAAGGCTGTACTACAAGAAGTGAACAGATCCTCAACTAGGAATCTGTGCTGAGAAGGAAGAAGGGGAAAGAGGTCCTTTAGAGGCTAAAGGGAGTGTTCCCGCAAAAACCAATAGTTACATATGTCAGTTTCGGAAACATGACTGTTACCAGTCCTAGCTGTTCTAGAGCAGTTTGAATTATGTTTCCTTCAAACTTAAAGCTTTTGGGTATCTGTTAGGGAAATATAGTGTAATCTAAGTGCAAATAACTTATTTCTCTTTTCACCCCTTTCTTCATTTCTTTCATATATCTAAAATTCCTTCTGTCCCACATATGTTTCTTGTTCTGTTCATTGTCCTCTTTTCCTTCTGGGAGGAAAAAACAGCCTCTCCTTCTCATGGTTTCACATTCACCATCTGTGCCATTTTTCTTCCTATGCTGTAACATTGGGGGAAGAAGGTGAACCCTTTCTCACCTGCTGCACTCCTGTCAGGTTCTTCACATTGTGTCTCTTTACTTCTCCCCACCCTCAAATAACTTGAACATTAAGGGTATGTAGTCGGGCAAATGCTGCAACTGTGTGGGCATGAACAGTTCACCTCCTAACTGCACCTTTGTTTCATGTGCTCTGAAGAGACTGGAGAGCAGAGTTTCTCTCAGTTGGCTAGATACAAGAGTGAGGAGAGAGGTTGCATGTAGGAAACTATAGAAATTTTCATTTTATTACTAGAGGCATAAAGTTACACAACACGTAAGACACATCTGATATGTAGGATGCAAGACTTTGGAGCAAAAGATGGAACTGTTGTATGAAATGCAAAACAGATGAGAAGCTTCCCTTCATTGTGAAAACTGTTTTTCTGTCTATGAGGCATTCTGGACAAGAGGGGACAGTGAAATATTTGAGCTGAAAATAAACTAAAATATTGACTAGGGCTCAAGTAAAATATCAGTGCTTTAGCAGTAAACTTACTTAAAGTAGTCAATTTCATGTGAGGAGTATATGATGCTTTGTTGGAAGGAAGTGGTTCTGAGTGTGAATGCATGATATACAAGTCTTCCATGATCTGGTCACAAAAAATACATTTATAAAGATTAGAATGAGTAAAAGAATTAAAATGCAACAGGCTAGTGTGGATATAATGTCAACGGAGGAGGAAGAATTTTTAAATGACTTCTCATCATGGACAATGTTGAAGCAAAAGTACATCAGGTGAGGGGAACTTTGAGGTTTATCCTGCAACAGAAAAACAACAAAGTAGCTCTCAGCAATTGTAGTGTAGTGCCAAGATTATGATAATTTGGTAGCTCAGAAGAAATCTGAAAGAAAGTGGGGAGATATCTGGATTCATCAAGGAGAAGGGTTTGAGATATTTCAGAGTCAGTAACAGAATAAACTGGAAGCCACTGAAAGACTTGAACTTGAGTGTGGATATTAAAATATTTTGAAAAAGTTAAGTCCATAGTCACAGTAATGAGACTAGTTAACCAAGCATAGAATAGATTACATTCATTAGGGGATATAAGGCTGGCAGTAAATGAGACAAGAAAAAACTGGAAGGGGAAGGAAGTTGACAATGTGGAGCTTATTGAATAAAATCAGATTCAGTGAGGGTAGTGAACAAATTACGTGGTTTGGAAATCACAGGGAGTTTTGAGAAGAGTTCTGAAGTATTACTTATGCAAAGTGATGTGTTCTAATTATTAAGAAGGTTCAAAGTGCCTTACTAAGGTAGAATTGTGAATTCCCTTTCCCTGGGGTGGGGAATCCACCTAGATCTGTGCTTGCTTCCTCACCCCTCTCCCCCTTCTGTTGTTCTGAACTAGTAAAAACACTGTGTTTTGAAAATCTCCTGATGCTAAAAACATCAAGGTTTAATCTGAATCTCTGAATGAAAATTTATCTAAAGTAAATTAGTTGCAGGTGACTGAAGAGAGATGAATTGTTAAGGAGGAGAACTTCTGGAAGATGGGCAAATGTCACCTGATTTTTTTTTTTAGTTGTATTTATTTTTTAAAGCTGGCTAGCAAACCCGTTTTGGTCTTGATTCGTGACGTCAGTAGGTGACTCGTCCGTTTGAACCAAGCAAATTTGAAAGTTACTACTTGATAGTGCAAATGCATGACTAGGGACTGAATTTGTCTCAACATGCCTAAACCTGAGGGATGTGATGGGACACTAGCAGTTGAATACATTGGAGTAATGTAAACAATTTTTCTAAAGTTAATGTAAACATCGTCCAGAATACTCAAGCAGGAAGAAAGAGAGTATTTGTGCTCATTTCAAAATGCCAAAACGGATGTATTTGGATTATTGCAGATTAAATATGCTATTGAATGAAACTTTGCCTATTGAAGTAAAAGAGTAGACCATAGAGTGTTCCTCCAGGTGAGAGATTTTTGGGTCATAGTCACAACAATAACCTAAGTCCCTGTTTCATGTATTCCAGCAGATCTCCACATGTGCATAATTCAGGAGTAAAATCTGTTGGAGTTGGACACTTGAAAATGGCAATGCAATGGTTATGCAATTAAAACAAACAGGGCTCTATTCTTGGTATAGAAGAGGTGGGAGGGAAGGTGGAAGGCCAAGATGATTGTATGCCAGCTTTGTGTCTTCCCCCAGAGCTTCTGGGGATTGGCTTGGTCCCAGAATGAAGTTAGAATGACCCTGTGTCTACTTATAATTTATGTAATTTATCTACTAGGAGGTTTTGTCAGATGGGATTTGGTGGCACCCAGTAGCACTCCTAGGTACATTTCAACTGGCTGTCCTACTTTTGTCTGCTATCTTGATTGCAGTGTTTAAGAACTTGGATGGAGCCATCTGCAGTTTTCTTTTCTGACAGAAAAAGTGGCCCTGAGCCTGAGTTACATTATAACTCCTTTGCACCACTTGGCATACATGCAATATGCAGTTGGCTTAGCCAAATGGGTTGTACTATTTGCTATGATGACAAAAATAAAATGGGGTTGGGAGAATGGGTACCATGGAACTGGGATGTAGTCATCCTAAACACGTGTGTGGGTGTCTAACACACTCAAACCTGGTTGAAAAAGAACTAATACCTAACACAATCCTTAGGCACACTGAGGATGTTCAAATATTTTTTTTGCAGTCACCATCAGTCTTATGGATGGTTGGCTGATGTCCTAAAAGGATTGGTGCCCCTGCTTCCCAATGAGGGTCTCTAAATTTGCATGAAATTACTGCTAGTATGTTGAAAATTGCATAGAGCACAAGGTATGCATTTTCCACAGTTAAGGACATTAGAGGCACTAAATTTATAAAAGCAATTGAAAGCAGATTTGGAGGTACTTGACAGGCTATATGCTGTCACTACTGTTGAGTTGATACTCAACTCCAGTCTGGCTTAATCCATTTAACAAAACTGGAACCACGTGTAGACAAAGGTGTGGGTTTTTTTTAAAGGTTATGAGAGGCTCTGAAATCTTTCTATTACTTAACCAATGTGACTGTTAAATATAAAGCTCAATGGTTAAGCCCGGAAAGAGAAACAAACTTGGCTGATAGAATGTAATCTTGTTCGTTCTCTTCTTTGTTGAAAACAGAATGAGATTGTTACACCAAATCTGTGAAGGAGGTTGTCGCACCTAACTTATTCAAAGTGATGAAATATTATGCAAGTTAAAATGATAGGAAATAGGATAGCTGATATCTTGTCTATTTTTAAAAGATGGGTGTTTCTGTCCAGCCAGCTCATCAGTCAAGCATGTTTTTTTTAGCACATTTGCATTGGTCTGGCCAAATCTTGTAACAGACTAGGAGATAAACTAAATCAGTTTAAAATATATGGGTGGATACACAAGTGGCAGGTCAAATCAATTAGATAGAGGTATGGTTTATGGTGGTGTTCACTTAATTAAAAGCTCTTTATTTTGGTTTAATGTATATTTTATTTTGAGTACATAGGCTTACAAGGTGAATTGCAGTTTTTCATAAAATCTTCCCCCTTCAGGTTTCTAAAAATTAGGAAAAACAACATAGAAAAGAGATTATTAGGTATCTACAATATCAGGAAGGATGACAGGAAGATTGAGAAAATATTAAAACTCAATTGCAGTCTTTATTCTAAAGACTTTGTTTTTTAGATGGCGTTTTAAAGAACTTGTCTACACATAGCAGCAGCATTTGCAATTGATCTGGTATTCCACGCAATCTATTGGAGCGAGCTTTGAAATTAGCAGTACAACTGCTATCATGGATCACTGTGCTTCTGATCTCTTCTCTTCTTGGGCTGATTCTTTTTGATCCAGTGGTGGAGAGACCACTCTTCCCCCTCTTTATAATTTTTAAAATAATAATGAAGACTGTTTAACATCTGAAGATTTAAATGCAGCATTCTGTCTTGTGGCATCAGCTGTCTGCACCACAGGTTGCTCAAGAAGTCTCTCTGCAGAGGAGGGAGGAGCCAGGCATATCAACTGTACTATCAACTGCGTGGCTAGTGTTCATAGCAGCGATGAATACTATTATTGCAGTTGTCAAAATAGTAGTTCTTTGAGAGAAGGAAATGGCAATACTAGAAGCTAAGGGACTTTGATGTGAAATCAAAATATATAAATGAGTGACTTGAATAAAGTCTGTATATTTTTTGAAAGAAGCAGACACTAGGTTACGGCTCTTTCCAGGGGAGGGAGTGGGAGAGGAAATAAAATACAGTTGATTATACCAGCGGGTGTAGATAATAAAGCAGCTAATAAAGCCATTAGAACTATAAAAAAAAGAGAGTGAGTGAGTGAGTCAACTGGGCATCATGCCCAGATACACTAGATCCTAGAGTACTGAAGAAAATAACAAAAGAAACAGGAAAGCCTTCCCTGGAAATCTAGTTTACTATGTTCTGGGCATCGCAGGAAACTTCTGTTTCTGTGTCCCCAGGGACACCAGGAGAATACAGGCCTGGAAACTTGAAAACTTCTTCAGCTGTGTGAAAGGTATTAAAAATTCCTAAAGGAATAGGGACAGGACTGCTAATTCAGTAAAGGATATCCAACGTGAGTTCATGAAAGGGGACCATGGGTACATGACTTCTTTGTTGCAAGAATGTTATGCAGTTAATATCCTCTAAAATACAAATACATCTTTGATAATGCACAAAGATTAAGATGTATACTGCATGTGAAACAGGAAGAGCTACCAAAATTGATCTTAAAGTAGCTCACTGGGAAAGCTGTTTCAACCTGTAGTAATTTCAGTTTATAAATGGGATGTTGCAGAGGCTGATCTTTTTCCACTGGACATAAGAAGTAGAGAATAATTTTCTAAATTTAACAGACTTATCCTTAACAGGGAGAAGCAGGATTTAGCAGCACAAACAAGTTAATAAGGAACATAGGAATTGTCTTACAGGTTCATGCTAGTGGTTCATCTAGTTTTGTAATCCGTTCTTTGAGAGAGAGCAATATGAGATACTATAGAAGAAGGTAGAATAAGCCCCCAAATGGCATGGTACAGAATTAACAGCCCATAGAGCAGTGGTCCCTAAGCTTTTTATGTTATGCCCCCCACTTGCCTCTGTCTGCCGCTGCCCCCCCCCCCCCCCGAGTCGGGGCTGCTACTGGGAGTCTGGGGTCAGGAATGGACTGGGGTTGGCAGCGGAACTGGGGCTGGGCTGCAGTCAAAGCTGGGGGCTCACTAGGCTGGGGTTGGGAGCAGAGCTGTGGTTGGGTGTGAAGCCATGGCTGAGCCAGGTGCAAGGGGCCGAGCCTGTGGTTGCAACTGAGGGCAGATCTAGGGTCAGGAGGGAGCAGCAGGGCCCTGGTTGGAAGTGGGACTGGAACCAGAGGCCGGGGCTGAGATGCCAAGGACAAAGCAGGGCTGGGTAGCACTCCCTCCCCGTCCCAGGGGGGTTCTGGCTCGGGTCCCACCCTGCCCCCCAGGGGGGCCTGCCCTACACTTTGGGGACCTCTGCCGTAGGGGAAGAAACTTCTTAAAGTCAATCAGTAAGCGGCTGTCTTATGCTCTGAGGCAGGAGGCTTTATATCCCTCCTATTCATTTGGGTGGCTCTTTAAATCCTATCTAATGTAACTGGCTTTTCTCACTGTTCATATAAGTGTCGAATCCTGTTGTTCTCTTGGCTTCAAATATCTTGTGAGTTCCACAAGCTATTTATGAGTAGAGTTACTACATGCTTGATATTTTACTGTTAAACAAAATATAAATTCATCTGCCAGCAAGAGTTACTTTCAGGCTATGGGTAAAATTGTCAGAGATGTCTCCAGAGTGTGTAATGGGGGAGTTGGTTGAATTGTGTAAAGGCTATTAAAAAAGTAAAGCTGTAAGCTATGTACATTATTTAGTCCTGAAGGACTCGAGTCTAATTTCTGTAATTGTGTGCCTTTTTCCTGGTTTCTTAAGGGTGACCTGCAGTCTCTAAGGGGAAAATCTAATGTGTGTGAATTTAGTGCCTTATGTTAACTTTTAATTCTTATCTCAACTTGTTTCTGCTTTTTATTCTGGCTTTTTTCTAAACCGGTTGTGTAGTTTAAGCTACTCTTAGATACCCCCTCTAACAAAGCAACCGTTAATATTTTTACTCGCTTACTTCACTGTGTTCAAGTAGAGATTGTCCTGTAACTTTTATTGCAAATCTAATTGATTTGGTAGCTAGAACTTTGCGTGGCCTTTACTGTTCAAATCTCGTTTTTTAAATGTGTGCCATGCAGACTCTGACTTAGTAAATAGTCTGACCTGCCTCAAATTTGAGAGATTTTTGTTTCCATACTATACTTGGTACCAGACTTCAAGGGGCAGACTTAAGGTTGGATAGTTGTGTGGGCTGTGTATGTTACGTAAAGTGGAAATGTATGAAGGGTAATATGGCAGAGGGGAACTGGATGAATCCCTTGTTTGTCCCTTATGGATCGTCAGTGTTTGGTCCTTACAAGTACAGAATTCTTGTAAAAATGTCTCTGGTGTGTTAGCTGGAGTCTCTTGAAACATGCTTTCAACTTTAATGCTCTTTAACAGTCTGAGAATCTTTACCTTGGTCCCTCCTCTCCCCTCCCTGTTTTAAATCAGTTTATCAAAGTGCTGCAGGAGGTGAGACTTGCTCTAACTGTCCTTATGAAGCCTGTCAAAGCAGGGTTCCCCACTGCAGAGACTGGTTAGTTTTCATGACTGTTTCCTCCACTAGTCCATGTCCAATGTAGGTATAACTTTCTCACTTCACGCCTCTCTTATGCACTCATTACTTTTGGATAATGCTCCCATGTGCTCCTCCATGCCTTGCGGATCCCTCCTCAGTGTCATGACTCTTGACTTCTGTCCTGCATTTCTTCCCCAGTTTCTTCTGCTGCCTATTATCCAACTTGTCCCATGTCTTGCTCAGTCCAGCACTAGCCCAGCCTGGAATCAGCTACGGGTTGGTTTATATTTTAAAATGATTGTTTGTAAACTTGTTAAATATAACAGGACTGCTTACACAAGTGTGACTTGGCTTTTGCAATATAAAAAATGGAGTGGGTGCAAGACAAGAATAAAATATGGCATGCTACTTTAAAACACAAGTACCTCTGTCTGGAACGCTTCTCTTGTATGGCCCAATGAACTGGAAATGAGAATTAGTTTAGTCCAGAAATACTAAGGGAGTTGTTTCAGCTGGGTTAGTTATGTTATGAAGGCTAGTAAGCAATGTAGTCATGCTTGCAAAAGATTATCTTTACTTGCTTATACGCAGGCCTGGGTTTTGCTTACTGTCTGAGCCTGGAAGCTTCTGCTTCCAGTTGCCTTTCTGAGACTGGGAGGGAGAAAGGACTCTGACTTCTCTCATGTGCTCTTCTTAGCTGCCTTATTCATATTCCTGACCTAATGAACCCTGGGTAACACCTTTTGTGCCTACTTTAGGGTGGAGGAATGTTAATTTAATATTTTAATCTTTCATTGTTCAGTGTATGACCCTAGGCCTTATTTATTGCACACTATTTAAACCTTACTCTGAAGACAGGGCTTTTCTGTGGTGCTCATCCCTATAACAGCTGAGTCCTTCACAAACATTAACTTGTCTTCACAACTTCCATGTGGAGTGAAAGGGTGGTAGTATCCTTATTTTACAGCTGTGGAATTGAGGCACTGCGATCATGGTCAAAAGATTCCACTAATTCTGGGTGCCCAATTCAGTCATCTAGAACCTGATTTTTTTCAGCATACTTAACATTGTATATCACTTCATATACCCAAAGCACAGCTTCCAGTGACTTCAGTTGCAGGGGTAAGTGCTCAGCATTTCTGCAAATCTGATCCCAGGTCACAAGTTGGGCAGACAGAGAATGAGGAACACACTTAGAGACCCCCATGCAAAGTTTGGTTTTAGTGACTTGTCAAGCATAGGAACTGTGTGGCAGACATATGTATAGAATCCAGTTTTCCAGGACAGTATTCATCTGCGTTAACCATAAATCCTTTCTCTTCTTGTAATTCCCTGCCTCTTTCACTACACAGCTTCTAACTTCTGCACTAAATGAAACAGGAGTCCTGCATACAGCAGCCTCCCTCACTACACAGCTTTAATTCATCATCAGAATAGCTCCAAAGAGGTCTGTAGGGCAAAAACAGTATGCGGCCGTGTAACTAAAGGTTGTATCATAATGCACATGCACAGAGCGTCCAAATTAAGATTGCATAGGTGCTTTAATTCTGCCATTCTTAATTTTTCAGTGCTTGAATTTCTAAAATTAATGTTCACAAGTTTTTCTGGGTAACTTGCTAGACTTCTAAAAAAGCAAACTGAAAAAGCAGAAATTCCATCAAGATGGCATCTGTTAGCACCTGTGTTTGTCTTTAGATCCACTGAACAGACCTCAGTCACTTCACCTAACAGTGATGACTCATTGTTCAGTTTCCTCTTTTTCCACCTGATCCTGAGCTCTTTGTCTCTAGCTCTTTGCCCATCTAGTCCCAAAACTCCTGTACCCCCTAGATGCTCATCAGATGGGTCATCCTCTCCCCCCACTGGTATGCAATCCCAGCCTCCTTTGAGGTTAGACTATATGGTCTGATGCAGTGGTTTTCAACCTGTGGTTTGCAGACCCCTGAAGGGGTCTGTGGACTATGTCTAGTGGTTTGCAAAAGGCTTACACTGAAAACTGAACAGAATTAAACTAGAGGGAGAGGGAGAGAGAACAGGTTTCCAAACGGGTCTGCACTGCCATTCAGAATTTTTGTAGTGGTCTGCAAATGAAAAAAGGATGAGAACCACTGATCTGTTTGTCCGGCCTTAAAATGTATAAATCTTCTCCCCCACCACATCAGTCTGACATTCCTAACATCAGTCGCAGCCATGTCTCTCTTCTCTGACCCTAGGCTTCTTTTTCGCTGCTTGAATTGGGCAGCTTCCTCCTCCACACTGCCTGGGTGCCAGTGGAGGGTGTGGTCATTAAGGTCTTTCTCCTTAATACTGGTACTTGGGCTGGTTTGCAGTAACCCAGAGCTGCAATTTCAGGGGAAAGTCCTGTTTGATCCCGCAGAGCTGGGCTGAATCATGCTCAGTGTGGATGGAATTATTGGTATTTTTAGCAGAAAAGCTCTAGTAAGTATGAGTATATTCAAACTGATTTCCTCCTTACCCACTGCCCCAAATAGTAATAATTTGGGTGGACTTTCATGGATGGTAAAAAGCACATCCCTAACACACAAAATGAATGATTTCTTTGATTCTTGTCTTAAGTGCTCTGACCTGACTACCCACATTTAGGATGGATGTCTTCAAAATAACTTGGTTACCTCATAGGAATTGACAAGAACTTGAAGTTGCTCTCATCTTTTGGGAAGTAAATAGCTCTGGGCTGTTGGCCCACCGCTTCTGGCTGGTGGAGGGGCATGGACCCATTCTTTTACTGGTAAAGGTGGGCACGAGCAGAAAAGTTTGGGGACCACTGCTTTACGTACATGTCAACTAAAGCAAAGATATAAAACTGTATGTCTCTTGCAGGGAGAAATATCATAAAGTTTTGTGATGTATCCTGGAAAACTTGAGGTTCAGAAACCTGTGAAAGATGATCATCATAGTGGCACACATGGTAGAGCTACTTATTTTATTGATTTACTGTTCAGATTATTGAAATTAGAAACTGCCCAATAAGATTAGAGCATCTCAGTAAAGAGCAAGGCATGTAACACATTGACTTTTTGGCTGGATCAAGCTAAATCTAAATAGGATGCAGATACACAAGTGATTAGACAGAATTTTTAATATATTTGTATATAAAAATTTAAAAAACCATTCTCTCTCTTTTTTCCTTGTTATGCTGCATAGACAGCCCCAGAATCTTTCCAGGTGAATTGCAAGAAGTGTTCGTATTAAGTGTTACTGAAATTTTGTTCATGTTATACTTGGTATACTAAAAATTAGGTGTACTTTAGCAGTTCACTACCAGTGCAGAATATTTCCTTTTCAAAGGCATTCAAAACTGATTGTAAGTTATTGTGAAATGGCTCTAATGTTGTATAACTAAATTTCAATATTCTCTAGTTATAGGGTAGAATTACATCCACAGTGCTTGTGTGTATGTATGGCAACTTGAAAAGAAACCCCAAATATCCTTTTGCAGGGAGCTTACTTCAGTATTAGAAGTTATAATTTTCATCTGCGTATTAGAAAGATGCAAATTTTGAAGCAGAGTTTGAAATAGACAAAGCCTCTTTGGCTAACATTGGAACTCTCCATGTTCAGTGTGTTTTCATTACTGTTCTTTGTAAATAGGCTTGAAAGAATTAAATATTTATAGCTAGATTTCACCATATAAACAAACAAACAAACAAAAAAAAACAAAAGCAAAAAACCCATCAATAATAGAAATTTACACATAGGCAAAGTAAGAAAAATGCTGCTTGCAAATTGATTAGGCTTTGATTTAAGGATATTTATTTTTTTTTTATTTTGACATGTGGTGATATGTTAATGGTTTTAAAGATTTAACTTAATCTCATCCTCTGTTATTAAATAATTATGTCACCCCTATAATTTCTTGCAACTGCTAATATTTGAGTTGATAAAAATGCTTACAATATCTACTGTCCATCAAAATTATTTAAAAAATTGAATTCTTCCAAGCCTGTTCATAAAACTACAAAAGTTTGTAGAAGTTTAATCCAGCAACTAAACAGCTGGTATCAGAGACTGCATATTGCTGTCTTCTTCTAGGGTCTCTCTGACTACCTCTATGTGCATTTTTTGTCTTGAGAAGAAGCAGGATTGCTTCTAACTCTGATTAGGATGCTAATAACAAAAGATAACCGTTTTCCAGCAACAAAAATCTGAGAAACTGAAGCAAGCCATCTACTTGACTTGCGTGCAGTTTACGTGCATCTTGCTCATGTACAGCTGTGCTTGCTTAATTTGAGATGGGTAAAAGTAGATGTATCTGGTTTCAGTAGGGGTCCCAAAATAGATAAGCCCTTCTTTTAATTTTAATTTAATTCATACTAAACATTGTGTTTTAGCAAAAATGTTGTACCTTCTAGTTACATTTAATACATGTCCACATGACCCCTCACCTGTAAACTTTGTTCGCTTTAGTTGTGCTCAGAACACGTGGATGGCCTCCTGCTTGAAACTACACATGAAGCTTACCATATCGACTTAATTCATTTTTTCAGAATGTTGCCGTATTGCATTAATGAATGTTTCAGTACAGCCGCAGTGTAACTCTGACTGGTTGTTTATGTACAATGCATCACTGCTAAGTAGTTCACTTAATAGTTGTGTAATGCATATTTATAGTATAGGCCAAAATAATTATTAGTTCTTGGACAGTATTTCTGTTCTGAGGCTGAAATGTATAAACCTTTTTCGATAAGCTGTGCCTTGAATTACAACAGTAAAGGACTGTTAATGGCTTATTACTCTGTCCCCTAGGGGACCAGCCTTGCATTACCTGCCATGACAGACTTCTTAGACCTAGCATCCCACAAAAGTAACAAAAAGATACTATATATAATAATCTGAAGATGTCTCTTATTGAGTCTGTCTGTACTTTGTATAGACTATCTCAACTAAAACTGTAAAGTCTATATTCAAAAGTTAGGAAATGCCTGAAGTAACATTGTCCATGAAACTTTAACTGGGCCCCCTTTTTTGTAAATGCATTGGGAGTCTTCGTCAACTCAGACATTAGTGGCAGAGCCAGGGAAAGAACACTGCTCCCTTGAGAACCTAGTCTTTTATAGCATTGGAATGTCCTTTCTGTTCTTGTGGCTTGCTGTCTCATTCACTGTCCAGATGCACTGAGTGAAGTTGGGGTCCTGTAGAACAGATTGTATGTGATCATGTAATTAAAGACAGCATCATAATTCACTCACATAAGGGGGCTGAATTAATGTTGCACAAGCAACATTAGTCCAAATAGTTAAAATTTGGCAACATTTTGTAAGAAACTTAGGAAATTTGCTTACAGTGGAAAGTGTTGGGCAATATTAACTACAGATGTTGCTACCAACTATTTTTATACCTGGTATATGTGTCTACTTCTGTACCACCATGTTAACCATGAGACTGAAGAAATATACCTAATTCTGATTTTCTGATTTAGGAGCTCATGCTGAAACATATGTTGTTGGGTTTTGGGTTTTGGGTTTTGGGTTTTGGGTTTTGGGTTTTGGGTTTTGGGTTTTGGGTTTTGGGTTTTGGGTTTTGGGTTTTGGGTTTTTGTTTTGGGTTTTTGTTTTTAGATCTAGAACATGGCTACATATGAGGAGTAGTGCATTTTTATAGGCAGCAATCACAAACAATATGAGATGCTCTATTTCTGTTTTTTCTACAGCTTCATTAGGGACAGTACACCTAAAGCGGGGGAACAAGGAGTTCATCTGTCTGCAAGTGTACAAGATTGTTTAAGGTATCTAGTGATAGGTTAAATGGGGGATAATCTCTGTTCAGAAGTTGTTTTAAATTAATTAGACTTTGTATTTTTGTGGGACTGTCTCAGTACTAAAATGACATACTGGCATACTATATCAGCTTTATGGAAGGTTTTTAGGGTGTTTTCTCTTTGTGTCTTGATATGTGAAATCCTAAAAGGTACCATAGGGCATGCTGTGTTCACTCAGCACTGCACTTGGGAGCAAAGTCTTTATTCTTCAGATAGTGTCCCTGTGCTCAACTTCAGGTGTCTTTGATTGGAGATTTTTTTGTATCAGTGCCCATTTGGCCCTCACATCTTCATGCCCCTCCCTGAGGATATATGGGGCTATACAGGCAAATTGCCCTCAATTTCTTCTCAACAGCCTTTGGACCAAAATAGAGTCTGCTGTGTGCCTGTTCTCTAATATTTAGCTGTAACCTTATAGTGTTAATTGTTGGAACAATTATTTCTTTTTGTATTTTCTTTTCTTAAAAATTCCCCCAAACCCCCAAAACCTTTTTATTCTTGGAGATATTTAATTAGATAAGAGATTTCTCCTTCTAGGGTTAAATTTTTGTTTGCATTTGTTTGGGAATGCTAGGCTTTCTGGGATTCAAGAGGTGCCTCTCCTGTCAGCAGACTGTTCTGATAAGTGATGGACACTCCCAGCACCTCCAATGTCTTGGTGATATGCATATCCCATGCAAGTGCAAGATCTGCATATTTTTTTTAAGAGTAGACACGCAAAAATAGAGACATTAAGTTTAAGCTGCTAATGAAGGAGCAAGCTTTATGTGCAGCTCTTGATCTAGGAGCGGAGGACCCCCCCCCCCCGAAAAAGACCTCTTGGTACAGCTAGTGCCCTGTCCACATCAACACATCAGTCACAAGAGATTGATAGAGAGGTAGGTGGTATTGTGGCACCAAATACATCTGTTATCAAAATGCTCATCTTTATCTGCTTCTAAGCAGAAGGAGGTAAGAGTAGATCTCCAAGAAGCTCTCGGTCACCATTTCACAAGAGGGCTGTGGAGATCTCAGGGCCCACCGGGAATTCCATTCAGGCTCTGAGTGAGGCCACTGTTACCCACATAATATTTTGCTGTTACTTTTGGTGGCATGCTTCCAAAGAACACCAAATTTGTTACCCTAAAACTCCACTACCCACAATGCTCTGTTCCTGTTTAGGTACACTAACAATACTGTTCTCAACTCTGTTTCTATAAGTGGGTAATTACTGTGGTCTGCCCTGAGTGTTTTATGAGGCTTTAGCAGGGTTTTCCATTTGCAATCACTGAGAAACTCCTTTGGCTTGCTTGCCTTGGTTTACCCCTGAGAGGACATGGATACAGCCCTCCGATCAAAGGATTGACACTTAAACAGCAAGTTTTTGAAAAGAGATGTCTCTTTATTAATTAATAATTCTATACAGTATTTTTTTAATTGAAAGTTATTCAGGAAAACAGAAATAAGCATTTAACACAATGCAAAATATTAGAAACTATATGGTATACTGATTCTAAAATTGCAGCACAGTATTCACAACACACTATGGTGTCCAGTTAGCATAAGCTACAATGTTTATGAATACTTAATTGCAGCATATACAAAGTAACAGCATATATCATAAAGAAATATTGTACACATGTGCATCAATCCCTAGCACACTGCAATATTTGGAGCTTAGTACAATGTGGCAGGTAACACATACAGTAACAGAATAATATTCTAAACAATACTATTACTATAAACTATCTCACATTCTGAGTGCTGGCCAGGTAGTCACAGAGTGGGAGGGTGTTCACTCAAGCGGCAGGTATCAGCTTTATTTACAGTTGTTCCCATACATTCCTTATTAAGGAAAGGTTCTACTTATTCATTCTATACCCTCCCTGTTTCATCTCTGGTCTGGAGCTACTACTGGTGGTGCTGCTGCTGGAGCTATGGAAGCTGCTTCTGCCACTGCTGCTTAGAAGGGCCGGATCATTTTCCACCCTTATGATCAACACTGAAGCCTGTCAACCTTCTGCTTTATATACAGTTCTGCTAGCCTATAGAGATCCTGGTTGATCGGTTGCTCTTCTACTGCCAGTGACCCCTCCCATTATGCTAATTAGGTTTTGAGGTAAGATCACTTTGGACCATTCAGTTACCTGATATACTAATTAGCTTAGCCTCCTATGCTAATTAGCCTCACCTCCTATGCAAATCAGCCTCAGCTCCTATGCTAATTTAGGAGACTGCCCTCTGTTCCTTCTACCTAGTGATCGTTTCTAACCAATCAATTAAGGGATGAGATCAGTTGCTTACTTCAAACCTGACTCCACCCTTCTGACGTGCTGACGCCTCCCTTCAGGTATCAGGAATTAACTTTGTCTCACCTCACCTTGCCTTCCCACTATTGGTCAGCCTCTTAGTACCTCCATTTTGCTTTCTGCTCCCTCTCTTTCTGATGAAAAGTTCTAGAGGGGTAGCCATGTTAGTCTGTATGCAGAAAAACCAACAAGAGTCCTGTAGCTACAGTACTCTATTTCTGATGACCTCATCAGCCACCATTTTGATTTCTACTTAAAACTTACTCTAAACTATCACTAATTACTACTTATCAAAAACCTTAATCATAAAAGTAACCATATAAGTATTTATGGCTAGTCATTATAATAACATCACTATGTTTATTCCCTTATTTAAAACAGATAAAATCCTTGCTAATTTTACTCCTCTCCACCTGCATTTTCCAACTGGCTATACAATCAAATGCTGTCTCTGGTGCTGAGCATCTTATATGAGTTAAAGCAAGCTAAACATTTCTCGTATCATTGGTACCACAAATGTGAAGAGGAGTCAGTTGTCTAAGACAGACTTGTTATCGAGTTCAGATACCCATACCCAAAGGGGAAGAGACAGGGTTGAACGGACCAAGCCCATCATCAAATAAAAATTAGTACTGATAACTAGAAAATCACTGGTACCAAAGACTGCTTGCATATCTCCAGTTCTGAGGGAATCTCATACGAAGTGCTCATTACCAGCTGCATTGATACTGAAGCCACCCTTCACAGGTTTCCACTCAGCCCAATCTTTGATACTATCGGTACTTCAGGAGGTTAGGTACCCAAAGGATCTGATGATATCTTTTGAGCTGGAGTATCCTCTGTTAACTAGACTCTCTGTCACCTACAGCACCACACTTGCCCTCGTTATAAGGGCTGCAAGCCAAACAGCTATCTACCCCCTTAGAGAATGTGAAAGAACTCATTAGACCTCAAATTTCAGTGTAGGGTTCCCCTGCGTATTCTAGGACACATCACTCTGTGTCCTATCCTGACATATTACAGGAGGGTAGAGCTCAATGGTGCCCACATGGCAGGAGCACAGATGGCTGCCACCTCCTATGCCATTTGGGCCCCCTCAGTGGTCTTTTTGGGATCCCTGAGCATTCTGTCACCAACAATTTACATCCTCCCGCAACACTAGAAGGAATAGAAGAGCCCGTTCTCTTTAACCTCCTTTACCACTACCTGTGCCAGAGAAAGAGACGTTTAAGGCACAAAAGGCAAGGACTGCTAAGGTGACACCTCTCACTAATATTTCTTTCTCCTCGTGAAGCTGTCATGCCTCCACCACCTTTTATGACAGACAACTTCAGGCAATTTCAGGACCTGATGAAGTGGATTGCTGACACACTGCAGGTTCCCTTATGGGAGGTTCAGGAGTTCCACTATAAACTCCTAGATTTTTACACACTTAGACATCTGTCGATGAAGATGTCAAATGAACAGATGAAGATATTGAAGATGTCAATGAAGTTCTTATGGAGCCTGCTAAGAAGGTTTGGCAAAATCCTCCTATTGCACCACCTACCTGCAAGAGAGTGGATAAAAAGTATTATGTTTTTGCTAGGGAATTGGAGTTTCTATTCTCACCTAAATTTCTTTGAATTCCGTAGCAGTGGGGGCTATTAAATAATAAGGCATAGAACATAACTCAAAGTGCACTCCATACAGTAAGGACCATAAGAGGCTTGATCTTGGTCATAAATCCTATGCTGCAGTACGCTTCAGGTCAGGATAGCAAACCATCAGGTGTCCTAGCTAAATATGACTATTTGAATTATAAAAAATTCAATTCTTTTATTGAGCATCTGCCAGAAGATTATCGGGACCAGTTTAAGTCCATTATACAAGAGGGTCCGCTCCTGGCAGAGACATTGCTCCATGCTTCCTTGGATGAGGCAGATATTGAAGCAAGGTCTATTTCCATTGCAGTAGTCATGAGAAGAGCCTCATGGCTACAACTTTGGCCTCTGGGCTTTCCAGGAGAGGTTCAGAATACTGTCAAAGACCTCACCTTTCATGGTTGCAAGCTTTTCATGGGCTTGATGGATACATTTCTCCACATTTTAAAGCCATGCTAGAATCCCTAGGGATTTACATCCTCTAAATAAAAGGAGATTAAGTAGGTCTCAGACAGCCCAAACAGCATGCCCAGATCCATATTCAATGTATCGTGGACCCTCTGAACCCCTTGCTAAGAGACTAAGATACTTAACAAACAAAACAAAAAAAAACCACGCTCTTAGCTACACTTACATGTCTTCAGCTATCCCTGTCCTGCAAGCAACAGTTCTGATGGCTTGGTCTAGTCTCAGCTATCCAACCAACAAAGTCTTATACCTGTAAAATCTTACTTTCCTCCCTCTTTTTGGATGCCACCTCTCCCATTTTCAGGATGCATGCGAGCATATAACATCAGACAAAAATTGTTTTGGAAGCCATAACATCTGGTTATGCTATCCATTTAAAATCTATTCTTATCCATTCCTTGTCCCTTTTCAGGGACCCCTCACACAACCAATTGCTAGAGCAAGAGGGTGGAGGCCAGTTTTAGATCTCAGGTCTCTAAACAAATATGTAAAACAGCAAAAATTCAGGATCGTAAACATTGCAGCAATAATTCCTTCATTAGAAGTTGATTCGTAACTTTTGACCTACAAGACACGTTTTCATGTCACCGTCTTTCACACAAGAGATTTCTTTGTTTTCTAATAAGCAACAAGAACTACCAAATATATGGTACTCCTTTTCAGCCTATCTTCAGCATCAATGGTATTTTCAAAAGTTCTGGCAGTAGCTGCTGCTCACCTGCATTGTTTAGATATAATAATTTTTCTGTTCCAAGATGATGGGTTGATCTGGACAGATCATATCAGAAAGTGTTAATGTCAGTAAAGATCTTGTGTTTCCTGGGTCATAACTTAGGACTTTAAATCAGCCTCAAAGTCATTTTTGACCCCACCACAGTATCTAGGTTTCATTGGAGCTTCCCTGGATGCAGTGACAGGCAGAGCATACCATCTAACAGATTTGTCTCATTAGAAAATCTCATCTCAAAGATTCAGAACAGTCCTCAAGTAATAGAAGGAAATATGTCAGTTTGCATCTTTATAGTGCTGCATGCCAGATTACACCTCTGAGGTTTACAGGAATGGCTTTGAATGGTTTAAAAACCAAGCAAATGCAGTCTATGCAGGTTACTGTCTGTTCCCCAAGGGGTTCTACAATCACTCAACTGGTGGAAGGACATGACCAAAACCTTCACTGGTATTTTGCTCTCGCAGATTCCCCCTACTGTAGTGATAACATCCGCTGCTTTACTTTTGGTTTGGGAAGCACATCTGGGACTTTGCAAGATGCAGGGAAAATGGTCACTAGAAGAGCATCTTCTCCACATCAATCTTTTGGAATTGAGAGCTGTCCAAAATCCTTGCCTACACTTTCTATCTCTAATCAAATCAAAGACATTAAAGATAATGACAGACATTGTGGCATGCAAATATTATATCAACTGTCAGGGAGGCACATGCTCCCTATTTTTCTGTGCCGAAGCAATAAAACTCTGGAATTGGGGCATAGCCAATCACATAGTCATCTCAGCTTCTTACCACGCACTTATTCAGAACACCATTGCAAGCGACCTCAGCAGACAATTTTTTCTCCCTAAATTACAAATGGGAACTGAACTCCAGAGTCCTTCAAAAGATATTCTTAGCTTGGGGGTAGTCCTGAAGGTTAATCTCTTAGCCACGGCAGCCATTATAAAATGTATCAGATATTGCTACAAAAGGGGTCTTGATCCTCAGTCCAAAGATGCATTCCTCATCTCATGGATGGAAAAAACTTCTACCAGTGGTTCTCAACCTGGGGTATGCAGTCTTGCAGGGGGTACATTAACTCATCTAGATATTGGCCTGTTTTAAAAACAGGTTACATAAAAAGCACTAGCAAAGTCAGTACACAACAAAATTTGACACAATGACTTGTTTATACTGCTCTATATACTATACACTGAAATGTAAGTACAATATTTATATTCTGGTTGACTTTTTTCATAATTATGTGGTAAAAATAAGAGAGTAAGCAATTTTTCAGTAATAGAATGCTGTGACACTTCTGTATTTTTATGTCTGATTTGGTAAGCAAGTAGTTTTTAATTGAAGTGAAACTTGGGGTATGCAAGACTCCTGAAGGGGGTACAGTAGACTGGAAAGTTGAGAGCCACTGCTTTATGTGTATCGCACTGACACCATTACTGTTAAAGATTGTCGACAAGATTTAACCAGAGACATGGACTAGACTGGTCTCATGTATCTTGATCAGATGTCCCGCTCACCTTTCCTGGAGGCTTCCAATCAGTCCTCACTTACTAACCAACCCAGGATACTGGTGTCAAACACTTTACCTCAACCTGCAGATTCTGAGGCTCCAAGCATCCATCCTCAATGGATGTCAGGAATACAGAGATCCTGTTGGAGGCACAACACATTTTATTAAATAATAGAAAAGAATCTATAAATTTGCAAATATTATCTTTAGTGTAACAGACATTGGATTTTGCTGCCTTGCTCATCTCTTCCAAGGCTACTGGATTACCTATGGGAACTGAAAACCTCAAGCCTTTCTATGAATTCCTTTAGGGTTCACTTTAGCAGCAGGAACAGCTTTTCACACACCTGTAGGGGGATTTTTGCTCTTTGCTCATCTGATTACAGCATCGTTTGTAAGAGGTTTATCAGATCTCTGGTTTGTGGAGAGAGAATCTACTCCAATCTGGGACTTGAATCTAGTACTTAATTGCCTTATGAAACACCCTTCTGAGCCACTAGCTACATGTTCTTTATTAGCGTTATCAATTAAAATAGCCTTCTTGGTAGCAATCACTTTTACTTGAAAGGGGGGAAGGATTGGGGGCCTTAATGACAGATCCCCCATTTATGGTATTCACCAGAAAGAAAGTGTCACTGCGGGCAAGATTTTTATCTAAGGTATACTCAGAATTTCATATTAAACCATTTATCTTCAAGTTGTCTCCAAAACTGCACTGAACTACTAAAGAGGCCATATTCCATAACCTAGGTATCAGGAGGGTATTAGCCTTCTATCTAGATAGGGCCAAACCATTTAGAAGATCTCCTAGACTATTTGTATCCATTGTGGACAGAAATGAGGATTTCGTAATTTCAGAATAGGTTATCAAGTTGAATGTCCCTTTGTTTTAAGACTTAGTATCATAGAACTCCTGTTCAAACCCCTTTGAGAGTGATAGCACATTCTACAAGAGTACTATCTATGTCTATAGCCTTATTTAAGGATGTACCAATTGCAGATATCTGTAGAGTGGCAACTTGCTCTTTATTTACACTTTCTAATCATTATACTTTGCTACCTGCAGCAAAATCACATGCTGTTGTACGCAACACAATTCTCTTATATAGTGGTCTCTGCTCTAAATCTCCACATTAAGGATGAGGGAGAACTGCTTGAGAGTCACCTGAAGTGGAGCAGCTTCCAGGACACTATTTGAAGAAGTGGTTACACACCTCATGCAGTAACTGGGCTTCCTAGAGATGTATGTTGCAGTGGATGCTCCTTTCTCTCTGCTTCTGAGTCTGCCTTGTGTCTTTGCAATGGAGAAGGAACTGAAGGTGATTTGTGTCTGCAGCCCAATAAAACCTCAGGATGAATGTGTAGGCCAAACAGGCACTGCTACCAAAATCTCAGATAAAAGGCACAGGTGCACCTGAAGTGAAGCATCCACAGGGGGAGACAGCTCTAAAAACTCACTACTGCAGAAGTAGCCCCCCCTTTTGGGGATCAGTCCTTCAGAGCATTCATTGCTAGTCTGGAGAGAAAATAGGTAACTGGAATACCAGCTCTTGTGAGATGCAAGTATAAGTATTTGCTAGAAGTATTGTGTGTGGTTTTTTTTTTTTTTTAGAAAAACAATGGAAATAGCTATTGCAAATGTCTTGCACTCATGCAAGAAAGGATCTTGAAAACTGACTGAAGGCTGTTGGGTATCCTATTTTCAGAATATGTTTTGCAGTTTATAGCATTTTGGACAACTTTTCCTTGCCAGACATATTTGGCTGACTCTTGTAAAAGTTGAATTGTACTTATCTTCTGCCCATTTTGCTAGAGTGACCATATGTTCAGTTTTGGCTGGGACAGTCCCTTTCTTTAATCCCTGTCCTGGCTGTCCTGATTTTTTTGGCAAAAAAGGCCATTTGTGCTGTTTTGCAAGTGCAAATGGGACAGATGCCCACTTTTATCAAAAAGTGTGGTGCAGAGGAGTGTCGGGGGGGGGGGGAGCAGCCAGTGGTGATGCCAACCCCAGAGGGGGGGAAGCAAGGGTGGGTGGGGAGCAGGCAGGGCTCAGGTGAGCAGCAACACCAGCCTCCGTTTTGTGTGGGGGCAGACAGGGCTTGGGCAAGCAGTGACATCAGCCACACGGGGTGTGGGGGTCAGGATGGGGTCAGCATGGCTCAGGTGAGTGCCGCAGGCCAACCCCACATGAGGTGGGGGGAGCGGGCTTGGGCTAGCCCCATGTGGTGTCCCTTTTTTCTTTTGAGAAATAGGGTGACCCTACATTTTGTTAATCTCTCTAGGTTCCTATGTATTTCTGTTCTTAACATTCCCAATTTAGCATTATTAATAGGCTGTAAGTAGGGGTGGCAGAAAACGAAAATATGTTAAGTAGGACCAGACCCAACACTGACGCACCAACTAGATACCTTCCACCAGTGAATTACACTGTTATGATTGAAAAGCCAATATGAATGAATTTTATAGATAAGAATTCCTGACACTTGTCTCCTGACGTATTCAGTATGGCCAAGAAAGGGATTGGCTAATTCAGGCAATACTGGTTGATATAACTTGTTGAGATCACTATTCATTTCTTTCGAGGTGATACCTCATAGCAGACATTGGCTACATATGTTCACTTCACATGTAACTAGAAATGTATTTTCCCCTGGGACATGATTACAATACTTGGTAACACTTGTTGCATACCTTACTGAGCTTTAGAAATTTAGAAATTGTGCACATTTAGGGATTGCTTAATTTCACCTTTCACTGAAGTGCATTTGAGGTGGAAGGAGACAGCCACCACAGCAGCACTAGTAATGCTTAAAAAAAAAATGTAAATATGGAAAGTATTCTCTATCCAAATACAGAGTAACTAAAGTCGCCTAAATCCAACTAGCTACTCTGGAATATGGCCAGGACACAGACAGAGCTTTTGGAAAATTTCCACGTGCTAAGGGAGTATGAACGGTGATCAAATTTATTGCAGCCCCCAAGTCATATTGGTCTCTCAATTTCTGAATATATAATGTTATATTTTATCCCTCTCAGCAAGTCTTAATATATTTAGAAAAACAGTAACAATCCAGAAGCAGTAAGACAGGGGTAGTTAAATATTTTTTTTGTCAAGATCCACATTTCTTGATCAAGGTATAGTCAAGGTCCAGATTCCAGAGAAAATAATAAATAACAACAATAGACATGGTGTACTTACAAATCAAGTATATCAGGAGAGTTGGGGGTGTTGGCATCAAATGAAATGAGTGAAAGGATACAGCAAACTATATCATTTAATAGATGGTGATTGAAGTATAAATAGAAGACTTGTAGTGTTTCCTTAATCACTTGGATAATGAGCTAGAGAGTGTGCTTATAAAATTTGCAGATGACACCATGCTGAGAAGGGTTGCAATCACATTAGATTAGATGTGGACAAATTGGGGAGAGTCCAGAGGACAGCAACAAAAATGAGAAAAGTTTAGGAAACCTGATCTGTGAGGAAAGGTTTAAAAAAAACAAAAAAAATAAACCGCAACTGGGCATGTTAGTCTTGAGAGCAGAAGACAGAGGGTGGGACGAGTGAACAGTCTTCAGATACGTTAAGGGCTGTTATAAAGAGGACGGTGAGCAATTGTTCTCCATGTCCGCTACCTCTAGGACAACTAATCTGTAACAAAGGAGATTTATGTTAAATATTAGGAAAAACTTTCTAACTCCTAAGGTTCGCTAAGCTATGGAATAGGCTTCCAAGTGAAGTGGTGGAATCCCTGTCATTGGAGGTTTTTAAAAACAGGTTGGACAAATCCCTGTCAAGGATGGTCTAGGTTTACTTGGTCCTGCCACAACCCAGGGGGCTGGACATGGTGATCTCTCGAATCCCTTCCAGCCTTACCTTCAGATGATAAGATTTAAAGTAAGAAGATGAGCTTTCAAAATGGTAATGTTGGGACTTTCACTTATTTTGGTTAAGATTTAGAAATCTTGTTTTAAGGAAAGTTGGTATGTAAAATTTAGTCTCCCCTTCTCCTTCTTCCCTCCCCTCCCCCAATCTGATGTCCTATAAAAGGTACTAAGGCTAATTCTTCTGATGCTGCTACATGTGGCTTTGTCTGAGGTATCTGGTTGAGTTACATTCATGCAGCTGTGGAATTTATCGGACACCTAGTAATATCACAACTTTTAACAAGAGGTGAGTATGAAAGACAAAGATGAGGTTCTACTGGTGAGATCTTGATACAATACCCAAACGAGAAGCCCATCCCTCTACCTGCCACTCGGGAATATTTTCCCTCAGTTAAATCAGAGATCAAAACCTACTTTTGTTTGGCTGCTGAGAGAGATGACTTGAATGTGCTTATCAGGGTGACTGGTATTTTTTTTGTACTGTTTAAAAGCATGGATCAAAATTTTCAGAAGAAATAGTGACTTTAGGGTGCCTTGATTTTTTGGGTGCTTATCTTGACATCTTAATGGGAGCCTGACTTCAAAGCACCTACCTGCTGAAAATCAGGTTCCATTAAAGTGTCACAGATTGGGCTCCTAAATTAATATTTATTTCTAAAAATCTTGACCATATCCTAAATACCCTGTAGCCTGCTGTAAAACTTGAGGAAATCTCTCATTTACATGATCTTTTGGGATACATTTACCTGATCATCTTTATGGACTCAAACTGGGATTTTCAAGGGAGCATTAGGAAATGAGGTATCCCTACTTCCACTGCATTTCACTTTTTCAGATTCCTTTGAAAATCCCAGTCTTGGTCTTCAAACATTCAAGATAGCTTTGAAATTAGCGTTTTAGAAGTACAAGGTGGCAACTACAGGAGCTGTCATCTAGACAACATCTGATGCCTGAAAACTATTGATTTTTTAAAACAAATGTAGTTTGCAGACTAGAGAAGTGGCTTAGTTTTGCAAGAAGCCCCTTGCAAGCCTGAGTTTTAAAAATGGTTTTAGTAGGCAAGATACTGTTGTTGTGTTGTATGTAGAAGTCCTGTTCCTTGTACTTGTGCAGTTCTTATGCTACCAATGTCTAATTCATGCTACTGATATCATATAGTACTTCTGTTCAAGGTTAGTGTTGCTCAGATACTTAACAAATATTCGGTCTACCAATTAATGAGTGAACTTAATTTTTCTACATCAACTTAGGAATTCATCTCCTGTGATATAGGGAAAATAATTGGAGATAATCCTCTGTTTTCTAATTAGAACAGTTATGGTTTTGGGATTTTTGTCAGTGTTTACAAGTCCAATCCTGGAAACACTTATACAGGTGCTTAGCTTGACTACTGTGACTAGCCCCGTTGGAATTAATGGGCCTACTTGCAGTAGTAAGGTTAAGCATGTGCATAAGTGCAGGATCAGGACCATAGGGGGTGTGGGTGGGTGTACGTATAATGGATTATATCAACTTTCTAGGTAGAAACTTACATTTTTGTTTTTTAACCACTTACGGTATATTCTTATATATTCTATGAGTTCATTTGTCTAAACATCTGATACTTTTAACATGAGCATTTTGCTCTAACTTTGTCTTCAACAGTATATACTGCTATTTTCTACTAGAGACCTTATATCTCAGAAATAAGTCAGTGAAATTACAATCAAATCTTACTATATGATTTTTAAAATCTGATAACTGCATGGATTTAAGGAGCAATCTAAGAAGTGAGGTAAGATTGCTTTTGCAATCTTTCTATTTTAAAAATAAAATTTGGTGACTAATGCAGCAACATGATTGCAACAAATTACCAGTTCATAGAAAAAGTGAAGGAATATTTATTGTAAACATCTGTTAAAATAAATATCACAGCTAGTAACAAGCAAGACTTTCAGGTAAGTATATAGTACTTGGATTTTGTATCCTAAATGAAAATAACTTGAAAAATCTTGGAAACATTCTTGATTGATTTAAGAGAATTTTTAATCAGTTAACTGTATATAGCTATAGAGCTGGCAACAATTTGTGTACTGTATTATATTAAGGCTTGAGATAGGGTTTAGTTTTCCATGTCTTGACCTCATCATTGCTTCAACCTTGCATTAAATTCCCTAATAAGAGACACATCAATGTCAGTGCACTGGTGCTGAAAGGATGTTTATTGATGCTGTTTCATTTTGTTATATAAGCCTGAGTACTACATTGATTATTGTATTCTGTTCATGAAAAAAATCTCTTCTCTGGTTGTGATTCATTATTGCATTAATCTCTTCAGTTTTATTGTTATGACTGGTTTTGACACCAGTAAATAAGTTCATGTGCCTAAGTAAGATGGACTGACTCCTCATTAAGGGAATATTCATTGCAGTGTTGAAACTCCTGAGCTAGAGCCTTCCTATGTATAGTAAAATCCTCTTTTTGAAAGTTTAAACAGAAACCTGACAGTATTTCTGTAGTTTTATTTGGAATGTGGGAGAGATGATATTTATGCACTACACCTTTGAAGCTATTGACACATCTATAGCAGACTAACTCTTGTGAAAAACAGGAATGATTTGGAAAGAAGTTTTAACTTTTTTTGCAGGAGGATCAAATATTACCTGAACTCTGTGGTCTCCGTTTATATTGCATACACAGTCTCTGTATGATTAGAGACTTGTCTCTGGCAACTAAAATTCTGCCATAAGTTGTGTTGCATCTACTTAAAACACAAACAATTAAAAGTGCTAATGTAGGGTTTAGTTAAACAATACTAACAAAATTGGGAATGTAGAATGACTCCTAAAGCTTTTCTGGACAAACCATAGTAATCCACTAAAATTAATAACTAAAAATCTATCTGAATGTTTTCTCCATTACAGGGTTAAAAATTGAAGTTGATATTCCATTTCCTTCATACAGATACCAAAATTATAAAGGCATAATGGTGCCACTTTTCAAGAATGAGACTATCTAACGTCAAACTTTCTTAAATGGACATGTCACAGACTGAAGTTTATTTAGGTAAAACTGGTAATGCTGCTTTAGTTAAGGTTGTTTAATGCTTTCCACTATAAGATCCTGTATAGCTTTGCCAGTGTTCACTGTTTGGGCTGAATTTTTCCATGTCAGGTGTTTGCTTCAAGCTGAATTTTTTTGAACAGTTCATTGGGGTGGGGGGGAAAGGGTATAGCTATTTGACTGAGAAACTCTAGCACCTGTCTGTCTTTGAACAGGGGTTCTAAATTTGTTAGGGGATTTGCCTTGGTGTCAGGTGTAAAACGTGCCTTTTGCTATCGCCATGAAAATGTAGCCAAATTTGGGCAGGTTATCAGCCTGTGGAAAAACTGTGGATTGCACATGTTCATGAGAAGTTCGTTGGAGATTGGCAGCTAGTCTCTGCAGTTTGTCTCCACTCATCATTCACCATCCTGATGCAGCACCTGTGTTCTGACTGGATTGTGCATGTGCCTTCCCCACAGAGCAACCAAGCGTGTTCCGTCCTGCAGCTGAGCAGTACTTTCCATGCAGTTGCTCCTCCCGTAAACTGGAGGCTGCTGCTGTGATGGGCACTGAAACTAAGAGTATGGAAACCGTCTTTTTTGCTCTCAGTGTTTCCACTGCTGCTGCCTGGGCCTCATGGAGAAGGAAGCATTCTGATAGGAATGCTGGAATTTGTGGTGGTGATGAGACGCATGGGAACCAGGAGTGGAATGAAGGGGAGGGGAAGAAGGATTTAATTGCCAGAGAACACTTAAAAGTGAACCCAGATTCCAGAGTATCAGAGTTCCTCTACTGTTTAGTAAATAGCTGCGAAATCCACTGGCGCGGTATCTCTACCCTTCTGGTGGCTGGCACCTAATATTATTGCCAGTTACTTCACTCAAGTGGTAAGTTTGTGATGTGGATCTAAAGGTTCCAACCCTGCCAATGACTCATGTACAAGGTAGTATGTTTCCACATGGTGGATTTTTTTTTGTTTGATGTAGAAAGTTGCATACAACCTAACTATAATAAAGGGATATTAAGATTGGAAAGTCAAGCACTCAAGTTAGGAAATGTTGGCCATAATTTGGCCCCAGTCTTCATAAGGCCATATAATATATAGTTTTCTATATAAACTATACAATATAAATACAAACTAAACAATATAATTGTCTATTTAAATATTGTCTGTCTCCAGAGCCCACATACATGCACACTTTCCCAAAAGAAAGGCCCTTACAAATGCAGAGGGACATAATGGCAAGCAACTCCAGTGCATTGTAAAATAATACATTCAACACATACATGAACAATATAAGATTGTTGATGTCTAGAACTGGATTGAAAGGAACAATCATTCTGATATCTGGTACATGTATTAATTTTGAAAATAGACTTGGCTACCTGATAGACCAGAACAGGCCCTTGTGGAGCTGTTATGATGTCATATAAATTCTTTTTGTGCACAGATCATTGACTTGGTAGACTGGAACAGCTTCAGTGTCAAATCAGCTGCTGTACATGAACAGCAAGTGCATGCCTAAAACCTTTAAGAAACAGTGGTTGATTAAAAAGACAAATTGTGGCATATTCAGTGTAAGTTAATACTTTACGTTTATCTCCAGGCCCTCCTGATAGCGATAATTTAAGTTGAAACAGCCATATTTCCTCTTTTAAAATGGAAGTGGACTTTTGAAAAATATAACACTTAAACCTGTGTGTGACATGCATGAAAATACATGTTGTCCACTTCAGTTTTTTTGACATTGTGCTAGATTTAACATGTGGATCCATTTGAAAAGACTCACTTAGATAATAATTTTTAGTCAGCAGATCAGAGTACCGTGAGCATAACTTTTCTGTCATCCTGATGGATATTCTGAAGTAGTTTTGTGTTTTGCCCTTATCCTGGAGTGTGTGAGATTAATTATCTACATCATGTGAAGAAAGGGGATTATTACCTGTAAGACGCTGCTATAATGTAGTATCCATAGAACCACTGAAATCAACGTTTTGGTTGTTCATGTTAAGTTTCTACCCAATGTGAGTTTAAACAGCTGTATGACATGAAAATACTCAAAATACCTGATTGAATATTCTGATATTTGATGTTATATATGTCGTAATATATAATCAAAAGTTTCATCAAATGACTGGTATTAATTGACTTCTATTAATAGGGGGCCTTACTTTAAGACTGGTTACAGTACCTAACACTTAGTTGGCTAAGACTCTTTTGGAAAACACACTACCTACATAACCATAAAACCTGATGGCAAATAAGATCTATAGGCTTAGCTGCTAATGAATACCATTTGATCAGTCCCTGTTATCCATGGTTAAAAGGAGTACGACTGAGTTTGTTTGGACTTTAGTTGTCTAACTGACTTCAAATCTGTGTGACATTTCCCACTGTTTTGCAAGTAAAATAGTGTTGCTGTTAACTAGGTGAGTACAATGTCTGAGTGTTTAAAATGTCCATTAGTAGACTTGAAAGCAAACCTGTTACATTCACTTTTGGATTGAGAACAGTTACCAATAACATGCAAAACTGCCTTTCTAACAATATGGTCAGCCTTCATGAAACCCTGCATACAATATGTGATAAACATCAGAAATGCTTGTGGGTTCTGAGACCATTTTGGACAGTGTGTCAAAGTGCATATAGTTACTGAAATTCAAATAAGTTGGTTCATAGTGGTACTTGAGCCGTATTCATTGCCAATAGCAGTTTTTCTCCAATGGATTTACTGAGTGTTTAAGTAAAATATTAATTTTAAACTGCTGTGCTAAAATGACTAATCTCCTTTAGTTTGTGAATGACTGATAGACCACTCCAGATTTCTGTTACTATAAGGCTCGTCCTCTAAAATGTTTTTCTTGACTCAGTGTCCAAATCTCTACTGCCTTGCAAAGTACTTTATACCTGTGCTAAGTGTGAGTTTAAAATAAAGTGCTTCTATTTTGTGTGGGTAGCATTTTATACCCACATTACTTTTTCACTTGGTCTAGTCCTTTATACCTGTTTAGAAATTTGGTCACAGTGTTCTGTGCCATGTGAATGTAACCTTATATAGGCGTCTAGTTCTTTGAGGGCAAACACTGATATCTAATGTGCTTTCTTGGCAGTTAGTGTACTGATCCTAAATGGATTTCAGGCTCTTCTGAACTGATGTCAAAACTAATTTTCGGTTAAGTAGCAGGTGTACTACTTATTACTTACTTGCATTACGGTAGTGCCTAGAGGATGCAACTGAGATCAGGGTTCCATAGACAAGACAGACAGAAGGGGGTGTGTGTGTGTGTGTGAGAGACAGACAGACATGTGACGTGACGTGACGTGACCTGCACAGGTTCACACAGTAGGTCAGAAGCAGTACTAGGAATTAAATTAGGTCTCCTGTGCCCGATCCACCGGACTATGCAAGTATACTTGGTCCTAAAGAGCGATGTGATTGACACTCTGTATCTCAAAATAGGACCCTGGAACACCATGTTCACCATTGTGATATGATTATGATCTGTTATGCCTTGTGAGGTATCATTTGAGAAGTTTTGATCTGTTGAACATTACTATCCTGTTGAATTATATATATTGCCATTGTATGTGAAGTGATGAAGTTTTGCGGGAAGGGTGTGTGAGTGTGAGAGACTCAAATATATTGTGATTCTGGGAGATGCCCAGAACTGACCTTTCTGTGGGAAGAAAGGAGCAACTAATACCCCCAAGACAGATTTATATTACGACTAGCCAGCCATGTGTTGGCACATTAAGCAGAATCCACTCTTCCCATTGCAAGTGGACTCTCCAAGAGAAGGTCTTGAGCAGTATAAAATGGTATATTTCTGGGATGTAAGACTGGGGGGATTTGCTGGTTTCTCCCTCTGTATAGCTCATGAGTGGTTTAGAGATCATTTATGCAACTTAGCCGGTTATGTCCCTACATGTTGTGGGCTACCTAATCACACCACTTGAAGAGGTTTTCTGCTTGTCATTAGCATAGCATTGCAAGAGACAGTCCAGGAAGGAGAGTTAAGGGAGCAAAGCAGTTCCACAGTTCCAGGTTGTACCCTGGGGGTTCGTCACAGTGATATGGAGGCCCCTTGATATCTACAGAAAGCTTGTAGCTTATCAAGACTCATAATCACTTATCACTGCGAGATGTAAGTATGGGTAATATTCAAGGAATAATGTAACTATATTGAAAATATTCTTTTTGATCTTGGAGTAAAAGCTAGTCATTAAGGGATAATCTCTTGGTGATGCTCTATTCAAGCAAGAGGGAGTTGTCACACCTCCCAATTACCTGGTAATGTAATGCAAGACTCAGTTGTCTCACCTTGCTCCATTTCAAGACTATCAGTGGAAACTATTGGACACAACTACAAATAATTAAAAGCACTTGGAGGTAGAAAAGGAACATTACAATAGATGGGATTGTACTGCTTTATGAATAGACAAAGCTAAAAGACTTTCAGTATAACAGGGTGGGGAGAGGCACTCTATATCCACACTCTGAGGAACTATCTTGTAAAACAGGGGTGTTCTCCTGACAGTTTGTAACTTAGTTCCTGCGATGCCTGCCTGCTCTGCAATAGACAGAACTTCAGGGGGAAAACCTACTTTATAAGATAGAAAAGTTAACAATTAATATGTGTAGGCTCTAGTTTGTGTTTTTATGACAAGAGGCAAATACCTGTGGCTCAAGTGTCAGGACCTCTGGTACCCAGCTCTGGACCTGTACAATTATGGCATGTGGCCCCCTTGGCATCCCAGCACTACCCCAACCCAGCCTTCCCAGGGCATTCAAGACACAGACAGTCATTCCTGCCCCAGAGGCTGGAACTGTCCCTGTTTCATCACTGAGATTGGAGCCAAGAGTGTGCAGCTCTGGCGTGGTAGGCAGGGCAAAGGACAGATCGGATCTTGACGTCTAAAGTACTGTGTCCATCAATGGCTAGATACCTGAGGCTATTGGTTTGTTTTGGTATTAGTGTGCTTATCTTCCTACTGTTGCATTAGCTCCATCTCCCTTTCTATTTCTATGTGGATCCTAAAATCCATTCTCTCTGGGAGTGATGTTATCACTTCAATTTATCACATATCTTGTTAAGACATATAGAAGAATGGATTATAATTTTCATGTTCTGCTCTAAAGCTTTTAGCTGAAAGAGATGGATAGATTGCAAAGTTATGAAAAGTGACCTTTTGGTCAGAGTAGTATGCTCTCTTTAATATAACAGAGAGTCCAAAGCTGCCACTTGTTCCATTTGAGGGTTAGTGGAAAGAATGTGGGCTTAAGTGAAATAAGGGTATTACTATGTGTGGTCAGAGATGGACACCATGTAATCTATTTATGGTATCTAACAAACACACAAACTGCTTTTGATGTTTTTACATTTGTGTGCTATGACAGCCTCAGTGGAGCTACTAATCTAATCTCTGGGGTGTAGGACATCCAATCACTAGGAAATGGGAAATAACTAATGTTTACTTTGGCCTGGTCTCTGCTAATCGGCAAATCCGGTGGCAGTCGACAGGATATACGCAAGCTACATAGAGTAGCTTGTGTATCTTCTGTCAGCTTCCTAAAGTCTATGCCGTGCGCTGTCTCCACTACGCTGTGCCAATGGGAAATGCATTCCTGTCACTGCAGTGTTACTATTTTTTCCCGGAGGTAGATTTATTAAGTCAATTTTTGGATCAATTAAGCGGGTCTTCACTTCTGCTCAATTGATCCCGAGAAATCGGTCTGACGGTGGTGAATTTGCCGCTGTCTCATTTGGTTTCTTGCAGGGCAGCTGACTTAGAAATAAGTATATGGTCAATATGGTTAGTGCAAAGTGTACATGTGATCTTGTGTATTACTACCAAAAAAAGTTGACAGAATTGTTAAATATATGTTGCACAAGATTCCTAGTTCTATGGTGTGTGTGTGTGTGTGTGTGTGTGTGTGCGCGTGCGCGCGCGTATATATGCATAACCCCAATGTTTCGACTACTTGTGGATTGAGAACTATTGGAATGCAACTGATGCCCGGTCTACACTTACCTTCCGGATTCGACAGTAGTCAACGGGAGATATGCAAGTGACATAAATCACTTGCGCATCTCCCGTCGACTTTGCTGCATCTGCTCCGCGTGCCGTCCACACTGCGCTGTACCAAAGGGAACAGTGTTCCCTTCGACGCAGCACTATGCTACTTACTGGGGTGGTTTTCCTACATTGATTGCTGGATTGGCTGAGCGAGTCTGCACAGACCGCTCAGTTGATCCAGAGCAATTGATCTGACTGCGGCGAATTTCCCATCGTCAGTGTAGACCAGCCAAAGGTTGTGTTTGTTACGCTGCCTAGATTAGGGGGACCATTTACAATATTATTTAATAACAGTATTGCAAAATTATAATTTGTGAGATATGCCACGTCAGGTACCATTAGAAAGGTTATATTTAAGTATGATATTGTTTGCGTGTCATATTTGTGTTGTAAGTTAAGGATATGTTTTGATATATCTGGATTCCAACTTGTGCTGTGTTTCTGGGTGACACTCAGACAGGATGGCAGCAGCAGTAAATCTGCTTAATGGCCCATTGAGGGAACTCAAAGTACAATGAACCCAGGGGCTACACCTTACAAGTCACCAGGACTTGCCCAGGTGACCCTGGACTCCATCTTGTTTCTGTGAATTTCCACAAGCCGCATGGCAAAGGGACATAAAAGGCAGCTTCACCATCTCTGTCTTATCTCCTTTCCTGCTTCCAACCTCTGGATCAACTCATCTGCAACTGAAGCTGTAAAACAAAGGACTGAGACCCATCCCGGAACTAGATGTACACCAGAGGGACCATACAAGCCTGCAGACTCCACAATTCTACTGATAATCATATGTAAATATGATATTATCATGTAAATATATGATATGATATGATGATCATATATATGTGGACTTTACAATCACATCATATACATGAGATATATATATATGTATACATGATATATATATGTGGACTTTACAATCATTTGTATCTGATTGCTTTGACCAATTTAACATCTCTCACTATTTGTTTCTTTCCTTTTATAATAAACCTTTAGGTTTGGTTACTAGAGGATTGGCTGGCAGCATGGTATTTTGGGCAAGATCCAAATTATATTGGTCTGGTAATGTGTCTGACCCTTTGGGATCAGGAGAACATTTTGGTAAAGGGAATAGTGTTTTAATAACTTGACCTAGTGGCTGATTGGGAGCCTGAGAGGGAAATGCAATAAGGGGGCTGCGTAGCTTGTTTTTAGCTTCTTGTTAACCAGTGTGGGTGATTAGAAGCACTGTTTGACTGGTTGGTGAATTTATTGCAGTGTTAGCCACCAGTTCGGGAGGATCTGCTCTCCTTTTTGCAGCCTGCCCTGAACTTGGCATTTTCAGGTGGCTGCCCTAGACACAGACGGGTTATACTGGTTTCACAATTTGTTAGATTTACCAATCTATGCTTGACTATGCACATTAGTCTGGCCTATAGTGAACTACCTCAAAGGTTTAGATGGCACAACAGTAGTACAATGGCTCCAGTCCTCAGAGTGGTGAGGAGAAACTTGTGCTCTCCCCAGGCCCTCTCCTATTCAGTCCCATAGGGATCCACAGAATCCCCCCTCTTTTAATATCCCCAAGACCACTGGGGGAAAGATTGAAATGTATGAGGCTCAGCTGGCAACAATATGCAGACAACACTCAGTTGTATATCATTCATCTTGGTGCAACGAACACCACAACCAAGATTAGCTCTTGGATGAAGAGCATCTGTGTCAAGATGAACCCAAATAAGTTTGAAGTGATGCTGGCTGGAAGGGGAAATGCTTTGAAGAACTACTTCAGAGATTGTCTTCACCTTTCATTGAAAAGGTACTGGTCCCATTTGTCAAAATGCTATGAAGCGTCAGGGTCCTGTTTGACTCCTCCCTAAACTTGGATGACCACTTATCATTGACTAAAAATACCTTCTTTCACCTCCAGCTTGGTAGGGAACTTCCCCGTTCTCCTGGATGAGAGCTTGATTGCTGTGACTCATGAATTTGTCACCACACTGATTTCTATAACGTATTATATATGAAGCCAAATGTAACAGTGCACATGCTCTAGCTGGGATAAAATGCATGTGCCACTTTCTCCATGGTATAGGTTGCTTTGAGCCTCAAGTACCTCCACTACCATTTCTTCCCCCTCCTCCTCTGTCTGTTTCAGTTCCCAGTTTAAAAACTTGGTTCTAATATTAAAAGTAAGATTAATCAGTATTAATCAGCTACATTAAAAGACTGAATTTCAATCTGTAAACCCCTTAACAGGCCCCATTCTCTTGAACAATGCAGATCACAAAGTCCAGGATGAAGGGCACAAGAGCTGGAGACAAAGCATTCTCTGTCAAGGGAATGAACTTTCAGAAAAATTAAGTGAGACTAGAGTCTTCAGGAAAAACTGCCAAACCTTCCTCTTTGAAAAAGCCTTTGCACAATAACAAGAATGACTCTTACAACCTTGACAGAACTCCCATACACACCAAAATAAATAAATAAAATTGCCAGAATTCCATGAAGTCCACTAGGACTGTGCTGTTCATTTTCATGGAATACTAAAGTTGTGGGTAATAGTATAAAACTCAAATGGTAAACAAATAGGAAACTATGACAAGCAGACATTAAAGTAGCTCCCAGTGAAAGTAAGTTGTTTTCTGTGTTTTACAGCCATGTCCTTTTAAAAATAATAGAAAATGGCAGAAAAGCTTTAAATAGTGTTCAAGACAAGTTTATGTATTTAAAACACATTAGTGTGCATTACACTCTGCACAGAAAAATGTTGCCTTTGTATCCAGTTCATTGTCAATAGCTAATGTGTATACTTAAAATGTATGAATCTCTTATGTGAGGAGTTGAGGGCAAGGATAGCTGTGCAGAAAATGATTGTCCATTTCCTCCTCTTCTCAGTCCCTCTGTTACCTGCTAGTGTGCATTCTGTCATGGCCAGGATAACTTTACTGTTACCACTTAGCTAAATAAAAAGGTGATTTTATTCTATTTCTGTGCTGCCTTTTGACAGTTATCTTCTCCTTGCTTATGCAACTCTGTGCACTCCTGGCTGTCCTTTCATCTTACTGACTTCTCCTCCAAATGGCTCCTCATCTTCAGCATTGTGTCTCCTGGGGTTCTGTTCTTGGTTTTCCCCTCTTCTCTCTCTTCTCCAAGGCAAACTCATCCGTTCCCATGGTTCTACTAACATCTTTATGCAGCCAAGTCCCAGATTTACCTGTCTGCTTCCTCCTGTCCTGGATCCATTTCCAGATGGATCTTAGATGTGCCCCCACTATCTCAAACTCAAATCTTTCCAAAAGTAAACAATTCTTTGATTGTCCACAAAAATCAGATTTCAGCCTCTTCTTACCCCCCCTGCCTTTTGCCTAATCATTTGTTTGTCTGAAGGTTTTCTCCAAAGAGGATGGATTGATTTTTTTTTTTAAATCAAAGCAGCTTAAATAAGGTTTTAATTATTTAAATCATCAAGTGGGAAATCTTTATTTTAAATCATTGATTTTTAAACTTGTTTTACATTTGCACTATAATTTTCCTAAAGTGGTTGATTCTCATTGGTTAGTAACCATTAAAACATGCTGATTTGCAATCAGATATAGCCTTTACATTAAATTAGGTACTGTTTGATAAATAGGATACTGTATTTATATAGATTTTAAGCAATTACATAGCTTAAAATACTTATTCAGATTCTTAATTTTTACATTTGTTAGAAAATGGTGAATGGCACACTTTTTATTTACTAGATTAAATTTTTGCTTGTGATTTATGCTGAACTGCATTTAGATGGAAATTAGAATTCAATTTAAAGTGCACAAAACCCAGCATTTTAAAATTGTTTCA